>CM056823.1:12532500-13132500 GCA_029853015.1 Chelidonichthys spinosus | reverse complement strand
CCAGCTGCGATGTCTCCCTTTTTTCATCTCTGGCGGAGTTTTAAGGAAAGATCCACCAACCTGGGAGTGACAAAGGAGAGCAGGGAACAAGGTGCGCTCATCTAATCTGAGATCAATTTCTAGCCGTCGGTCCTCGGAGGGCAATTTCCAGTGGTTAAGATGTCTTTGTGCACGCTGGAAATCCAGATAAAGAATGCAGAGTGGCACTTTTACTGTCACCAGGAGAACTTTGCCGTCTCTTAATCATGATTGCATCCTCAGAAAACCGACACAAAAAGTTGTAAAAAAAATAATAATGGGCAGGGGATTGTTGCTCGGAGACATATTTGCATAACATATTTGGAAACATGCTGTGGTCATTATAGCGCCGTGAGCTTCTTCTTTTTTTCCCCCTTTCTCCTCCATTCAAATCTCGTACAGTCACTTCACACTTAATGAGCTTTGTAAACAGCAATGTTGCTTTCTAAAGCTCTAACACCTGACTTAACCAACAACACACAGCCTGCCACCGTACAACGAGCTGACATGCGAGTGACGGTCACCTGTAGGAGATTACAGAGACAGCGGCGTTTGCCAGCGCTCGTCAACCAGGGAGTAGCAGCTGCTGGAGATAATTAAAGGCATAGCAACGTGGTAACGTAGCCCAGTTCAGGGCCACATCAAACGCTCCTCCTCATGCCAGTCTGGAGTCTCATCTCTGGGATGTTGGGGCCCACTGTGACCTGTGCCGGCAGCCTGCTGGGCCCTGGGTCTGACCTGAGAGCTGCAAAGTGAATTAGAGCGGGTCAGGATCACTGTGGGGTGCACCTGGAGCAGACTTACCTGCGTCTGTGTATCTGCATACCAAAATGTGGCCATGCGGCTGTGTGGGCGCGGGTGCGTGGACTCTGACCTGCACAACAAAGCGAAAGGGAGGAGCGTGGGTGAGAGGTCAGGAGGAGAGAGGAGGCTCAGGGAAAACACACGGAGGACGCATTGGCTAAACACGATCAGAGGGAAACATATGGCCCAGCTGAGGTGGAACCAGATGCCCTCAGATGTCCCGGTGAAACATAAGCTCAATGTAAACACATCACCTCGGTACGGATGGTGCTTAAATTGCGCTTAATTTAGAGATAAGCTTCAATTAAGAGGAAATAACACTGTTTATCTGGTTATCTCCTGATGATTAAAAAAAAAAACAGTTACAGATTGGAAAGCTGTTTTCCCAGAAAATAACACTGAGCTCAATCGTAATGAGCACTCTCGCTGAACAAAAGTACCTGAGGCCCACTGAGGAAAGGTTGTTCCAGCCAATATTTATAGACATGCGATAAAAGACAAAAGATGAAAGAACGGATAGTTGACTCTCTCCGGTCCGTCTGTTTCTTCTCGCCGTCTGTATGTCAGTCGGAGAGCCTGTGTATAACTAACTAGAGAGGCATATCCAAACAAATCTAATACGAAACCTTTTTCCTCAGATGCAGTTGCAGGAATGGTATGCCGGATGGAGCCGCGGAAATACTTTTATTACATGATTGAAAACATTTGTCACCATACTCACATTGTTTCCCCTTAAGATTGAGTTAATGCTACGTAAACAAAACCACAATTTTATGTTCCTCATCCCCTTCTGAACAAAATGTTGTTGTTTATTGACTTGGAAATCAGCCTTTAACAGTCCTAGCAGCCTGATGGGGTTGAGGAGCATGATGACATAGGTGGTAGTTGCAGTGCTGATTCAACATTGAGTTTAAGAGGAGTTTGGTAGAAGGGCACGGCGTTGTGTCTCGTGATCCAGCCCCTGTGATGCGGGAAATGCTCTTTTGCCACTGCTAGGGAAGACATCAGCCGGACGCCGCGGTGGCGAGTCTCCCCGGGGGGAGCCCACCTGAAGCAGGTCTCCCTCCACCTGCCACACGGAGCGCTGACACAGTGTCAGACCTGTCTACAGGCGTGTCGCTGTCAGCTGAGACAGATGCCAATTTTCGACCTAAAGCACGTTTTTAAAACGGCTTAAAATTCTAGTCCAACACTGTAAACGCTGGATATTTAGCGTGGCGAGCAGTAGGCCTGCACATGAGAAAGCCCTTGACTGGATTTTGGGGGGGTGGGCCTAATATTATTCTGCCACCCTGGGCAGCCCAGGTTCTCTTGTTGTGTAAAACAGAGTGAAGGCAACTTTCCGCTTCACGTCTTTGTGGCTTGGTGCTCAGAGTGACGGGCGGCGAGGGTCTGAGTGTCGTGTTCTTTCAGCAGTCGTCGTGTGGTCTCAATCTCTTTACACGTTCCACTGCCAGGCTCCTCTTTACCAGGCCTCCCCAAACTGTGTAATCAGCAGATGTCTTTATAGAGCAGCCCACTGCCATGTGCACACCCTGCACTCTTTGCCAATTTCATTTTTGGCAATATGTAATTTTTTTTTCTTCTTTTAGATTATTATTATTCGACGGTTGGTTCTTAATGTGGCCCGAGGTTGCAAAATATCGCTTCACTCATCAGTTTGAATTCATACGTCTGAATGATATACTTATAGGACGGTCCCGTTCTATTATCCTCCAGACCTGCTGATTTAAACAAACCCATGTCCACACAATCCCTTGACCTTCACAAAGACAAAGTCAAACCAGCTGAGCAGGTTTTAGCGCTCAACTTCCCTGAATAGTTTCAGTCTATTATAATAGAAAACATATTATGATGGTAAAAGGGGATGTGTGATTTTGCTCAAATAATGTTTAAACACTGTGATGAAAGCAATGAATTTAGTCTTAATATCAGTGAAGCATAATTTTGAGGCACATGTTCTTTACTTGAGTATTTTAAGGGAAGTATTTTGTTGGTAATATTACTCCACTAAACACAGAGCTGCAGCTGCTATTCAGATGACTGTGTGATGTTAATACGGATGTATAAAATGTCACATTGTTATTGATTAAACTAGGGCTGCAGGTATCGATTAAGTTCATTTTTAATCATTGTGTTATACTTATTTAGTCTATGAAACATTAAAAAATGCACAACGCCACTTCACTGAGCTCAGAGTATCACAGTATCTGATAGTCCAAATGCAACAAAAAAATTAATTTACTTTCATTGATTTAAAAAAGAAATCCTCATATTTGAGAAGATGGAACCAGTTTGACATTTTGCTCCACACGTGTCTGACACAATTAATCAAAATATTTGCTGACCTGGCAGTTAAAGTAAGTAAACTTAGCTCTGCATTGTATACATAAAATACTGCTTATAAGTAAATTATCTTTTAATATATGACAGGGCTGTACAGTGCGAGCATTTTACTCGCATATGCGCCTAAAAATAGATTGTGCGAGTAGAAAAAATAAAAAGGAAGCACACATGCGAGTACGGATTTCAACCCTTTCATTTGCATTTTGCTCCTAAAATAAATCCATACAAAGTGGATCAAAGTAGAGTAAAATTTTCGCGCATCTGTATACAAATCAACAAGTCATATGCTGTGTTCGAAATGCCAAACTAACGTCCTACTCGTACTAAATTGTGACGTGATTTGAGTACGTAGTTCGTTCACATACAATAGTATGTGGATTTGTGTACGCGAGAAATGCCGGATGTATACTGCATTGGCAAGAATTTCTGAGTATACAGCGGACCTTGCTAAATCTACTCAACTTGCCCAAAATGCGGCTCGTCTGACTTCTGAAAAGTTTTGGATAATGGCGGACGATTGCGGTGATTCTGGCGACAGCCCGACACAAACCGCATTGACATTTACGTACGTTTAAGTATACTGTAACGTGATTTTTATGTTTCCAGCTTACTTTTAAATCATATTGATAATGAACGTTACTTTATTGTTGTTGGAATTGTACGTTAACGTTACAAATCGGAGGTCATGCCAGCCGGCTAGCCTACAGACGGTAATTTACCATAGAGGTTAGCGAGCGTAACCGAAGCGGCAAATGTGCCGTTTCTACCGACGTTAACTAAGAATATAGTGCTTATGTTAAACCGTGGTTATATATTTACTAACAGCGGTAAATAACGCCGTGCACCGTTGTCCGTTAAAGGGATGGATGCATTCTGTTTAACAGCAAGAAATCATCAATGAGCTGTAACACTTTTCTACTTGCTGTTCTTCATATAGGATGTTTATTGAAGAAGGAAAGTATTGAACACTATAGCATAAAATAAACCAGATGAAGTTGTATTTCTTATTAATAATCAGGCAAAGTCAGTGCTGGGTAATATCTACAATGTGTTCAAACATCAGAGTCCATTAAGTTGGTCCCATGTGGAACAGTATTACAGTACATATTATAATATATGACTAGTGGTGAATAGTTGATCTAAACAATGATTATGAGAAGTGTTGTTTGTATGAACTGAAGATGTCAGCACTGAGGGAGGAGAGGTCACTGCTGCACACTGGAAGTGTTTGTTGTCATGGATGAGATGATGGAGCAAAGACCTGCTATTACCCCACGACACCCCATCTCCTCAGCCATGATGCCAACCACTGCAGCAGGGTCTCTCCTCCAGAGCAGGAGGGAAATAGACCTGCAGGTCTAATAAAATTGTGTTATTTAAGAAATTTCATAGTGCTCCTAAATTTTTTCATTTAGGAGCACCTGTGCTCATAGTGAAAAAGCTAAGCGTACAGCCCTGTATGATACTAATATATAATGCAGACAGGTGGCCATACATTATGCTGCCTAATGAGTACTTTTCCATCTAATACTGTTGTAGTTTTACTCAAAGTTACTTTAAAACCTCTCAGTTTAATACTGATGTCTCTGTATGACCTACATAAGCAAATGAGAACATCATTGGGAAGATTTTCCATAAACTTCAAAATCTGACTAAATGATTTAAGGCACGCAGACTGGAAGAGCCTGCTTAGCCAGTTCATACAAAAGAAAATAACTGATTGACAGTGACTGACAATGGGCGGAAAGTCATGAGTCAGCTTTGGTCATTCAACAGACAGATAATAATCAATAATCTCAAACTGGCCCGGTTGCTCCTAGACTGGTGTGTAATATGTGTTTTTTTTATTTTAATACATTGCCAGTGTTTCCTCAAGGATGTTTTGTTGTCGCATCAGGGGTCACAGCAGGGTGTTGGCCGCCGTTGAGTCTAACTTGTGTAACGGCTGCAACAGAAAGTTTGCTGATCCCGATCTGCCCCGTCTCCCTGCCGGATCAGCAAACTTTCTGTTGCAGCCGTTACACAAGTTAGACTCAACGCTGCCACTGACCGGTGCCCTGCTGTGACTTGCTACAGCAGCTAACTAAAGGTCTGTCTCCACACAACACTTTCTGCTATGAGCATGATGACCAGCATGCAAAAGCCAATCGATAGTAGCTTTTTCTGAAGTGGAGAATCAGACTATTGGAGTGAGTCGACCTATTTAGGACCCAGTTCTGTCTTAGAGGGCGAACTCACGCTAGGTGCCCTGTACCGTGCCCAAGCACGTTTGACCCCCCAAAGTCCAGTTTATTTCACTAGTGAAAGTGCACCGTAGCGAGCTCAAGCACGGTACACTTCCTCGGACCTGGCACGTTTGGAAGAGGTGGGCTTCGGCACGCTACGGTATCTCGTGCACGAGCATGAGCACGGGTACGCAATGTGGACATTACATAAAATTGATAGGCATCATTATTACTCAGTGCTCCATTCTGAATGCATCCCGCTTCATTCAAATAAATACTGGTGATGACTGTGCAAGACACAGATGGATTCTGGGTCAGGCTTGCTTCAGACTCAGACTCGTGGTGTGAGTGCTTGGGCACGGTACGAGGCCCAGTGTGAGTGCACCCTTACACTAGCTTCCAAAACAAATGCATGCGCTGGCCCGATCAAGATCTTTGTGACATGAGGTTATGGTGCTCATGGAAAAACACTACCGCTTTTGTCCTCTGGGGTCGCCAGTGCAGAAAAAATAAAAAAAGTAGTTCATCATAGCTTTAAATTGAATTTCGAAAAGCAAGACGTTTACGTGTAAGTATTTCTACAGCGTGGCGCTGTCATTTAAGTCAAAGATCTGGATGCTCCTCCTTCCAATGTCCATATGTTTGTATATAAGTTAGAAACAGCTTGCAAAACTAACTTTTCTGGCCTGAACATGATCCCCACAAGATAACACCCATCGATCCACTATGGGCATGTGGCAGAAAGCATTTCGGCACCACCTGGACACCATCCGGGCACCAACATGCCAGTGCTCCTTGTCTGTCACCATCTTCAATATTGCTGCAGAAGGTGGCAGACTACTCGCGAAGTGAGCTGTCAAAATTAGCAACGTTTCTGGTTTGTTTAAAAGGCAAAATGGGTCACGCGCCGCAGCAACAGCTAAGACCCACGAGGGACGCCGCAATGTTTGTTGCAGAGAAATTATTCATTACTGTATGTTATCACATCAAGAAAATATTTCCAATTTTTTTTCTTCTTCCTCATTACCCTCTGAAATGACCCGTCAGTAATTATTTCCTATGATGGCACCATATTAAGTCACATAATAGCGTTGATACTTCTGCCACTTACTCCTTAATGTTGAACGTGACCTTTGATAGCGATTGTGTTAATGACAACTCCATGAGTTCCCCTTTTTTTTTTATTAATTGGCGATTTTGCTTGTGTAATGACATGAAGATAGGGAGGTGTGTGTGTGTGTGTGTGTGTGTGTGTGTGTGAGATAAGTGGTGATGTTAGACTTGTGGACTTGGCAAGCATTTTTTTTCTCTCCATTTGGTGACAGATTGGGTTTAAATAACATTCTATCTTCACAGTTGTGACACACAGGCCTCAGCATCGCAAAGTCAGAGAGGTTTAGCACCTCAGATGAGGACGAGGGAGGACCAGGTCGCCTCACTTCGTCTTTTAGTTTAGCACGTTCTGCCTGGCCTGATCGAGTGATACGAATGCTGAAGACGCTTTGGAGTGATGTCCAAATTACTTCACGATTTTCAACTCAAGAAAAGGTTTTTGAAAAAGTTTAAATGTGCAGTTAATTCAAAAGCACTAGTGGCCATTTGAATGCCTGCTCCACGTTGATTACAGCATGATGCTTTGTGGGGTGCTAAGCATTGCTGAATGCTTCTTAGCAACCATGCTAGCAACAGCGCTGCAGTTTTTTTTTTTAAATGACTTAGAATTTTTCCGCCGAGGTCATCGCAGGGTGCGTCTCTTCTCTGAGCCCCAGGTAGGAGGGAATGCAGGGGGATCTTTTTATATCGATGCTCTGGGCTCCGAAAAGCCCCTCCGACGGTTACATTGCATTAATTACCTGAACCGGTATAATGTATGTTACTGCCCTGCCCCCCTCATCCATTTGTTTTTGCTGGTACTATTACAGGCTAACTGCTTTACAGCACCTCCTGGTGCTCCCCGCGAGGAAACTTTTCCTTCTGGAATAAAGAACTCACACATTTAAAGGTAATAGCAGTCTGTTCCACTGTGTTTTTTATCATTCTGTTCTTCCATAATTTACCAAAATATTGCAGAGTAGTACTGATTTCACTGGAGGGATCTCGGATCTCGCTGACTGTGGGGCTTTTGAATTAAGATGTGAGGATTTGCGGCTGATGGATTCGTTATAGATCGACTTCACACACTAGACAGAAAACTTCCTGCTCATGACTGCTGCCCTTTAACTTTGCTTTGGCTGAACCTGACTTCATGGCACATGATACATTAAACTGTGACATGTCCCTTTTTCAAGCAGCGAGTGTGTTGTTGTCACAGAACGATACACTGGAATGTGGCCTTTCGCTCTAATGCTTTGCTTACGCTCTGCTTTGGCGCACTTGTTCTGTCCTGAGCTGCCTGTCCTTCAAATCCCGGGCTTAGAACGAGGTGGGGCACCGAGGAGGGATAAGGGCTGTCACTGCTGCTGGGGTGCCCACGCCAGCAGTGCATGGAAACTAATAAAGACGCACACTGGCAGGACCCCGCCGACCAAGCAATGAGATGTTACCGTAAACAAGCTGCAGGACGTTGGCAGTCGACTTCCTGGTTATATAATGCTGACCCATTTGTTAGCATTATATAACCAGGAAAACACCTCAAGTGTGCTGCACAAATTCTGGGGGAGTAAAAAAAACAAAATTTAAAATAAAAATGCCAACATTAGAATCACGGTGTTGATTATAAACCACGTTTTTGGGTTGTTTTTTAATATATTTAGGCATGATTTTAATCCATAGATTTCACTCTGCAGTTGACATGGCAGATCGACTGCATCAATAAATGGAATATATCTGCTTTGTGAAAACATGTTTTAAAAACATAAGCAAAGAACTATATCTCCTCATTTTTTTCAGTTGCACTTCCTTGTTCAAACTTGTATATCAGAGTCCTTGAAAATAAGCATCAGCACCGACATGCACACAGGTCACACATCATGTATGTCATCCTTTCCAAATATCGAGTGACAAGCAGCGGATATTCCCAGAACAACAAAAAAAAGTGATGCATGGCAGTGCTCAGACAAGTGTCGTGTTGTGATATGTTGTGATGGCAGGGCAGGTAACACTATTGATTTTGAACATTTTCATCCAAAATATAGATCAGCAGTCAAAATGGAGTTCTGGTAAATAACAAAATGTGACTCACATGCAGCACAGAAATGGCTGCATGTCTGCACATTTGAGTGAGACTGTTTTAAGGGGAAGAAATGCAGCTTTAATCCGCCAATATTCAAAATCTCTTAACAGTTACATTGTTTAATCATTTTGCAAAATATATACAATTGGGATCAATTTAATTCCAGAATTTCTCAGGTTGCGTGAATTATACCTATGTCAAAGTAAAAAAAAAAGCCTGAAGACCAAACAGCAGGAATAATACTCATGGAGCTAAAATATAAGGGTGCTTTAATTTGACGGTGTGAAATTGGAGCGCCTTTGAAGAACGTCCACAAAAACCTACTCCCTATTTATTTCTCATAAATTGTGTGACTCTGACATGTCCCTTTTATACACTGGTATTATGGCCGGGCTCATTTAAGGTACATTTACAGGAAATATGTGACCAGAACCTTCAGGTGAATCGATTTAACTTGACAAACTGAATGTGGGGCCTCTGTGATATCAGCAGGCCTCCCACATCTTTGAATGCATTTTCTTTACAAATACTGACACTGTGTTCACAATACTCTCAGTCATCATCATCATCACCATCATCATCATCATCATCATCATCATCACCATCACCATCATCCTCTTAGTTCCCTTTTTTCGATGTAGTCTGATAGGCACCAAAAAATTCTGAATATCTATTGCAAAACAAAACTCGTACGTTTTCTTTCTCTCACGTTGACTAAAAGGCCAGCCGTGTAAAAAATATTTATTTTGAAATGATATATATATATATATATTTTTTTTTTAAAAGATTACCATATTTCCGAAATAACGAAAACATTAAAACAATACCACAGGGTGTTAAAATTAAATTATCAAATGTTGTTTGGTGTTGAACTTTTACTTTTTCAAAAAAGTAGTTTTCTATAACCGTTGACTTTATAATATATGTGAAATTTAAAAAAGATACAATTAATTTCATATAATTACTTAAATTTAAAGCCGAGATTGTACAATGTACAGTTTTAATTAACTTAATTTTAGATTTGTTTGAAAATAAACTTAAAATGGATATAGAAAAATATTTCTATTAGGTATATATATATAGACAATGAAATACAAGACTACTTCAAGGAAAGAGCGGTAATTAAAAGCAAGGTATTAGATGTGATTTTGTTCTAATTTAAAAAATGCATAGCGTATATGAAAAAAAAGCATATTGATAAAATGCGCTATTGCTTTAAATATATTTGTATAACCTAAATTCAACAAAATGTAAATAAAATTGTACAATCTGACTGCCAGTGAGCAAAGCTGTCTTGAAATTAAAGTGTGCATGAACTTGGTTTTGACCTTGTGTACACACACAAATACTTTTCACCAAAGAAAAACTGTTATAAATGGAGATCATAGTTTTTATCATAGTTTCAGCAGATGGAGAAAAGCAAATTATTGTCGTATTGTTGAAAACTTTTCCAGCTTATGTCAGACAAATGGTATTGGCGAGAACAATCGGAAAGTGATTCTACTTTGTGTGAGTTTAGCTGTTTGTTGAAGAAGCCATCTGTTTGTACGTTTCTTTGTAATTCTTTTTAATTGTTTTGTTGTTGTTGTTTTTTCATTTGCAAAACTTCCTGCGCAGCATCAAAAGACAATGAAATTCATTAGCTCTCTATTTCAAGGTGGTATCTAACTGGCAGAGGATTCTTTTTATTTCAAGTCTTTTTCTATTTCTTCAAGGGACATTGTCTAGAATGGGAGGCTCTCATCATAATCTAATAATATGCGATGATAAATAAGAAGCAGGGTTTTTGATCAAAAACTGCGAGTCAAATCAGATGTTTCTGCTACATTGAAATGTGAAACTTCTCTTGGTTTGCAGAGTGAAAGGCCACCATCTGTTTTTCGTATGTTCATTTGTAGGGAGGACATTGAACTGTCAGCGTAGTCCCTCCTACTTATCAAGACCCTGAGACATCTCCACAACACAAATCTTCAATTCTGCACCAGCCTTTTGTGTTGTATTCACATCAGTGGGTCAACTGTAGTGAAAGAGCAGACAATTAACATTTTAATGAAAATAGTGTTCAAATAAATCGTTTTTATTTACCCTCGCTGCTGTGATGTCACTGTGAAATGTACTTTACAAATGTATTTTTAAAACACGGTTAACAACGTTAATATAAAGCAGCAATTTTCTATAATTGTGTTTAAGTTTCTTTCTTTTGCTATAACCTACTTTAAACCGTCAAAGAAACTTACTGTAAAAAAAAAACCCCAAAAATATATTCACCTCCATAATCTGCACTTTAAAATGTGAGATCAGTAGAAAAGTATACTGGGAGAAAAAGTTACCAATCTTATCCTTTAAATCTCGATTACAAAGAAAAAATATCTCTCACATGATTTCCCAAAGTTAACGCATAGGGAGGGGAGAGAAGAGGAAAAAAAAGGATAAGAAATGTGAAGGCTTTCCTTGTGTCATACTATGAAGGCTTTCAACTGCAAAGACTCAAACAGACTTTCATATGAAGCTGTCACATTTTACTCATCTCATGACTCACAATTCTGGCTGAAAACATTTAAATCGGCCATTCTAATACAGACGTCGGTTGAAGTGTGCGCTGTTACATTTTTTTCCACCAATTTCTTTTCTCAAAAAAGGGCGTAAATAAAAACAATCTCATGCTAAGAAAGCTATTGCAACATGACTCAGAAGTCAATCTGAAGTTTTAATGTCAGGGGAACGCTGAGAGAGCAAACCGCTCATATAACACCACACATTCTGTGTATCTGAAACAAAATATACCAGCGGAGGCAAACTGTGTATTAAGCCACTCAAACCAGCAGGATAAAGTGAACAATTCTACCATTCTGTGTTTTGCACTTCAATATTATGAAAAGTCAGCGATGAGTGTGCTGCTTCAAACAGCAATGGAAGAGCATCAGCTCCATCTTCTTCCTCCCCTGTTAGCTTAGCAACAGCGGCCATTTTGTCTGCATTTGCATTGGTCCAAACGTCTTTCTCAGGTCATGCCTCGTTTTTTGTAATTCTCGGCCGTGATCGTAACATCGATTTCCTGACATTTGGCAGAAACCAGATCTCTTAATTTTTGCACCTTCAACCCAGAAAGATGGTGTAAAGTGTGGATTATATCAGTCTGTGTTCCAGTAATGCTTTCATTTCCTGCTCAGAACGCAGTTTTTTAGTATTTACCACAGAGCTGTCACACAAACGCACCTACAGGACATGTTAGCGTGCACAATGCTGGCACACACACATACAATAGGATGAGCTGATCCCTTCCTGAGAGTCTGCGTCAGACACCCGCTGCTCCCACTGCCACGTACAAGCAGCCATAGGACACATGCACCCAGCTGTCCAGAGGTGACCTTGGCTTGTTTACTGGCCTGGAGTGGATGCACGGTGGCAGAGTGGACCAGCTCCCCCACCAACATGAGCTCGGATCTCTTACTGGATCCCCCAGTGTGGGTAAGTAGCACAATCTGTACTTTTTAACCCAAAGTCAGCTGCACCAGAGAGGAAAAGCTATGATGGACAGACCTGCTGGAGACGGCTCTCTCTCTTATGTTTTTCAACCTCTTTGAAAATCTGTAATTTACACACAGGTCATCAATTAGTTATCCTTCTACCAATTAGCGTCTTCCTTTTCGACTTTGCCAGAATAATTCACAGGAAATCAATCCATTTTTAATCCAGTGGTTCGCAGTCGTCTTAGGCTACCAGGAGAGGCGAGTGGGAAAGCTTTCCTCCACCACTGTTCTGAGCCTGGGAGTGACCATAGTTCACATCATGGTGATGGATGTTTTCATACATGGAATGATTGCAACCTCATGAAACAGCAGCTGGAAAATGACACAGGGATCAAGAAATAAACACAGTTTTACAGCAACATCTTGCTGACGTGTTAACTGTCTGCATTTCCGAGGTTTATGGGCCGGTTTTCCTCTCGCAGGCCGAGCCACCGATTCTGAACACGCTTCCACGTCCCGAGTAGTAACTCAGCTCTGCACACACACACACACACACACGGGCCCACACAAACACTCACCTCTGCACTGCTGAAACACACCACTATGGAAGCTCTGGAGGCTCGTCTGATCGGGTAAGGTCCAAAATGTCCGGGTTGTTGGCACAGAGGGGTGAAAAGACTATGAGGGAGTGAGGCCCGGCGACTCTCCGTGTTCCCAGAGAGCTGCCCTGACCACCCTGGTAAATATAAGAGAGCAAATCCTTTTCAGGGTGAGAGTATGACACGGGACTGCCACATAAATCAGTGCAGGCCCAGCCCGGCACAGGCTGGGAACGCCATGGGAGTAGTAGGCGGCACTACGGTGAGGTTTTTGGGGAAGGATTATGGATTGAGACGTACAGCTGGGAGGCTAAAGTTACACTTTTCATTACCACTTCGAGGGGGTCTTGGCTGCCTGGAAGCCAGATTTGTGAAGACCTCTTTCTCCCCCTGGAATGGTTGTAATTCTTCAGGCGCATTCTTCACCTGAGGACAATTGTTTTTGATATGGCAAAAAACAATTTGGTGAAACGTGATGGGAAATGCTGTTTCTTTTTTTTCTTTTTGTTTTTTTTTTGCCAATGGAAGAAAGGGAAAAAAAAAAGGGGCATTGTGAAAAGTCCTCATTCACCAAAAGACCAGAGTAAAGAGAGAGCAGTATGCCCCCTTCTGGCTCTTTTCTTCTCTCCCTCTTTTCTTCTCCTTTTTTCCCTGGCGTCTGGAGATGTGAAGAAATGTCTTTTGATCAGCTCTGACAGAGCTTGGGCCATGTGAAGAGGGTGGCTAGCGGGACTCTGCCAAACCATGCAAGGCAAAAATGTTCCTAATAAGAGAGTAATAAGCTAAGGAGTGCTGGGTGTCTGTCTGATCCACATTCTGGGGACTGTTTGTGCCAGCACACCCAGTGCCTTCTGACGTGTACCCGACTCCCGTCAGCCTTTGGACTGTTTGCCAGGTCACTGCATTTCACCTGGCCAGTCCCATATGCTCTCACCAATGGTGCAATCGTCTGAAATTTGGAACCTCGTGGGTCTGACCAAATTGAAAGTGGGAGCATTTGTACTTCTGATTTTGCACACGTTGCGGCACTGTCGGCGTTCAGAATGTTAAAGATACGCTTCTTTTTGCTTTACTGAAAATATATAGGGGGGTGGAATAAATAAAGTGTACAGTTTGGTTTTGAGCAAAGCAAATGTGTCTCACCTTGCCCACACAACATCAACTTGGGCTATTTCCACAATTGACTGCTTCCATTGTATGTGTGGATTTGAAGTGGTCACATATCAAAGGGCTCTGTCTCTGCAGGGTGGATTCTCTGGTACTCTGTAGAGCACAACAAGGAGATAGTTACCTCTCACAGCTTCTCACTGCAGCATCCCAGACCAAATAAACACATCACCTCCACTGCAGGGGGAGGAGGACAACAGCACAGCTGCCAACCCCCCCACCACCCCCCCTCCCACCCGCTTTTTCCTACGCAGCACCAGCCAAGTCCACAGTGCTGCGGGGCATCCCAGGCATGAACAGGTGCTCCGTTGGTGGAGTCGGGCCTGGTTTCTAGGCCCGTCTCTGGGCCCTGTGCTAAGTGCTGGATGTGTGAGGGCTGGTGAGGACTGGCTGGCCAGACTTTAATGGTGTGTTAGTGAGTCCTGGGCTCAGCACTGGTAATTATGGTGGGGAGAAGGCGATTAGGCAGTGCTGAGCAGCCCAGCGAGGGGGACGGGCCCACGCCCAGCAGGGAGGGGAGTCCTGCCACGGGAGGGACCAATCAAGTGTAAAGCAGAGCGCAGACCCTGGGCCTTGGTTCAGTGGGAAAAGGCTTGGCCACTGGTTCAGAGCGCCGCAACTTTCACGGATTAGTAGAGACACTATTCTGAAGACTGAAAGGGGGAACACAGCACGGAGGCAGCATCAATGCATGCGTGCACGCAGACAAACACACAGTCACACAGTCTCTCTCTCTCTCTGTCTCTCTCTCTCTCTCTCTTTCCTTTTCTCTCTCTCTCTCTCTCTCTCTCTCACACACACACACAAAACCCACCAACAGCTGGGAGGAGGGCGACAGCCATTGCCACATTACCATAGCAACGGCATATCTCACATTTGAGCCCAAATGAAGACACTTTGGTCTACAACAGGGTTTTTTTTTTTTCCTTCTCCCAGTTAATGGAAGTATTTTAATAGTTTCTCTCCATGCTTGTAGAACGCTTCCCCCTGACTGAGTTAATGAGCTGCAATTGGAGGTGCTTGCTGCATCACACAAACATCTTGTCATTTTGCAAATTACAGGATATCTACACTGTGAATTTAATTTGCGTATTTATGTGGGAAAGGGGGCTTTCAATATATGCCACGGAGCCTTTCAAATTTTTCGGTTAATCTTCATTACTTCCTTAGGTCCCCTGTGAAATGTAATGCAAACAAATGGATCACATTTGAGAGAAGAAGCACTTTCAAGTAAAGTGATTGTAGTTTGCTCAAATTAAACAATTTTCACTGTTGAGCGCCTTTAGCAGGTCCGACAACTTTGAAGAGTAATCTTATGCTGGGCTCCACATGCATTAGATCAATTATCGATTTGGTTTTAAATGTATTTCTTGAAAAGGGGATAAGAAACTGGAAAAGGGAGTTGAATAGCAGGTTTTGGGACTGTGATGAAGTGACGAAAAAAGGCAAATTACACACGAATAAACTTGTTGTGGAAACTTTTTCAGAGGACATGCTGCTCATCTTGGAGTGCTAGACCAATACAATAAATAAATGGAACTAGACCATTCGAATCATCATATTGGCAGTGTAATCTAAAATTACACAGGTGTACTGTATCCTGCAGGAGTTAAGCATATGAAAACAAAAGCTGTCACTATCAAAGTAAACATCTGGCCCCAGCTGCTGCTGCTGAAACATCGGAGGCTTTCATCAAGCATGACAAACGTCTTCAGCTTCCTTGGTGTGCTTATTTCTGCAGTTATTGTTTTTTGGTTCAGTTTTGTCCTCATTTTGGGGGAGAATAAACTTGTAAATGGTGACGCTGATTTGTTTCTGGATGGGTTTGGGATGCGAGAGCTCAAGTCCTATTCTATTCTGTTTAATGGCGTCTCTTCCCCCAGACAGAGTGTGTGTGTGTGTGTGTGTGTGTGTGATTTAGCATTCTTTGAGATGAGAAGAGTATTCCTGTATCCGGGGGCCTCCCCCCCCAACACACACACACATACACACACACACACACATGATCTCATGCTAGCTTGGTACTATCATCCTGAAAAGTCTCTCTCTCGCTCCTCTCTCTCTCTCTCCTCTCTCTCTCTCTCTCTCTCTCTCTCTCTCTCTCTCTGTGCATTGCTCATCATGCTTCGACTTTGAAGTCACAGCTATCTCTTTCCCTTTTTTTTTCCTTGTCTGTGTGGCTTTGATTCACTAACATTCTGTGCATAGTTCCCGTATTGCCTGGCTCCTCGTGCGTCGTTCTTCCTCCTCTGTCGGTGTAGGAACGGTGAGTATTTTGCCTTTGAAACGACGTCCATAAATTACAACTTGTCAAGTGTCATTTTCCTTGTTTACAGCCATTTTGGGCGCCCGTTCCCCCCATGTTCCTCCCTTGTGTTTCACATTTAATTGCACCAATAATGTTGGTGGTGCTCACCAGCTCTGCACAAGCAGCTCGTAGCCACTAAGGGGGTGCGGAAACTATTAAAATATTTTCCAGGCTTTACGAGTTTTATGTGTGTAATTTGTGTGGATATATCCCACTGTGTTACCACCAACTAGGAGAACAGAATGAGATTGTGCTGTCGCCTGTGTTACAGCGGGGAGAGGGAGTCGGGAAGAGACGGAGGGAACAGGCTGAAGGGTAAGAGGTGGAGTGAGAGAGAGAGAGAGAGAGAGAGAGAGAGAGAGAGAAGGAGAGTTAAGTCTGTACAGGAAATCTGCTCTAAGTGTTCCTAAAGAGCTTGTGTTTTTCCAACCCTGCACAAACAGCTTAATTTATTGCATGTCTGCTGAAGTCAACAGCCCTTTATAACCCCACAATAATTTCCCATATGTTCCATATATCACCACAGAGAGGGCGGAGAGAGAGGAAAAAAGACTGAGGCAGCAAATACGTTCAAGACACACACACACACACACACACACACACACACACACACACACGCACACACACACACACAGAGCAGATTTGGCCAGTTGCAACAGGGGCAATACCCTTGTCTTAATCAGGCCCGCATTGGTATGTGTGGATGTATGCGTTATTCCCAGCGCAACGCTACACCTGTGGGTGGGCCATGAAATTAAACACTCCTGCTCACGTTGTTTACTTTCATCATAAAGGGAGAGGCCTTGATAATAGGAAACTTCTTCTCCTCTGGATCTGCAGCAGGGAGTACCTTGTAAGAGTCTGGCACATCCTCCACTTCTCCGCCAGGACCCGTTTGTTCTTGTCAAAGCCCATGTGGCACAGCGCGGCTGACGACGTGTAGGTGTTTGGAACTAAAAGGGATTTGAGTCAGCAGCCCAATGAATCTCCTCCTTAGTTTCCGTGCAGTGAACGAGGACAGCCAGAGTTTTAACTAAGCTGTTAAAAGGCAATGAGTGTCTTTGTTTACATTTGACTGTGTGAGCACTTTCATGTCTTAATGTTTAGCAATTATGAGCCCGATTACAATAATTTAATAAAGGATTTATACAAACACAGGACTTTCACCCAGCAGACTGCTGTTCATGTCCTGTGTGAAATCAAAAGGCTTTATGGAGTTTTGATGTAATGTTACACAAGAAATTTCTGAGAAAGGTGGTTGTTATTTATTTATGGTAGTTTCATTGTTACATTATTATTTTAACACAAACCATGATCTTCTTTTTTATATTTTGCTCGTCTGAACGCGCAACCTGTTCTGACTCCCAATGCGTAACGCCGCTCCTCCGTATCTCACACTGGTGCATGTTTAGTGTGAGCATGCGATGCTCCCCCACCCGCAGCATTACGGTCAGACCCGCTGACGTAAAGTAGGGGTGGGACAGGAAGTGAATGGGGGGGTCAAACGAAAGTAAAATTGACATTTTGTCACGTCAATTTGTTGTCATTTGAGTTGTTAGTCAGTCATCAAGTGACTCGTTTGGCAATCTCTAGTCAAGTAAGTTGTTAAGTTAATGTCAACTTCTTTTCTTAAAACAGAAAAAGTGGTTTTGTTGCCTGAACATAACTTCCTGTGAAAACTGAAGTTTATTTTGAAAAACCCAGTAATAAAGTCACACGGCTTCACTGACATGTGAAACCGATGCTAGAGGGACTCCGACTCCATAGTTTGAACTTCCACTGACCACGTTACTCAACCCATTGGTGTGAGACTGTGTTGGCCAGCGTGATGTGAGACTGATATGAACCAAATTTATGAAACATGTTTTGAGTTCAGAAATGACTGTGACTGTGGTTTACAGAAAAGCACAATGCAAACAGTCATTCTGGCAATCGTTTTGATCCACATACAACTAAATGTTTGTGTTATAAACCATCTTTTAAATGTTTGAAAGCTGGAATAGATGACAAGGAAAGTGAATTGTTACAGATAAATGTACAACAAATATAGATAGAAAAAAAACCTGATTTGAATTTACAGTAAAGTGCTCTCTTATTACCTTTTGATATATAAAATTAGTTGAGTCATGTTGGAATTGATGTTTTATTAATTATTATACCAAGGTGAACTTCACTCAGACCAGAGAAACGAAGAAGCTGGCCCCTCTTGGTGTAGATGATACAGCCAGGGATGCTGTAGGAGTCTGGAGGGGGGGGCTGGTTGGTGGAGGTGGAGGGGGCGGTGGGGGGGGGGGGGGGGTGGTGGATGCCGGGGTTGCCAGAGAGCCAATCGATCCTCAGCTGCAGGTGGCCGAGCTTGAGAACAGGCGGCAAGCACTTCAAAACCTGTCCTGACTACCGAGCAAATTGCATGCACAGGCACACACACACACACACACACACACACACACACACACACACACACACACACATATACACACACACACACACACACACCACACACATATACACACACACACACACCACACACATATACACACATACACACACACACGCACACACACCACACACATATACACACACACACACACACACACACACACAACACATATAGAGGGACCATACACTTCACTCCTCATACCACCATTCAGACACATACTGGCTTAATAGTTAAGAGCATGAGACCTGAGTCTGCTCCAATAGTTCGTTATGATATGATATCACACAGAATACTTCATTATTTCATGACTTCATACATGATAACAGAGCAACAGCTGCGAGGAGCAGGAACAGTAGGAAATAAGATCTCTGCATGAGTCAAGTAAATGATGATCCTTGGCTCAGCCTGTGATACATGATATATAATGAAGTTATATTCCATTTGTTAGTGTCTCATTAAAAGCTCAGAAAATGCCCATAACGGACGAACATTGTGTTTGGAGATTAAACTTCCCTTTTAACAGGCCACGCTACAGCACCATCATACATAAGAGATACGTAAGAAGCGGTTGATCATACACACGAGATACATACTGGAGCAACAAAATGGTTAAAGCTCTTCCTCCCAATGAACCTCCCGTATACGGTGAGAGCAGTCCCATCCCCTGCAACGTCTTGTTCATAAAGAAATAGGTTAAGCCTTGATGTTTAAATCACAGGCAGAGTTTAAATCTCCTAAAATCCTTTCATGCTTGTAAAGACAAAAGGCTGTTGTTTTGGGAACGCGTCTTTAAGATCACAGTTTGCAGTGGCAGCAGCAACGTTTGAATCAATACAAAGGTGCAGCGGTGTAAGAGACGGACCCAAAGCCGGAGACGGAGGCAGGAAGAATGAGAGCGTTTTACTTTAAAGTTTGTATACCCTGAGAGCTTTGGCAGCTCTGCAGACGCACAAGTTGGCTTAAAAATGAGAGAATGATTTTGCGCTCCGGCCCCTGGGGATGGAAACTGTCTGGACATAGTACGCACTCAATAGCCGATCAATATCTCTACAATATCAAGCAGACCACAACCTGGCTCCCACCTCCCACTCTCCGTAGCACAAACAGCATGAAGTGAAATGTTATTTGATGTTTCTCTGTGGGCAAATGATTGATGGTTGCCTTAGGCTAAAGAAGATTTGATAGGAAAAGAAATCTTAAATGCGTCCCCGGTGCTTAATGACTTGCTGTACTTAGAGGTGCTGCAGTGAGATGTATCGCAAGCGTTGCCGTATCTTAACTCGGGCCTATTGCTGTTAACCCAATGTATTACCTTGTAGGCCTGAACACTCGCAGGGCGCAAAGGGGAGTTTAACTGCCTTTCTAAAATCGAACAAACAGCCTTTATTTGCTCTTTCCTACCGACACACAGGGAAATTATTATCCCTGACGTGCTGCAGCAAAGAACTGATATATAAGCGTTGATGAATTCAGTATGTTACAGCTGAGGCAGTTGTTAGAGTAGAAGAAGAAGAAAATTGGATCCTGCTTGAATCCCAGACTGCTCACTGGATACTTGATGAATGCCATATCCTCAGAAATGTGTATTAATTCTCCCCCAAAGACTATGTGAAGATTAGGGCTAGATATGTGGCTGTGGTTTGAAATGATTCGCAGGCTGCAACTGCCATTCGCCAGATAAGAGGCTCTTCTATTTCACTTCTCCTCGGGATAGATTCCTGTAACATATAGCAAACAAAGACTGAGGAAAAAGGGGGAAATCGTGTAGTTGATTAGAGGAAATGAGTGAAATGTCAAGGACTTCTCTTCATTACCAGAAAAAGGCCGTCTCCAAACTCCTCCCGGTGAATGAGCTCTCGTGAAAAGACTGCAGCATTCACTCCCTATCCTATGCAAACAAGTTGTCCAAGAACCACATTGTTTCAAAAGACCCTGTGACACACCAAAAAAAAGCGGGCAATGTCTTGGACACACATGCTATCCCAGACTCTTTCACGCCCAGGCTAAACGTTTAGCCACCCTGGCTAATTAACCGCTGTGAAAGAGCGTGCATCAAAGGGAGGCGGAATTTGGAGACTCTTTGACCAACCCTCAGGTCCAAGGGGTCAGCCCTCTCCAAGACAGAAGTTAGGACGTCCTGGCCCTGGACCTTTGGATGCTAACCCTTAACCCCTGCTGGAGCATATCAAAGCTCCGGCAGCAGAGGGTTGCACAGACGTCCCCCAACAATAACAGGAGGACATCAAAGAGCCGCTTGGAAAAAGACGAGGGAAAGAAGAAGAAAAAAAAATAAATAAAAGCCAGCCAATATCAAATTCCCTCTTATTCTGTAGATATTCCAAAAGATGAATATAATTAATCTCTCCAAGTTGTCATGGGTCTAAAGGGCTCTTGCTGTGCTGCAGCCTCCTTGGGGCACTTGAGGAGAATTATGTGATTAAACAGACCTGTGAATTCTGGACACAGGCGGAGAGAAGAAAGCTCCAGTCCTCTTCATAATGCCCTTAATGAAGTGGCTGGTGGCTCCGTCATCCCTGGCTGGGCCTTGTGCAGCCTGTTCACAATCTGTCTAATGACAGAGCGGGGGCTGCCGAGCGCACCAGTGCTTCCCAATGAGCCACAAAGGGAGATCACAGGCTCCATTGTGGCTAGGCACAGGAGCTTAGCACTCATCAGGCCCAATAAACCTGTCTCTAGTCAGGGTAGGACAC
This sequence comes from Chelidonichthys spinosus, assembly GCA_029853015.1. Taxonomy (NCBI): domain Eukaryota; kingdom Metazoa; phylum Chordata; class Actinopteri; order Perciformes; family Triglidae; genus Chelidonichthys; species Chelidonichthys spinosus. Next base: position 13,111,240 of record CM056823.1, on the reverse strand, counting down.
ACCCCTCCACCGCCAGCCAAGAGCCCCACGCAAGCACACTCCTTCGACCCTCTCACTGTCATTATGACATCAGGGTGACACGGCCTTATCACCCGTCGAAGCGCAACGTGCACCCTCTCTCTCTGCTGTTTATATTTACATGTTGACACTGGAATAACGAGCCTTTTCTCTCCCTCTCCCTCTGTCGGCCACCGCTGCTGTGTGCGCCGTGATGCAGATAATGTATGGGTATGTATCTGCATACACTGGGGTGTTTACTTGCCCGCCCTTTCGCCTCCATTTTAAACAGGGCCGCTCCTCTTGGCCCTGCGCTGCCTCCCCGGAGCTCTCGCCAAACGTATGCAAATGAGCATGTCCACAATGGCGCCCACAGCTGCACGCAGTCGGCCAAAGACAGAGGACAAGGCGGCCGCCCCTTTCATCCGTAACCCCTGATCCCCTTCTCAGTGACACGTCACGTTCACCCCAACGCCGCCGCCCCCTCCTCCCTCCCCGCCAAAGAGCCGCGTTGCCTCCCAGATACCCGCTCCCCACCGCCTTTCTCCACACACACAGATGAGCCTTTGGCCCTGGCTGTTGGGAGCGTTTGGACAGAATTGTCCAGAATCCACTCTTGATTCGCATACCTCCACCCAGTCGATTGGCTCTTGAACCTTTGTCAGGCCAAAGTGAAAAAGGAAATGTGGGGGGAAAAGTAAATAAATTGTGCCTTTTTTTTCTTCTTCTCCCCTCCACACTTTTTGAACAGGCTTTTCCTCTCTGGTCATTATTTGGGCTAAAATGACGAGTGGACGGGTTCGGAGAGAGGGAGGAGGGAGGAGGAGAGTTATCCAAAAAAGAGTGGGGGTAAAGAACCTGATTGCTTTAATCTCAGCGCTCGCGGCGCACCCCTTTTCATAAAGCTCTTTGGCCGTGTGATTCAGACCCAGGCCCCAGTGTTCTGCGCCCCACTATTGTTCTCACATGAAAATCAATTCCCTTGAAGACCCTCCTTAATCCCGTTTTTGGCGTCAACAATGGCCACTTGTGCACGGCCTGATAGACTAAGAGCCGGGATGATGCGGCTGTCTGCTCTGATTCCAGCCCATTCAGGTAACGGCGGCCCTCATCACTTTGTAGTGCCAAGTGCAGGACTCGACAGGAAGACGTTTGCGATCATAATTTCCTGCAGAGCAGAGGCCCGGGCACCCTACACACCCACAAGACTTTTAATTAGGGCAGACAACCACAGAGATTAGAGATCAGCCTGTAACAATGACTGTCCCTTTGAACGGGCCTCAGCCTCCATCCCCACTGAGCCCATATGGAGAGCATAGTGCCATGATCACGCTAATAACGATCACCTCAGCAATAGCGCGCAGCAGTGGCCTCCACACTGGACTGCGTGTTCTGCAGATCTCTCTGAATGCAAATGTGAAGGTTGAAAAATAGAGTGATGTTGGCAGTCAGACCCAATCTTACTCAACTAAACTTTCATTTGGGTAAAAGTATAAAAGGAAAAATAGCAGTTGAATTATTATTTTTTTTTTTAAGCTAGATTTTCAAAGGAGGATCAAAGCTTCCTCCTGAGGTGTCTTAAGGACAAGTGGTTTCCTGCAGGAGTGTGTTCATAACTCAGTCTCGGGTTTCAGGTAGATTTTCAGAAGCTCAGACGTCTGTTTGTGCGTCCTAGACAACGCAGTGGTGTCTCGGCCTGTCAGCTATTGGTTTTTCGACAAGTTCTGATGTCCGCTGATCTTTTTTTATTGGATCCACACATCAAAACAGCGCTGTTTCCTTGATTGCTGGACTCCAGATATGTGCTTTGATGCAGCCTTCTTCAAACTCTCCAAAGACCAACAGGAAAGGCAGCAGAGAGCTGCATCACAGCAACAATCCCCCTTAATTACAGTCAGAGCTATATCTAAAAAAAAAAAAAAAAAGTCCTGATGAAGGATACAAAGGCCTAAGTCTACAGGAGAGATTTCATTACTCGTTCCTCTCCTTACCTTTTCTGTGTTTGAAAAAGAAAAGGAACAAAGCAGGAACCCTACTGATTGAAAACTAGCAGAACAGTGAAACAACAGGACACAACTGATCGCTCATGCATGGCTGGGATTAGGATAAAAGTAGAAAGAGCATGGAGAAGAAAGCACACAACAAAAGGAACAGGGGACTGACAAACTTTTTTCTTTTTCTTTTGTGGTGAAAAAAGGATGGAATGAAAGGTCTGGTCATATGAAAAGATAGAGAGAGAACGATTACCAAACAGAGGCGGTCCTTTTTAGCCTCCGTACGCCTCCACTCTTGTTCCTTTTAACCAGCTACATGAAAGATGAAGCCCAGGTCTCTGGTGGCCAATATGAGACAAACACGCCAGATAAAAATGAATTGTTTATCATGATATTAGTCGTAATTCATTCATTATTTGTTTTAAAGACAAGGCGGTTACATGCCAGCCGTCTTCAATGTGAATTTCTAAGAGCAAGAGAATGGAACGTTGTGATTCCTATTGACCAAGTGGCTCGTGAAAGTTGTTCATTACACACTAACTAACAAGACAGCGCTCCTTTCAGCCCCTGCCTCCACTAAGTGGAGATCATCCAACAATACTTTGAGTGGCTCCACTGCCTTTGGCCTCGGTTCAAATCGTATTCTATTCTTTATTTATCTCCCCCCGAAAAGAAAGGAGGGGAAGGCAAGTGATTCGAATTTCTGCCTTTGACTTCTCCTCATTTAAGGGGGTATTTGTGAATGCGGGGAGGTGATGGCTACGCCTCTGTTTCGGCTCGTTTTGAGTGCTGCGCCACTCATCCTCCCTCAGATTGGACCAAGGGTGAGTGTAGGGGTGGAGGGGTGGAAGGGTGGAAGGGCCACGGTTAACTTGTCTGGAGGTGAACGAGGTCACGGTGTGAAGAAGAGCACAGGCTTCCTAGATAGAGGAGGAAGAATTAACAGCCACTGAACGCCTCAAAGTGTTTGAATTGTTGTCAATGTTTGGATTGAGTTTAATAAAATCACATTTCCTATACTCACGATCAAAGTATTACTCAAGTGACACAGGAGCGCTACAGAAATCTGATGGGATGCAGATCTTTATTAAACAATTTTTAAGAAGCGCTAACAGAGAAAATAACCCTTGTGGGTTGTTGTTTTTTTCACATTAGCTTTCCAGACTGTTTGTGGTTCCACAGACTCCATTGTTTTGTGTGTAAAAAAAAAAAAAAAAAAATAGAACAATAACAAAAACATTTTCCCGTTTTCTTCCTGCCAAATACTTTCTTTTCTTCTCTGTCTGACCTGCAACCCAATATGTAGAAAACCATTTGAAATGGTAACTCTGACCATAATGTGTTATTATCACAGGGAAAGATTTCATGTTTTACTTGTCATGGGAGCTATTCATGAAAGAAAATACATATTCAGAATTCATATTGTATTTGAACTCCCTGCAGGCCCTCTTATGAACAAACTTGCATAACTAAAAACCAAATACACTTAATTGGGAATAGGAGGTGTACCGCGGCTTAAAAGGCTCTGTCAGCACCAATAACGGATTAAAATCCACTGTATCTAACTATGTCGAGGTCTCTGAAACCCAAAACACAAGTAGTTTCAGGACTTCCGAAACATGTCATTGGTTCAAAATCCGGCTTGTAAGCAATTCTCATATAATAAGAAAACGTCTTGAAGTATTAAGCTGATGTGTTTTTGGAGCTGTGACAGAGGGCCCCGTGTCTCCAGGCCCCCAAACAGAACATGGTGTTAAAAAGAACTAAAATTGATCACAGTAAATCTGGTGCGAGAAGCAACGTGAAGGTTTACATTAATGCTATTAAAAGTGCCTTCCCTGCATTTGGGTTCAATCACAAACTGCAACATGTTGAATCGTCTTCAGAGAATATGATCCAATCTGTCCCTTTTCTGTCTATGCATTTATAAAATGTTTATTGGACGACGCCGGGAATATCTAGAGATGTCCTTTCATTCTGTAAGTGTCTCTTGTGAGTATTGATGGATGCAGGAATAGGCTGACAACAGCAGAACTCAGTTTGATAGATATTGTGCGCAGCATCACACCAGCGAGTCTCTGGAGCGTGTAGAAATCCAAGAAATCCAGTTTGGCATATATGAGAGAGAAGAGTTTTTAAGTGGTTGCTGAGAGAAAAACGGTCCGCCTCACACACGGTCGGTATGGAAGCCGTGTGTGGTTCGTATCTGCCAACAATGAGTACGGGCTCACGCTCTTGGACATCTACGAAATAAAACAGCCTAATCTCGGTATCTTTTGTCAGCTTGACGATGTCATTTTGTTAGAGTACATACTGGTTTTGTCCGGGCTCTCTCTCTCTCTCTCTCTGCGACTTCTAAAAATGTAAAATAAGCACTTGATAAATCGACTCAATGACCATTTCTCTATTACATTTTCTTTGATTATTTTCCAATAAAGAAGTAGACATTCTCCCTCAAAGTCTTTGAATCGAAACACTTGCATCCAACGACACATGTTGTTCATATGTTCTCTTCAGTGCTCCTTTCTCTTTAGAGGAAGCTCTCGCTGTTATCCTGAAATATAAACGGAGCATGTCCTCAGAGTGGCTTTCTGGAAAACAATGCTGTCTGTCCTCGATTGCAGGGGTCCGGGGGTGGGGGGGGCTATTTACGTGCCACCCCCGATTCTCTCGCATCTTGTAGATGGCTACTCTAATGGCCATGACTGGCTGACCTTTAGGCCGGTCCCCTTCTGGGATTTACAGCTTTCACTGGCTTGACCTTTGCCACTCAACACTCCCACAGACACTCCCTTCACGTGAATCCGGGCCCCAAAGCCGGACGGGAGCTACTGCAGGCCCGGTGCATAGGCTGCTACTGCTACCTCAGTGTGTCAAAACCTCTCTAGGTGGTACGATTCAGTCGGTGGTTCATTAACCCCTTACCTCCGACCACCCCCTCTGCCCCCCGACTTCCATAAAGAAAGTTTCCCCTTTGGCCTGGAGCAAGGTAGACCTGCTTAAAGCTGGGCCTAATGACGTGTGCCGTGGTAGAAGGGGCTGAATGCCACCACCACATGTGGGGATGATTACAGGAAGTGGTGCCGAGTTGCAGGGGACCTCGGGACATTGGGGGTGGGTGTGTAGGGGACTCAGTTGGGGGACAGAGGCAGTGAATTCCCAGAGGCCATTGTATCGGGCAGCTCAGCAGAAGCCCCATCCTGGCCAGGTCACGCAAATTTAGGATCCAATGAAATTTAGGTCCGATGGGGGGTCAGGCTCTTTTAAACTTTAATTAAACAGCCCTCACACTTTGCCTCAGCAGATTTAAAACAAAACAATACATCACAACAAAAAAATCAGTGGGCTTCTTTTAATGGTAAGTACATAAGTGGGGCGACACTGCAGTGTTTTAGAATAAAACCCGCCGGGCTCCGTCTCAGGTCAAACGTCTTAGTCTACAACCCTGCTCAGTAGCACAGTGGCTTAAATAATACAGTATTTCCTCTATGGGGGACAGTTAATCACTCCTGAGCAAACGGGTGCACTGGAGCATGAAGGCACCATTTCTCGCACACTTCACAGCGGACCTAGTTTTTGTCCGCTGGTCCACCCTGCCACACGGGCCAGGGCAGCCAAAGCAGAGATTGCTTTCCTGTTATGGCTCGCATTCAGTGGAGGGGAAACAAACGGCCGTGGTGAGCCCAGCAAACGGTTTTAACAGGCTGGAGGGGCATCTTTGTCAGCTTTTAACCTTTACACTCTTTCCGCTTCTCAGTCTGTAAAACTTCAAAGGTCACAAGTTATTATTTATTGCCTTGTTTGACTGTGGCTTATTAAATCCCCAGTGCCTTGATCGAGCAAGTCGGTAACCTCCTACCCAATGAAGTGGTCTTTTTCTCACAGACAAACAAAAACAAAAACAACAAAGAGAGGCGGTACATAAAGGAGCTTTGGTCAGATGGGTCACATGCTGTCCATTGAGCCTCCGGTCCATCAAGACCATTCAGCGGGCTCTATAAAACCGGCAGGCTGCTTAAATACCTGACAGTGAGAAAAGAAACAAAAACAAAGAGAAAGAGGGGGAACAACAGATAAAATAAATAAGACAGCCCCTGTGACTGATGTGTATAGATGGTGCCGGAGAGTCACTGACAATTCAAGAAATGTGGCTGTGGCCACAAAAGGCGGCTGGAAGATACTGAAGGAGCTTGCTGGGCACATTTTTTAGGCCTTTCCCACTTGGACCCCCTTTTGAGTCTTTGTCTGTGTTCTGGGCCCATGAGAAAAGTCAATCACAGACACTTGGCAGTAGATTCGTGGGTTTCCTTTCCTTATAAGATATCAAGCCAAAAGCTAAGATACTCAATGTTTGCGTCACTAATTAAAGATGGTGATCTCGACGCCGGTGAAACAACAATTAAAAGATATTGTAGGAATACAGTTCCTGGCGTACTTAAGATGTTACCCATATTATTTGCCTGAAAATGTGGCAACATCAAAAGATGAGTGGAGAAGAAAGATAAACAGTGGGCAGTGATTAAAATCCATATTTATGCAGCCCAATTTTCCTTGCGAGAGAATTCAATGTGTTGGATAGCTGGCTCCATTTGATCTGCGCAGAGAAAAGAGATGTCTGAACCTCGGGGCCCTGTGATCCCAGGCTAATGCATGGGCAAAGACAGTCAATTATATTGTAAATTATGGGGAGAGGGGCGTCAAAATGTTTGAATGCCACAGTTTTTCATAGATTAAAAAAAAAGTCTGTGGAGCACAGAAAAAAGTGTAAATAAACAGGTTGGATCAGCGAGCATTTAGGGGAATCAGATTTATCAGCGCTGACGATTAATTAGAGGTAATCTGTTTGTGCAACGGAGCAGTTCTACTCTGGCAGACAAAGGAGAAAAATAACCGACGTGACCTTAAAGTACCTCCTAAACTGCACACGGCACACAACAATAACGTAGGGATTCTTTCAGATGCTATGAAGAAGGAAGTTTACATCAATGTTCCTCTGCTTCTATGCCGGTGTCTCTCTCCCTGTCACAAAGAATAGGCTAAACAGTAAGATGTTGTTTATATCTTTCATTTCCCAATTCCAGTCAAGTAATCCACCGTACCACCGACTCCCACTCTCTTTCACGGAGCCCCAGAAGAATTCAACCCCCCCTCCCCCCTCCACAACTCTGAGCAAAGATTTTTTTTTTTTTTTTTTTTTTTTTGCAGCCTGCAAAATAACAGCAGTAGCAAAGTTTACTCTTTATTTGAACGGGAACTGTTTTCGTGTTCAAACTGAGGAATAAGAGCATAATTTCCCCAATGCCCCATATTCTTGCAGTGTTTGCTATAAATCAGAGTGTGCGTGCCCTTGGGTTGTGTCGCGTGGGGAGCGTTTACATTGTGTGTCAGCCTGATCTCCGGCTCCATGTCTGTAACCCCGGTGTTCATTCTGACCCTGCAGATATCCTGTAAATCACAAATATTAACTCATATTAACTGCAAACCCGTCTGCAGGCCTGTTTGGATCTGCATAGTCTGACCCTCTAATCCAGACTGAGGCATGTTTTTAACTGCAGTATCATCTCTACGAGTGAGACGATAAACACCTCATTAATACAGCAAATGTTGGCATAGTGATTGACAAAACGATCCATCAATCAGTGATGGGAATCTCGCTTATGAGGCAACACATAACGGAGAACCAGGCCTGGTTAAGATCCTAAATCTAGAAATATAATATAAAGTGATGTATTCCAGAACGCTAACAAGCATAAATGAGACAAAGACACAAAACGGCACGATTAAAAGATCCACCTGTTCTGATGACAGTGTTCATACCTTCATGGAGCTATTTTGATCCCTCATCCTGGTGTGTTTCACGGGTTCCTTCCAAAATTGCAATTCCACTTTGTCACTGTGAGCAGGGGGAGGGGGGAGTGGGAGGGAGGGGGGGAGAGAACTAAACACCAGTTAATTCTCTGCTTGAAATAGCAAATACATGAGTAATCATCTGTCGTAATCCTAGCAGTGTTTTCCAGTAATGGAATAGATATTATGTTATTTCTTGCATGATGAGATGTGGTCGGCTCCCTCTTTGATCTCGTGCATTCGCCAGGAAGAGGTAGATTAAAAAGGGGTTTGTGAAATCAAAATAAAGCTTGAATTAGTTTTTCTTCTTCTTTTTTTTTTTAATGGAGCGCTGGAATGGAAGAAATTAGCTTTTTGCAAAAAAACATCCGGGGCACGCTGCAAACAGAGGCAATACCAACAGCTGTCTCACGCTCACATAACCTGGAGGATTTCTGACGCCCTCATTTGAAATGCAGTGCCAGCCATTTTTTTTAATTTTTATTAAGGAATCACATGTAACCTAAAAATCCACACTTTTAGGTTATGCTTTTACATGTGCTCAGAGATCACAGTCTATAAAATAATAAGCATGTCTTTGGTCATATTGCTGTGTGGTCAGAGGAAAGATGAGGGCTCCTTTTAGTGCAGGGCTGAAGGCGGGGGGGGGGGGGTGGCTATTTGAAGTGAGCGCGGAGAGCTGGGTTTGATTGGATAAATCTAGGGCTTCACAGAGGAGCTGCCCCTGGTACAGGAGGGGGAGAGTAGTTTTTTTTTTTTTTTTTTTCTGTGGCATTTTTCCCCCTTGCAAGAAAAAAAAAAGAAAGATGGGCACTGGAGCTTGGCTGGAACGTGATCATAGGCCAGCACCAGACCAGAGAGCTCCCCATTAAGGTTTTGGGTGATAAACAGCATCTGTTTCAAATAGGGGCTAAGACTAGAGGAGCACTCACTCCCTCTTTCCCTCTGCCTGTACCACAGATCTGGCACAAACCATCAAGTCTCTCTTCTCTCCCCTTGCTTCTCCCATCTCATCTCATCTCATTGCGTCTCTATTCTCCCTCCTCTTTAGAGTTTCATACGCCTCCTGCTCATTATGGCTGTAAAAGAAAAGGATTTATTTAGTGCAACAAAAAAAAAAAAGAAGGAAAAAAAAAAAAACCCTCAGCATGCTAGTTTGTGTTTGGTGCCACAACTTTCACATGCAGTGCTGCCTGCAGCTGACAGAGCCACGGTGTCAACAACAAACCACAGAATCACCAGCTTTCTTTACTGGTTTCCGTAACCTTGTCCTTATTGTCCCTGTAAGCACAAAATAAGAAGGGCACGGATATTTTTCGAGCACAAATGGAAAATGACGTGGCCCACAGAGGAAAATATTCCTGACAGGGTATTTTTAAGTCTTAGGTAATAAATGGGCTGATATGACAGTATAAGCAGCTTTTCAATTGTCATAAACTGAAGTCTGCCAGCTGAGGCTGTTCGTCTTCGAAAGACTCCCAAAGAGGCTGTTTGCCGCCCTCTGCTGGGCAAGATATAGTACTTATAGTTTGTCACTGCTGTGAGATTACCCTTCATCAACATCAAGTGCTTCTAATGTAGACATCACAATTTCCTTCTACGACTTATATTTGATGTGTTGATTTATATTGATTCATATGCCATTAAGAGGGTCGTTCACAAACGATTTCAAATGAAGGAACAGCATCTTTGTGTCGAGGCTGATCATCCCCCACTTTACAAAGCAGGAACAGGAAGTGTGTTATATTTACACCCAAACCCCACTAATCCTTTCTCTGTGGACTGGTATCATTAGAGGGTATATGAGTGTTCTTGGCAAGTTGCCTCTTCAAATAACAGCTATTAGGGGGCTGCATCTTGCTTTTATCCAGAACCGACGGACATTCAAATCTTACTCTTTCTCCAGAGAATGTCTGATTTAATTTCAATTATTTGCACATTCAGATTCTCCAGGGGGAAAGGGGGAAAATAATAGGCACTTAATTAAAATACGGTGTGCTTTTGTTGGTGATAAGGTGACTGATTTCAGGTTGAAAGGCTGAGGAGAGAGTGGAGGTAAGTCTTTGTTCCCGGCTTGCTGAGTGCGTGTGCAGAGCTCTAAGCTGCACCTATTTGAATACTATGTATTAAAGTTTATAGCAGCTCGGGGCCCCCGGAGTGAGAAAGAGAAGAGAGAGAGAGCAAGAGAGAGATATAAAGAGTTTCCAAAAAAGAGAAGTCACAGCTTTGTCTATTCAGAAATGACATGACACAAAGTTGCTGCTTTGTTCCTCGCCTTACGGTGTGACAGCTGAGCTGCGATAAGAAATTTGTATGGGGGAGTACGTATGTAAACCCAGCCACTCTCTTTCTGACACCCACGTCAAAATAAGTCTTCGCAAAAACCCTTTTTTTAACACTTTAGTTCCCTTCAAATCAGCCAAAAGAGAGAGAGAGAGAGAGAAAATGAAAGCATGTCACTGATTTAAAGGACTTTGTGACCAGACGCAGTGTAATAGACAAGCCGTGCTTCTTGGCATGGAAAGGTTGTGTGAGGACCGGCTTACACTATCACCGGACACTGTCTGGACTCAGACTGACCAACAGATGGTCACCTGGATTAATAGAGTCAATTAATTCATCCCATTATGTAATTAAGGATGGAGTCTGATGAGCAGAGAGGGCCAGGCTCTGCTTGCTAAGATGTTAAGCATCTGATTTATCGCCTAAAAAAAAGCAAATCGGTGGCGGTTATCTATCAAACAGCACCACGGTGTGGAAAACAAGTTCAAAACACAAGTTAAAGCCCAACCTTTGTTTTCTTCCCCCTCACACTTTGCCTGAATGAGTCCTAATGAGTCCATGTTATGCAAAAGATAAACATTATATATAAATATAATATAAGAAGGGTGATGTGAATAGTTTTGTTGTTAAAATTAAAACTTATAGACATGTTGCCATACCTTAATGTGACATCACACTTCATCCAGTGCATTGATGGATATCTTGAACCGTAAATATATAGAGCTAAGTGTTGGTAAGGATTACTTGTAATCACACATGCCTCTTTGCAGTGACCCTAATTTATCCACTAGAGGGAACTCCAGGGTAGCAGCAGCTGCTGCTCCTGTTCGACTCCCTGCTCAGCCCGCATGCCTCGGCTTGATGTTGAGCTGCAGAGTGGATCCGAGGTGAAAAGAGCGTTTTGAGGGCGCCGCTGATGAAATGTGGGATCACAGTGAGGAAAGGGTGCGACATGAAAGTGTCGGTGTCTCGCTGTTCACGTCCTGCCTTCCTTCCCTGAAATCTGTGAGCACAGCCACTGCATCTGGATTCAGACAGAATTAAGTAATCCTCATTATGTGGCTTCCTGAGCTATTGCAACTGCTTTTTCAAGTGAGCACAAGTCCGTCTGCTTGTTGCCACTTGCATTATTGTAAAGATAAATGTTGCATTTACACACCTGGACAAGCTTTATGATGCCATAAGTGCTGCATTAGTGTGTGTGTGTGTGTGTGTGTGTGTGTGTTTCCTGTCAGGATCAGTGCATATGATGTTAAGATGTCCCCGCTTACCTCCTGTTTCAATTATAACCCTTACTTCTGCTCTGATGAAAGCTCCTTAACAACATGTGTTCTGAAATGGAGGATGAAAGCAGAGGATGAACATCCAGAGAGAGCATAAAAGCACATCTGCTGTCGCTTCATGTCACTCATTACGGTTAGTTTCAAACGGAACAAGACATATTTATAAGCAGAGACGTGTTGTGTTCATTTGGCTAAAGGGGCAACGACTCAGAAGAAGGGGAAACCTCTCAAACGGGAACTTTGGCTAGACAGTTCCCAGTAGGGAGCACGGTCAGTGGGGGGTATGTCCGGCACACACACACACACACACACACACACACACGACGATATAAGCATTTTGTAATCTCAGCTACTCCTATTAATTACCACTCTATAATCTCCCAGGGTTTTCACACATATCAAGAGCTGGCCCTGTGTTCATTTAATTTAATGTAGGTTAGTACGAGAGGATAAGAGGCAGGACTGTTAAGCTGATCCACCCCCCCTTCCTCAACATCCCATTGAAAACCCAGCCCAGCCAGAAAAGAGGATGCTGTCTAAGACATGACTAATCTTGGCACAAACTCTTAGTCTAGCCTGCTTGCAAACTGTTCGATGTCTAAGAACAATGTTGTTGTCTGAATCTCCCCTGACCCATCTTTGTTTTTTGGGCCCTGCTGGATTAGACAGCCTGTTCATGGCTCCGTGGAGCCTCCAGGTCTGAGTGATGGAAGGAAATAGGGTGTGTCTTTCTGCCCTTTGCTGGATTGCATTTGCTACATAAAAGAGCCTTACTTTCTCTGTGCTTATCCAAGAGCTGCCCAGTATGGCGTTTAGATCTCATTGGGGAGCATGGGAAAATAAGGTTAGTGCGCTCACACTTTAGAGGTGAGAGAGGGGGAGGAGAGATGAGAGGAGAGAGAGGAGGAGACAAGGTGCCAGTGAGGTGGCACCAAATTTACTCTGTATATTTTTAGCTTCCACTGTTCAAACCCACTCTGTGAGATGTAATTAAACGTTCCAAACTTCACTTGGCACTTAACATTCCTAAAATAGAAACTTAACTGCTGTGTGAGAAAGCTTTTACCCAACTCTAAGTGGAGCAGCTGAAAGACAGACCTGTCTCCCCGTGTGTTTTGATCCTAGTGAGATGTGACAGCAGCGTGGTGTGAGCAGAGATGTGTCAACTCGGTGTGTCACTGTGCAAATAGAATATGCACCAGGTAATGTAAGACACTTCACATTTCATTTTATACATAACCACTTATACTAAGTTGTTTTCCTAGTCTTTATAGGCTACATTAACAGTAAGACCCTGGCTCTGCACTTTTTCTTTCAATTCACAAATATCTCCTTTTGTTTTCATACTAAAGGTAATCAGTTCCCTTTTGTTCCCAGCAGATGGCAGCATTGCACATAAAATACAATCCACCCAAAAGAAATCAGGAACAAGTCACAGGGTTCATAATTAATTCCAGCTATCTCCTTGATGTATTTATATCTACGGCTTTCTTTGCTGTCATCAGGAAACAAATAGTTTGTCCTACAATGAGACAATGAAGTGAACATGTTTTGACGTGAGTCTCATGGGATCACTGCATCTCTGGCCTTATCATCTACTGCACAAATGTATTGCCTGCAAACAGACACGCTGAAACATTTGTGGAAGATGAATAAATGTACAAATATTTTTAAAGTAGGACAGAATTTGTGTTTAGGTGCCCTGCTGCACAGAAAATAACGGCACAGTCGTCCTCTCGTGTTGATCTTGAACTGAACAAACTCGTAGCTTGAGCCCTAAAGCCATGTAGTCCTATAGAGCCTTCACTTGCTCCTGTGTCTTATCACACAGGGCTGGTTGTTGACCCTTTTGTGTGAACGTATTGGTTTGATTGGCCGTTAACTCTACTGGGAACATTTCCACTTACGGGGGCTAACCTCTGGAGCCACTTTGGCAGAGCACTCATACGTGCTGCGGCTGGCTGCCTGCAGACGCCTAATGCACCAAAAAGGAAATAGGGGGTCGGGCTTAATCAGGAAGTGGGTGCAAAAAAAATTAGATGATCCGATGTTGCTGAGGCAGAGGAGCGTTAAGCCAGTGGAGGAGGTGTGGAGCTGTTAAGAGAAACACGACCCCAGGGCATTTTTTCCACTGAAGAGACCGGTGTATAGTCAGATTAGCTGAAACCACAGGGGGCATTAGTGCTGGAGTCTCTGGTACCAGATGACGATTGAGCAGAGTGAAGCCCGGAGAATATCGCAAGATAAGATTGGGGTGAATGTGGACGGTTCTCCTACAATTAAAGAGATACTGGTCATCTCATATAACCTGTATGTGGCTTTGTGTTTCTTCTGGGTCCAAGTAATATCACACTACAAGTGCTTTTACTGCTCTTTGAAGCTGAATCTATATTCATGGATATTCTTACACAGCTTACAGTTGACGCCACAACAGCACTCTTTAAAACTACTTGAGCAAGAATGAGGTTGCTCATGGCTTTTTTTTCCTGACGCCTGTTTTAAGCTGCAATCATAACTCTTTTTCTTTGTAGTTTGGCACAAAAGGAGTGCGTGTGAACCCACACTACCGCAGACACGCAGACATGCGCTAACACCTGCACACACACGTGACTTGTTGCTGGCAAGGAGAACGGTATGGCTTTAGTGCATCCGCCATACAAGGTTAACTGCGAGCGACAAGGCTTTGAGCATCTTCGGACGTGTTCGCCATCTTCATTTCTACTGTGTCGCTCTTCTAGTCAGCCTGGAGGAAGATGAAACGTCCTGTAGCACACACCAGCCCTCTCCACCCACTGAGGCCTGTCAGAGGATTGTGCTGCGCTCCTTTGAAACAAACTTTCTCCCCTAAAACAATCCTCACAATATGTGCATGACTCTAACATGCATCTTCCCTGACAAAAATCTGTTTCATTCCTCTTTCAGCAGAAGTCGTCCTGACCCACTGCCTCGGCCTCAGCCCACTTTATTTCCTACCTGATGTGTTATGCATGCTTTAAACTAGAAATAAAACGTTTGATCAGGACACGGCATGATGTAGGCTATACCCCCCCAAACTTCTAGAGCCCACATATCAGGTTTTCTAAAATACATCTATATCTGCAGCCTTACATCCACCCCTGTCAGCCTCCACAGACCCGGCACGCTGTGATTACATAACCAGAATCTGAATACGGGAGAGGAGACGGGATGGAGCAGACACACCGCACTGATAATCATCGAGCACTGTAAACCAGCCTCTGATAATACAGGCTGCACAATAGATCAGAGACGCTGACTTCAAACTCCCATTTCTTTAGATTCTTTGACAGTTGAGCAGACGGTATCTCTTTTGGGGGCGACAGAATGGTCTCAACGGAAGGTAGCACCTCTGCAGCAGCTTTTTAATTACTTTTTTAATAATGGCCAATCTAATGACGATCATTGTGTAATCTGACTGCGCTGTCCGTTAATAATGTATGTGTAGTTAATAGAACAATGGTTGGGTGATTTAAAATCACCATGCGAAGATTAGTCGATTAGTAGGTGTCAATTAAAAGTCACACAGCTGTTCTTAAATAAAGCAAAGACAGTGTCGCGATGTGACCTTGACATCTAAGAGGAAGTATCTTGATGAATCATATACATATATTATCAAAGCCCAGCTATGTGTTTTATTTTTTAAAAGGATGGGAGCTATTGATTTCCTGGCCTGGGTTTTCTCATTTCTTTGAGGAGCAGTGGTGCATTTTTTTGTTTACTCTCTATTGATTGATGACAATAACTCCCCCATCTACCTTCGCCACCTGCCATCTGGCTGAAGTAAAATTGAGCTTGTGATGCTGTTGTGGGAGAGAATTTGTCTTTGCTTCTTTTTGCAAAAACGCCGAATGTTTATACTGTGTGAAACAAATGTGAATACAAGCTACTTAAACCGAGTTCAGCCATGCTCCAGAGCCGAACGAAGATAAACGTCATGCCTTCTAGACTTTTACACAAGACAGAGTTATTGACACTTGTGTCCCTCCAGGAGGAGTGTTTATGGGCCTAACTGTGTCCGACTGTGATGTTGTGTCCTCCCGGGAGCTGTGAGCTCGGGGTCAAGTGCTGTCAGAGGTTAGGTTGGGGTTAAGGCCACGGGTGATGCGACTGGGCTTGTAAATCACATGAAGGAAGCGAAGAGACAGAAACAAAGTGAATACCAGTCTGTGTGGAAGGAAGTCAAGCGTTGAATGCCTCCTCTGCTAAGTGTAAAACTCTTTGACCAAAGGCTGCAGGAGCTGAGAAGGCCAGATGGACGGATGGGAGAGAACGACTGCCCTCTGATGTGTTACCGCGGAGCGGACAGCATTGACACGGACCCCTGGAAATGTCCCTGGTGAAACTTTAAAAGGCCCCTAAGTCAGCCACAGTGCCATTAATCTCCATCTGTAAAAACTACAGAAGGTTACTTGGACTGTTTAAAGTCAACAAGTGTGAGGTTGAACCAAAGCCATCGCACTGCAACGTGAAAATGCTCATGTAGAAGTAATTTGCACATTCAATTACAGCTTGTCAAATAAAGACGTGCCAATAACGCTGAACATGAGCAAGGCTATACGTGGTGACTATTACTGCTGGCATACAGGGAAGGTGGTTGCCTTCCATATTTAGCTGTTAAATGTTGTATGTGCCGGAGTATGCACTTACTCATGTTTGTGGTTGCAGTAGTGGTGACACAGAGCCTCTGCCGATGGTCAGCTGTAACCATTGGCAACCTTTTTCCTAAATAAAATTTCTATTTTGCACAAAGCCACGGTAGAAGCATAGAGAACTATACTCTTACATCATAACTGGTTTATGATAGAAATAACACATCTATTTATTACCTCTCTTTATGGACTGTCATCGATTTGGTTCAAAAGAATACGAGAATGCGTCACAGAACATTAGACATTTTATTCAATATTTAGCACACTGCGGTGGAGCATGGACTAGTTCTAACAGCGTGACCAACCCATAAAGCCACATTCAGGTGTTACCACTTTCATAATGTCACTTTATGGCTACGGTTCTGTGAATTGTGTTTTTTGTGTCAGCTTGCTCTTTGACTGTCAGTATATTGTCTGTCTGACCACGCCCAAGAGCCCCCCCCCCCTCCTCCGCTGTGTCGCCTAATCCTCCCACAGGATCAGCCTCCTTCTCAGTGTCTCTAACGGTGGCTCCTCAGCTCCTGTGCATGTTGTCCTGGGTGACATGAATTAATGATAACAGCAGAAGCTTCACAGACCGGGCTCATCCATTACATAAGCCAGGCAGGTCTGCTGCGGATCCGCCCGGCTCTCGACACTTAATGCACACCATTGTGCTGTACTTTCCACAGCTGACCCCTCCGTGTTTGCTGCTGCACTCGACATATGGTGCAGTGGGTGTGCAGCCACATGGCAAGTGTCACAAGCATTTATCCATAGCAGTGCAGTGGAACGTGTGTTTTGTTATATATATATTTATATATATATATACAAAACTTGGATAGTAGAGCACTGCAGTGCAGAAAACGATAACCTGATTTGATGGTGGATGCTTGCCAACACCAACTTTTCCCTAAAAGTAATAATCAAAACTTCCACAATCAGAATTTACTTGTCGGCAGTTACAGAGGGAGGCTCCATTGCTACCAATTAAAGGGATGGCAGTCTGCAAGTCATCTCTCTGGAGCCTCGGTGCATGATCACTAATAGAAATGCATCTGCCTTAACGCCCCCAGGACGGCCCCTCTGCACCTGGATGCACCTCATTACATAATATATGCAAAGCCACATAGGGGGCGATATCTATAGGCAATGAGCTCTTTTGTTGGAAAGCGCTTTAAAAAGAACAAATGCTGGCAGATTCTTGATACTAGCTAAAACCTCAGCTGGATGCTTCTCGCAGGAGACTTTCAACATGACTTCAGAACTTTGCTCAACCGCAATAATGACATTATTTCAACAGCTCACGGTTCTCAATAAGATAATTGACTTGGTGAAGTAAGCATCGAAGAATCAAACAGATAAAATGAAGTTTGGTTTCCCCCATAAGGACTGTTTCTGTTCATCCTACTTGGACATTCTGCAAACAACCTCATAAATGATTGAGCAACTTGCAGAATAACAAACCTACAGTGCAGTACATGGTGCCCGTCTTTGTTTTGTTGCACTCTTTCCTTGTTCCTTGCATGTTGGACAGAGATAGTGCACCTATATGGAACAAAATCAGTGCGCTCCTATATTGGGGATTACAAATAATAGACTGGATCGTAGCGATACACTTTCCTATGAAAGTTTAATGAACAGAATGGTATCGGTTGCCTCACATAGGCTTCCTTTAGGAAACAGCTCTCTGCTACAGAAGAAAATATCAACACACTTTCCAGAATTTCCGGTTTTCCCTTGAATGTTTATATATACCAATTTGTAATATTTATGTGCCTACCATTTTTTTTTAATTGTAAGAACAAGAAGACATAAAGTGAATTTCACCAATAAAGCAGAAAACCGTGTTAGCACCACGGTGCTGACCCAGTTTCATAGAGGATTGATGAAAGAGTGACTCTTCTTAAAGTATACCTGTTATTGTTTAAAAATGTCTCTGCCTCATATCTTTGTTTCTTTGTAAGATTTTCAATCTCTTCTGTCTCCTTGACTAGTCTTTTCCCTCAAGCTTCGTCTCTCTCTCTCTCTCTTTCTCTCTCTCTCTGTCCCTCTTTTCCTCCCACTTATCCAGCTTCACAGTTAAAACTGCCATTAAAGCTGTGGAAAAACCTGTGATAGGCTATTAACAATGGATTAGGCATAAAAATTCCATTTCCTCTCTCCCGGTGTGTAGTTATCACACTGTCAAATGCTCTAAACCTCTAATTATGGGCTGTTTGAGTCTTTGTCTAGAGACAAAGGGCTGGGCTGAATCAACTAAATTCAATTTACAAAACGCAAAAGGTGTGTGCCAAATACAATTTTATGCTCAGGTTATTGTTACAATATTTAGAGCACCCAAATTTGGGTATAGAACTGAATGCGTGTGTGTATTGACCTGATCATAATGTTTTTGTCCATTGTTTTTTTTATATATTAATCTTTTTCAGGACTCTGGGCATTTTTATGTTTTGTGTAAAGCTTTAGAAATGGCCCTGTTGCTGCTGTTTAAACAAGCTCGCCGCGCCTTGACTTAATCACTTCCGACCTCTGCCATGATGAAGACTTTGCACAGCTGTTAAAAAAAAATAGGGAAAGGATGAAGGAGCACTGTGGCTATAATGGAAGTGTCATAAATAGTTCATAGCAGTTTTCCTGCAGGCAGCAGCAGCACACCTTGCACACTCTGAATCGCTGCTTGGCTTTACAGCGGGAACTGCTCCAGAATTACATAATGCACCAGAAGTGTGTTATCTTTGCCAATATGCTGGCACACATTGTGAGCGGTGCCTGCATGGCATTGAATCGCATCTCTCTCTCTCTCTCTCTCTCTCTCTCTCTCTCTCTCTCTCTCTCTCTCTCTCTCTCTCTCTCTCTTACTTACACTCACACACATATTGATACATATGATATTTAGCATATAGCATTATGACCTGACCCCTGTTGGTCAGCCCTTTTGTCCCGAGGAGAGCAATAGACATTCTCATGTATGCGACCCCACACTGAAGTGCCCACTTCACTGTAAATATAATCCCCCTGTATGGGAAGAGGATATAGAATCTACCGTAAGCTGATTAAGGCGGAAACAAGCCTCAAATGTTGCTGGGAGCGTGGGTGGAGGCTGAGGAGACACAACTGGTGAGCATCTAACCCTAAATCCCCTGTCTAAATATTGCCATTAAACAAGCCCTTATTAAGAAATCAATTGGGGAGGTGCCTGAATGCTTATTGTGGAGCTGAATCACAGCCGAGTGTGAAAGACTTAATTGAAAAGAGGGTTGTTTGGAAATAGACATTGCCTCATTGTCACGACTCACTGCTTCCCCCTCTTGAAGTACTAGGAGGGCTTTGGAACTGCCAGTCTGCAGTCAAGAAGGCGGACACCATCTCAGCCTATGCCTCCCTGCAGACTCTCCACTTCCTGGCCCTCACGGAGACCTGGATCACCCCAGAAAACACTGCCACTCCAGCTGCCCTTTCAACTGCCTACTCGTTTTCACACTCCCCAAGACGAACAGGGCGAGGAGGAGGAACTGGGCTCCTCATCTCACCCACATGGTCCTACCAGGTCCTTCCTCTCGACCACCTACCCCGATCTACGCTTGAATTTCACGCCGTCTCTGTCACGCTTCCTCTCAAACTCAACATCATAGTGATCTATCGCCCACCCGGTCCTCTTGGTGACTTTTTGGATGAGATGGATGCCCTCCTGAGCTGCTCCCCTGATGATGGCACACCACTCGTCGTCCTCGGTGACTTCAACATCCAC
This sequence comes from Chelidonichthys spinosus, assembly GCA_029853015.1. Classification (NCBI taxonomy): domain Eukaryota; kingdom Metazoa; phylum Chordata; class Actinopteri; order Perciformes; family Triglidae; genus Chelidonichthys; species Chelidonichthys spinosus. The sequence goes on along the minus strand of CM056823.1, from coordinate 13,091,439 downwards.
CCGGGAAAGCTGCATTCATCTGAATTCATAGACTTCTTTTCCGCTTTTGACCTTACACTGTCCCCCTCTCCACCAACTCACCGGGCCGGGAACCAACTTGACCTTGTCTTCACAAGATCCTGTGACATCTCGGTACTCTCTGTTACCCCGCTCACCGTGTCCGACCACCACTTTGTGTCTTTCTCCATCCCCATGAAGCCCACCTCATCCCTCCACTCTACGCCTCGAATGGTCACCAGCCGCCGCAACCTGAAATCCCTCACACCCTCCGCTCTCTCCTCAACTATTATCTCCTCGCTCCCATCCTCGGAACAGTTCTCCTTAATGTCTACTGAGGAAGCCTCCTCTATCCTGATGTCCTCACTCTCCTCTTCTTTGGACACTCTCTGTCCCCCAATCTCACGACCGGCGCGATCATCTCCCGCCCCTCCCTGGCTGTCTGAATCTCTGCGAACCAACAGATCATTGTTGCGAGCGTCAGAGAGAAAATGGAAGAAATCGGGACATCACGAGGACCTTGCTCACTACCACCTCCTCCTCTCTGACTTCACCTCAACTGTTTCGGCAGCCAAATCTGCCTTCTACCTGGCTAAGATCAACTCTTCTGCCTCCAACCCCAGGAAACTCTTCTCCGTGTTCTCTTCCCTCCTCACCCCTCCTGCCCCTACCCCCCCTTCCTCCCTTACTGCCGATGACTTTGCAACTTACTTTACCAAGAAAGTACATGACATCAGCTCCTCATTCACGCCTATTCCCTCCCAGAAGACATCTCCCCCAACTCTCAACTCGGATGGTCTTACCAGCTTTAGCCCCCTCACCTCTGAGGACGTCCACGCACTTGTTACATCTAACCGCGCCACCACCTGCTCCCTTGACCCGATTCCCTCCTCTCTTCTCCAGGACATCTCACACGACATCTTGCCATTCCTCACCACCCTGATCAACTCCTCCCTCACCTCAGGTGTCATTCCAGCGGATTTTAAGACCGCTATCGTGAAGCCTCTCCTTAAAAAACCCACCCTAGACGCTACTGACATTCAAAGCTACAGACCTGTATCTCTTCTTTCATTCCTCTCTAAAACCTTGGAACGTGCCTCCTACAACCAACTGTCATCCTATCTCTTGCGGAAAAACCTCCTAGACCCTAATCAATCAGGATTCAGGACTGCTCACTCCACTGAGACGGCCCTCCTCACAGTGACCGAGTCCCTGCGAGACGCCAGAGCCTCGTCCCACTCCTCCGTTCTCATTCTCCTCGACCTATCTGCTGCATTCGACACAGTCAACCACCAAATCCTCCTCTCCACTCTGGCTGAACTTGGCATAACTGACTCTGCTCTCGCCTGGTTTACATCATACCTGACAAACCGCACCTTCCAGGTCACATGGAATGGCTCTATGTCCAAACCCTGCTCTCTGGACACGGGCGTCCCTCAAGGCTCAGTATTAGGACCGCTTCTGTTCTCACTATACACCAGATCACTAGGTTCTGTTATCACATCGCATGGATTCTCCTACCATTGCTACGCAGATGACACCCAGCTGTTCCTCTCTTTTCCCCCGTCCTCTGACGCTCACATTGCAACTCGCATCTCAAACTGTCTGGCTGACATCTCTGTCTGGACAACTGCACATCACCTCAAGCTCAACCTGAACAAAACCGAACTCCTCTTCATCCCAGGGAAAGACTGCCCTCGCATGGACCTGTCGGTCACTGTCGAGGGCATCACAGTATTACCTTCCTCAACTGCGAGGAACCTGGGTGTAATCCTCGATGACCAACTATCCTGCACCCCCAACATCACTGCTGTGGCCCGATCCTGCAGATTCGCCCTCTACAATATCCGCAGGATTCGGACCCTCCTCACAAAGGATGCAACGCAGCTCTTGGTCCAAGCACTGGTCATCTCCCGCCTTGACTACTGCAACTCTCTCCTGGCCGGACTCCCGGCCTCTGCGATTAAACCATTACAGCGTATCCAGAATGCCGCAGCACGCCTTATCTTCAATCTACCCAAATTCTCCCACGTGACCCCCCTCCTCCGTGACCTCCACTGGCTCCCTGTTGCAGCACGCATCCAATTCAAGACGATGACACTGGCCTTCAGGGCCATCAATGGAACGGCACCCTTCTACCTTCAAACACTGGTCAAACCTCATGCCCCGAAGCGAGCACTTCGCTCTTCTACTTCAGCTGGCCGGCTGATACCACCATCGCTGAAATCAAGCAAATGTCGCTCAGCAAAGTCCAGACTCTTCTCTGTTCTGGCGCCTCAGTGGTGGAACGAACTCCCGACCAATGTCAGGACAGCAGAGTCATTTGCCATCTTCCGAAAAAGGCTCAAGACTCACCTGTTCAGACTTCACCTTGACTCTACATAGCATGACCCACTAGCACCCTCCCTCGACACCCCCCCCACAAAAAAAAAAAAAAAAAAAAAAACTTATAGCACTCTGATCTTAGCACTGTTGCTCTTGAAGTACTACTTTACTCAGATGAGGACCTAACACTTGTTCTATTTTCAGCTCTTACTTTATCGGCAATGATACGTCGTGGTTTCTTTGTTTCCTTCTTTTGACAAATGTACTTATTGTAAGTCGCTTTGGACAAAAGCGTCTGCTAAATGACCTAAATGTAAATGTAAATGTCTTGGTGTTGCTGCCAACACTGAATGATCATAAACAGCCATTGAGATACTACTGGCATGCTGTAACTGAGGAGACTCATATGAAACCAGTCTAGTCAATCAAATCCAATTTGATTTGTGACCAAACCAACCACTAACTTTTGCAGTCTTGTTTGAACTTTCATCTCCAGTGTGCACTAGTAGTGGTTTGCAATGAGACTGGTACTTTTTCACGCTTGTCTGCAGTGATGCAGGCATTGCACCAGTGTTCCCATGAAGACAGAGCTGAGCCTAAAGCACACAATTTACCCAGTTGATCCAGGGGAAGGAGACATCCAGAAGCTCCAAGTAGACTGGATGCTTTTTGACATTGACGGGCACCAGATGATTGGGGCATCTGATTGTGATGCGATCTGGCTGTCAAAGTCAGAACATGTTGGAATGTCTGGACTGGGAATGGCTTCCAGGAATCATGAGAGCATAGACCAACTTTCACTGGTTTAACTTTTAAAATGTTGGGTGAAGCTTGTGCTGCATCAAATTATTTCCTATAAGTCACAACTCGAGCTCGCTGATCAATACAACTGGACTCATGGTTCAAGAGTGAGAGCTTGAGCAAAAAACAATGTACACTGTACTTTGTTTTAGTTTTATGGAACAACAAACCAGACTAAACAACAATCTGTACTTTTGTTTCCTGATTTTAGAGCTGATTTTGAAGAACTGCCTGATCAATGAAAGGGAAAAAAAGAAGCTTTAAATAAATGGGCCTTTTTCATGTCAGCATTTCCCCACTGAAACACTCTGGTCATTGATTCCCACATTAAGCAGACCTTTACACTAACGTTGTTCCCAGACGCCGCTCAGAGAGGTTATTGATTGTGGTGGACAGTCAGACACCACAGATACATCCTCAATCACCAATAGCAAAATTAAACATGTCCTCACGGTAGCTGGGTATCTAATTCCAGTTGGTGTTTGGAGGAGGTGAGCATCACCAAGAAGAGAAGCAAAGAGGGAGGGATGGATAAGAACGGCATAGGGACCCTCCGGCATGCGGTGCTAGATAATGAGGTGAATTCCTCCTGTATGCAGATCGGGTACTGCAGCAATATTAAATTGTAAGGTATCTAATGTCAACATGGTATAAAATTATTGAAATTATTAGACTCCAAACATTGGTAATAAATAAACATTCAGCAATAGTTCAGAGTCACATAGTGTAAAATGCATCTTTGTTGGAATATCAAAATTATTCACAAGATACAGAATATCAAGACAGGAAAAAAAGCAATATGAGGAGTCAACTGCAGTCTCCATGACAGCAAGATTTTCGAAGGTGGGTGTTGAACTATTCACCAGGGACCGGCCCCCGCAGTGTGACCCTGATCAGCCGAATCTGAGGAACGAAGCTACTCGCCTCCGTTGCCTTGGACCCGAAGCCAGGCTCTGGGATGCCCGCTCCGCTGCTACGGGCTGCAGCCTTCTCAAAGGCATATTAAAGTCTAGGGCTGCTTTATTAAGGAATACAGCCAACACACAATTATAGGCTCCTACATGGTTTTTGGTGTGGAAGGCAGAAGCCAGTGGGCAGAATGTGTGGGATTGGATCTGCATAGTGTACTTGGCTTTCTCTGTGTGAGCATGATGTGGTTGAAATGGCTCGACACATAACATATGCATTTGTTTAGAAGTAGGTCATGCAATGTGATCAAATTTGATGGGCTTTGTGGATGCAGCCACTGCTTTCATGCACTGGGTGTGGGCGCCTATGTGCATGAATATATTTACGTTGGTAGGATTTATAATCCGGATATTTTTTATATATATATATATATATATATATATATATATATACATGATTGTATATTATAGAGTCAGCAAAGTCATGTTCCTACTCTTGATGGGGAACGTGACGGCGCACACTTGTGGCCGGGTTCTTCCACCGAAGTGAGGTGATCGACAGGGGTGCGTTTCGGCCCCCTGTTGAGGCGCAGCAGGGGGGTATGTAAAGGTGAAGTTCTGGGTCTCAGGGCCCACAAAGCAGACCCCCTGGAGAGGGTAATCACCATGAGGCCAGCAACAGTCAGCACAGCAGTGGCCCCTCGTCACAAAGACACTCCTCTCCAGAGACATGGCTCTGCCTTTGTGCTCCCCCACACTCTGAGTGTGTCCCACTCCGGGGGGCTTGAGAGGCACCACAGGGTGCCCATTAAACCATTAGGAGTGGAGGACAGCCCTGACAGCCAGATACACAAATACTCGCGCATACACACACACACTCGTGTACAAATACACACAAGCCTTCGAGATCCTAGACATGTACTGTATGTACACAAATGCCCCGAGATGACAAAGGCCTTGTTCATTTAACATTGCTGTCAGCCACTTAGAGCTTGAATGGCAGAAGAATCTCTCACTTTTGTTTGCTCACTCACTCGCTTCCTTCACTCAACGACTCGCTTACTGACGGACTAACTCACACACTATTCACGTTCAGCAGTTTATTGCCAAGTCATCATACTACCAACAAAACACACCGTAAACTGTTAAACAGTCTATAGAAAAGTATTGATTGTTAATACGTAGGGAATTTAAGTGCCTGAGGTTATAGGTGCTGTCTTTACAGTGAGAAGTTCTGCATTCAGGCAGTACAGCGAGTTGTCCTCTAATCGGAAGATCGATGGTTCAATGCTCGGCTCTGCATGCCGAAGTGTCCTTGACCCCAAATTGCCCCTGAAGGCTGTACCATCAGCGTGTGAATCAGTTAGACTACATTAGATCAGAATGTGTGTGAATGGGTGAATGTAGATTGAACGTATGTGTAAAACGCCTTGAGTGGTTTGAGAAACGCTATTTAAATGCAGTTCCATTTTACCACCATCTGCCTGAAGGGAACAATTTGGGGGTAGGACTGTCTGTGGTTTTGTGCATTGTTTTTTCCCCTTTATATCAATAACAATATCAAAAATATGGAAGTCGTGGGCACATTTGAATTCTGGGAAGTGAGACATCTTCATGTCTTTTGACAACTTTTCAATAAAAAGTTCCGGATGCAATGTGTGTGGAGGCCCCCGACAAGAACAACAGTGTTGAAAAAAGGACTTCACTATGGAGAAGGATTGAATGTTATCACCCTGCAGGGTCACAGTTTAATGCAAACTAGCCAAGCACAGCCCTGAGAGATTTCTACTGGAAGCAACATGTCGCCTGTCAAAAAGGCTAAGAAGATGTGATGTTATTTCTCCTCAGGCATACAATTAAGACCTTATACTTGAAGCAAGCAGGAACCTTGGAGGGAAGTGACCAATTAAAAATGGTAGTGAGTGCTGCAGGGCAAGTTCATCAGTGCAGTGCTTGAGGCTGGCTGTAACATACATGCCCTGTGGACATGGCTGTAATTTGGCAGAGCAGAGTGCTGCCTTCGTTTTCTGAGATAGAAAAACATTGGTTTCCATCAACCAGAGAGAGGGGGTGAGGTGGTTTACATCACTTCCAAATCGTAATGTAGTAGAATCCATCAAAACAGTCGAGGAAAGAAGAAATGCCGTTCAAACTATGCTATGATGCTTGGTACTGTGGTCTGTGATGTCTGCAAGCCTTCACATATTTGCCCTGAAGCTTAGTCTGTCATTTTTCTTTGTAGCAAGTTTTAGTTTTTCTTTTGAAATTGAAACTGTTTGAATGTTGAAAAATATCTTATTTTGTACCATCGATAACACTTCCACCAATGCTGTACCGAATGAGGTAGACATGATCCATATTGATAAACAGTTGTCATCCATCCATCCATCCATTTTCTACCACTTATCCTGTATTTTAGGGTCGCGGGGGGGCTGGAGCCAATCCCAGCTGTCATTGGGCGAAGGCAGGGTACACCTGGACAGGACGCCTCACATTCACACCTACGGGCAATTTAGAGTCACCAATTAACCTATCCCCATCTTGCATGTCTTTGGACAGTGGGAGGAAGCCGGAGAACCCAGAGAGAACCCACGCTTACACGGGGAGAACATGCAAACTCCACACAGAAGGAACCCGGGCCGACCTGGGAATCGAACCCAGGACCCTCTTGCTGTGAGGCGAGAGTGCTACCCACTACACCACCGTGCAGCCCATAAACAGTTGTCATTAAGACATAATTGATAATATCCATAAACAATATTACAAACACAGATGAAAAGTTGATTTGCTTAAATGAGGTTCATATTAAATTCCATCAATGTAACAATATAACAGGATTAAGGGCATTAATTGTGTGAATCAGGATAAACAATGGATTAAAAATATTGGATCTTAATTCAAGAATGGCAGATCTCCATTATTTTGATGATGGCACCAGACTACAAATGGTTGAATTTCATTACAATGGAAAGATGTTGCACATTAGGCCAATATTTACCTCGGACACGATATGATGAATAAATACATATACACTTCATTACATGAGGAAAATAACAGCGACAGTTTTATCAGGACACTGCTGAATCATAAAGTATTACCTATAAATATCGTTTGTGCTACTTCAGCACTGTTTTTTCCAAGTCTTAAAACGTAAACCCCCGTCAATTAAAACCGGAAATGAAATGCAGCCGATTCGTCCGGTTGCCATATTTGCTTGCGTCACACGTAAAAAAAAAAAAAAAACACGGTCAAAGTTTCACATCGTTGTGTGCTAGAGGCAAAACCGACTAATGAAATACAATTTTATGATTATGATTCACCTTTAAAAAAAAACGCAGGAGTAAGTGTTTTTTCGAAGTTACATTTATTTTGGTGAAGTGTGTCGTTGCTAACTTGTTAGCTCAATTGAACAAACGTTAGCTAGCAAACTAACGGGCTACGACGGTTGAATGAACCAGAAGGAAACTGTGGAGAGACACCGAGGGAAGTGAACCTGGACGTTTTGGAAACATACAGTCGGATTTATTCAGGATTATTGTGAGCCGAGGCCGCTGCAGACCCACAAAACGGGTAAGTACTTGTATCTGATATTTGTGTTTCGTTGGTCGCCGTGCCATCAGTTTATTTCACTTCCGGTGCAGTTCGGTTGTGCGTCACCCTGACAAGCATTTTAGCGTTGTATTTTGGTTATTTTTGACTGTAGTCGTGTCATTAAGCTTGTAGGAGAACTGAACGACCATACAAGTAAATGCTAAGCTCACTGAGATGTGAGTGTCGGAGAGGAAAGACAGACTTGTAGCAGAGAAAATGCACCGTTTAGTTTCTAAGCCAACGACAGTGGCGTAGTCTTGCCTGTTAAGCCAGCAAGTGTTAGTGACGTTTTTGGCATTGCATATGAATGATGCATCTATTTTTTTTGCCCTGATATGACTCCTTCTATCGTAAATTAATATTGTAAAGCCCACATTGCCATTCTATTTCTGTCGCAAAACTTTTGACTTATCTGTGTACTGGTTATGTGATCTTCAAAATATATAAATGCAGATGCATTATAAATATTCCAATCCACAACAATCCGTTCCTTCCAGTCATGTGTATGAGGTGCCATAAAGAATAAAAGTGCACCAAACATAAGAATGAAAGGGCGAGAGGCTGCGTCTGTAATTAAACTTTGATGACTGCAAGTTTCAGAAGCCTTTTACTGCATTTTTCAGTATCACTCGCTCCGTCTGTAGTCACACACATCCATCCATAATTTGTTCTTTTGGTCTTTTGTTGTGTCCTTTTGATCAAATTTGATTTTATTTGAAAAGTCGACATCATTTAAATGCTGCAGCTGGTTATCAGACTGTATCTGATTGAGTTTAATTTCCCTTTGTATTTTCATGGAAGTCATTGGCCCTAAATCCTGTTACTTGGAGAGTCAGACCACCACAACAACAACAACATTTAGATCTTCAAGATCATTCATGTTCTGTTTTGTCTGTAATTGCTTTGTATATTGCGTACTGGTTTCCATCTCAGTAGCGGGACACTGGCAAAAATTGTCAAAGCGGCTCGGTTGAAGTCATGAATAATGAAACGTGTGGCTAGTGCTGGTTCAAATGCTGAGGTGAGGTGGAATAGCAATTAGACGGTTCTCTCCTCTGTTGCTTCATCTGGGGGGGCAAAAAGGCTTTAATGATGTTCTACCATAAATTCTTGTCCTTTATGTTCTTTTCTTCTCGAAATGTGAATCGGAAATCATTAGCTTCATCTATATGACAACATGAAACACGATTCACAAAAATGTATTTTGTGTCTTGTGTGTTTGTTTGGAATATTTGTGATTAATTACACCATGCATGCAGATAAACGCACTTCATTAGAAAAGCACTGTAATTAGGGATGCAAATTATCGAGTAATTCATTAATCGATAGTTGTTTCATCTTATCGATCGATGATCGATTAATTGATAAGCGGCAATTCTTCTGAGAAGCTGAATTTCCCTGTGAATAGGTTCTATCTACTGTATACGTAACATAAAATGCTAACTTCCTTATGATAAAAAGAAAAAAATCAAATCATATTTTGAATAATTTCATTTTAATGCATCCATTTGGGGAATTTCCATCCATCCATCCATTGTCTACCACTTATAATTTGGGGAATTTTGAGAACCAAAATATGACATATCGTTTCCTGACCAATTTCTTACAAACTGCTGGTTCTGATACAAATGTTGACATACTAAATGGGGTTGAGGAGTTTAAGCATTCAAGAAAAGATGAAAACAAAAATGACTAAAACACAGTGCTGAGCCTATACTATTAGTTTATTATGACTATTATTATTATTATTATTATTATTAATAATATAAGTGGGTGACTATTCCTCAGCCGTCCTTGGTGTTTTGGTTTTGACTGAAGCCCGGTTCACATACGTCGCCACTCGCCCATCTCTTGAGTGACAACTGTCAATGAATGTGAATGTGTTCTAGTGGAATGTTATGGAGTAAGAGAGCTTCCAAAAAGATGTGTCCATGATTCTAACCATTCGTACTCGTAATGATAAACATTTGTATGTAAATAAAAAAGTTGTACCCAAAATTCTGCTGTCATACACATGAGTCTGAGAAATTGTTCGGGTTAGGATTGTTTTTATGCGAGTATGAATCTAAAAGCTGTGAGTGCAAAGTCTTGTGAATACAACTCTAATTTCTACGACTACGAAGTCTTCACTGTGAACATGAATTCAAGTTTGTGGGTACGAGTAGAAAAAGTGTTGAAATGACGTCACAGCAGGTCACAGGGGAAAGTAATCGAACCCCGAGTGATGCGCCGAAGCAGAGGATGGCTGACAACAGCAGTGCACCGATGGACACCGCGGGTAACTCAGGGGAAGCAGCATCACAGGTAAAGTAAATAACACATCCAACATTTATTTATTTTTATTTAGTTATTTATTTCATGAAATTGTACTGTTTTAAATCATATACAGTTTATGGACGTGAAGACTGCTACTGCTTTAGCTTACAAGCTAACGACATGCCGGTGGCGGTGATGCTCAGTTAGTGCTTGCATTAGCTACTAGCATTAGAAGTTGGCTTAAGTTAGCTAATTAGCGCTGATGAAAACAAAAACAAAACTAATTTGAGATATAATGTTGACCAACATTATAGGCGTTACGGTGCGTGTTTGTGTCGCGGTGCTGCAGAGACGTCTGAGGCTCCATTCTCCACATAATTAGTCGTTTATTTAACCAGCACTATTACTCTGAAGCTGTTTAATCAAGGTAAAAAAAGAACCATAAGGAAAATATCCTGCATAGTTCCTCTGTAGCCTCTTTGATCAGAGCTGCGCCCCCAGTAGCGGGCGCACCGCTGCTGGGGGCCCTATAAAGCCCTATAAGAGTTATTATTATTTGCCTGCAGTCATTTGCTTGAGATTAGGCGCACAAGTGTGGTTTGCATGGGTCCAAACTGTAGTAATAATAATCATAATTAATAATATAATAATTGATTTTTGTTGTATTAACTTGCATGCTAATGATTGGCATATATATTATTTTGCTAAAATACAAAATTATTTTGAATGTCTGTCCAGCCTATGTGGAATTGATAGATTACTGTATGTTGGTAAATGACTATGTTAACAGTGGCATTTAATACATCAAACTTGTTGTTTACAGGGACCAGTAGCTGCTCGGTTATTGGAACGCCTGAAATCAAGGATTACAGATGTGTTGAATCAACCACACTTGAATTTGGACTATTTACAATACATTGTAAATCAAGAAGCATTCATTGTGACGGCTGCCTCCAGTACTTTAAACATCCCAGCTGAAATTGTGGAGTGTCTTTTATCCCTGCAAAATAAGATCCACGCAGCTGTTTCCCAAGAGAGTCCCTGTGCTTTCATTAGAGCTGGAGGACGAGGCCGACCAAAGTTCGTTTTTTCTGAGGAGCTTCTGTCCCGGCTCATCGACGTCCCCATGTCGTTAGCTTGTAAGCTAAAGCAGTAGCAGTCTTCACGTCCATAAACTGTATATGATTTAAAACAGTACAATTTCATGAAATAAATAACTAAATAAAAATAACTAAATGTTGGATGTGTTATTTACTTTACCTGTGATGCTGCTTCCCCTGAGTTACCCGCGGTGTCCATCGGTGCACTGCTGTTGTCAGCCATCCTCGGCTTCGGCGCATCACTCGGGGTTCGATTACTTTCCCCTGTGACCTGCTGTGACGTCATTTCAACACTTTTTCTACTCGTACCCACAAACTTGAATTTGTGTTCACAGTGAAGACTTCGTAGTCGTAGAAATTAGAGTTGTATTCACAAGTATACTCGCATAAAAACAATCCTAACCCGAACAATTTCTCAGACTCATGTGTATGACAGCAGAATTTTGGGTACAACTTTTTTATTTACATACAAATGTTTATCATTACGAGTACGAATGGTTAGAATCATGGACACATCTTTTTGGAAGCTCTCTTACTCCATAGAATGTGGCCAGGACAGGCGATGTGGGCGGGGACGGATATAAAATAACTTTAACTTTCTGCGATGCGAGTGAAGCGAGTACCAATCGGAATGTAGAATAGAGATGATTGACAGTTGACGTCAACAGAGAGTTCCACAGAGATTTGCGGCTTGAACTAGCCGTTGGCGGCAGTTATTTTTTGTTTTTGCCAGCGAGTAGAATTCAGCGAGAACGCGAGTGACGGGCGAGTAGCGATGTGAACGGGGCTATACGCGCCGTCAAACTGGCCAGCTGAGGGGGGGTCGGCGCGGCCTCGCCATGGCAACGGGGGAAAACAGAACGTTGATGAGCCAAACCAGCCGCGAGGATTTCCCCTTATAATACGCGCTGCTGCCCTCCTGTTTAGGCCGATCATTAGAGCCGCTAGTTAAGTCCATTTGCCTTGATGAAATAATTTTGGGCAAACATCGAGACTATGGCGGCCGAAATTAGACTACGGCGGTGCGCCATAATGTGTGGTAAACACCACTTCCCGTTTGTCTTGTTGTTGTCGTCAGAGCCCTGCTTCGCTTGTGTTCGCGCATGTGCGTCAAGTACGCCTGGCGTCAAGAGCGCCCTCACGCGGACTGGCGGGGAATTACGTGTTCAAAACGCAATTAATTGCAATTAATTTATTTTAATCAAGTAATTTCGTATCGACAATTAATCGATAATCGATTAATTGTTTGCATCCCTAACTGTAATTATTTTTTTTATGGTAATTGTCCTATTATTCCGTGTGACAGTATCAAGACGTACATATGCTATTGTGAGAAAATTGTTGTTGTTCACACAGTGTTTGGAGATGATTCACGATTGTGCCAAAGCAACTGAGAAAAACTGTTCACCTTGGCCAAGCTGCATAGAACAATTCAAAAACAAAAAGTATTCACCTGATTATGTCACAGACACCATTTTACTGGTGTTTTATTGCGCCCGAGTTGAGTGTTTTGATATCACTGAATGGATTATGCTGTGTTCTGTCAGTCCTCTGACACCCACAGAGAAATCAGGAACCAATCCTTCAAAACATGCAAACATGCTGCCGTGCACATATTATTGTTATGTTCATGTCCCCTTGTTTTGGCCTTTAAATGGCAGCTACACCCAAAAACCAGCACTAAAAACTGCTATAATTTGTTCCATTCATAAAATTGGTGTCAGAGTGGCTATGACCTTTTTCAAATGGATGATTGTTGGTTTTGTAACAAATCTGTGCAGACAGTAACAACCATGAATGATGACATCGCATGTTGGCCGGTCTTGTGCTGCTGTGCATTTACTGCAGACAGGAACATCTGTTGGCCAGTAAGCGTTGGTGTGCATGCATGTGTGGCAGTCCGTGTGTTCAGATGCATGTGGGTGTGGTCAGTGACGTGGTTGCTCATAACATCAGGTTAGTTTCAACTGCTCAGCAGGTCAATGCCTCATTCATTGTGCATTGTCTTTTGTGACACAGGTTCAGGTGTGCAGTAAGTGTTGCTCCTGCAACTGGTGTCTCTCAGCCATTTCCTCTTTCCTTTTTTAATGAAAAACTTTACCCAATTTGTCATGAAAACTATCGTTGATCACTGAATAGCAAAGCTTCGCTGCAAGCATTAAGTGCAGGTGAAGGCGGACAGATGGGATATAAAGCACATTATCCATTCAGACAAGTCATTCTTAAAAGATCCAAAACAACACAAGGGGGTTGTTGTAATTACATTTCTGGTAAAAGAAAATATCAAGGGAATTTGTCCTCTGTCACACAAACAGAACAACACGAGTATGAATCAATACTTCGACACCAGATTCTGTCAGCTAGTATTCTAGGTGCTGTAAAAACAAAATCCTGCTGTGGGCAATTACAGACCATGATTTATAGCTGTGAGAAATGCATAGCACTCTATAGAAATGATGAATTGCCTGCGGTATTCTTGGGAGTGAATCGATACATCTGAGTTCAGACATCGCTATCATAGTTCACACTACATACATTCAGTAAAAGTAAGTTTTACATACCAGCTCATATATAGTCCACACGTGGTATCTTTGGGACGCTGTTCCTGCTCATGGGTAAAGTGCAGTTTAACATAGCCTAGCAGCAGCCCGAAGCCTGTGGTGAGTTCCTCAGCTCAATTTGAGCGGCCTCCTCCATCTCTGTCATCGGAGGGCTGTTTTCGGACCTGGCTACCACATTATTAATAACGCTGATACATTCTCATTTCGCCCGCCAGGGGAAATTAATTATTCTAATGGGCATAATTCCACTGTCGCTCCAATTTCCCCTTGCTTAGCATGTGGGGTAAGATGGATGAGATGTGTCATTGAGGGGAACAGTGACATGGATGCAGTGAATAAATGTTCTTACATTAAGCTGAGCTGTGAGCATAACCGAAGTGTCTCTATGTGCTGCACAGGAAAACACTTTCACCAAAGGTTCATTCGAGCATGTGCAAATGTCAGAGACTTTGTGGGCGTGGGGGTGGGTTTGCTAGCTGTTTGATGAGTTATCATGTCATAAAGTAATGAATATGAATGAGCTGATATTAACAGGGTCCCCTCTGGCCAAGCAATCTTTCAACTGCTCATATCTGTGGGAGGTCAGCCAAGTCAGTGGTGTCCAAACAGGAAGAAAGCTGTTTATCTTGGTAATTCATTTCCACTATCATACTCTCCATTCGGTCCGAATGCTTTGAGCATTTCTCTCTGCCTCCACACTCTTTTGCAGACAGTGTTTTGGTCTGAGTTCGCTCTTCTCCACGCTCTTCTTTGTCGCCTGTGCTCTCTCTGGTGCATAATAAAATCCAGCAACTAGTTGGCATTACTCGATTTGGTACAGAGCCTTGCTCTAATTGGAAACAATGTCATCATGTTGGACTCTAATTATGGTTTCCACAGCAACTGCACACAAAAAAAGGTTTCCTCTGAAGAGTAGTGGTATCCAGGATTTGAGGAAGAATAAAAACAAGAGGCAGTTATGGTATGCTTCCATCTGTTTGCTTCCTGCTCTCATACCTGCAATACCTGTGAGCTTACATCCAACCTGTCTGATTTGATGCCAATCGTGCCAAGGCATACGGCGAAGAAATACATTATAGGATTATAGAAGTTCTTCTTGTTGTGTGTTCATATCTCGTGCTGCCTAGCTATTGTTAGACTTATCTTATCCAGGGTGAGAGCACAGGTCTGTGAAGTTGTTAAAGTTCAGTTGTGGGTTCAGTGATCCTGTGGTTGTTGTTTTCAGCAGCCTCCTCTGCTTATCTTCCTATCTCAACTTTAAACAACAGCATGCATGAGGACACATGCACAGACACATGCACTTGACCAACGCACATTTAAATACTTTTTAGGCTACAGTCGAAACAAGGAAGGAAGCAGCTCTTAGTTTTTACTCTATGTGTGGGTGTTTTGTTCTTTTTGGACAAAAATCAGCTTAGTCGAATAGTTTCAAAATACTTTTGAGGTTTTTTCAGTTCATGTGCTCTTCTTTGTAACTTGCTCAAGGAATAAAACGCATGGTTTATGATCCTGCAAAATGATAATTGACGGGCCATTTGAGAAGAGCATCCAAACAAAACAATACAGGAACACATTTGTAATTCCACACTTAATGGATTTCAAAGTTCCCTTTAATGGCGAGAGAATGGTGTTTATATTTAATATATCAATGACCAAGTATGGATTTTTTTATTGCCTTTCATTCAGTTTACATCAAACAACTGTATTTCTTGTAAACTGGTGTAAATCCAGTAACAACGCCCTCCTAAGTCTCTACTTAAAGACAGCTGACAGCATAGTGCTTTGTTCTGTGTTATCTAGTGGTGAAGAAGATACTGCCACATAAAAGGCTAAAAGCCTGCTAAAGCCCAGTCATGACTCCCCACAGAGTATACTGGTGTCTTATCTGTGTGTAAATGTGTGTGTGTGTGTGTGTGTGTGTGTGTGTGTGTGTGTGTGTGTGTGTGTGTGTGTGTGTGTGTGTGTGTGTGTGTGTGTGTGTGTGTGTGTGTGTGTGTGTGTGTGTGTGTGTGTGTGTGTACTGTGCGAGGATAGGAGAGCAATGACAGAAATTATATGACACATGTAGGCGAGGGACACAGTCTGTGAGTTCTTGGAAACCTGCGTTGCTCCATCTGCTGCTGTTAGGCAACCAGCTGCCTGCCTCCCATCGGCCCTGCAACACCAGCTACAACTACTGGCTGAAACCATGGCAACCGGCTCCTTTCTGTGGGCTGCACAGAGTGACTGACCCACCTCCTCTTTCTCCTTCAATTCTTCTCATCTTCTTTTTGTAAATAATGTCAAGGGTCTGTTATTTCTGAGATGAATCATTAACTTCTCTTGATTTGCGATTGTTTTTTTTCAAATGTTGCAAATAACTTAGTGTGATGCTATACAGTATACTGTACTGAAACCTGAAACATATGCACTGTCAATGTCAATACAGTGCGACACTCAGAATGAACATTCACTAAGCAATTGTGCCCACATTACACGCCCACACATCACTAGTATCCCACTCTTTTGCAGACGCATAAACAGGCACATTGACTTTGACCCAAACTATCTGCCCCTCTGCCTGACACAACCAGATCTCTTCCATTCAGGGAGGGCCTCTCTTTTCCACCTCTCCTGTTGAGAGATTGATTATCAGCACTCAGAGATTCCGGGACCCCCACAGTCACCTCGATCCTTATCACATCAACAGAGCCTTCACGTTCCCTACTTTAGTCAACGGACAGAGAGAGAGAGAGACAGAGATACATCTATATATAGATATATCTCTAGAGATCGATCACCATAATATGCAATGCTGACTTGCTTATTAAATCAGCATTGCTGTCATGAACATGATTAAGGTGCGTTTAATAAGATGTATGTTAGAACAAGAGCAAAGCAATGGTGGCAGCCTCTTTTACGGGTTAATCATCATTCATTTTAAGTGACTACAGAGCCTCGAGGCAATATGTTCATAGCATGCAATCAGCTATAATGGGTAATAACAAATGCAGCAACACACACGTTCACACACACACACACACACACACATGCATGCACGCAATCTTACTCTTCTTTTTACACGCCACTAATCTGTTGCCTATAGCCGATGCAAGAAGAGTCAGAGTATGCACACATGCAACCACCAACATCCACTCTTAACATACTGCTAATCTCAACTATTACACAGAGAGACAGCTGAAAAGAATAGTTAAGAACTGCACTTTTACCGATTGTAGCAGAGGCAAGGTTCTCCAACAGCGTATTACACAAATTATTATGCACAGTTTTGGATATTTTGTTTATTGACAAGTGATGATTAAATTAAAACAATAGTAGCACAGGAATGGCTTGAATGTAAAAAAAGAAGAGCAATAATGCCTACCTCATGATTAATTAATTAAAATCAAAAGTCTATAAACGTTTCATTGTCACAAAACAACTAGGTTTAGGAATAAACATCATGGTTTGGTTCAAATGCCATGGGGCATGGCAAAACTTGCTTTTTGAGGAGTTGGGAGTGAGAAGGGATGTGGGGTAACAGCATAAGCATGCATTTTATAAATCTGGCCCCAGTTCTTCATGATTGTGGTTGGTTGTGCCACTAAGCAGGTCTACAAGAGTGTGGATAACCCTTGCTGCAAGGCAGTAGTGGAAATGCATGCCACGGCTTGGCATAACTAAAGCAGACGGAGCTCATGGGATAACCAAGGGCAGAATTGCAATATGCTTAAAATTTTAAACCCACAGCTTGCACAGCAGTAGAATCAGTCTGCCATATATGACTCAATGTTGAATTGCCTTCTTTAACACACAAACCGAAAATAAGAAACTTAAAAATTTGCATAGCACAATATCTGAATCAGATCTTTTCAGAGAGATGAATGCTATGTCATCACTCAGAATTAAGCAGTCAAAGCCATCTTAGTTATAGCTTTAAATATGACATACTTTATACTATATTTTTTTCTGCACCATATATGCTACATGCATTGGTTTTTGTGTGTTGATGATTTCTGTTTGTCCTAGACTGATGACCTGTCACCGGAGATGCTGCCAGTCTTCTAGTTCTGTGTGGGCCTTTGTGCACAAACGTACATATGTGTTGCTGATTAACAGTGGGTGGCGGAGATGTTGTTTTGGTTGCCAGCTCACCCAGGGAGACTGGCAGACAGAACTGCCTCTTGGTGAAACAAGCTAAACTCTCTGCTTCCCAATGTAAACACTCGATGGCATTACGCTAATACAAGATCAAATAACTCCTTAATCATTTCCTTCAAAATGGCAACTGAAATGACGTGCTCAGTTTCCCTGATGACGCCGTCATTACGGTAGTGTTCAGGTTAATGTGTTTGTATCATTAGAGTTAACATTAGAGTTGTATCACCTTAAGCGCTGAGAATGAAGCCACTTACGGTGAAATCATGATCTCAGGAAACCAATGAGGCGCACAGATGAACACAAGTTCTCACCCGCCTCTGACGCAGGATCCCTGTAGTGGTAATGTAGTCTGATTGCTTGCAGGTGAAAGTCAGTAATTCTTTTGAATTGTTTTTTTTTTAATATTCATCAATGAATGAACTCTGAATGCTAAAACTGTAGGAGACGACAAACAATCACTTACCTAGGTTACCTAGGTGCTAGAAACATCCTGATGAAAATTATACTGCAAAGTACAATAGACAGAAGTAGTTTTCGCTGACAGGAGATGGTATTTCATAGTCATTATTTAACGATGGCAGTCCTTTTCATGGTTAAAGTGGCAACAGACAGTGCAGAGATTCTGTTAATAACATTGAATACTGATACCTTATGCCCAGCATGTCTTAGGCTGCTGGCTCCAGCTCCACTTAAAATGCTCATGCCAAGCTAGCCAAGATATTGACATCCTGGTACATTTGAGCTCAGAGACTGAGCTGTTAATGGAGATTTAAGTCACAGATCTCCAAGCATGTGCATTATTCCTCCTAACCACAAGTCCCACTATTGACAAATTAAATCAACACGAAATGATCAGGAAGGGGAAATTGTATAGGATGAAAGTAATTTCCACAACATTATACTATTTGTGTGAAGTATAGATGACAATCGCATAGATGGATGGAAGATATAACACACAAGTACAAAGCGCAGGGGGGGTATTGTGCGTAGGAGATAAGACTGGGAGACGGCAGAATAGAGAGCCCCGAGAGAAATTGAGACTGGTAGTTGTAATGAAGAGGAAGAGGAGGGGAGAGAGAGAGAGAGAGGGAGAGAGAGAGGGAGAGAGGGAGAGAGAGAGAGAGGGAGAGAGAGGGAGAGAGAGGGAGGGAGAGAGGAGAGAGGGAGAGAGAGAGAGAGGGAGGGAGAGAGAGGGAGAGAGGGAGAGAGGGAGAGAGAGAGAGGGAGGGAGAGGGAGGAGAGAGAGAGAGAGGGAGAGAGAGAGGGAGGGAGAGGAGGGAGGGAGAGAGAGAGAGAGAGAGAGGAGGGAGAGGGAGGAGAGAGAGAGAGAGAGAGAGAGAGAGAGGAGGGAGAGGGAGGGAGAGAGAGAGAGGGAGAGAGAGAGGGAGGGAGGGAGGGAGGGAGAGAGAGAGAGAGAGAGAGAGAGAGAGAGAGAGAGAGAGAGAGAGAGAGAGAGAGAGAGAGAGAGAGAGAGAGAGAGAGAGAGAGAGAGAGAGAGAGAGAGAGAGAGAGAGAGAGCTTGCAGCTTGAACAGACACACAGTTGTCTGGCCTACATGGATACCCTAAAAATGTTTAAATTGTTTTTCTACATGGTCATTAATTAAAATAATTCCAAGTGTCCTGTAACATAAATCAAACAACAAAAGTAATTGTTTATTTTTGTGAATTTATAATTTCTTAAAACACTTTTTTTTAATTGGTTTGGTTGATTAAGAGGAGTAAGTAAATAAGTGGTAAACATTAGTCATTTGAACTCTTACAGCTCGCTCTAAGTGCAAATGTCGGCTGCTGACTGGTAAGCTTTCGTTTACTGTCAAAAGGTCAAATGTAAGCTTACTGGTAATGTTAACATGAATACTAGCAAACTTATTGACTCATTGACTTCCGAATTCCCCTATTGCAGCGGCAACTGCCTTGAGGTCAGAGGCGCGATGCTGTGTGTGCTCGAGTGTGTTTTATGTTGTCAAGGATGTTCAATAAGAACTGTGTGCTACATGCGCAGTCATTTTCAGCGCAGCGCAGGGTATTATTATTACATATCATTAATATTTTAGATTTGCGCCCCAGGACTGAGGAAGGTCATCCATGCTCACTTTATAAAATATTGCAAGCATTCAAACTGATGGAATAGGCTTACTACATGTAATGCAGGGAGGTTATTATTGCCTTTTATTTCTGTTCTGTTGATTTTATAGTCTGCCTTCTCTTCTCACACATCTTAAGTCCCTTTCATTACACTCTGTTCACGCACTCCATTCTCCCGTGACATGTTTAATGTCAAGGCCATGTATTTGTGTGGGAGAGTTACCGGTATGCATATGGAAAAGAGGAAATAGCCTTCACAAACTGTCATGTTTTTTGCAGCAGAGCAAATTCTCAAATATCAGATCAATAAATCATGCCATGCGATCAATACGATAAAGGCGGCAATATTGATTTATTCCCAGACCCAGGCTTGTGGCAGTCAATCCAGCAGGATATTAAAGCCGCTATTGTTGTTTTGAGGGACAGACATCACTGATTCAGTCTTGCTGTTTACCGGGGAGGCGTCAAAACATTTTGGCACATTTCATTATGTGATCTCACTGACTCAATATTAGATATTCTGAAGACATCCAGTCTCAAATCTGTCCAATGTAGCTCTGCACATATTTTCTGTTTGGACATGCAGTGCTCTGAGTTCTCATTAATGTTCTCTCGTGTGCTTTTGTTTTTTTGTATACTGTACTATATGTTCCACCTCCCTATTTGAGAGGGATGTGGTTTTCTCCACACTGCCGTTTACGAAGTGCTGTACTCTAGCATGGCAGGGGAAGAATGCATTAATGCTGCAGAGGCTTCATAAATATTAGATACGACCCTGCCTGCTTCTCAGTGCCTACCTTATTGCTCGACTGGATCCTAACGGAGGTCGGTGCTGGCTGTCTGGCTCATTCACTCCCAGTTACGTAATGCCTAACCTCATCCACTGCAGTGAGGCAAGAGTTGGGATTCCCTCCTGCATATGGAAAGGAGTCGTGGGGAGAAGGGAGGTGTGAGATGCAAGGTTGGGAGGGAGGGAGAGAGGTAGAACACCATGCAGCACAAAGAGACAAATGTGTGGTTATTAACAATAAGGAAAATGGAAGGAGAATGCTCAATTAAATGATAGATGATGCTTCCAAAAACAATAATATCAGAAAATGGTGTACGATGTGTGGTGGAAACATGATATGTGTTATTCACTGTTCGAGTGGCTTATTATGGTAAATGGGAACAGGCGATGCACAGTGAATATATTAGTCAGGCAGGGGGAAATGAGTAGTTTCCTCGAGTCCTGAGGGAAAGACTTGCCTTTGCAGGACTGAGATTTGAATATGTTGCGGTAAAACGGAGTGAAGCAGATCCAGTTGGAACAGCTAAAGAAGTGGTGAAACAAAACAAATGGAAGCAGGTTGCATAACGCCATGCTGGTTGTTTGGACATCTCTTGAATTAATCAAATTTCAAATGTTTTTTTCTGGTACAGTAGCAAAATTCATTTGTGATGTCTCTGGCTGTAAGAATGGACCACGTTTATTTATATAGCAGTGTGGTCGAAAGGTGGTGAAGACTGAAGAGAATACAAGAGAATATGAGAATACACATAATGATAGTTACAGTACTTACCAATTACCAACACTTACCAATTTCGGATGAAAAGATCCCACAAACCTAAAAAAAAGGTGCCATAATAAATAAAATGGTAAATGGTCTCTCTATGTGGAACCCCCCCCCCCTCCCCTCCCCCCAAGCATTATGTAACATAGGCCTTCTTTTGAGTGATGTGGAGAAGAGTGACTGAAGACAGAAGAGATTATATGTATTTGAACATATGCTCTTATGTAAGACTCACAGCTATATAGTCCTTTATACTATCTCAGTGTACCAATAAATGTTTTTGCAGAGTAAAATTACCCAAAGGTGCTAAATACAAGCACTACACCTTCATTCTGAGGGCAATTCTGTATACATTTTTCCTTCCAATATCATACTAAGACAGTTTTGAGCCACGGTGTAGCACAGTAAAGTTCTAACATCTCTGACAGTAAACATCAGGCTTTAGTGTCAGTTCCTCAGATACAAAGAGGAAGAGCTTCTTGCCAGATAACATTTTCCACTGACATTTAGATAATCCTTAAGGGAGAAATGCATAATTAATCAACCAGAGAAACAAACTCGAGACTTAACCTCAATAGACCGGAATATAATATAGCCACAAGGAAATATTGTTGTTTTTTGTAATTTTGTGCAAAATAATTCCTGGCATTTACTGATATTGTTCATGTATAATAGTGGTCTACAGGCGTGTTTAAAGTGCATGTGTCTGCAGAGATCATAGATTGGATAATATGGATGTAGTCTTTGTGACGCCACCTGTAAGTTTCTGCAGTGATGACAAAGCAACTCTAAAATAGGCAGAGGTATCTTAGGTGAAGCTGAGGCGGGCTTGGGTGACACAGCAGAGGATAGGAAGCAGCTAGCGATCTGGTATGGTACCCACCTGCCGCTTGAAGCACCCACACCCTCAATTATGCCTTCATTTTAAACCTTAATATAATTTAAACAGCTGAATTGTATACAAATTCACCCCTTGTGTCATGGACAGGTACATTAGCTCTAAAGGCCAAAACCGTGATCTGGCTGTTACCTTGTTTATTTCTGCTGAACAATTGGACATTTAAACATGGGGGTCTATGGGGATCAAATGGCCATTTGAGGAACTGCAGTTTTTGGCACTTCTGCATTGGCTTCATCTCTCAGCACCGGAGGTTGCCACTTGGCAGAGACTCTGGGAGTTTATGTTCATCCTTTTTAGAGGTAATTTACTTTGACACAAAGTACTGTACTCTTGGCACCTCACGATTCGATTCGATTCCGATTCAGAGGTCAATTATTCGATTCTAAACCGATTATCGATTCTAAACCGATTATCGATTCATCTCGATTTTTGATGTACAATTCCATGCGTGATTATTATATATACACTCAACAAAAATATAAACGCAACACTTTTGTTTTTGCTCCAATTTTTCATGAGATGGACTTAAAGATCTAAAATTCATTCCAGATACACAATATTACCATTTCTCTCAAACATTGTTCACAAATCTGTCTAAATGTGTGATAGTGAGCACTTCTGCTTTGCTGAGATAATCCATCCCACCTCACAGGTGTGCCACATCAAGATGCTGATCTGACATCATGATTAGTGCACAGGTGTACCTTATACTGCCCACAATAAAAGGCCACTCCGAAATGTGCATTTTTGTCTCACAGCAAAATGCCACAGATGCCACAAGCATTGAGGGAGCGTGCAATTGGCATGCTGACAGCAGGAATGTCAACCAGATCTGTTGCTCGTGCATTGAATGTTCATTTCTCCACCATAAGCCGTCTCCAAAGGTGTTTCAGAGAATATGGCAGTACATCCAACCGGCCTCACAACCGCAGACCACGTGTAACCACACCAGCCCAGGACCTCCACATCCAGCAGGTTCACCTCCAAGATCGTCTGAGACCAGCCACTCAGACAGCTGCTGAAACAATTGGTTTGCATAACCAAACAATTTCTGCACAAACTGTCAGAAACCGTCTCAGGGAAGCTCACCTCCAGCTCGTCGCCGTAACAGACTTGAGTGGGCAAATGCTCACATTCGATGGCGTCTGGCACGTTGGAGAGGTGTTCTCTTCACGGATGAATCTCGGTTTACATTGTTCAGGGCAGATGGCAGACAGCGTGTGTGGCGTCGTGTGGGTGAGCGCTTTGCTGATGTCAATGTTGTGGATCGAGTGGCCCATGGTGGTGGTGGGGTTATGGTATGGGCAGGCATCTGTTATGGACAAAGAACACGGGTGCATTTTATTGATGGCATTTTGAATGCACAGAGATACCGTGATGAGATCCTGAGGCCCATTGTTGTGCCATACATCCATGAACATCACCTCATGTTTCAGCAAGATAATGCACGGCCCCGTGTTGCAAGGATCTGTACGCAATTCTTGGAAGCTGAAAATGTCCCAGTTCTTGCATGGCCAGCATACTCACCGGACATGTCACCCATTGAGCATGTTTGGGATGTGCTTGACCGGCGTATACGACAGCGTGTACCAGTTCCCACTAATATCCAGCAACTTCGCACAGCCATTGAAGAGGAGTGGACCAACATTCCACAGGCCACAATTGACAATCTGATAAACTCTATGCGAAGAAGATGTGTTGCACTGCACGAGGCAAATGGAGGTAACACCAGATACTGACTGGTTCTGAGTCCCCAGACCCCCAATAAAGCAAAAAAATGCACATTTCAGGGTGGCCTTTTATTGTGGACAGTCTAAGGCACACCTGTGCACTAATCATGATGTCAGATCAGCATCTTGATGTGGCACACCTGTGAGGTGGGATGGATTATCTCAGCAAAGCAGAAGTGCTCACTATCACACATTTAGACTGATTTGTGAACAATGTTTGAGAGAAATGGTAATATTGTGTATCTGGAATGAATTTTATATCTTTAAGTCCATCTCATGAAAAATGGGAGCAAAAACAAAAGTGTTGCGTTTATATTTTTGTTGAGTGTATGTATATATATATATATATATATATATATATATATTATATATAGGCATACATTTGAGAATGCTCAGAGCCTCAAATCTGAGTTTGCTACTCAGAGTTTGCAAATCACTTCCTACTTTTGTGTCGATCATTCAGTCAAGAAAAACAGATGAATTTCCTTCTCTAATTTTTTATTAAGCTTTTCCTTGTCACAATTATGACTTTCTATGAACAGTGCAATAATCAGCTGAAGCCTAAAGAGTGTACCCATCCCCAGGACATAGCCCTACCAGGCCCAAGTCACCCAGTACGATGTGAGAGTGATGGCGAAACAACTTTTCCCACAGAGGCTGAGGTAAGCTAACGCGATAGAATGACCACTCTCTCGTCAGCGATAGCTGCTACATTGAGTGTCAGGGCAGAAAGCTTTTAGTGGCTAACGATGCCAGTAGGCTAGTAAGCTAAGAAACTGAGGGAATTGTGGTAGAAAGATACTTTGATAACGACTGATACTTAAACCTCCCACAAATTCAAACATGTCAACACATCCTCTATTATTATACTATTAGATTCCATCACTTAGCCTACTCTAACTGGTAAGCAGATTAGCATCGTCTGCTAGCTAGCCAACGCAAACAGCCGGTCGTATACAATTATACTGTTGAAACAATGTAATAACATACCGAAACTGTATACTCACCACGCCGAGATTGTTGGTTATGACACTCGACTTTTCTGGTTGTGGTGGTAAAAGTAATTATCCATAAGTTATCCATCATCAACAAAACCGGTAGACTGTCAAAGTTTACGTTAGGGCTATTACCAATGACTCTACTCACTCAGCACAGAATGCATTAAAACCATCGTTTCTGCCCCAGTTTTGTGCAGGAGTTGGCAACCTTTTCTTTCCAAAGGGTCATTTTTTACGAAATCAGACATTTTAACATGATAGTCAATCACTGCACATTATTTACCTTCTATTCAATATGCTATTATTGTCCTGGCTATAGGCTACTGTATTTCCATTAATTGTTATGAAAATACATAGTCTAGTAGTGCATGTACTTCAAGTAAAGCTTGACAATTAAATATTAGAATATTTTATTAATTTTCATATTTAGAAAAAAGCGAGGGGGCTACTTATAGAGTAACTAGGTGACTGAGGATGTTGATTGTTGTACCTAAACAAATCTAGTTTGGAATAAATGTATTTATTGTTATCAACATAATGTATTGTGTTCTTATTATATTATCAGTAAGTAACAATTCAAAATGTAAAAAAGATTTTCAGGATGATTCAGGACGGTTCAAAATGAATTTCGTGACGTTTCCGGGACAGTGGTGAAAAAAGTAAATTTTAATCCCTGGTACAAAGCAGTAATAGTGTTTATTCCGGCCATTGATGATGAAACATTATCTGTGTAAATGCAGCTGGTGCCCGTCGGATTTCTCTCTCAGCCGTGTCTCTGTAATGTGCAGCGCCAGTTCTGCCTTTTGCTTTCCGTAAACAATACGGAATAAAAATAATTGATTTTTGACATTTATGAATCAATTCAGAATCGTCCACGTCCGCATCGCGATTAATTGAAGAACCAATTTTTCAACAATGAAGTTATTGATTTCTATAAAACAATACAGTTGTTAGCTGTAACACTAGGATAATAAACACTAGAATAATAAATACAAGAGAAAACATTTCCTCCTTACATTATCCATAATTCACGTCCAAAGCTGCTCTTGTATGTTATTAAATGGGGATTATTAATTAAAGTAATGGCTTTCTCTCTTTGTCTGGATTATACCAACGTTAATCTGACTCCCCTGACTGAGACTGGGATGTGTTCACTCATTGGTTGGTCAAAACCTTGTCAGGCTTTCGTGGCGTTGCGTCAACTAATTATTTTTTCTCCATTCAGTCTAATTACTCATTGTGTACTTAGTTATGTAATCTTTGACAGTCTCTGCATATATTATCTCAGATAAAACATCCAGATGGGCCAGTTGCACAGCAGCCCTGTGACATATGACAGGTGTGCAAATTAATATGTCATTATTGGATTTAGCAAAGGTTGCTCTGACCAGACAACAGGTTTTCAATAATGGATTTTCCAGCAGCTTTTGTGTAATTTGTTATACCGTGCGGTCTAATCTTATACACAGAAAATGCAGTGTTGTGCTGTAACTGAAGGGCTTCCACAGTAATGCAGCTTTCCTGTTCTAGACAGAAGTCTTTGAATGGTCAAATGTTTTTAAGCAAAAAAAAAATAAGAAAAAAAAAATTAATAAGCAGATCATATTGCTGTTGCGTTACTGGCTTTGTCATAAGATTGTTGGAAAGCAGCAGTTGTGATGTGTAAAATTTCTTGAGAGAAATATTTTGCAAACAAAATATGGCGGAAGACGAACTGGAAATGTTTTGTGAGGAGATTTACACATTAGAGCCAGCGAGGAGGAGAGAGTAACGTTACAAACTCAAGTTTGTTCAGCAGCCATCAGTTCCTCAAGGCGTGGAGAGAGTTGGCAACTTCCTGGTGTATGTGTGTATATCACTGCACTGAAATGTCGACTGCAAGCGAGTGGATCTGCTGTCAGGAGGCCGATGTGGATAATTTTCTAGCCTATTTGCGCTGCATAAACCCTGGTCCGCACTAATCAGCTGCCTTGCTATCAGAGGGATGTCTTGGAAGTGTCCATGCTCTCCTTATGTGAAGTCCATACTCAGCATGGGACTATTCGAAAATGTAATGTTTTTTTTATTATTTATTACTTTTTTGGTTAAATAGTGTTACAAATCATCAAAAAGAGAGACATTTTTCTGTCATGATTATCCCGGACAAAATAATTGCGATTCACGATTTTACCCCCATTATAATCAAAAATGCTTACAACTCGGGCAGCAAAACATACTGGAATCACTTTACTTTTACTTTTTTTTAAATGGCAACATTGTTAGTTAGCAATAGTTGGGAGATAAGACGGTGAGATTTTGTACCAGGGCTAATAAAACAATATAATGTTTATGAAATTTCTAGTTTGAAGACCCATGCATTGTTGAGGCTACATAACATCGTATGGGACTGGAAAACTAAATTAACTTGAGGTGGCATATTGCAGATTTTGTTTTGAGTTACCCTGTTGTTAGCAGAGGCAGTAGGAACAGGATCTCAGCTTGTGTGGTGACCTGTGGCTCAGAACTGCTTTTCCATCCTCAGAATGCCGTGTCTCCCAATATCTCTATGATTAGTATATTAATATTTCTATTCACTTTAAAACCGTATAGCCATTGCTTTATTTCAAATTCAATGTGGTCTGCTGGATCAAACACAACCAAAAGTGGTGTCACAATCCCACTGTATTTCCTTCTTAGTTTCTTTCTCAGAAATCGCAAGTGGGTCAAGCTCCCTCTCTGATAAACATTGAACACAAGCCGGAGGCGACGCCCCAGTGGTGCCGCACCTCTAATGGAGGAAGCAGTGATGTCTTATGCTATTTGTGGTGGATGCTATCAATGCGCATTCTCTGGGCAGTGTGTCTTACCCATCGTTTCTGCCTGTCCCTCGTGCTCTGCTGTGCTGGTGGGGCTGATAAGCAGAGGTGCTAGACACTCTGCTCAGGGTAATCTGGTGAGAACGGAGCTAATGGCCTTTTTGTGGAGGATGATGGAACAGAGCTTGTTAGGGGGACAAATAGCAGCAGACTCTTATTTGGATTCTGGATTTGGCTCTCAGGGCACCAAATTATTGTGGGATTGAGAGGCCTGGCACTTTTGGGGTTAGCAGTGGTGCGTTTCATTCAGTTTCGTCAGTTCCTCAACCTGACTTTCATGAGCTGAAGCAATGATAGTCGGCTTTTGTTTTCCACTGCTGTCACCTGATAAACCTGTTGTTTGGGTTTGTTTTTTCACGTGAAAGCACGGGCGTACAAACAGGTTGTGTGCACTGGCTTTACACCTAACCATACTCTAGTATTTCTGCTGTTTTCTCCAAAACTTTGTTTCCTAACACTAGCTGGATGGATTATTTTATTTATCTCGCTATTAAGCCTTTCTATCCTATTTCTCTCCCTACTTTATCATATTTTCTTCCCCCTTTGGTTCTCTGTGGTCTCCTGCCTTTTTTTACTGTTTACTCGAGGTATGTCTCCAAACTGCAAGCAAGTACCATAGCTTGGATTGGTACTTGCTTCAATTTCCCCTTCTGTTTGTTTTGGTATAGTCTATTTCCAGTTTTTGAGACCTGTGAAAATTTACCATAAAGCTTCGAGTTCATAATTTTCATGTACCCCTTTCGTTTTCAAATAACATTTAGTTTTAGTGTAAATTATTTCCTAATTGTCCGCAAAAAACTGATAAAGGAGACTGAGAAGGAGCAGAGGAAGAGACGCAAAGACGTAAACATGAGCTGCAGCTGCCTCTCGTGGGAGGGTTTCGTGCCAGCCAGTCAATTCAATTAAGTTGTCTTTGTCTTCTTCCGAAGGATGTAAATGCATCAATATTTCTGGGAAGCTGGGTTTGACTCAGTGTGCTGTATGTTAAATTGTGTGCAAAATTCAGGGAGCAAATCATTCCAGCTTGTTTCATGATTAGAGTAATTTCATGCATTGACTTCTTGACTGGCAGGTGGAAAATTGCTTTCTTTGCAACACACCTCTTGTGACAACACTGTAGGAAAAGGATATTCAAAGGCAACAAGACACATCTGTAACATCAACATTGTGAGGGGGAAGTAATACCAGTGCAGTGTTTCCCACAGGATTTTTGGAGAGTATGATGGGGGGGGGGGGGCCCATGATCCTCTAGGGGAGTCTGGGGGCACGCCCCCCCCAGGAGAACATTTTGAATAGATTTCATTTTAATGCATCAATTTGGTGAATATTGAGTACCAAAATATGACATTTCAATTACTGACCAATTTCTTACAAACTGCTGGTTCTGATACAAATGTTGACATACTAAATGGGGTTGAGGAGTTTAAGCATTCAAGAAAAGATGAAAACAAAAATGACTAAAACACAGTGCTAAGCCTTTATACTATTACTTTATTATGACCATTTTATAAGTACCAAGCGAGTACCAATCGGGATGTAGAATAGAGATGATTGACAGTTGACGTCAACAGAGAGTTCCACAGAGAGTTGTTGCTTGAAACTAGCCGCCGGCGGCAGTGAATTTTTTTTTTCCAGCGAGTAGAATTTAGCGAGTGATGGGCGAGTAGCGACGTTTGTGAACGGGGCTCTATGCGCACGGGCTGTCAAACTCCCCAACTGAGGGGGGGTCGGCGCGGGGGACGCCTTGCCATGGCAACGGGGGAAACAGAACGTTGATGAGCCAAACCAGCCGCTTTTTTCCCCTTAAGCGCTGCTGCCCTCCTGTTTAGGCCTATCATTATCATTAAGTTAATTTGCTTTGATAAAATAATTTTGGGCGAACATTGAGGTGCGCCATAGTCTCGTCAATGTGTGGGAAACACTGCAGTGGAATATTAAAGAACTTTATGATGTATGGATTTGCAAAGTATATTTTACAGCACTGACTGCAAGACTGGTAAATCTGATTGTGATACATATCCTCTGGTGAAGCTGTAGAGTAAAGCAGGGTCATAAAGGGTTGTAAGTTGTTATTTATGAGTTTCTCAATGTTAAATTGTTAAATATTTTATTAATGCTTTCCTTACTATAACAATAAAACTATTTTATTGCTGATTTGTAGAGACTGAATGGATGACTGAATAATTTAGTAACCATTAATACAGTAAATAAGGATGGCAAAGCAGCGCCAAAAGATCAGAAAGTGAGCCTTGCCATTTAGTTTTACATATAAAGCAAATATAGAAACATTCCTGTAATTTCTGTATAGGATGTTGCACTGAAACAGCAGTGATATGACAAAGTAAAGGATATGACAAAGATAGAGAGACAGAAATAGAGACCGGGTGAGAGAAAGAGGAAGGAAGCCAGCCAGCCGGTGCTGGCAGTGATAAAGGGTAATGAGTTATAGCATTCACAGGTACACAGTGCTCACATATATCACAGCTCCATCAGCTCAGCCTGATTCGTGACGGATTATTGCAGATTGATCTCACTCGAGATCTCAAATCCTGCACACTGTAGTGGCAAAAGCTTTGCTCGACTAGCGTATATAGGTTCTTTGGCTTTGTTTGTATGCGCATGGGGCGCAACATCAGGATTTGCATCTGCTCTTTTTTGGGGCTCCATGAAGACTCATTAGTCTGGCCCAGTGAGGGGCAGAATAACTGATTGGTTGGCGAGTGAGAGAAAGATGGAGAAAGAGGGGGAAAAACATATCCCACCATCTCTGAATAAGGCAGGCAGTCTCCGTTAATGAATTGTACTGGCCCTTGCTAATGAATGGAATCTAGAGATGGGCAAAAGGAAATGAAGGGAGTGAGGAGATGTCAAACTACATGAACGATGAAGTAGCTCATATCGGGACCTATATTACAGAGGCCTATTAGTTCTCCTGTCTCTGCTGGCAATGGGTGTAATGAGGCAGTATCCAGAGACCAAATTGATGCCGACTCTATCTCCCACTCCGAGGATGGAGAATGAGCTTATTGTAGAGTTGTGCAGTGCACTATTGAACAATCACTACAGCTATCTATTCAATAAAATTATATGTTTATATACATAATAAACTAGTATTTGACAAATTCGTTCCTGCTTTAAAAAGTTTTGCACTTGAGTTTTATTTCCAGTAACTTAAGAAGATGTTTTACCATTATTACCACAATGTGTTATCTCAATAATAGATAACAGTTCAGTAAGTTTATATCTAGTAGGATTGTGACGGTAGACAACGATTTTCTCATTCGTCTATACAATTATTGTTTGTAATATTACTATTATTATTGTTGTTATTATAACATTACTAGGCTAAATTTAACTTGACCCATTATAGTTTCACAATGGTTTGCCCAGAATATAACCAGCACATAGACTCTGTTCACAGACGGGCAAATATGTTTACGGAAGACAGAGTCCGTGCAGAATGGATAACCGAAAGCTACACGCTGCTCATGACTCGCTTCCAGTGGGGATTCCCAGAAACAGAACCACTAATTACATTTACATAACAACAACACAAAATTGGACTGCTTCTAGTAATAATTCTACTACTAATGCAAACTACTAATGAAGCTGAAAGTCCATGACGCCAGCACCAGGCCGACCCAAAAATGAATTATATAATTATCCCCCCAACTCTAAATCTAACTATCTATTTGTTACAAGGGTTGTTAGGGTACCAATGTTTAGGTAGTTTTACACAAAAAAGGATCTAAGTCAACAGGTATTAGATCAGTACTAGGTATCAGCCAAAGCACAGGTGTCACCATTGGTTAAAGACAGAAACAGTTGGGTTGGTGTATCCCTCGCGTCTGTAGAGGAGGATGTCAATCAAGATCTCAAAGATTTAATTAAGTATTATTTGAACATTTTAGGTAACGAGCCCTTGAGTGACACATCCTACTAAATACTATTTTTTTAATGCATAAAATTAATTAAAAAAACCTTCTCATTGTATTTTCCATTCCACTACCATGAGCTCAACAATAGTATTTGGAGTCAATTTGACTTTAATCTTTGCGTCACATTTTGACACCCTATACTCTTATCATTCCTGACATGCACTGTGGGCGACAATATTAGCGCAGTGATTATGGACTAAACCCCTCATTATAGAAATCGCTCCTTCCTGAGATGATGGAGGCAGTTGGGGTGAGGGCTGGGGGACTTTATTAACAAAGTCTGGTAGGTCAACACTTTGCCATGCCATCATTCAGATCATTCTTTACCAGCTTGTGTTAGCAGCGACTGACACGGTAATTACTACCTTGTGTATCATGTCCTCTCTGCATAAACGGATACTGTATAGTACTGGCATGTTCTGATTTTACCGATCAAATGGGATGGTTTTTTTTTTTCACACTGGGAAGAGAAGATATTGGATCACTTTTACCACAACCAATCTCAAGAACAACC
This sequence comes from Chelidonichthys spinosus, assembly GCA_029853015.1. Classification (NCBI taxonomy): domain Eukaryota; kingdom Metazoa; phylum Chordata; class Actinopteri; order Perciformes; family Triglidae; genus Chelidonichthys; species Chelidonichthys spinosus. Next base: position 13,059,184 of record CM056823.1, on the reverse strand, counting down.
TTTTGGGAAAACTTTACTTTTTTACTTAGCAACGTTACTAAGCCAAGGCAGCACTCATATCATGAGGACATGAGGGAAAGTCCAGAGCGATGGAGCTATTTAAAGATTTGTAGCCTTCATCCTTTCAAATCCTAAAGACATATTGATTTATTAGAAAAAAGCCCGATAGCCTGATAAGCCTGCCCTCCTCAACTCTGAGGCAATTAAAGGCATATTTTGTACGTTGGTGGTTTCAGGTATGAGTGTGTGTTCAGGAAAGAATGCAGCATATATCTTCCAACTCTGCACCACCAACCATTACAGATCCTGCCAACTAAAATATAAAGCTGCTCTAGCTGGATGGATGAGCACATGGATTATGTTGAGTACATAAATAAGGCAATTGATAGGACAAAGAAGAAAGTCTGACCCATTTTAAAATAATATCTTAATATAAACATTTTATTCAGTGCATTTTTGTGTATACAACAAATAATAAACAACTGGAAGTTATCAGACAGCCTCAGTGTCTGCCTGTAAATGTTTTTTATCAGCTTTAGCCTGGTAGTTTGGAACACATCATCCAACGTGGGTTAATACACATAGCCTACATCATGCAGCTCTAGACCAGAATTTCCCTGCTTTCTCCCATGCAACAGATAGGTTCACCTAGTACAAACCACCTCAGGAGGAAACCAAGAAAAGAAAGCCTCCCAGAAGCATGTACCAGAAAGAAGTTATGTAGCTGAAGGGAAGAGTATCTAGCCCATAAAAAAGGGTCCTTTTCGTACATAGTCGTGTTTGTACATGCCCTGTGCAAGAAAGGGAAGATGTTCATTTTTATTCTTTTTTTTTTCTTTTTTTCCACTTTTACAAATATGAAGTGTCCTATAAAATGTTAAGCCACCTAAAAGTCCACAGTATTCTTTTTTTTAAATATAGAAAATATTGTCACCACAATAAGTTACTCAAACACATAACAAGCATCCTGGGAAGTGGCTTGCACCAGATTCCTATGGTGAACTGTATCAGTCAATAGAGGTTGACAAAAAAGGATGACGGGGAAAATCCAAGTATGACACAATGACACAAGCACGGAGGGAGGAGACGGATCACGAGGACAAACGACGGAGACATTGTGACACAGTGGTAACAGAAGGGAAAATGGGAACACAGAATAGTCGTTTCATACATGTACCTCAGTCATCGAGCGTATCAGCAAAAAGCACAACATCAAGCACGCTGCCAACTCCAAAGTGAAGAAATCACTTCCTTTGTCCATTGTTCCTTTCCCCTGCCCCATAAAATGTTTGCTTTCTTTCATCGAAAAAAATGCACAATGAAAAAAAATCCAGCTTTGCCTTTATACTGGCTTGGTTTTCAGCGGCTTAAAGGGACACTCTTTCGTTCTGTCTTTGGTTTGCTGGAACCCCTTTCAATGAAGAAACAGCAACAAAAATACAGTACAACTGAACAATGGTGAGGGAAGAGAACAAGAGGGGACAAAACCAAACCAGTTATCAAATAAAAAGCTCTTGGCTAAATTCAGAAAATTGGCAAAAAACCAAGGTGCAGCTGTGGCATTTCTGAAAAGAAAAACGATAAACTGCAAGATTTCAGGTCAGCTGAACATAGGCTTCGTTTTCCAATGCTAGAGAGCTCAGTCTCTGAGCGTGTGCACTAGGACGCAGGAGAGCTACCGTCTGGCTGGCCACAATCCCAGCAGCACTAGGCTGTGCCACACCAGGGAGTTTATAGGCTTTGTATTCACAGAAGCATGGATGAGACAGAGATCAGGGCGTGTACTGTACCACTGCAGCCTTGTAGACCAGCACTATTACTGGTTGCCCTGAATGCCTACATGTCTAACTTCCTGTCCCTGTCTGACTGATGCATGAGTACTTGGTATCTATATGAGCAAAGAAAAGTTATTGTCCACAGGAACAAGAATAAATAAATGATAAGATAAAGGTGAGCTAACTGGTATGCGATCATCACCAAAAGAGAGTGATTAATAGGTAATAGGTAACCAAAACAAAAAATGCATTTGTTTTTCTTTATGTCCAGAATGGTTTGTTTTCCATTAACATTATTACTATTGATGATTTTTTTTTTTTTGATGATGATTGACCAGGATGGTGACTAACTGTTTTCTTATTATGGTGTCTAGGTATATGTGTGTGGTTTGTAGTTGTAGCTAGTCCTGAACCGCGGATCGTGAGATGAGTCTGCTTGGATTCACGCTCTGCTGGAGGTAAGGTTTCACTGTTCGGCCCCCGGCCTGGGTTTGGCTACCGGGCTACGTCGACTCATTCTGGCTCACGGCTTTGCCGCCGTTGAGCACGGCCGAGGCACTCCGACTTTTGGTGGGCGTGCCGCTGCCGGAGCGGGAGAACTCTGTCAAGTCATGGAGGGAAGGCTCTCTGTACATCGCCACTGTGGAAACAGAAAAAAACGTGGGAGAATCAGACAGACTGACATTTCCAGTCATACTCATCAGACAAACAGCAGCTACAAGAAAACAACAATTTCAAATACACAGATGGCAATGAAGTTTAGGTTAGAGGCCTGTTTAGGTTAGAATACTGTCACTTCAGTGATGGTATAAGGTGAGATCTTGTAGTTCCCTACAAACTGCTGAATCAAGAGATCACAGCAGACCAGGTTGGTGCTGAAGTAAAGAGAATTTACATTCACAGCCCGGCATTATAAATTCAGGAGATGCTAGTGCTCTAACTTTGCTGCGTGTGCAGCATCGGGCCCCAATATGCATCTCAGCAGCTGCTTTTCAGAAGAAACGTCAGTAATCGGAATCTTTGGTTTCAGGATGTTGTCAACATCCTTCTGCCTAGAATGCTATTTGATGTTCATTCCTTAGGGAGTGTGTGGCTGAAACAGCAGACGCAGTCCTTCAGACACTTCACTTAGCCCAGCATTTTTGTTTACTGCAGCAAATCCAGAGACTGTCCTCATACATATCAATCAATGGCAGGGTTTCACTGGGAAACTGCTGATGATTGATTACCCGTCTTCTTAGCGACAGTATTGTATGATTATAACAGTGAGCAAATGACCTCAGGATTATGGCATCACCTCAACATCGGTGCTGCTATTCATATTCAACATTAATCCCCATTTACAACCATCCTTCTCGTCATTTTTCACATTCCTCCACCAATCTCCTCCAGGTTTCAGAAGAGCCGAGCTGCCTTCTGACAAAGACGGCTCGTTTGTATCTTGCATCAAGAATATCCAGAAGAATTGTAAGAGGATTTTGCTCCTTGGGGTTGAATGATGTGGGTTGAACTTGCTTCATCCAGAGGAAGACAGCATGAGAGGCCGTGGGCTGAGCCTCTCAGACTGGAACCAGAGGAGTAGTGAGTAATGGCTACAGGAGATGTCATTGCCAATACGGAGACAGCTTTTTAATTGGTGCCCTGTAACACCACTGCCTCTAAATCTTTATGAGCTGCTGGAACAAATTCTCCTTTATTTCTCTCTTCCTTTCCCTCGCAAAGCTCTTTCCAAACCACTTGCTACATCTGTAATTTAAATTATGTACACTACTTGGTAAATATTATGCATTGCTGGATAGTTTAAAGTTTGTGGAAAAGAAGTATTACTTACCTCTTTAGGTATTAAAACAAATGGAGTTATTGATTTTTCTCATTTTGGATTTGCAGCCTAACCTCAAAAACACTATAATTCTCCTTGTAGATAAAATACACAAAAGGCAGCTGAGGGCAGTTATTTTGGGGAATCTGTCAGATTGACTGTCTCACACAGCCTATATATATATCCTTCGTTATTCTCTTTTTCTCCGTCTCAGTATTTTTCTCTCCGCATAAAGCAAGGCAATCATTCTCTGGCTATTGCTCTTAAGTGTGTTTGAGGCCCCCCAGATGACCCGGTAAATGAAAGTGAAAAGCTATTACAGTGATCTTGGATGGCAGACACAGATCCTTAATAAGATGCTGGCTGGAGGAGTTCCACCAAAAACTTTAACTCTGAGCTGGAACAACCGCCATTGCAATAATGGCTTCATATCTGAATGAAACACCATATTACTAAGATAGTTTACACACAGATGTATAACATCTTTGAGTAGGTGTCTTTCCAGCGAAGAGCATATCTGTCCAGGAATATATAATCTTTTAATTGGAGTTTGTGTGCTTTGATTTTCATTTAAAATGGAAAAAGGATTGCAATAATCTATATAGACTGTGTCATATGCATAGCATGTATGCCTTAATTCACCAGTAGAATTATCACTTTGTAATTCGATTGTACATGTGTACACTGATAAAGTTTTCAGTAACATCAACCAATTCTTGATAATTTTCTCATAAAATACTGTATCTGGTATTTCACACAGGCACACACACACACACACACAGAATGAATGTAGTCAAACTATAAAAAGAGTCATGTTTGACGGATCCAAACTGTGAAGCTAAACAACCTAAAAGAATTGTCAATTTTTTTGTCATTTCTTGGGCTTTTTGCTCTGCAAGCCTTTTTATTCCTTCCTGAGAGAGAAGAAATGCTCTTCTTTTATCCCACTGAAGTGAAAACAGACTTTCCCTGTTGACAGGTAAATCTGTGTCTTGTTGAAGATGAAAGGAAACGGTGGCCTTTTCAACAGAGCAAACCACTTCTACCTCTCCCTTCAGTTTCCTCTTTTCTCCCCGTTCACCACACACACAGCTTTGGATGGGTGCGGTTCTCTGTCACGTCACTGTACTGATAATAAAGTCCCCATTCAAAGCATTAAACATGTTGTTCCTGCTGCTTCTGGCCGCAGACAATGGCTCAGCATCGTTGCCTTGTCTGCAGCGGAGTGTGACTAGCTAGAGGAAGCAAGGTCTCTAAGAAGAATGCTAAATGGCAAAGGGTCATGAAGAAAGCGGCTAATTTAGTCTTTTAATAAAAGAATATCCGCATGGACTGGAAAGAAAATGGGGATGTTTAATTAGAGAAAAGGTAATGGTTCCCAGGGAAAGAAACAACCCCTTTGCCAACTAGAAAAATAAAACTGCTGAATAATTAGGGAAAGCACTTAAGCAGCAAGTGTACTCAGTCAGAGCTGCTTGTTGGATTTTCAAATAGCTTCTGGAATGCTCTCACTCCACTCATTTGAACATTGGTTTCTTTTTCCTTTGAAACCATACGATCTGATACTCGCACTTACTAGGGAGAGTTTAAACCTCTCTCATAGCTCTTTTTTTCTTGGGACAACTATTTTTTTGTCACTTTTCATATGGCCAACCAAGTGCCACACTACGAATGCCTTCGAGGCACCATAATTCTGATATTCAAGCCATTATCACCCATCTCTATGACAGCCGGCTTTTCACTCGGCATTGGAGTGAAGCCGCCTGGAGCAGCTACATTTACTTCTGATGTGATCAGAGCAGGCAAACTCATGCAGAAAGAGTATCCACCCTTTATGGTGCGACAGTAAAATGTGAAAGGCTTACCTTTGAGAGGTTTGGGAAGGAAGTGGGCTGCTGGCTTGTTCTTCTTGACATGGTTGCCCTTCATGATCTCTCCTTCCTTGTTCAGACCGAGGTACCAGCCCCTGCCCGACTGCTGCTGCCGGTATATCATGGAGGAGTATGTCACGTAGTAGTTCTCGAACACGGACTCCTTGAATTTACACTCTGGCGTAAAGTGTTCCTGGGGGGAGGGAGGAGAAGATCCAGTGTATAATAGCTGTTGGACAGTCATTCAGTGTCTCAAGAGTCTGTTTCACCTGGTATGAACAGAAGCAGCTGAAATTCAAAAGTTCATTACGTCAGAGTGCAAATTCATAACGGTACATTGCGCTGCATTTTCAATTCAAACTGGGGCATGAAAGGGGGAAGAAGTTATCTTGGAGCTCAAGCTTGAACATTTTTCTCTCTTGAGAGTCTTTCAGGACTATTCATTCCATTTAGTCTGGTGAATAATGTACCACTTTATATCATAGATAACGGTGATACGACAAATACAGCGGAGCATTAATAAAAGATAGAGAGTATATTGTCATCTTGCTCCTAGCTGTTAATTATGTATGGGCAGTTCATTATCTTCCAGAGTATGTAAGATTTTGTTGGACACAATAATTGAATACGGTCATTTGACTTATTTTATTACACATTTAAGTGCTTACCGTCTTTTCAACTAAAATAAATGATTTGAAATGCTCTCGCTAAGGTGGCTTTAATAGATTTATATACAATCTGTGCACTTGGGTTGTGCATGGAAGGTGTGTGTTCTGCACCTATCTTTCTGTGTTAACCGGGTGCTTCATTATTTCCACCACTAATGAACTGGCTATGGGGAGACTCCCCAGAGACGACGGATTTTGCTGTTCATCCTCCATCCTCCAAACCGTGCAAGAGTTCACTCCCTGTTTCTGTTTGGTTTACAATCCAGTGCCTATATAGGATTTGGCCATTAATGCTACACCAGTGTGGCTGCGCTTTATTTCCTCTGGGGCAAAGAGTGTGTGTGTGTGTGTGTGTGTGTGTGTGTGTGTGTGTGTGTGTGTGTGTGTGTGTGTGTGTGTGTGTGTGTGTGTGTGTGTGTGTGTGTGTGTGTGTGTGTGTGTGTGTGTGTGTGCGTGCGCTGAGGGCTATGAGAGTGTGTGTCCAATTTGCAGAGCTGCTTGAGCAGTGACTCTACAAAACAGAGTCTAATCAGTTAGAAGACAATTCCCCCTGAGAGAGATGGAGGGACGGTGCGTGCTAGTCAGCAGTGAATTGTTCTTGCCGTGCTTTTAAGTTTTCTTCTCAGAGCAAGGCAAATACATGCAATAATATATGCAAAGAGTATATGCAAAAAAAACACCTCACAGTAACACCGTTAAATAGCCTGTGGGGCAAACTCACAATGGGTGTGACAAAGTGAGCTCTCAAAAAGGATGTATGCCTCTTTCAGACCCAAGCAGGTCCACCCAGGGTCAGTCCTATCCCACTGTGATGGGTGTCAAAGGTGACTGTGAGATCATGACAAGCAACATGTCACTTCCAGAGAGTGAGTCATTTCTAACAGCCTCACAGTTCAACAGCATCACTCTTCATGTACAGCGCTAAGAGGACTCAGGTTCCTGTCTGATGATGCCCATTGATCTGCTATTGAAGCTTTTTGTGTACAATTCAGTTAAAACTTACAAAAGCTTTGCAGTCTAAAAGCAGTGAACAAGGGCTGGGTGGATAATCAGTTTTATTTTCATTTACGATTCTGGCTCCCAACGATTATGAAAACAAGATTATGAAGATAAAACGATTGCACAGCATTCTATTTTGCAGTGATGCTCTCATTTTGTCTTATTTATTCTTCTTATTATAAATTTCTTTTGCACTGGCCAGCTTTCCTCCCATCCTAAAAGCCCAGCTTCACTTTCAGCCAGGCTGTGGTATGTTAAGGTTGGATCGAGCCAGGATGATGCAAAGAGAGCCTTTGAAAATATAAGCACCGAGTGCAGTATCTTTGGCCGATTGCTATTTTTAAATTTTTTATTTGTTTAAAGCAGACCAAAGACACAAATCCTAAATGTCATGGCCGCACAGGGGAAATGCTCAGCACAATCTTGTGGACTGAAGAACGGTTTCATTTGGATTGGCAATATCATTTCAAGAAAAAGGTTGTTTACATATCAAACAATTTGAAATACTGTATAATAGAAAAATGTGCTGTAGTCATTTGGAGAAACAAGTGCTCTACGAATTAGGCTATGAGGTTTTCATTCTCTTAAAGTATTGATAAAAGTATCACTATTGTATATGTGTAAAATTCAAGCTGTGTATTGGAAATCGTTAACTGCGTCTGTAATTTGTGTAGTCTGACCTCGTGGGTACAGTGAGATTTTTGTTTTTTGTGCTTAAATCTGACAATTTGGTTTATTTTGGAAAAATACAAAATATTCTTGTTTTTTATTTTGTTTCTGCTGACCTCAAAGAGCTTAAAATCTTTAGCCTTGTGTACGTTGGCATAGATAGGATTTATTTAATGGGCTGTGTAAATCCCTAGGCCAAATATAGTAGCTGAATCATTTAATTATTTAAAGAATTCTGCTGTTTAGATCTTAGGGGGATACCATTTTATCATGATATACTGCAGTTTGTGCAGCATCCTCCATCCTACCAGCAGGTAGGTTGAGCTCCAACCCAGTTTTTGATCAGTTTTCAGTTTGTTTGCATTTCCAACTTTGTTTCAAGCAATGTTGCGTTCACAAAAACAGTGTTTTAAAACATTTGTAACTTGCTGTCCATATTTAAACATAATAAAACATACAATTATGTATCACAAAAACATAATAATGAATTAATTATTTCAGATATTTAATCGTCTATTGATTTCCTAATTGTACTTGTATATCGTTTAATTTTTTGACAGTTCTCTCAGTACCTCAATATCTCCATTGCTTTGGGACTCTGATAAGCAGCAGCAGACTGGAGCAGCATCCATCTCAGTTATTCACAGGCGCGAGTGAAAGGCAAACAACGGAGTCCTGTTCTACCTCTAATAATGAGCTTATGTGGATTTGGCTGGTTACAATCGCCCTGGAGAATAATAAGAGTCTGATAAACAGACGCATACAGATACGGGCACATTTAGAGCCAAGATGGAGGGGAGGCTGCTTGCTATTACTGCTATATTGGATTGGGTCTGTGGAAGCTCACTCATACTGACACAAGGAGGGACCAAATGGCAGGGGATCCCCATTTCTATTCTAAAAAGGACTGTGATGGACAGAAACATTCACATTCTTTTGAATGGGATCCAGTAGCGTCTCCTTCAGTCGATAGCATATCTATTGTTCACTGAAACCAATCTCCCGGTGGAAAAAAACTCACATCACTTTAATCATGACTCCAGTACCAGATGGAGCGAGGGGAAATCACTTTTGGTATAAAACGAAGGACACTATCTGCATAGAAATAATACAGTTGTGTCATCTCCCTCCTCCCATGTCTCTATGGTAGTTGGACTAAATGGACTTTTAATGATCCCATTACACTACATGGGCTTTTTTTCTTGAAATATGCAACTATGACAAGTTCTTGTCCAAATGATGTACAGCTGGCAACCTCACTTACACAATGTCCAGGCAAGCGTTTTTGTAAAAAAATAAATAAAAATAAAACAATGATAAGCCTGCAGCATTATCTGAGTGTGCATAATGCTATTAACAGCCATGCCACTTTTAATATAGAATAAATTAAGCTAAAGGAAAATGAGATCAAAGGCTCCAGTGTGTTTGGTAGGATGACAGTTTAAGTGCATACACACGGTCCCTGTTGAATGAGTCTGTCAAGCTGTTCCTAACCTTCACCTATATCTGTGTCTCTGAGAAGATGTGTTCAAATGTGTTGCTGTGGGCTCTGCAATACTTTTTGCTGTATTTTATAGGAGTAGTATAGGAAAAGGTCCATCGCTATACAGTCTGTGTGGGGGATGAGCAGTGATTACATTGAACTTTATAGACGCCTCAGTTTTAACCCATGTGGTCGGATCTGCCTGGTAGATAGGAGAAGTGAACAGGAGGGCAGAGGAGTGAAAACTTCACCATCTTCTATTCTTGTTCTATACCAGCTCTGTTTTTAAAAAAGAAACCTAATACATTGCCAGTGGTGACATCGTTTCCTACCCATTATTCACTTATCAATTTGACGATTAGTTAGCATTCGTGTGCAGGGTGCCTTACATATATAGTGTATGAAGAGAGTTCTCTTTTTCACCCTGGTGCTGGGCCAGTAATTCTATATTTTTCTTAAAAATGAAAACTATAATTACACTAACAGGACACCGGGATGTATCTTTTTCACAGCTTCAGATTAAACTTCATCTTCACTCACGTTTCTAAATGAAGTGACTTTCATCTCATGGGCAAAGGGCAGAGAACAGTCTTGTATCATAGCGAGAGGGAATCCCGGTTTAAGTTATCGCAGTATTGCCTGAGCTCTTTATGAGCCATAACTGTGTATATGAAGGAGAAAATGCTGATGAAAATGTTGAGTGTGACAAACGGGCACAGACACACACTGCCAATCTGGCAAACCTTTCATACTCTATCATACAATTACACAATTCAGCAGCGGTAAGGGTAAACTGTGAAGTGAATATCGCATGAGCAAGGCAGTCGTGTCAAGACAACACGATCGATTATGATGCACTCTCAAACGGCATTCTGGTTGGCTTTAGGGGAGTAATTACACCCCAGCGCTGTTTTCCCGATCCAAGCAGGAGAAGAAATACTAGCATAATGGATCGGATCACTTCTGAAAAGCTAATGGCTGGATCTTTCACGAGACGAGCCTAATCAATGTTGCGTTCTGCTGTGTATTCAGCTGCCATATCAGAACTAAGATGACACCAATTATGCCAATGGAATCTGGGCTGAACGCTGTTCTTTGCAGACACATCAGTGCTTGTAAGACTCACAAAAGCTTATGCTATGGCTGGCCAGGGAAGATGAATTTTCCTAAATCCGGCTTTTTAATGTCCCAGCCTTTCAGTGGAGTGGAAGTGGATTAAAAGGCACCTTTTTTCCTTGGCTAAAGATGAAGTACACTCATAGTGTTCATTTGTTTGGGAATAAATTGGAGAGCTTTAAGCTGGTGGAAAAGACCCTTGCAAATACCAAACACAAATAGACACACCCACACAGGGAACTTGTTCAGCCAGTAGCACAAATACACACACACACACACACACACAACTAGTTAATGACACAGCTCAATGGAGTGGAACCTTACAGCAGTGGTTATTTACCAAAGGCATTGTGCTTGCTAAATGGTTCAGAAGTCATGGGTGTGAGCCAACTCCATATCTAAAAAGGGTGTACTCTAATCAAAATACAAGCATAACGATGTACAGACTTCTTTGCTGATTTTCTGTTTCTTTTGTTATACATGTGTGTGTATTCCCTGTGAATTATTCAGACGACCTTATTTTTTAGTTGAGACCATTAGCTGGCCCATAATGCATATTGAGAGTGATTTCATGAATGACCAAGAATTTGATGGGTTTTGTTTTTGTCTATCTGCAGGAACTCTTTCGTAGGAAGCATTACTTTTGCAGAGATTTAACTTGCCTGGCGATTTGGGTAAAAAAATAAAAATAAAAGCCTGTTGACCTCAATGATAACCTGATAAATGTCTCCACCCAGAGAGCCCTGAACTCACCATTTTACACACACTTACACAGAGCAGTCTAGACGAGACTCAACTGGAGCCTCAGTGACTCACACTAATTCAAATATGACCCACCAGGAAATTAATAACACCACTTCAAAGGCACATCAGAATCTAAAAATACCCAACACATCTACAACATATCAAAAAAAGCTCAAAGGCTTTATAAATAGCCTATTAACTGCATTGCTACAGATGTGTGAGAGGGTTGGTTAGTATGTTTTTGCAATTTATTTTAGATTATGTTGACAGCAATGTTTATTTAACTGCAGCATGTATAATGCATAGACACATGTATAATGGAGCAAGTTTTGCATCAGAAACTGCATAATTCCTCTACTACTTTTGCAAAAGTAGAGGGGCAAACAGTACAAGAGAGGATAGTAAAGTAAAATACATATTAATTGGTTCCTTGTCTCCCACACATTGATACTGATGGGTGAAGATATTTTCACTGGTGCATTCTGCCTGGTGCATTCTGCCTCACCCACACATGTGCTCTCTCTCTCTCTCTCTCTCTCTCTCTCTCTCTCTCTCTCTCTCTCTCTCTCTCTCTCTCTCTCTCTCTCTCTCTCTCTCTCTCTCTCTCTCTCTCTCTCTCTCTCTCTCCCAGATGCATGTGAAGCAGTGCAGTTAACACTATAAAAGCCACTCAAATGCATCAGCTATCAAAGGAAACGCATCATCAGTTAAATATCTATACATTTTTCATTTGGTATTAATTCGTGCGTCAAAAACGTACATTGGCGATGCCTGAAAATTATATGAAATGCATGATTCCATACATGCACTGATGCACACATGTAGAATAATAGGAAGCATCCAGATCCCAGCAGCAGTTCCCCCCCCCCCTCCCCTCATCTACAATTCGTCATCTGCTGCCTCCACAGTTGATTGGGAATCTCCCTGCAATGCTGACCTATTGGCTGGTTTAATGTGTGGCTTTAAGACAGCACTTAACCATAGCAGCACTTCCAGCAAGACAGGCATTATTACGCAGCCATCTACACATTCAATTCAATTCCCTCTTCCGTTTAGCAGAGAGAGAAAGCTCTACAACCCATCCCCCAACTGCCTTCTTTCAATTTAACACACTTCCTGGATGTACCGTATTTGATATGAGAGCTAGGATTTAAAACAGCATAGATGATATACTGCATACAGCCAGCCGTATTCCTTTTTCAACTGAAGCTGTTATGCTTTTCACCATTTAAGAATTAACACATGTATATGGCAAAAAAAACAACAACAAATAGAATAAAATGCAAATTTAGTGGTTAAAGAAGGAGTTTAGTATTGATTGATTGTGGTCAAATTCCGATTCTGCTTGATGATACTATTTTTTTTTATTATTTAATCCTGGTACCTAGTCTAATTTAATATAGAAAAATGTTTTATAGGTGAAATTAACATTTTTCTATATTAAATGATTAAATTATTAAATTTAGTCAAGTTTATCTGCACTGGGCTATATACTGTATAGCATCTTTCTGATCAACAAAAGTGGTGGTAATTAATTTACAATTTTAGAAGCCAAAGTCTCAAGTAATTAGTGTCCTTTAGTTTTACGCCTTGAGCAGGGTAACACAGACAAACTCCAATGAGAACCTCGGAGACCATGCGGTTATATAGTGCTGTAATAGCACATTAATGTAGGTCTGTGACCAATAGAAATCATGTGTACCTTCAACTGCATTCATAATTTAATTTCAATTTAATAAAAAAATACAATTTGAAAGAAATCAAGATAGGTTTCAGATTAGAGGACCTGGTCAAAATCGTTTTTATTTTCAGTCATATAAAGCCCAAGTTAGATCCTTGGGGTGCTCCACAGAACTGAAACTTTTAAAAAATATTTGTAAATGTCAGGTGATTGTTAGCTAGACATTTTAGATACGGGCCAATACTTTTACTGCTGCTGCTCACTGCTTGTAGAGGCTTTGCCAGCACGATCCATCTTCATCAAATTAATCCTATATCTTTATACATATGCTTAGTGACAGAAAGGCTCATATTGAAATCGCTCACTGGGCACTGGACTGCTGGGGAGTCATGTTAAACACAATGCATGCGTCCCTTTGTGTGGGAAGGGGGTTGAAGGATTGTTTTATTTCAATTATTCCTATATTTCCCCCTCAGGCATGCTTAGCTGGGGCAACCCCATGGATATGTTGACAAAACAAGGCCCAGCGCTCATTAAGATGTAATTATAGCAGACCTTCAACATTTACAGGCTGATTTTGTTTGTTGGTCTAAGAAATGCTAATTTGACCATAAATTAGATATTCATTTTCAATTGATGAAAATTTCATTTCTATGGACAGAAGCTCAATTAATTGTGCTTCTGTCTGTAAGTATTAAATTATGAATGGCAGGTAAAACAACACGTCTTGAGGTTGCATAACTGTTCAAATGGTCAAGCAAAACCTGCCAGTGTTGTACTGTTGTCATTCCAAAACTGTTGGTCTACAAATTAAAAATATAAAAATCAGTAGAAAAATATAAATTGACAGAACAATGATTGATGTGACGATATTGATCCTATGCAGGAATATTAACTACTTCATTCTGCCAAGGAGTCCTCAGAGCATAGCCAGAACAAATGAACTGTAGTCTATTCTCAAAGCTAGAGGGATTCAGTTTGAGTAGTCAACTACGGCAGATAGGTCCAGAGGGTACGGACTACACATTACGCGTTTGCTTTATTGAAATATCAATACAGTACTATCAATTGACTTGAGATGATTTGATGCTGTCATTGTGTATGTAAAACTGGGTGATTGCAGTCTTTTACTTGCATTTATTATTGAATTCATCTTTGTATTTGTTTAAATTGCAGTTAAATAGCATTGTGTTATTTCATGCAAAGCACTGAAGTTTACACAATTGGCCATCAGGTATGATTCCAGCATTCTGGTTCGATCCAACCATATTCATTCAAGTGTAGAGACCCTAAAAACTCTCACTATTCTTCTTCTAATATCTTTATAATTATGGTTGCTGGTGTAGCTGTCCCCAATACCTCAGTCATCTATTTAGTATGTGTTAAAACGTTTGTTTTCTTCATCTTTTCTGAGATCTAATGTTCATGTGTGTGTTTGGTATTTAGGGACTTAGTCCTTTCAGCAGTATTCTCGTTGCCTCTCGGATTCCTCTTTCACTAAATCTAACTGTTTAACCATCTGCAGTTCCATTACGTGTGTCTGAACGAATACTTGTTGAGAGCTATCCTATTAGCCCCCCTCGTGAATGCATTCGTGTGTTTGTGTGAGGAGGGCAAAATTGGTTTTCTCTCTTCCCTCATCACATTAATGTCTTAACTATTTAATAGATAATTTGTCAGTAGCAGCTGCAAAGTGAAAAGCTACAAGATCATTAGGTTTTCTTTTGCCGTTTCGAAGCTTGTTTCCATCAATCACCATTGTGCCTGCCTATTGAGACCTTTACCATACAGAACAATCATTACTAATTTGACTATGAGGATTGTCTGTAAATAGTGATTGTGTGTGTCTGCACGCCCTCTGGGTGCACATCCACCCTGCCTGTCTGTCTCCTCAGTGACGCCTGCCACACAATGCAATAGTGCCATTTGGGAAGACGACGGAACAGGAACTGGAACATTGTTCGGTCCGCAACTGAATTATTCATAACCTTGCACATTTAATCAAAAATGAAGAGCCAGCTGCCACGATCGAATATGTCACCGCTCCGCCTGCTTACACTATCCTTGAGCTTTTATATTGACACTGAATTATATCAGAAAACGATGCTGCTCATTCATCCGACTTTGGATGATGTGTCTGAATGGGAACATAATGAGCGAGTTCTCCTTTCCCCCAAATAGTATAACTAAAAGAAAAAAATATCAGCTCAAATATAAACACTAAGCATTCCTTTAAAGTATCTATCTTCTGTATTGCATGATAGTTGTTTTGTCCAATCGCTCGCGTCACCATAGTAACTCAGATGTCTGCCAGAGACCTAACACTCTCTGCATACAGCTGGACTTGAAGGTCAAACCTCGCCGATAGAGGCCAGGACCTGATCCTATACATGCACAGAAAGAGAAAGACAGTCATACATGAGGACATTGAGACTTACTGATGTGTACAGGAAGCCCTCGCTATTCATAGCCAGATAGAGTTTGGTCTGTACCCCCTGGATGGCCACCACTCGCAGCCCCACTGGAATAAGGTTGAACATGGCTGGAGAGAAACGGACAACAGAAACAAATGTTAAACACAACGTGTACTTTCTTCTTCATGAATACACTTATTACAGAACATAAAGCATATTATGCAGCTAGCATAGCTTCTCATGACTTTTATTCTTCAGATATAAAGCACATATACTTGAGTAGTCGCATTTAAACATGACCGAGGCAAAATGAACACTGTCGTTGACATTTGAGTTTTCTCATCACGCGCCAGAAAATGGACATTTGTTTTTGAGAGAAATCCCAAAGCACGAGTTGTCAAAACCAAACCGCAAATAGAGGTGCGACATAAGCTCAGGGACTCAGCCGCTCTCTCCCAAGGGTGTTTTAAAAAGCAAATGAACACAATTAGAAACAAGAAGCAGAGATTTATTGAGATTACAAAGCACACATACAAACTAAAATGATAGGCTGAAGTTAAGTGCAATGTTGAGGCAAACAAAAACATGTCAAATTCTTTTGAGAGGGAAAGAAATCTCACATGAAAACAGTGGCTAAAGGTACATTCATGATACGGTGACAATGCTGCTCTCTCCATCACATAGCCTTCATGATCAAACACGCGCACACACACATGCAGGCCTGTCTGCAACCAAGCGGGGCTGAGGCTGATTTGTGAGACTGAGAGCGCCGGCGGCGGCCCAGCTGGTCAGTGAGGTACAACTCTACCTCATTAATGTCAGCCTCAACTGCATGCAGAGGCTTCCGTTTCATAAGATGCCGGCCGGGAACCCATAGGCCGAATAGAGGAAAGCACACCAACATCCACCTGAAAGTCTGTAGTCGTGCTTCTATCTCAAAAAAATAAAAAAATAATTCACACCTTTTTGTTCTGACTTGGACTTTAGACTTTCCATTGTCACATTAGATTAGGGCATTCCCAGTTCAGACACATGAACAGATCATTTATACTTGATTCTCACATCAGTTAAGCTGTGAGTCTGCCCTTACTATAGGTCCTCTTTTCAACCACTTACTAGATCCCTATCTGCAGACTCCTTCTGGCGAAGTGCACTATAGAGGCTTTTTGATGGGCTATTTCATCTGCCCTTATCGCTTTCACACCACAGACCTCCTTCTCTCTGGGCTTCCATTGTAAACAACAGCCACGGGAATGCATAATGTATTTATTTGGTAGAGTAAACATGCATTGCCAGCATATTCCTGGTTCAGTGAAAAGGCGTTTAAGTCCCAGAAACCATTTGTTCTCCTTCCCTTTCCCTCTGCTTCTCCCTCTCTATCTGTCTCTATCTGTCTGTCCTAACACTCTTTTGATCTTCAAATGCCATGTTGTCGACTAACTCTCGTCTGTTCTCAATGACATGTGTGAAATGACTTCACGGTCAGAGAATATCAACAACAATAACGGAAGAAGGTCAGACTCTTGGATGATAAAAGAGTGTATTTGTCAACACTTTGAGAATGACTGATACATTGGATGGTGACTCAGCTGATAAGAAGCAATATTTCCAAAGAGTTACCAAAGCAGTTGCCAACATGCAGTATAATGCTTTTCATGTGTTGTAATCAGAACTCTTGTCGTTTCTCCTGAATTTAACTTCTCAATCCTATTTAAATTCTCAGTTATATTTTCAGCTACAATATGGTCACATTACCTTGTAAACTTCAGTTCCTAGTGACCATCCAATAATACAATAATCAGAAGATGGCGAGGGAAAGATGCAGCGCTCTCTATGACAGATTGGCGTATCTATTTTCTTTGGCTGATTCCTGCTTTGGCTGCGACGTACAACAGATGCTGCCAGTAAAACATATTTCTCAAACAGATAGGACCTACCATTTAAAAGCTCAATACCTGCAGCTGACAAACCAACGATAGCTCTACTCGCCAACTTTGTATTTACTGACTGTCAACCATATTTTGTAAGGATGGGTCGAACCTGAGCTGCACTGACATACACTAAGAGCGGCATGTCCTCCGAACCTTTCTACTTTTTGGAACTTTCTTCAATAATGCATTCTTTCCAGTTACTATCAGCAAACCTTCTCCACAAAAGCTGTTCAGATTGATCTGTCTTGGCAGTGCTCTATGGGGAGAGGATGTCAGTAGTGAGGAGGTATTTCTTATGAAAACACTTTTTACATACTTATTCAGGCATTTTACTTTGGATCTGTGTATGTTTTGTATCCTTTTTAGATTTGATGATTTATTTCTTCCTCTCCTTAAATATCTTTGCTGGTCATCATAATTGCACCGTTCTCACTCACTGATTTTTCCTCTGTCCTCCCACCATGTTGCACACACACACACACACACACACACACACATTTGCAGTCCACTTTATTTCAGAAGCATTACCAGCCGGTGAACTGATGGGAGATTTTCAAGAGGGGGAACTCAATTACTTCCTGGCTCCTAGAAACACCTGAGCACACTGAAGGGGATGACAGGGCCACCGCCCACTCACAGACCTTTCTGAGTGCAGAGAGGCAAGTAGAATAGGAAGGGTGAGGACGCCGGAGGGACTGTTTACATGATTGGTTGCAGGCTGTCTCCCTGCCATAGTTCCACCCACTAACAGCCTAGAAGTCATGACCAATTCAGTATGACAATAAACCCTAAAGGTTTCCAGTAATCACTGGTCTCATTTTAATCATATAATCTGCAGCAGCCTAAATATGACAGCTAAAACGTAAGCTGTTGTGACAACATCTCGTAGAATGGCACTGTGTTTATTCTTATTGACTACTGTGTGGTCAGCAAGCTCAAAGGGGACATTAGTTGTTCATTAGAGAAGATTAAAGTAAGAACACAGAAATGTGTTCACCGTCAACTACCCATCAGGAGAATTTATTTTTAACAATCCTTTTGAATCTGAACTTTATTGTCCGCTTACAAAGATGGGGGTTGAAAGCAGAACATGTTGGACAAGACTGAGAATGAACTGCATGTTTATATACTTCTTTTGAAGAAAAGGATAGTTTCTCAAGATACTCGGTGGATTCATTCAGTTGTGATGCAACACAAGAAAATGGTTGAAATTCTATTAAATAGGAGAGAAATCACTTTGATCACTGACATTTGTTATTTCTGATATTGTTTGCCTTTCTAATGAAAATGTCACAGAAATATCAAACTTCTTTATTACCACCGCCAAAGGCTGTCTTCTCAGCCTGTAGCAACGACCAAATCCTGTGTGTGTGTGTGTGTGTGTGTGTGTGTGTGTGTGTGTGTGTGTGTGTGTTGTGTGTGTGGGTGCGTGTGTGTGTGTGTGTGTGCATTTCACTAGGTCCTCTCCTACCATCACAAGACACCAGTAGCTCCAATAGGACTGCGCTCTCCATCACCATGGAGACAAGCGCACCCAGCGCCTAACAACGCTATTTTTGGAGCAGTGCAAAGAGCTTCACTCTTCCTCCTTTTCCTCTTCGGCAGCACTCTTTAATTTTTCTCTTCAAAAACTATTTTGGTGCCAATGCGGGCCAGTTGTTATGCAAGTCAACAGAAAAGTGAGTCCTTGCAGACATGATGGGCAGGGTGGTGTGTGTGTGTGTGTGTGTGTGTGTGTGTGTGTTAGATGTAATTTCATTTTAGTTTCTACTGACATTGTCTGCCCTGCATAGTATTGAACTTTGCTATTGTTTTATTTAGGCAACAAATTCCACACAAATTACAAGGTGGTGTTCTGCTGCAACAACATCCCACTTGCACAGAGCTGCCATTTATATGTACACTAAGACACACAGGCCATCTCCACCAGGGGAGTAATTGAATACAGAGGTACTAATTCAGAGGCTCCAGAGGTGTTTACATCCGCTTAGTGTCAGGATTACACTGCAAGTATTACATCAAAGCTGTTTCCATGCAGATCTTTTTGTCTTTTTTTCAGGAGGGGGGGGGGGGGGGGATAAAGTGGATTTCACATCAGGACACTAACTGGTGTACTTTTCTAATCTTCAAAAAGATGTATTGCTCACCGCACTGCCTCAAGATAAGGTCTGTTTCTGCTGTATTGTTACCAGACAAGTGGCTGTGCTATTACTCTTCCATTGATCTCCTCTTTAATACGTCTATTGGAATACAAAGAATTGTTGTTGTCACGCCAACGATAGGGATGCATCAAGACATAGTGTAAGACAGAACTGGCTCTCACAACAGAGGCAGTGTGTAGGAGAGGAATAAGCCAATCATCATCAGCGTTCAAGTTGCTGTGACTTTGATTAGGTAAAATGAAGCTCTCTCTCTAAAAAAAAAAAAAGAAAATGTCTGTACTTTAAAACCTTCCGACCAACAGTACAGCACGATAATGGGTGTATGATAAAAATGACGTGAGGGTCATTCCGTGTCATTTCATCACATTTCTGAAAATCTTCCCACATGACCATCACAGAATTTCTTGAAAAAAATCTAGTACGAAGATACACTTATTTTGGATTTTGAACAAATCCAAAATATTAGGCCTCTACTGTCAACAGTTTTCTCATGAAAAATCATTGAATGAAGGGTAGTTTAGACGGTTTAGACCTGATACCTGTTGTCAGTTTTTTGGAATATGGCTCTGAGGTTGGGCAAAGATGTGTTTACTTCCATTTTTGAGCCTTAATATCTGTGAAAATAATCATCCAAGAGAAACCATATTTTGTAGAATGTTTAAGCTAACACCAGAGATAGAGGCAGAAGTGATAGAAGTCTGGCAAAACTGGGAGCTCATCCACTCAAATTTGCTATTTCATTTCGACAGGCCACATTTTGGGAGAAGTTTAATTACCTACCATACTAGGTTATCATTGAAGTACACCCCTGATATTCCATGTCTGTAGGCTATTAGTGACAGATATAAACTGTAGACATTTTGAAGGCCACAGGTGAGATAGTTTTCCAGATATTGCTGTTTTAAAATGGCTTTTCAGTATGATGCCAAAATCCGTCTAAAGTACCCTTCATTCAATGATTTGTCATGACAAACTGTTGACAGTAGAGACCTAATATTTTGGATTTTTCCTATGGCATTTTTCTTAATTTTTACAGGACATTCTGAGATGGTCAGGTGGGAGGCGTTTGATGAAACAAGACGGAATGAACCGGGAACAAAATATATAGGGGACACTTACTGTAACCATTGTCCTCCTCCTTCGTTCCATCAATGGTTCCATCTGCCTGCAGCTGCAGGTGGAAACCTTGTCGACTGTACAGCTTTGTCACAATCCCCTTTAGCTGGGGCTCTGTGGAAGCAGAGGGGACACAGAGACAGGAAGACACAGGAATGAAACAGACTGTAGAAAAACATGAACGTAGCAATCGGATGTCACCTGTTTGTTTCAAAAAGGACATTTTGGACCTTCGATTTTGGTTAACAGGAGCCACAAAACCCAGGGTAGCAAAGCCGAGTGGAGCTGAGGTGGGACAGCAAAGGAGCAATTACTGCTTACTGTCACTGAGCACATAAAATTATGTCAATGGAAAGTCAATTAGGATCCTTTTTTTGTAGTGGACACATTAACACATTCAACCACAAGATCAGTGTCCGAGACCACATGTCCCAAAGCGTTGTTGCTCAGGGATGCCTTCATGATGGTTTTCTTAACTGCAGTGTTCTTTCCTAAACCAAACGTTCATTTTGTTGCCTACGTTTTTTTTTTTTTTTTTTTTTTTTGCCTTATGTCGTCCCAAAATTTGTGTCCATGATCACGAATCACCAGAATTTTGTAACAAATTCACAAACTGCATTGAGACAGTGGCTACGCTGATACTGTCAGATTCTTCCATATTGGCTTAACCACTCAGTCATGGTGGTTGCCAATTAATAAAACAACAGGGCTTTTCAGGCCATTTCACTTCTATTGAACAACATTGCAAGACATCTGATGACCTGAAACCTTTAAATCACATTTATGCTTTAGTGAGCTGTGAGTTCACAAACATAAATTGATGAACTATTTGCTGTGTCCATAAGCCATGAAAACTCTTTCTGTGTTTTCTAAAAGAGGCAGCCCCTATGGCTCGACAGAGAAACAGGACCACAGATGGACGAAGAGCAAATCATATCAGATTTAAAAATGACTTTAGGGGCATGTGGTGACTCAGGACATTGGCTGAACCATTTCTTGTATGGAATTTCTTGTATGTCATCCAACACATTGTGTTTTTAAATGTAGAATTTTGGACTGAGGAGGAGATAGCGACACACAGGGCAGGGCTCGCTGTACTGTGTGTTAGATGTGGGAGAAACAATAGATTCCATGATGCATCGTGATGCATTGAGAACCGTTTAATAGTTGAATCGTGACCGTCTGAATCGTAATCGAATCATGAGGTGAATGATGACTCCCACCACAAGTGTGTGTTTGTGTTTTTTAATAATTCACAGAACAAGCTTATAGATTCCACATTTATAAGTGCATGGAGAGAAACGATGAAAAGAGACAAGACACCAACCACGTGGTCACTTTTCATGTCAACACACACAAAACGGATGAATGATTTATTTTCCCCCCTGATCTGCCTTGGACAGACGACTCATGGACCCACGCTGTGTTGCCACACTGTAGACGGGACTCGGCAGACACTCTGAACGTGGGATTTCCATGTCGGCCCCAGAGAGCACTCGCTTCTCTGGGAGGAGATCCCGCGGCACTCTCGTTCTGCAGCAGCGTCGCAGCTGCAACCCGCACTTCTCCAAGGCTGCCGGTCCGTCAAAAATGATGGACAGGCTTCAGATCTTTCCGGCATTTTTAAAAAGATTCAATTACATGCCTAGTGTCCCTTCGAAATAAACTTCCCTCTTCATGGGAAGTTACTTTTGGGCAACAAAAACACTTAAGTTTAGGAGCATGGTTGAGATCAGTGACACTTCCTAATGCTCATCTCATCGTCTACCGCTTATCCAGTGTCGGGTGCAGGCGGAGCAGCTTTAACAACTTCGTAATGCGAACAGTAGATTCAGGCAATCGAACCGCCGACCTTGTGGCCACATTACCCCCATAGCCCTAACCCCCTTTACTAATGAAACGAGGAAAATCACACTATTAGGCTATATGTAGCAACACAGAAAACAAGCCTCAATCTGTCTAAAAGACAATAGTTTGAAGTGGCAGATCATTTACGTTTGAAGTGGCAGCCTGTCTGTGTTACATCATTGTAATGTCTACTAAGAGCTAAGTGCTCTCCATTGCCTGGTTACTGTCCCTAGTGGAGTGTCCTTTATGGTGGTCTACCGCACCTTTCCTCTAACCTTTCATCTCACTTAACTTTCAGTACTGCCATATCTAGCCTTAGTAGGGTTACTTTTGCTTCAGAGAAGGCTTATGTGCACACCGGAAATATTGATGATGATTTGATTTTTGATTAATTTGTACTTGTCGTCAGAACAGCTAACTTTGCATTTAGAAATGTGCTGTAAACGGAGAAGAACATGACATTGTGCACAATGCACCACACTTCATAATGTTAGTCATCACCTTTTTCACACACTTTATGTAATCCACGGGATAGAAACTAAAGATGGAGGTGAGAGGGGTGCAAAAACCGTATATGTTGAATTGCTTCTAAATGAACCCTTTCCTTTGAGTGCAACAAAAAAGCTTGGAAATGAATGAAATGCATATGATTGAATAACGTTGAATATGTTTTGTCGTCATGTCCACACACAAAGAAAAGAACACAAGTGACAATAGATGAACTTTAGGGTGAATAAGATGTAATCAGATGAGCCGTGGTCACAGCGGCACTGGATTTGCTTTAGGCTACGGAGATGCACCTCTGACACCATTGCAATAAGGGTGCTTTGAGAGCCATCCTGGACCTCGGCTCACATCTCTTTATAAACCTTATAAGAGTATAAATATCAACTTAAAATGCTCATCATTTTGATTTTGAAAATGAGGTACCACTTATTTATTATAATCTGCCAAGTTTTTGTTTTGTTTTCAGTTGGAACTCTGCCAACAGTGTGTGGGGGAAGATAACTTTGTAGCTAATTGTCAGGTCTGCTTAAAATAAAAGTTAAGACCTGCTTATATAAATCTGTGGGGAAACGTGTGCCCATATATTGAAGTAGTATATTTAAGTGACAGTGAAGTCTTTAGTGACCTCCAAAATCTACTGAATAAACATTTTTGCATATCTTGTCCAGTGGCCTAGATAAGTGGACGTGAAGGATGAAGTATGGGTTTAATATACATCCCCCCGCAGTCTGAATAAGGTGACTTATCTGTGCGCAAACTTCACAAGTGAAACATGCCATTCTCATTTTGCAAGCTCCATAGATATGAAGAACTTAGTTTACATGTTTCTAGATGATATAAAAACATATTTTGGCAGCCTAAGTTCGAAGAGTTATTGATCCTGATGAAATTAACAACAGACCTGGTCGTCTCCTTCGCCTCTTCTTGGAGCCAAAGAGTTTGACCCGGGAGAAAACGTTCAGTCGACCGGGCTTTTCACAGCTCCCCTTGGCTTTACTGGGGCTGCTCACGCAGCGGCAGGCATTGGACTTCTCCCGCTCCCTCGCTTGCCTTTTCTGCCTGATGAGGGAGCTGGCTATCGCTGCAGCCATGGCCAGTTTGGCTGCGCTCGGGGAAACAACTTCAGAAGAAGCGCGAAATAATCACACGGAAAAACTGGATTCCGACGGTAAACGTCGAGACGCAGTGGGAACTATCTGAGGCAACTGCAACGATTCACCAAACTAAGCATTTGCCAAGTTGACTAGGAAGAAACATAGTCCCAGTAGTGCGGTAAAGCCGGTTAGATAATGTCCGAATGAATCATTTTTTTTTCCCTCGCGAATTTGGGCGTTATT
Organism: Chelidonichthys spinosus; assembly: GCA_029853015.1. Classification (NCBI taxonomy): domain Eukaryota; kingdom Metazoa; phylum Chordata; class Actinopteri; order Perciformes; family Triglidae; genus Chelidonichthys; species Chelidonichthys spinosus. Next base: position 13,035,044 of record CM056823.1, on the reverse strand, counting down.
CAGGAATTGTCCGTTGTACCTCCCCAAAAAAAAGTGAAATTGAAGAAAAAACAGAACCCACACGTTCCATAGCACAAAGGCAGCTCGTTGCATGTTCCTCTAACTGTCTTATTATCTCCGTATCCCAACAACACACGCACAAAGCCAGTCTCTGTAAGCGCCTTTGCATCATCTCGCTAAAACTACGGTGACGCGCACATGGCACCCGGTTTGACAGGCAGTCGTGAATGAGCCTCGATGCGCAGCCGAAGGACGGAGACACCTGTTTGCAGACAGGAGTGTTTGCGGTGCTCTCTCTTTTTTTTTTCAGGATTCCCTAATCCCTCACCGAAGAGCGCCTTAGAAAGGCGACGGATCACTAAAGAGATCCCGTTTGTTTTTCTCTCTTTCGTTGAGGCGATAGCAGCAGCCGGCGCGTCATTGTGGATGCGGTATCCGAGCACAACGCACAGGCTCAGCTCTGCTGCTCAGAGCATCCTGCCGACTATTACCTGGAGAGTGAGCAGGGGGGAGGAGGGAGAGGACGGGGAGTCTAACTAGTGAGAAGGCACAAGCCCAGTCAATGTGCACGGTTAAAGTAATCTCCATACAGGCTCATACGTATCAAGAGAAAGGGGCGTGGGGGGCGGGGAGTTGAGAGGGAGGAGGGAAAACCACATATTTTCTATATTTTATTAGACTTAAATGAACAGGAAGTCGTAAAAGTACAAACGTCGTTTTGGATGTGACGAATTAAAAAATGAAAATGAGATCCCATGGGCGAGTAAATGTATGATTTACCATTAAACATGTTATTTTTTTAATCCCATGGAATTGTCTGCTTTAGCGTGCAGATAACTGCGAGGGATAAAACAGCAGGTCGCCAGCAGTGATGTGGATGCAAGATGAATATAGTGGAATAAATGGGACAAAAGAGCAGAAGCCGGATTATAGCTATACATTCCCAGGTCATTAATACGGCTTTATCACTACAAAATCTGAATGTTCGTGCCTTTCCGCTTTCAAATATATATCCCGATAAAGTATATTTTAAACGGGCTACTACTGGTGAATGGTGCATTAACATAATTAACGAATGAGTTAATGAATGAAATATAGTGGCCAATGCTGTTTTAATAGCTATAAACTCCAAAGTAAAAGTTAAGCCCTGACACTGATGTCCTGACTCCCGGGCTCACCTCCCTTACTTTCCCTCCGTGTCGGTTTGAGTCCAGCCAACAGCCTAACCAATGGTGCCATCTACAGTCCTCGACGTGGAGGTTTTATTTATTTCGTCTGATTAATAATCTCAATAGTATACTTTGTCTTGATCAAAAATACGTCGCTTTCTCTGAAATCTCGCGAGAAAAAGTAAATATAATAACCAGCTCTCTAAAAACCGTAAAGCTAACGTGTCCACACTTGTTCTGAATAAGCACCAAACGCCAAAGCGAAACAGTGACGCTATAAAGTGTAAAGCGCCCGAGGCGAGTCCACTTCAGCACCACAGACAGCTCCACTGCACGGCAGCAACAACATCACCAATAGAATTAAATATGACTTAAGCCTGCTACCGACATCAATAAAAGCAACTCAATTTGACTCTGCTCATCTGGAAAGTGTCGTCCCAATTAACGAACATCATTTGAAGTAGAAAAGCAAAACAAACGAAAACATATCCAGTATAAATACCTGAAACCGATTTTCTCAGTGGAAAAGTCATGATTGTCTACAGCAGCTGGGATGCTTCGGTCCTTGGGCGGTGAAGCGGAGTCTACATTCAGCAAAGTTAGAACCGTTGTCAGAACAGCTGTCAGAGGCGTAGTGGAAGAAAAAGCGTGAGGCGTGGCCACCAACAGGAAGATCATTAAAGGACATTAGCGACATGCCATTATGACTTCTAAAATGCTCATTAAACATTCATTTAGAGGTCTCGTTGATCCGGCCATGGAGGGCGCGTGTGGTGCTGCGCGCGGCAGTGGCCGGATTGAAGAAAAGCGATCGAAAACGCAGGCTGGGATTGTACTTCCTTCTTGGGGCAGAGAAGACTTTGCTCTCGTATTACAAAATTTAAAAAAAACTGATGTAAAATGATCCGATAATGCGTTGACTAAACCGGTTATTCAGGCCTGTCCACTTTACTGAAACATATCGATGTACAATCAACGGAGACAACATGCATTAGACAAAGTGTTTTTCACAAAGACAACTCTCTCTCTCTCACTCTCTCACTCTTTATTTATTTATTTATTTTACAAATCACCCAGCCAGTACGGAGAGACTTAATATGGCATCAGCGTCACGGCATAAATTACTGTCAATATTGGTTTGCTTGCACGACTATATTTCGTATTAATCCAATGATGTCATACATGTAATTAAATACAGACGTCTCTTTATAAACGTGATGACAGAAGTGAAAGTGGATTCATTGTTGCACTCCTGTAAGTATAGACGGACTATGGGCCTTACTGTAGGTACTCGTGAGAGTTAGTGATTTCTGGTGACTATGCACAGCTTTGACCACTAGATGGAGCAAGTGGACAGGCTATGAAGAGCGCCTGATTCATCCTAAAGGGAAAATCCACCTAAAAAAAAATCCACCTCTATTCACATTAAATTAGTGGCTGACTCTTTGATTTTGCCAAACATCACTTTACCAAGCAGACGGGTTTCATTTAATATATATATATATATATATATATATATATATATATATATATATATATATATATATATATATATATATATATATATAATAATAAACAAACAGAGATTGATCTATACGTCAATATGCTGACTAGATGGCAATGTCAAAGAAAGCTATTTTATAAAACAGAAACTTGATAGGACTATAAATACTTTATGGGTCAATATTCATTTACAAGGGATTGGTTTAAATAACACGAGCATACTGCCGAGATAAAAACATTTGTTTCCTGTTCACTGATTGATTTTCTTCTTAATGGCATGGAGGGAATCTAGTCATAACCCCACCCAGTTTAGATGGTCACCAAAGATGTTTCAAGGTTGAACTGGGCTTCATATCATAACATATAGTTCCTTGATTTGCAATGACATTTCTTATATTTATATTTAGTGTAATCTTGAAAAAATGAAACCATGTACTCCGCCTGCATCTATAGCATCTTTTTCATTGTCTAGGATACAAACTTTATTCACTAGTTTTTTAATTTGTTGAGTTGCAACGTTTAATAACATATTTGGACTTAGGCACTGTTGACCATGGGAACATGAATGAATTTTGAAAAAGGGCATAGTTCCCTTTTAATACTACCATTAAACACACATGCTACAAGCAGCAGTACCTATTTGAGCCACCCCAAAAAAGGCTCATCTAAAACATCAGTGTAAGGCACTATATTTATATACACAATATTTCCTAACAGAGAACTCAACTGAATGGAAAGTTATACTGTTGTCACATGGAATGGGATCTGGTGGCTTGGAAGAAAGCGTGTATACGTTTCACCTTTTGTTCCTTTACTGTTCCTTTTGTCTGCAATCCCGCTTCAAAACACCTGAACTATCCCTTTAAATCCTGAGCCCCAAAGACCAGGTACCCCAGGAGACATGAGTGTAATACATGTTTTCATATGTTTACCTTTAAATTATAATATTATGTATTTGCACCACCAACACCATGAAAGAGTATGCTTATTCACTGTATATTTTAATGATGACACTTGAAATTCAGTCCAGTCGATACGAAGGAATTATGACCCGATATTATTTATAGGAATAGTAAAGTATGCTGATGTCATGTAGTCTCACCCCTCTGTTGGACCTGGGACTGTTTGTGTATGAATTGTAAGGTTTAAGTCACTCATTAGTGCAAAACAAAGTCGCTAAAACAGCAGCATCATTACAGTTGCGTGATCAGCACCATGGACAGCAGCACTACACGTCAAACAAGACTACACCAGCACGCAGCTCAGGGGACATTTTATTCTGCTCTGTCACATATTGATTAAGCTACATATCTTTTAGAAAAACGACCCAATATTATAAGCCACCTAAACACTTGAGACAATTCAGTAAAACCACTTGCACACAAATGATGATAATGATTGAGGTATACACACTTGCATGAGAACATTTCTGAAGGTAAGAAAATAGGATTATTTGAAAACACTGATCCTCTGCTGCTCATAAACTAGCTTTGTCTTCTTGAAGTGTGGTCTTGTATCAATAACTTTCTTTCATATTCAGTTTACTGATCAGGGCAATGTTTACTATTTGTCGCTGTCTATTGATGCAGAGGTTCTGAATTCATGTTTCGGTGGCATATTCGTGAAGTGAGGGAAGGGCCTCCAAAATGTCGAAAGCCCGACGGCGTAAAGTGATATTAAGGCGTTTCTGTTTACACTGCAGCATCCAGTATGCCGGACTGGTTCTATCACACACGCCTAATTCTACCATGAGTAAACACAGAGAGACAGATCTCAACACTACCAGAAGCAGGCTTTGCTTCAGTCATCCCACTACCGATAAACCTGGGCCATCACTCAGGCAGACAGTGTGGCTCTTCAGGTAGATGGCTGGATTTATCACAGACAGTTAGGAGGACAGAAATAGGTGATGGGAGTCAGGCTGCATTGTGCAACAGTGACACTCATCAAACACCTAAGATGATACTAAACATGCAAATGTGTATAGGCCTGATAACGTCTGTCACCCTGATGGTGCTTTTCTTAGCAGCAGCCAAGCAGTGACGGAGGAGGAAAAAACACAAAACAGCATACTGTAATCGCACCAGTGGGACGCATGAGACGATTACAGAAGACATTTTATGTTTTAAATAGACATGGTGTTAAAACTAAAATAATAAATCTCACACATTTGTTTCATTCTAATTTCAGTATCATTTGTATTCAGAAGGCTCTGAAGAAAATATAGCTTTAGTCTACTTTTGACTTTTTTCTCAGACAAAGGTAGACTATAGCTATATTTGACTCATTTGAAGTCTACTTAAACTGTGCTCATTTGCAAGTGAATGTTGGCTGCTGACGAGTGTTGCATTCATGAACTAAGCTTACTATAAATAAAGCAGATGAGGAATAATTCACCTGCCTCTGGTTTATATCCAAATGCAAAACAAGGGCAGACTTCAGTGACCTCTGTAACCTGCACCTGTAGACACTGTCAATATGACAAGCAACACACACACACACACACACACACACACACAGAGGCAGTTTCTCTGTCTGTGTGTGTGTGCTTTGGTTGCTTGTGTAGCAATGTGCCATGGGCAGATTAATTACTGTAGTGCCCCAGAATGCCAGTCTACTGTGGCCTCCCAGGGGCACCTTCACCACTCTCACACACACACACACACACACACACACACACACAACACGCAGTGAGAGTGAGAAAATAATTGAGGATAGCTAAAAACACACACTTCTGTTAGCTTACATAATGCAATCATAGTAATGTGTACAATAAACTGACTCTATCTGCTAAATTATATTGTTTAGTAATATACCAAAATATATAAAGTCCTTAACAGTCCAAGATTAGATTTAGATGTGATACACTACAAACTTGACTGCAAAAAGAAGTGTGTTAAAGAGCCAGAACACTGAACCCTCGTAACGCATGCATGGACTTCACACAGATTGTCCCAGCACCATGCTGCACTTGCCATCTCTGGCCACTAGGGAGCAGAGGTCCTAAGTGAAAGTGGGAGCCAGGCTTGTGTGCGCCAAGGTTGATCACTGTGTTGACCTTTGTGTTATTAAATATAACCAAATGTGTAAGCTATCTCTTCTTATTAATAACCCAAGGCTGTCATGATAACATGCAGGGTTTAATGAATCTTTATACTCGTGGAGAAAAGTGGCCTCCAAGGGCAAACGCTGAATAAATGGGGAGGTTAACCTTGCTCACGGTGTGTAATAGAGGGCATAGTTGCATACTTAGATTGTGCCACTGATTATATAGAGTTATTAACTGTCCAACTAAATGAATATTTTAACATTGGGAACTGCTTTGGCAGGATTTTTAGCCGAACCTCTTGTGACAGGGTGAAGGGTATGAAGAGAAATATTATCAGTTGAAAAGGAACGATCTTTGATAAGCTCAAAGGGTTGCTGTTCAAACCGTTCAGCCCCTTTGGCAGCATTCTGCCTGCTCTTTGTGCGTGCGCTGGTACAGTAAATCCACTACAACAGCAGCTTGCCGCATGCGAGGCCACCAGTGCCAGAGATACCATGCGTTACCATGGATACCACACATACGTAAGAGGGTGTGTGTGTGTGTGTGTGTGTGTGTGTGAAAGATAGACAGAGAGGGAGAATATGTGCGCTGAGAATGGGGGTTGGATATTACAGAGCAAGACACCATAACTCAAGGAATACATGGCCGACAGCCAGACTCGTGGCAATGATTGCGTGATCTATCCCACACTCTTTTGAACCGGAGGGCTGTGTTCAGGAGTCAGTGGACTGAAAATAGAGGACATTAGCCCCATTCTTTCTCCCAGCGGGTAAAACAGGATAATATCCACCTTGGGGACAAAGAGTGTAGAGCTAACCGTCAGTGAGGAACAATTATGTCCCATTGTGTTATATGCTGGCACTCCTTGATATTGATGTTATTTCTCATCACCATATTATCTGCCATTTTATCCTGTGTTTAAAGTGCCAGAAAGATGACAGGGTGAATCTTCTTGTTAGTCGGAAATGACATAAAACGCATATGTTTTAAAGCATCAATGCTGTATAATAAGATCACTTCTGAGCTTTGTGCCACCATCAATTTTATTTCCAACTCACTTTAAAAAAAACAAAAAAACAAAAATAACCTTATTATTATTATTATTATTATTATTTTATTAGAGCAGAAAATCACAATCAAAACAATCAAACAACTGGCTTCAAGGTCTTGAATGATCACCACTGCCACATTTTTACTTACACGGAGGAAGTAACAGTAGCTATTGTTTCCCAAGTGAAAGGAGCAAAATTATTTTTTGTACATCAATAAAAGCTAAATATGGCACTGAAACATAGAACTGAAATCATTTCAGGTGTTTTTCAGGTGTTGAGCCTCTGCCAGACGCATTGTCTGTCTGCTGGATAATGATACAAATAGACGAGGAGGTGCACTGCTGAACAATGTTTAGATTTTTATCTGAAATCTGCTCCTTCACTGATAAATGCACGAGTCATAAAGTGGAAGAAGAGGTTTATGATCATCTCTGAAAGTGGCATTCGAATTCTTCCTCATTCCGGTGTGTTTCATATGAATTAAATATATCTGCAGTTATGTCATGATCTAAAACAACTTCAAGAAGTTTGGCTGTTGTGATTCTAATAGGTCACTGACATTGAGGACAATACAAAGACATTGCTCATTGTATTGCTCAGACATTGTAGATCAAATGAGCTCTTCCTCGCATGTTCTTGGTATGCCAACAACAGAAAATCAATGAATAAAATACAGCAAGGCACAGAAGTCAATATATTTACTCGAGCTTGGCTGTAAAATCTGTCACTTCTTAATTCAACTGCATGTGAAGTACATCAATTAGCTGGGAATCATACTGTGGGCTTTCCAATGCTGTGGCTTCTGTGCTCTAGTGTGCATGCGTGTGCACGTGTGCGCGAGCATGTGTGTGCGTGAGGCTGTAATGACGTGGAGAAATCTCAATCAGAGGCACCAAACGGTGTGTGAAATAGCCAGAGTTCAGACGGCAGCCTGCTCGGAATGACTAATGCTTTAACAGCGACGTGCTCTCATTCCCCTTGACACAAGACTGTAAAACCACAGACACTCCCTATTTCTCTCTCCCTCTAAACAGCTGACCCTTTTTTTCTCTTTCAAAATGAAGAAGGAATAGATGTAGATAATTGTCAACACTCTACGACAAAGTTCCATGCCAAAGACCCTGAAGCTGATTCTCTCTGATAATAACAGCTGGCATGTTCTCTTTGTTCCTCGGTTGCCCTGAGCAGGACTATGGAAAAAGAGGCCGATTTATTTAACACAGGATCGGTTGTTGAACATCAATGAGATGATGTCAGCAGGCTACGGTTTTGTTTGGACCGCTAATGGAAATTGAAATGTAATATCTGTGTGTGTACGTGCCGTGGAAGCAACGTGTGCGTGTGTATGTGTCATCCAATTGAATGACCCTGCAGTTCTCATGTCCCCTGGGGGATTGTGGGTGAATCATCAACACTGCTGTTGTAAGCCGGAGGAAGGTGGCTAAAAGTCCCTGTGACTGACTGCTGTGTATGGAGGCCTAGACGGTGCAAATGCTATATACAGCAGCAGCTCTTACAGAATATAGTACGGTTAATTCAATAAACAAGACTCAGTTCAGATCATGTGGAACACAGTTGAGCTGCACGGAAGACAAAGTTCAAAGCTACTTCCAGGCTTACGGTAATGTAATTTTGCTGCCCGTTTCTAGGTCTAATGCTGCATTACTTATCCATCAGGCAGAATGGAAGATAAGATCATACAGCATAAAGTATGCACACGTGCATTTGTGTATGTAATCCAACTAGCACACATCCATACACGCATAATAGACACACACACACACACACACACACACACAAGCAGCCAGCCCCAACACATCTAATAGAAGTCTCTAAATGGCTGTTATCAGACCAGCATCTAGTATCCACCGTTGCCAGCATCACAGCGGGAGGTAGCCTCAGGGGAAAATCAAGTGCTGGAGATGCTCCTTTGCCAAAATGCTTGACTGAACACTAAATGTGTGAATCATAGCCGGTGACACAATGGAAGAAGCCCCTTTGAAGCTTTTCCCCAACGTGATGGATATTGCCAGAGAAAAGACGGCGTTTTGAGTTGAGAGGCCGTAAAACAATGAAATCACTGCTATTTTCTTTCAAGGTATCCCTCCTCCATTAACCAGAACACACCCAGGAAATGGGCTCTCGCATAGAGAAAAGAGACATCTGGTATCAAAGGGAAATCAAGGAAGTGTGCTGCGGCCAAAATGAAGACGCTCAGACTTTCTGAAAAGTTTGTATTAATAACTCCATGCTAATTATACCCGTCTAGCACGAGCAGTCTTAGTCCCTGAATACAGTAAGTGAAGTGATGTTGTCCTACATATCCCTTCCAGTATGACACATCAAGGAAGGAAATGGAGTGAGATTAAAGGCATAATTTCAGACACCAGCTGGCTTAAACTGTCTACTTAGTGATGGAGACAAAAAGGAAAAGCTTTGAGTCTGGCGAGAGAGTGCAAGGTCACGCTTGTTTCTTTTTTTAGAGTTGCTAATGTAGGACACATTGTTGTCTTAGGTGATGGACACTTCTTAGCGAGGATAGTGACGGCAAAAACCGTGCTATTCTTGAAAGTAGACCGGAGCTAACGTGGTGTCTTGATTTTGTCACCCCAAAATAAATAAAAAGAAAAAAGCCCTCCAAGTTTTGGAGTTATCAGCCTCGTCTTGAATATAAAGGGACAAGATTTATGTATCATCTCTTTCATCCAGGTATTTGAAATAGACCCAGATCTTGTCTTCTAACCAGGTCCCTGTCCTTAGACTAACCCCATTATATCCCCCGTCCGGCCACAAAAATATCATGCAATGAGGTCAAATGTGCAGGGCAGCGAACTAGGTGTGAACATTAATGAAGCTAATTTAGTCCGGCTGCACACTCTTTATTTCCCCTGCCACTGCATTTCCTTGAGGAAAGTATCGGGGTTCATTCTGCTGACTGCAGATCTGAGACGTGGGAGCTGCATGGATGGTTCCTCACACAAGAAGCAAGCACTGAATGGTTGGATATGGGATCTCTGGCACTACACCTGCGTTTAAAATGATTATGTTTATTTACAAAAAATATCAGAATGTGTATGCCGGTGTGCTGATTGCATGGCTCAGATTGGCATTGGTTATTTCAGTGTACTTAAAAGCCCAATGTGCTAGGTGGAACAAATCGACTAAGCTGGAAATGACACGACAGGAGGCGTGACTCAACTTATGGGGGTGGGTGGGTAAATAGGTCATGTTCCCTACCCAACACAGTATCCCACTTTTCACTTTCGGTCCCTGCACTTGTTAGTGAAGTCGGCACACAGAGAAATCAATGGCAACATAATGACAATGGATGGTAGTGGACCAGTGTTTGGGATAGAACTGGTAGGAGGAGCTGTGCAGAGCTGATACAGAACCCTACGGAGGTATGAAAAAGTAGGCCAAAACACAGCAGTAAAGCAGTGATGGCTCTCTGTGGTCTGTAGACATATTATATGAAATGCAACACTGTTACAGAGTAGCATTGGTCTTGGAAATGATAATGAAGGCTGCAGTAATAACGCAACATTATCAAATCCCTTTGCGGACCTTACATCATGCAGAGAAATTAACGCAGACCACCACCCAAATGCTACTGGCGTGTCTGGTAACAGTGTTTTAATGACTTGTTAAACTCAATTCAAATAGTAATATAGCTAATATATTAACAAAATAAACTCTTTTTTTGTTCTCGTAACGAAATCACAGTCTTTTCCTCTTGTGTCGTGTTCACAGATATTAACCCAAATTCAAAGGGAGTGCAGCAACCATAGAAGACAAAAAGAGGACAAACACACATTCAATACAATGTTGCAGGATGGTCAGCGCGGTGGCCATTTTGTCTAGTTGTGTACTGCCATTACGACCATTGTAGCTGCCTGACCATGAGCTGTGTTTCATTTTGCACACTGCAGCTGCATTCATACATATATTGCTATTATATCAGCTGCACAGATGGATTGTGGGTCAGAATGTTTGCTAGCTTACATACTGAAAAATGTGACTGGATGCAGTAGGACATCCTAGGTAGGGCTGGGCGATATGGGAAAAAATCCCGATACGATATTTTTTTTCATATTAGTCGATATCGATATATATCACGATATAGAAATCAAATTACTATTACGTGTGCTGTGTGCGTCAACCTAACGCCTGGTTCACACTAGACGCGGAAGCGCCGCGAATAGACGCGTAGCGGAGCCCGCTTCCATTCGGCGCCCCTGTTAAGCTATGGTGTCGTTCACACTGGACACGGAGCGCCGCGACTACGCGCGGCCCTCCCGCGCCGTGAAGCGATCGTTTCGGCGTCTGCTCTATTTTTTGCGCGTGCCGCGAGTGAACGCGTCAATTCTGGCAGGAAATCACACGGAGAAACACGAAACAATCCGGTAAATTTTCAAAATAAAAGCAATTTTCAAAATAAAATACAGCGATTGACAAACGCGATCATATTTGTGTATCTCAACTCGCACTGGGAAACAGGAAGAGACAATACATTTAATAAATGTGAAGAGTAGATAAAAAAAATGTGTATTTCAACGGTATATCAGCACTACTACTGTCTTCTACCATACACACTCTCTGTCTGTGTGTGTGTCCCTCTCTCTCGCTCTCTTTCTCTCGCTCAGAGAGAGAGAACGGATAAATACAAGAGGTTTACAAACTTCTTGGTTACAGAAACATGGCGTATTAATTGTATGGGGTTTAATGGGAAAAAATAGCTCTGAATGAACAACAGCTGAGCAGAAGCGCTTGTCGACCGCCGCGGAGAAATACTCGTCTGGTCTGAACGGGGGTGCGCGGATCGCTCGAGATTTTCGACGGCGCACCGCGCCGCGGCGCTTCCGCGTCCAGTGTGGACCAGGCGTTATGTCCGTCAAAACATGGACGAATGAATTCTATCGAAATTGTATCGAGCGTGTCTCATATTTCTATTGAGGAAAAGTTATTTCGCGATATGTATCTTTATCGTTTTATCGCCCAGCCCTAATCCTAGGATACAGCAAATACATCCTAGGATTCTGGATACAGCTTATCCACAATGCTGCTGCACACATTGGGCCCTAGTTTCGTGGCGCAGCGCAGGGCGGCGCAGGGTGGCGAGCCGGCGCAATGCAAGTTTCGAGCCGCACAGCCTTGCGCACGGTAAAGGTGCGTGTCCACAGGCAGCGGTGTTTCCCCGCGTCCCATTCATTGTCTATGTGAAAAGCCGTGCAATGCATTCTGGTAGCGTCGCGGCGAATGTCGAGAGACGGCGCGCGAGTTGGCCGCACCTCATTTGCCTAAAGTTGAGGTCGAATCTACTTTATGCTAATCAGAGGCGCCGGGCTCGACTCGCCGCCTCGGGAACGCTCGCGAACGCTCGCAAAAATCTGTTGTTTAAAGGACAGCGCCTGTCAATCATCCTCTAGTGGCAGCCCACCAAGCGTGCAATACTGGGAAGCGGCGCGTCCACACGCGTTTAAAATCGCCCCTGTGGACACGCACCTATAGACAATGAATGGGACGCGGGGAAACACCGCTGCCTGTGGACACGCACCTTGTGATCGGGTTGTCAAGTGACGGAACTTGCACTGAACCTCCCCTAACGCATTAAAGGAGAGGAGAGGAGCTCATTTGATTGGTGAAGATCTGAATCGGCTGTATTAATCCCAGTCCACGCCTCGTCTCCTCCTCGTCTCCCACTCACGCCTTCTTCTCCTCCCTCTTTCCCACTTGCGCCGGTGGGCGAGACGGGAGGTGTGCCTGCGCGAGCCTGCGCGGTGCACGAAACTTGCAAAGTCCAGGCGGACACACCCCGTCGGCGCGGCGCAGGTGCACTGAAAGCTGACTGCGCCTGGTCTACGAAACTAGGGCCCCTTGTCTTCAATCAACCCAAATTCTCCCATGTGACCCCGCTCCTCCGTGACCTCCACTGGCTCCCTGTTGCAGCCCACATCCAATTCAAGACGATGGCACTGGCCTTCAAATGCAACGGCATCCATTTACCTCCAAACGGCAATGATATGTTGTGGTGTCTTTCTTTTGCGAATGTACTTATTGTAAGTCGCTTTGGACAAAAGTGTCTGCTAAATGCCCTTAATGTAAATCTAAATGTACATCGTGGTATAAATCTTTTTTGGTCACACTTAATAGTATGGTAGTGATGGTATTGGAATACATAGATAGTTTTATATGCTATGCTCTAATGCTTCACTGGTTACAGAAAATGAGCTGAACGGCGGGCCGGTGGCTTTAAATGCATGCCCTTTCTATATGTGTAAACAAGGCAAAGGCAAACAAGTGTCGCGAACCACGAAATATGCTGATAAAATGACAAAAAGAGCCTGAGCAGGAAGACGTTTTTCCATGTGCACTGATGTATGACTACCGAGCACCACAGCATCACTCATGTTCAGTCTAAACCTCCAATTGTGTGCACAGAATGCCTTTTGTGAGTTATTTTATCATTGTATGGTAATGCAGCAGAAAACATCCACTGGATTATTTGCTGCATTCAAGTGCAGGTGAGATGCTCTGGCGTAGCAGTCAACTGCAGAGCATTATTGCATGAGCTACAGTGTGTTGTTGGAAATCAAACCGGCTGTATAAACATTATGACGTAGATCAGAAGAAAAGAAAAAACTCTAGCTACTTTTGTCTCACAGCTGTATGTCAAATGTACAGCATATGTCGAGAAATTGCAACTGTACAGCTTTGTGAACGTTGTAAATATCTACATTATTTCAATTATTTCCTGTTTTACAATGAGCTGACTGATTCCTAAAATTATAAATCTAACTATTGGCAAATGCAGCTGCAGCATCTTATATTTCTTCTTCTCTTTGATTTGGGTTGTAAACAGTTAAATAGGAATGAGTGCAATATTCTCAAATGCCTTCTCAAATCCTGCTGGCTTTATGAACCCATCAAAACAGATGAAGAAGGATCCAAAAAAATCCAAAAGGCAGCACAGCAGACAACTTCCAGCAGTGCATTTTGTGTGTTCAATGTGTGCATGTGTGCGAGATATACATGATCTGAGGGATTTTAAGGTAGACTTGCTAGTCCTAAAAAGGTAGAAGATTTGTTTACTGTATGTAAATGTGCAATGCATTTTTTTAAGACTTGGTTTGAAGGTTCAGTTTCTGGTGAAGGATGGTGTTAGGCACTCAGTTGTGATGGTAAAGGTTAGCAGCTGGAATGCATTCTGTCAATCAGGGTCCTCACACGTGTGTCTCGTCTCAGAGAAAAAGTAGATCCATCCTGCCATTAGTCTAACTTTTGCTACACTCATTGATACCATCTACCTCTTCCTCTGTCAGCCCTTATGCTCAGTAGTACCTTTGAGGCAGTAGTATTTGCTGTCTGGATCCTTTATCAGAATCTTCATTAAGCAGAGTGTACTCTGTTCCGGTTCCTACCCACCCACAGTAGCAGAGAGCAGACCCCATTGAAGTCTACTGAATACTACATATGTTAGGTTATGCATTTTAAGATGGTAGAAAGTGTATGTTTGAATGATTATTATGGATTCAATCTGGTGGAGAGTCTTTAAATATGTTAGCCTTTCTAACATGTTAACAAGTATCTTATGGGCTATCCCCTGGCTGGGTTTTTAAATCACACATTCGAGAGATTCAACAATCTCCTTCATTGCTTACAATTACATGCCAACAGTCATTTCAGAGATAATGGTGAAAGAGATAAAAGGGATAACATGTAGGATACAGAGAATATGACTGATGTTTAGTGTGATCTTTAAATCACTGATAGAGGGAATGACATACAAGTTCCTACCTTCTCCTTCTATCAGACCCCACGGTCACATCGACCCAGGTGGCGTGCAGTGAGCCAGAGGTCACGCTTTAACATGATTGTATGATTGCACTGAGCCTCTAGCTACCGATTGAGGGATCAGTGCAAACCCTGGAGCTCATATCATATTACAACGGTTGAGTTCCGCAAGCAGCACAGCTGCTGCTGTATTCTGTGACAGAAGTAACTGCTGCAAACATGCGTTCATACTCAACAAGCCAGAAGAAGTTAGTTTCAGTACTGCTGGATCAGATTCGTAACGCAGGCTGTAGGAACATAACTATTCTTCCAAGTTCCAAGCGTGACTTATGTCATACCCCATCCAGGGTCAATGTGTGTGTTTGCAATTAAGGAGATAACATGGGGAGATTAGGACATATTAACCGATGCATCGGCTGTCAGAGGGCACAGATTAGAGGTGCGTGACACTGGCCTGTTGTTTTGACGGGTTACATATGAACATCTGTACTGCTGAAGGACTGCTTCCCTGCCTGCCTGATTGCTCCCTATTGCATCATAATGAACATGCATCCGAGGCCTGTGACATCGTCCTCACACACACCAACAAAACTCATCCAAGAACATTCCTTGTATTTTCACCATTACATTGAGGAGGCACTAATACCAGTTGGTTGGTTTCAAACTGACCTTTTTTATAACATTTTGAAAACACAAGTGTTTAACCTTTCAGAGAAATATATAAATAGAAGGAAAATATGGCAGGAAAAAATAGTGTGAGAGACAAATGAGATACAGAGAGACAGCTGTAAATGTATGCTGATGATGTGCTATGTCTAATTATCTCTCCAGCCGGTGGATTAGTGAGCTAACACTAATGGCTGCCATAAGGCCGTAGGTCCCTGAGAGTGCACACACACACACGCACCCACATGTAAACAAAGCTTAGAAATGTGGCTTTGACGGGCAAGAGCAACGAAACCCATTCTCCTCATACAAACGGGACAGATGTGTGAGCGGTCTGTGGGCTTATCGAGGTTAGATGATACATGATTGGCTGAGTAGTGATAGAATGTGTTTCTCTCGTCTGCCTCGCTGCAAGCGGTATATGCACGTGTATGTGTTTTTGTATGTGAGCATCTTACCACGTCTCACCAGCACCTGTGTGTCTCTTTGTTGTTTATTCAGTCCGATGCCCCAGCCTGTCGCGCTACTTCGCTTGTATGCGTGCTGCAAAATTAGATTTGGGTGTAAGATAATGACTCGCGGGCCTATTCTTCACCGCATACTGATGTGAGACAGGCTGTACGACACAGGAGGTGAAAGGTGCACATGCTGATGGTAGCAGCTGAAAGGGAGGGGACCGCCAACTGGGGTCTCCTTGACAGTTGATGAATCATCATTTCATTAACAGTATGCATCATTTATGTCTAACCCATCTATTGTTCCGGCAAATACATTATCGACGACCTTGAGCACACTGGGCTAGGGTTGTCACAAGAACCGATACTTCGGTACCAATTCATAGCCGACACGAAAAAAATAATTCGATACTTTCTTTTTTCTGGTATCGTCAGGACCGAATATACAACTTTTCACTCGGCGAGCCGTGTCGATTCTTGGCGGAACTGACGGGGGCAGTATACGCGTGTGAGCAGCACAGAGCAGTAAGCGGCGCTGAAGAAGAAAACTTGCCGTCTTCGAAAAAAATGGCTTCAGCGGGTGGGAGCGAAAGCACAACACACTAGCTGTGTCCCAATTCAGGGTCTGCAGCCTTCGGAGGACCCCGCCTTCGCGGTCTACGGAGGCGACACCTTCGGAGACTCCTCCGAAGGCTGGGTCAACCGTCGGTAAATGGGACGGTCTAACCTACGGAGCATTTCCTGATTGCGTCGCGACGTCATCACTTCTGCCGGCCAAGCCCGAGAAAAACACCAGTCAAAACAAAAATACGACAGACGAACATGATGGAGAGTTTTTAATATATATATATATATATATATATATATATATATATATATATATATATATATATATATATATATATATATATATATAATATATATATATATATTAAAAACTCTCCATCATGTTCTTTTTTTTTTTTTCTTCTTCTTTTAATTTATTTTTATTTTTATTTTTTTGAGCAAGAGGAGAGGCGGCTGCGGTGACACCGGTGGCTTGTTTATCTCCGACTGGGAGAGAGCCGTGGGGAGGTAACGTTAAAGCCGTTATTTTAACCCATATTAATGTTCATACATAGCTAGCGTAGTACGTGGTAATTAATATACCCGTTAATAAATGATACTGCTAAGTGACAAGCCATATTAAGTATAGATTGACATGGATAATGTCATTTAACCATAAGACTTAATACAGGGTTCGTACAGGTGCTTAAAATGTAAAATCTTTGAAAATGCTGTAATTTTAATGCTGTTTTTTAAGGTCTGAAAAGTGCTTGAATTTTAGTTGAAATGCTTGGCTTATAAAGTGATTAAATTGAATAGTAAAATGTGTACGAACCCTGTAAATAACCCCGACTTAATTCAATATTTTATTCTTGCCTCTCTTTTAAACATTTTAGTGACATGGCATCGGTCGATTGCATCAGCCCTGCAAACCCCGATGATGGACGATGTGGTGGACAGTGGAGACATGCATCCTTCACCCCCCACCTTCCAGATGATGTCCCACACAGAGCCAGAAGAGTCCAGGGTCCTTCTTGTAGCATCCCATCCAGTCCAGCAGCACCACCAGGGACTCCTGCTCAGTTAATACTGTATATATGTTCTCTGTAAATAGTTATTTCTGCTGATCTTTTGTAAATAGTTCTACATGTTAAGAACACCCACTTGTCAATAGTTATTGTAACTTTGTAAATATTTGTTAATTACACAAAAAATAAATGATTTTCTTGTCACTGAAAAGCAGTTCAAAAGTTGACTTTAGTTGTAAATAAGAAATGGAACAGATAATGTTACAAGGTTATAAGATTTTAATTTAACTATATCCAATATTTGGAAAAGAAAATGGAACAATACAATATTTTTAATTAACAATTTAAATTACAAATCAACACAGAACTTAATCGAAGAGAAATAAACATCCACCACCCCCCAAAAAATTCAACGCCTCTCAACCATTCTCTCCAATAAACTAAAAAAATCTCTCCATCCTCTCTCTCTCTCTCCTTTCCTTGCTCTCCCTCTGTAACTTCATGTCCTCCCTGATCAAATCCAGCAAGTCATCGGTTTTCCTCTTTCTTGCTGCTGTCGGTGGCCCTGTGTTCTTGGCCTCAACAGGTGGTCGTTCTCATCCCGGATCCGGAGTTTGATCAAATCCTCAGTCTGCTCCTTGCTCTCTACAACAAAACGACATGTATATTACATTTCCTGTTATGTAAACATGCAAAATGATTGTACGATATAATAACGATATTAACAGTAATAATGCTCCTAAGGTTAGCTCTGTATTCAATCCAAACGTTTCCAGTTTTACAGCCCAGAAATACAGCGGGGCTCACAACCCATCGTTAACGTTATATGTTCAGCTGCGAGAGGAGCGAACTGTAGCCTACACAACTTACGAGAACAAATTCACTTAACAGCTCCACGGTTACAATAACATAAGTTACCATCGGAGCTTGTAACATTTGAAAGTGAAGGGTTTTAGGCTTACGTTACGTTTAAAGGCTAACGTTAACTGAGCTCCTCGTATCAATAGCCTTAAGCTACATCACGTAGCTGGCCCTACAGTCCGGTGGCTACACGTATTAGCATTATTAACTTCACGCATTTTAACACTCAAATGTGATTTAAGGCCCCTTGAACGTCCGACGTTAAGCAAAACCCCGTTACTTACCGGCTGCCGGTGCCGGAGCTGCTGCCGTCTTTCGCCGCCATTGTTGGTTGAACAGCGGCGCGCAAAGCATCTTGGGATATGGGAGGCCGCGAAGGATAGTAACGGTGCATCCTCCGAATACGGGCGAAAGGAGGACACATTTGTCGGCCGCATTTGGAGGAGCCTCCGAATTTAGACGAATTGGGACAGCCTTCGCGCAGCTCTGTGACGTAAGCGGCCTTCAAATGCAGCCTCCGAAGGCTGCAGACCCTGAATTGGGACACAGCTGTCGGCTCGTCGACAAGACAGGTGCGAAGAGTCGCGTGTGGAAATATTTTGCATTCGAGCAGGATGAAACCGGAGCAATTCTTGATTCAAACAAGCCGACATGCAAAAAGTGCCGCAGAAGTTTTCAGACCAAAGGAGGAAGCACGTCAAACCTGGCCAAATATAGACCACTGCTGTTCTTTTTTTAATGTAAAATAGTTGACTATTGTTGTTATTTATGACCGTATTTATATTTATATATTTTTATACTGGATGGCTATAGGTCTGTTGGCAGCTGGTACTGCAATTTAAATTCTGTGCAAAAAGATCTTAAAGCACAGTGGTGTTAAATACTTGACAGTTTGAAGCAGTTTTCAATAAATTAGTGAATTTAAAAGTACATGGGTCCTGTTTTTTTTTTTAAATTGTGGTATCGAATTAGTATCGAGAATCGTGGAAATTCACAGGTATTGGTATCGACTACTGAAATTCTGGTATCGTGACAACCCTACACTGGGCTCCTACTGATGGACAGAATATGATATTTGAGAAGATTGCTCTACGTTTAAGTATGATGGTATATTTTTAGACACATATTTCATTTTATTGAATAAAGGATCCATGTAATGATACTACATCCGTAATCTGAGTGAGAGCAGATTGGAGTGTTGTGACACATACAGTATATGTACACACCTGCCTATAATGCACTGTTGTCACTAAATGTACAAATCTGTGGAGGGGTACGGTTTAGCAAACAAATCAGGTGTGAGACCCAAGGCTCTGTACACATAAGTGCAAAATACCAATATAATACATCATCGGAATGATAGAATAACTTGCGTTTTAGCAGTTTTTTTGTTTTCTTTTTAAGTAGCTGCTCAGCCAGTTTTGGCGGGGAGATTGCACAGCGCACAGATCACTGAGTCGGCAAGAGGCAACTGTGGAATACTCTGAACACTTTCCAGACATTTAACCACCTTTGAGAAGGAAGTAAACAAACAAGCTGAGTCTCGAGTGCAGCACTTAAAAATAGTGTCACAGCAGCATTACAAGTCTGTTCCCATTCTTGACCAACTTTTCTCCAACATCTGACCATATCACTACACAGTCTGTATATCCCTCTGTATAAGGAGGACAACACAACATTTCTGGGTTTCATCGGGCTCAATGGAAGCTCCAAGACCTCTTAGTGGCTGGCAGGCGACATGATGGGAGAAATTGAGTGTCCGTATGAATCCTAGCCAACAGGCAGCACATTAATCGGGGCTCCCTGAGAG
Organism: Chelidonichthys spinosus; assembly: GCA_029853015.1. Lineage (NCBI taxonomy): Eukaryota > Metazoa > Chordata > Actinopteri > Perciformes > Triglidae > Chelidonichthys > Chelidonichthys spinosus. The sequence continues at coordinate 13,015,114 of CM056823.1, read as the reverse complement.
CAAATGTGCAAGGCCTTTACATAACCCCGCGAGCACCCAAGATAATGTGAGATACCCTCAAACTGTCTGTATTGGTCAGACAAACGGGCCTGTTGCTCTTTCAGTCTCTGCTAATGTGTCCCCTTCACACAAATTAGGACGTCTGTAGAACTTTTAATGTCTTCAATAGTCACAGTGCAATGACCACTAGTGGACTTTTTAGACAGATTCAGAAAATGAATGAGTGCTGGCTAGAAACTAAATATTAATATTAGTACTTTGTAGTTTGCTAGTCCCTTTGTGACAGATTTGTGATAGAATGATAACCCAGTCTTAGTTTATTAACATATATAAATGTCTGTGTGGAAAAATGTCAAACCCCTAAGATGTTCATATACATCCAGTAACATACAAAAACTGTGCTGTCCATGACAGTATATTGCTCCATCATGTATTCTGTGAGTGTAATTGTATGTATTCCCTGCTTTTCAAAGCAGGTTATACAGTAGGATTCAGTATTTGTTCATATTTAATACATTACACCTACTAAATATCTTCTTCTACCTAATAAGTGACACTATTTAATCCCTATCCTGGCAGCCGTCTGGAGCCACTTTGCCAGACTCCCATTAATGTGGTGCTGACTCAGCAGTCTGCCTCAGTGCCCCAATTAAATAGCCTTGTTCACTCTGGGGAAAACGTTCATGCTTGCTTGTGTCACTGTTACTATAACCTGACTACTCTACCGATGGTTTCTGTTTAGCTCAGCTGGGGAAAAAAACAATAATGCATTCTATCCATTAGTGACATAAGCTGGGTCAAGCTGTGTGAAGGTTTGTCATATCTGAATCAAGCCGTGGGAGCGATGGGGAGTAAAGCTGCTAATGTAGACATGGAGGATAAATACACATGTTGCATGGGCTATGTTGTGTATAAAACAGCGTATAAGTACTGTACTGTACCCGTATCATTATATCATTCACAGTAAATATCAGTCCTTTCACTGTCCGTTGACAGAATTGATTAATATTATCCTCAAAGCATGCCATATATAATATTACTCCTAACAGATTCACTGTTGACGAAGCCTCCCGCGGGTTGAACATTCTGCTTCCTTCCACTCAGCCTTTCAGTTAGACCAACAAAAAAAGTTGTGATAAAATGGATAATTTGCCCCATTTGCTACATTTAACATGAGCACTTTTGGTCCAGTGACAATGTAACTGTGACCTCGCAAAAATTGCAACAAAAGCTATTTTACATGTATTGCAGTCAGTATCCTCTTTAACGTACCAAAAGTGTTAGTGATGAATATTACATAGATGAAATCCTGAAATCTGAGAAATTCTAAAAGGTCTAGGAGCAGACCTTTAGGAGCAGATCTAAGAAGAATATGAGCAGATCTAAGAGGAACAGGAGTAGATCTTAAAAGAATAGGAGCAGATCTAAGAATAGGAGCAGATCAAGAATATGAGCATATGAGAATGTTAGCAGAAAAATAGGACCAGATCTAGGAATAGGACCAGATCTAAGAATAGGACCAGATCTAATGAGAATAGTAGCAGATCTAAGAATATGGGCAGATCTAAGAAGAATATGAACAGATCTAAGAATAGGACCAGATCAAAGTAGGACATGATCATATTTAAGAATATGACAAGATATGAGAAGAATAGGAGCGTATCTAAGAATATGGGCAGATCTAAGAAGAATATGAGCATATTTAAGAATATGACAAGATATAAGAAGAATAGGAGCGTATCTAAGAATATGGGCAGATCTAAGAAAAATATGAGCATATTTAAGAATATGACAAGATATGAGAAGAATAGGTCAATCGATGACTCTAAATTGGTGTGAATGTGAGCGTGAATGGTTGTCTCTCTCTACATGTCTCCCTGTGAAAGACTGGCATCCTGTCCAGGGTGAACCCTGCCTTCTCCCAATGTCAGCTGGGATCGGCTCCAGCCCCCCCGCGGCCCTGAATACAGGATAAACGATGGATGGATGGATGGTGGATGGATGAGAAGAATAGGAGCATATCTAAGAATAGGACCAGATATTAGAAGAACGGGACTGGATCGGGGTAGAATAGGACACAATATAGTCACTGAAGTATGGATAAAAGGGCATTTTTGGTAAGATCATTTTCAAAACTTGGACTATGTGCAATTTAGGCCCACCATTGTGTTTTATAAGATATATCCAATATGTTTAGAGTAACATACAGTGGCCGTTACCATACACATGTAGAGGGAATATACCTAATATACATCCATAACTTAGTCCCTGAATTTTTTAACACAACCGTCTGGCTGTTGCTGAGTCTGCCACAAGGAGAGGACCTGGGGTGTGGAGGCGAATACGAGAGCATCGCTAATTAAATAGACACTGATGGAATGTAATAGACCTGGCAACTTAACTCTGCTTCCCTTCTCTGCTGGTCTCCAGAGTAGCTTCTCATTAATGGAGTCATAAACACCAAATCCTGCTGTTTGTTTATGCTCTTAGATTAAGCCCCAGAGATGAACACTGTGTCATCATTTCTGCCTAAATCTGAGGGAAATGAGTGTGTTCTTGTGTAAGTGTGACATTAACAGAGCATTATCACGTGTGCAGGCCCAGATCAACTATTTCGTGCTTGCAGATGAAAAGACATGCAAGAGGTGTTGATTATATCACACCGATGGAGCGGGCACTCTAACCTTTTCTATTCTGCTTCAGAAAGGCTGACATTTACTACGTAAACTAGGCTAATAAAATACTGCTCTTTCATACTTTTGGGACTATTTGACATAGATATTCTCACACTGTGGATTTCATTTTGACTTTTCATCAGACGTTAAAAGAATTGAAAGCTTATTCACTCGCCATCCATCTAGTTAAGAGCAAAACTTTGATGTTGCACAAATGCACACTTCTAGAGGTCAGGTAAGCACAGCAGAACTTACAGTGCTGGGGTGACATTGACACTCTCTTCCCAGCCTAGTCTCCAGTCACCAAATCACATTATCATACACATTATTTATTCATGCATAGTTTCAATTTATGTATTGACTTAGACAAACAGAGTTGTTGCTTTCATGCGGAAAGACTGCAGAGGAAAGAAGGAAAATTAAACAAGCTGTTATTGGAGCATGAGTGCATCCTGGGGCTGCATGTTTGTCTCTTGTCAACATTGCAGTAGTATGCAGGACTCGGTGAGACACTGCAATGGGATATGCTGTTATAAGGAGCTGCCCCCCCCACGAAATGTAATTGCGCCATGTCGACAATGTGCTGTATCACTGCCATGCATTTTACATTGGGTGTAGGAAATGAATGGGGACACTATTCATTCCTCTTGCTCCTCTGCTTACATTTTCTTGGCTGAGTGGGCAGCAGATGAGTTATTAAGTCTATAAAGCTGAAAAAGATTAGGTAGTGGCCTGAATGTTGAGCAACCCAGCTGGATTCTGTCTGTAAGAGATGCATCACAATAGTGATTTCATTCTCCTGCATCCTGGAGTCCACAGTTGGTAGCACCAACACTGATATAGCTTTTCAATCAAAGCTTGATATTGGAATGGTTGGACTCAAAATGTGCATGCACTTTTCAAAACGCATCATAACGCCACCAAATTCATAATCATGGATTACCTTTTCGAGCGAGTTGCACATTTCTGCAAGCTACGATGAACTAAATGGCAACAAATGCTGCAGAAGGTTGAAAACCGACCTAAAAATTGATTGTGTGCTCTACCAAAAGGTCAGCAGTTATGTGAAATAGTATGGGATTTGCAGATAAAGGATAAATCGCACAAAACTATCGGTGGGTTACTTTAAAGGTTAGGCAATTTTCAGATCTACCCTAAAACAATATTTAAGTGCCTATATGAAACATAAGAGGATATGCTTGCAATATAAGAGCATCGTTAAAGTTTTAGTCTTTCTACAGCTCACCAAGGAAACGCAAAGATTAATGAAAAGTGTGTAACTTTCCTTTACCGCTGAGTATTAATGCAAACATAACTTTTTTTCAATGTTCACCTGACTGTTTGAAGGCAAATTGTAAACCTTTAATTTAAAACGAGAGAGAAACTATCAAGCTACGGACCACCTTCTGCTTTTTCCTCTCTGTGACATTTTATTCTGTGATGCAGTCAAATGTCATTTTAAAGCTCCTTTTGTGTAAGTCATGGCCAGAACTGCCTCTAAATCACCGCAGAGGTGTTTTAAATTTTTCTAATTAGGGCCAGGATTAATTCCTATGGAAAAACACTCATTTTTGAGTCAAATACATACACTTACAGCTCACGCCTTATTCTTCTGTGTATATCTCTATAAGACTATCTGTCTGTAGCCTGGAATTCTAAACCCAAAGTCCTGCAGTCATCTGATTTACGGATGGGGATATTTGCACAGATAAGTCCCCTCAGGTGCCATCGTGTGTTGCTGTGGAGAAACGGATCAGACCCAAAGAGAGCCAGACAGAAGCAGAGGAAACAGCAGAAGAATCCAGAGGTGGTGACACAGATTGAGCCAAAGATTGCATCAAAGGGAATTTCGAGTTCAAGAACAAACTGTCTGACAGCCTGGCACCACGCACGGACCACAGGATGGAGGAGGCACACCCAGCGCTCCCTGTCTGTGTTCTCATGCTCCCTGCAGCTTCACAGAGATGAACTGATGTGATTTGAACCACTCATCCTCTGGAGTGCTACAGCCTAAGCCTGTGTACTGCTGATGTGTTCTTCTGTCAAGCACATCTCCAGTGACTGGCGAAAGCAATACCTTGGTTCTCTGTATCAGCCACCTCAGTGCAGCTGCTGGGATGTGCATCAGAGGAATTACACTTGGAGGAAATACCCTTCAGAACATATTTTCATTTGTCTCGTCTATACAGCAGACACAACGCTGCCTTTTACTACTTTATAGTGTAATAGCTGCCAAATCAAACTACGTAAAGACAACCAACCAAAGCTCCTGACTTAACAGTCTGGTCTGGTCAGTGACTTACAAACTACATTTAACATGCAGCTAAGTGATAGAACGCTAATCCGTGAAAATCATTAATAGGTCCAACACAAAGCAGTTGGAATGTTGTTGCCATGGTAACAATGTGACAAGACTGACTTCCCTGCTCAGATCTTTCAAAACATACCACCTTCGGGTTTCATTTCAGATTAAATACTAATTCCAATGCAAACATGTGCAACTATATCAACATCTACTACTGTGTGGGTGTGTGTGTGTGTGTGTGAGAGAGATTTAAAAACACAGTTTCCATGTGCATCAGCGTCCTTATAAAACAGCTGTATCTTACGTAACAGCTGTAGTCTCCTCCCTTTGTAAATTCAGTCACGTCCAACTGGCGCTGCAGCCAAACTGAATAATACATCTGTACTTTTCTCGCCAGACCTCCGCTAGTATTCCACTTCTTTACTCCCCCCCCCCCCCCCCCCTCTCTCTCTTTCTCACAAGGATGAGTGCATGTGCCTGAGTCCTTCAGCAGGGACACAGACACCATCAACAGGTTAACGGATCTAAGCATAGCACTACTGGACCATTTTTTTCTGTTGCATTTTTTTTTAGATGCAACAGAAGACAAAGCAGTACATTGCAGAAAACATATCGGGAGCAAGATAATTCACATCTTACCTATCAGGAAGTCTGCGAAGGAAAGCAATGACTACAATCTTAGCACTCTATTGAGGGGTAGATGATAAATGAGGCAGTCAAAAAGCCTGAGTGCCAGACAGTTCAGGGTATGGAAGCATGCTTGAAGCGCAAGGGTTTTTTTTGTTTTTGTTTTTCTTAACTGAACTTAACTACAAATGTTGATGACAAATATACGGTACGCAGCCATAAGCCCTGATGCTGCTACAAGCATTAAGATGCAGGGATAGAGGTAGGGGTAAAGGTGAGCAAGGTTGCAGTGAATGTAGGGAGGGGAGCAAGAGGGTAGGAAGCATAAACCAAGACAAGGTCCACAAGCAGAAGCAGGGTGGCAAGGGAGGAGGGGGGGAGGGGAGGGGGCGGGGATTCAGGCTGTATCTGAGTAGATCACTATTTAGTCATGAATATGAAACATTTCAATCTCATGTAGTCAGTTCAGGACAGGAAGATAAGTGCTTTGTTCTATCGTGGCTTCGTTCCATGAGTCCAGTTGAAGTGGAAGCATATATGGAATTTGCCCAGTCATTGAACTCATTAGAGCAGCAGCTGCCTCCATCTATTACCCCTTTTATGTTTGCACTTTGTTTTGGTCTGTGCTTGTGCCCTCAGGGTGGCAATGACCGACTTAATGGTTTGGGGTAGGGAGGGGTGGGCAGGAGCTCCAGTTGTTGTGCTCCTCACCAACGTCCAACGTAAGAGATGTGCAGGCAGATGTGTACACACACACACACACACACATTCCGGTACAAACACACCACACTAGAGGGCCCCAGGGAGAGGTGCCCTCCTACAGGTTCTCTGCAAGCAAACAAGCCATGAGCGTTCACTCAAACACAAGCACACACACTTCTGCACTATCCCACGAACACACACGTGCTGGAAAAGGGCAGAAGCGCACCAGATGCTCTCGAATAAATGGGACAGGAATGAAAGAAAAGTTTGAAGGGACGGAGAACTATCAGTTCACACAGAATATGAGAAAGGGGGGAAAACAAGACGGGTGTGGGCGGGGGATACGAGGAGCGTCAGCCAATCAAAACAAGGAGGGGGTGCGAAACAAACCTTCGGGCTCTGTGCTCTCTTTGTGGACGGCTTGCTTCAGCGGGCAGCAGAAGATTTCGTGACACTTAGCACGAAAGGGGGACCCTTTACTCCTTATATCCGCAGAGTGGATGGAGTCCTGCCGTAACATAATGTACTCCTGGGTACCTGGGGCAGCGTCATCCTGGACTGCATTGATGCCATAACAGAATGAACTGGGGTTAGAAAGCTCACCACACACAGAAACAAAAGGAAACAACACAGGGCAGAAACACAGGCAAATAAAAATCCATCACATATTAGCAACAGCAATCGTTTTTAAATAACGGTTACATAGCAAATAGTGACAGAGAGAGAAGGAAGAGAGAATAGAGGGACAGAAGAGAATAAGAAAGACAGAAAGACAAAATTTAAAACAACCAACAACAAACTTGGTTGCTACAAAGGAAAATTGATCAAATAATAATACAAAGGAAAGGGAAATAGGAACAGTTTGATGTTCATAATCAGTGTTACGGCAGGTTTTAGCAGGCAGAGAACCGCAAGCTACTGCAGTTAGATGAGGTGAATGTCGAGGACTGAAGGTCGTGGGTGTGCAGGGCAAGCATGCAGTCTGCTACTCTGTGTAGTATGTCAAGCCCCCCCACTCCCCATTTACTGTATGAGTAGGCAAGCAGATGCAAAGGCATGCACGGCCTCCAGGTCACAGTGAAGTCATGCTTCATGTAAATTGCGTTGAGGAGAGCTTCTATTGCTTCACACTGCATTTGTATACATAAGAATTGTGTGCTGGCATCATGTGAAATGCCCTTTGGTTCTGCCTGTATGTATCGGATCTATTGCATCTGTCCTCTTCTGGGCAAAGTGCATCTGTCCTCTTCTGTGTTGATGGATTAGCTGCAAGCAAATCAACCCAAATAATTGTGTCTTCTTTTCCTAACGGATTTAAGTGCCATGCCCCTCTCTGACACATTAACTGCTTAATGAAATACTTAATACTTAATAACCCCCCCCCCCCCCTTCTGGCATGACTGGCATAATTATTTTCATTTTAACTAAACTAACCAGAAAAATGGCACCCAAATAGTGTTAAAACCGATGTCCCATTTTCACACAGAGTTTGTTCTCGATGACCCGATATACTCTTCTCATTCTGTGATAATATCTTGCACTGCATGTAAGCCTCAGCCAGCTTTTATTCAGCAAGCTGAGACGTGAATGGACCAAAGTACCACCACAGTCTCTTATCCCGGTAAGAATACACTGACCTACGAAATATAAACTAAAACATAACGTAGACGGACTCCCACACGCTTACTTCCATGCACAGTATCACGCGGTTTACAGTGTCTCTTCATCAGGAAAAATGAGACCAAGGAGCACACAGTCCTCTCCCTTTGTCTCAAACACAAATAGGATAGGACCAGGAAGTAAAAAAAAGCAAGAGCACATGTAGTAGAGGCACATGGGTCCAATTATTTTAAAATTAGAAGATGCTGAACACTGTGTGCACACTAATGTAGAAAAGGCGGTGTGGTGAAAAGTACTAATTAGAATTTTAGGGCATGGTGATTGAAAACAACATAACATCATTTCAGTCAAGGTCAGCACCTAATAAAAGTGTATAGTGAAGGTTAACGCACTGTATTTAAATATAGTTTTATGAATGAACCCTGAAACTACTAGCCTATACATCTCTATTGACTACCGACTTTCTTTCATAAAACTCTTTTACACATAAAGATTAAATGTATTTTATTAAGTCTGAATTGTTCCCCATTTGAGTCCAGTGGTATGCCAAATCGATCTTAAAGGGAGTAAAATTGCACAATTAACAGGAGAGTGCAGAATAAAATGAAGAAATTAATTGGTTAGTGGGAGTGGAAATAAAATGTAGGAATGTTCCCTGACTGCACAACAAAACGTCAAGCTTTAGGGTTTGGAGCATTTATTTTCCTACCTTAACAAATCCATACTTGAGGAAGACAGCCGTTGATAAAGATGTCAAATAGGCCAAAAGATGTCTTTCACAGAAATAATATAAACTCCCTCCTCCAGAGATTGGACAAATTGCTCTCCCTGCTGAATATCTCCCACTTGACCAGATGGGACAAATTGGACTCCGGAAGTCCAATTTGTCCCATCTGATGAAGGGAGTTATTTTGCTTCTGTGAAACAAAAAAAGTGATTGCTGTTCAGTCCTCCAAATAATAAATAAAATACAGTATTTGAATATGTTGTATTACAGGATCAGGTTCACCAACCAGGTCAGCCGTTGTCCGACATGAGCCTCGCTAGTTCACCCCACAGAGCTCAAACACACACTGACAGGTGGTTAGATAATCAAGGTTCCACACGGAGTGCAATTAATCACCAAATGCCCTTTTGTCATTCGGCGCCTCCTTCAGGCTCCTGGATGACCCGTTACACTAACAATGGCACCAGCAGAAGGTCCTTAATTCCCCACAGACACTAGCCACCACCACTCCTCGCCAAGAAAACCACAGCACTACTGAAACTTTAATGGTGCTTTGGAATGACTAGAGAGAGGTCTAAGTTTCCTTCCAGGAATATGACCCCGTTCTCTGGCCCTGAGGCACGGAGGTGCTTCATACAGTAGAAATTGAGCTAAGCTAATCCTTCTTTTTATAATACCTGTAAAGTGCACACAGTTTGTGGCATGTGGGGTGACACGTAAATCCACCCCTGTGATAAATAGTATCTCAACTATAAACAATGTTGATTTTTTGGGGGGGAGGGGAGAGAATATACAAACTGTCCCTTTAAACATGGTGATATCCTTAGTATTTCCCTATTGCACAATAAGTCTCTTTTCACCCCAAACAAACCAATAATAAAGGGTTTGTAAAATAATAAATAAATAAATTGGCAAAGGGTCAAGCTTCCAACTGCTTACTGGCACAGCACTCTGAAGATGCCACACGTCCTCGCAGTCCTGTCTGCTCATGTTTAAGTATCAGATCTTCAACAAACGTCTGCTTCCAGCCGACTCATATTAATGAGCTTGCTAACTGATCATCTGAGGTTATAAAAGTGAGTGACGGTGGGGCCAAGAGGATGATCAGAGCAGGAAGGTGGGTCTCCTCCATCCTTGCCCCCAGCCTTGATGAAGAGCACGTATTGGGGACTGAAGGATGCATGATGAATGACTCAGAGTGAGCCGTGTGATCTACGGGCACCGGTGTTGCCACAGCGGACCTTCAGATAGATGTTCGTCTGACGGGAATAAATCTCATAGTAAGGAGGAATGGATATAAGTAGACGGAGGAGGTGGGGGGTGTATCTTGCATCGGTTAGTTGCTCATCTGTTTAGCTCGGGTTTTTCTGGCAACAGCGTGGTAGACGTGCTGCAGTGTCTGTGTGGGCAGCGTTTACCGCATGGAGAACAAAGCAAGCGATACGCAACGACCGTGCTGTGCTTGTGTTCAAGTGTGAGAAGAGAAGAGCAGGCTTAATGTGACAAAATGTCACCGGTGACACCCAGGCTCATAAATGCCACCTGCCACATGTTCAAATGGGGTTCAAGGACGTGTGTAATCAACTGAAGCACCGTCAGGTCCAGGGAAATGAACGAGGGCCAATCCACGCAATTTACTCAAGTCCATGGCTCATATCCATCGAGAAGGTTGGAGCATATACATCATGACTTGGAGAAGAGAACACTCACTAAATTAGAATCAGAATTAAACACAGAAACCGGTCTGTAGCCGGAGGTTTGTGTTTCCAAAATAGCCTGGCCTCAATGTGGTTTCGCAAGGAGCAGAATCTAGCACGTTGTCTTCTGGGACGCCGTCGGTTCTGTGTGACTCCATGTTAAAAAAGAAGAGTTTTCTTTTTTATTGTAAGTCACCTTGCAGGCAGCATAGAAAGTGAGTTGATTTGAACTTGAGGTTTTCTTTGAGATGCAGAATGATTTTTTTTTTTTTTCATCCCTCTGAGCTGAATATTTGTCTCTCTCATTCTCCCTCTTGTCCTTTGTTCCTTTGCCTTCTTTGTTATAAACAGAGGCTCTCAAGTGTGACATGATAGCTCGGGACAAATACTGTAGCCTCTGTAATCAAATATCACTGGATAACTGGAGTGGTGACAAGTCAAACTAGAAGGGTGCATTTAGAAGGCTGTGGATCTCTGCCAGGGTCAGCAGTGGAGGTCTATGCTGGCAATCGACTTGAATTCGTCGTAAAAGACTTTTCATAGAAACAGCAGGCGGTCAAAAGCTGTTTAGAATAGGCAACAAAAAGTGTTGTGAAACAGTGTAAGTCACTGTAACCAAATGCAATCACTGAGCATGCAGCCATAACTGGTCACCCATAATGTTCAAATATTGCTGCTCCAGCAGAATGTGAGTTGAGCCATGGACAGACACATAGGTGCACACTCACTCACTTAGAGTGACCGATTGCATAATCCTCCTGGAGACAGTAAATATGAAACTGAAAAAATCATTATAAGGATGCTTTTTCTGACCGATAGTCCACCCTCTTTAACTCATAATGAACTGTTAATCCTCTTATCTCCCAACCAATGTGCATCATGACAGTGTGAGCCACACACACACAGGGGGTGGTCCACAAAATGAACACATGATTGTGAGGGAATTGCAACCTAAATCATGACTAAACCTAAGCCTTTAATAATCATAACTTTATTTATATTGCACAATTTTAAAAACAGAGTTTACAAAGTGCTTTGTCAGAGCAAAGCAAAAGCAGGAAACAAATAAGATAACAGCCAAATAAAACTAAAGCAGTAGACTAGATGAAACAATAAAAGGCATGTCAACACAAAAAAATAACCAAAAACAATAAAAAAGATGACGTCACGTGAAAAGTCTGTAAAAGTAGAATTGAAGCCTTATAGGCAGGTCGTTCCAAGGCTGAGGTTCCCTGAGATGCCCCTCTGAGGTCACCTAAAACTATTGATCCAGCATCGGAGAGTGGGCTCATTCTAACAGCTTCCGTAGCCTCAGGACTCATTGGACTCCACTTGATGAGTCAGAAATGTACTGTACATCTCATGCCATGTGTTTATGAGTACGCCTTGTGTGTGGCGTTGGCGGTAGAAGATGTCTAATTAGACATGTCGTGTCACACTGATAAAAAAAATATGTGTCCCTTCATGTTGTGGCCCCGCTGAGTGATCCCAAAACTATGGGGACGTGTCCCTTTCACCTGTAACAGTTTTGTCTCGCCAACTACGTCCAGAGTAGGTAGATCTAACATTCTCCTCTCCAACACATTTTTTTTTCTCATTTTTTCAGTTAAACCACACATTATGCAACTACATTAGAGAGTACACCTCCTTTCTCTCCAAGTCCCACGTTAGGGACGGAGACAAAAGCTATTCTTGTTCCACCTGCTCACCCTCAATCTATTTTTTACGCACCATATCGTTTTTAAAAGGAAGTGTAAATCCCTGGAATGCAGCTGTGGGTTTGAAAATATGCCAAGTCGAGAAAAAATCAATGTGGAGAGACACTCTCACTATCTTACTATCTGTCTCTCTCTCTCTCTCTCACACACACACACACACACACACACATTTTCACTGTTTTTCAAACCTTTCTAATATTACATAAATATGCTGCTGAGGATGGCAGAGTGACAGCAAACAAGAACGCAGACACAAAGGATCTCGTGAAGAACAATAACAGTGAAAAGCACAACTTATTTCTGGCCTATTATGGAGTCAAACATCGTGTTCACATGGATGGTTGCTACTGCAGGAGAATCACTCTTTTTGAAACATTATACACAAACGAACATGCTGTCCTCATAAAGGGCAACAACTCATGCGATACAGCATGAACACACACAAACACACACTGATCAGACAGATGACCTCGTAAAATATTGGCACTCGCATCTCTATCGTGTATTCAAATGTTTCATAGATGTGTCCACAGACAGGAGGTCAAACACACTCTCTCCTGCTTAGATGGTTTAATACTAAGGATCCCTTTCATGGCAATTAACTGCTCACGGGAGCAGATAGGCTTGTAAAGCGTCATATATTACACACGAGGCCTTTGAGTTCAGGACTGAAACACTGGGAGGTTTACGTTTTAATAGGATCAACAAAGCCTGTAAGTGATACCTTAGCTTATACGTAGCTTATGGTATATGTCAAATCTGCTCCATAGCAACGTATGATTCATAACTGTTCTGCTCAGGTCGGCTGTGCTCGCTGTCAAACGCCACGCAATAAGGTTATAAGGATGGAAGGACGAGTTGCCTGTCCATCTCGCTACGGGTTGCTAGCAGCTGATTTATGGGGTGCAGTTCGTCTCCAGTCGAGCATTTAACATCCCTCTTCTTTTATGCTCGTGACGATTAGCACATTATTAAACAATACTGTGGTAAACCAAGCGTGCCAGATCAGCTCAGTTCACTGGTGGGTTTCACAGTGTGTGTTCGGTTGAGTGTTCAATAAGGAACATGACTGGACCCTCCCACGTATCTAACATGTGTGTTCAATAATACACAGTATACAGTACGCTCATACAGTATATTGTCTCATGCATTCCTTGGAATATTATGTTTCCACGTTTCCGTATATTTTAGTTTAATAAAAGGTGAAATTACAGTCGGTAGTAGCGAATATGTCATATACAGTACACAGCTCATGTATGTAGACTTCCTCTCAATTCCCAGCCAAGGTATAAAGAGTGATGCTACACTATGAATCACTTTGGGATATGATATGAGACTAGAAATATATTGATCTTTGTATTGAATCTAACATGGCAACCATTATTAAAGTGTCATAAATGTAAAAATAAATAGGACAGAAAAAGACAAAGTCATTTACCTTTTTTTTTAAGTTCCCATAGAAACTGCACTCACCTGCTTTAAAGTTAGCAAAAGTCACAAATGTGTCCTACATTGGTCCGGTGGCTATAATTGCTTAACGCAGATAAAGAAACAGAAAAGGTCTAGCAAGTTGCATAACATGAGGCGATCTCAGTGGGAGACCTGCAGCTCAGAGAGTCCGAGCTTCAGGATCACGAAGCGGCATGACTGTGTGCAACAGATGGAAGTCTTCAATGAGAATACACAGATATGATCAGAAACCAATCTGTTACATATATAGAGAGGAGCTTTAAAATTAAAACTCTTTTTAACCCACTGTGGGCTACATCCTATATTTACTTTGTTCTTGTCGGAATAAATAGCATTATATAATGGTAACAGTGTTTAGCAGGGGTAGTAGTGACTGTCCCCAACTTCCTGTTTCTATCACAACCCTCAGTGCACTTACTGATGTCTCAACGCATGGCTGACTAAGTGCTGCACAGGTCTGTTCCACGTCCCCCCCATTGCTGTAAGTTAATGTGGGGTTGACAGGTCTTGGCTCTCAGCTCCGAAACTGAAAACTAATTATCCACCAACATCTCTCTCTCTCTCTCTCTCTCTCTCTCTCTCTCTCTCTCTCTCTCTCTCTCTCTCTCTCTCTCTCTCTCTCTCTCTCTCTCCAGATCTCATTTGACAGAAACACTGTTGGGCTCAAATCAGAAAGAGGTAATGAACAATGGGGACACGAGGCTACAGCCATTACCAACATTACATTACCAAAATTCATCCAACAGTTATGCAATGATTGCTACCGCCATATGATCATATCACCGCTAAACCTTTGCAAGTTGTGACAAGCTTCTTTATTAATTACTTTGCCAAAAAAAAAAAAACCCTCCTTGATCCAAGTGTTTCTGCCAAGCAGTGTGTTCTTGGCAGAGCAGATATGGAGGGCAGCGTCTTCCTCTGCCCCCTGCCAACCGGATCAGATCCCAGATGGGCATTAAAGCCGCACACACACTTTACACAGTTTATTAAAGCACATTTACAGCCTTTCTTCTTTTGAGGAGGAAAGGTAGCAGAGGGAGAGGGGGAGGAGAAGGGAAGAGGAGGAGTGAAGGCATGTGTACAGTTTGAAAGAGCCGGGAGTAAGAGGTGGAGCAGAGTCTCAGCTCTGCGGAAATTTTACTCAACATTTGCATCAAACACTGTCTCTCATTTATTGCAGATCAATATTTTACAGAAAACCGGAAGGAAGAGAGACAAAACAAACCCATAGACAAAAATACGCCATGTTGCCTTGATCACATACTCTTCTTCTTTGGATTTCTAAAAGTTCCCTTGACTATTAAGTGACCCTCGTGGACACATTTAACTTTTTGCATTAGTTGTGAGTGTGTGTTTGACTGAATCTTTGTGTATACTCGTGTAAAGACACTCTCCAAAATGTCATCATTTCACGGCGTATTCCCTGGAAGATTGTCAATTTTCTTTGCTGCCAGATGAAGATGAATTCCAATGAACAATAAAAGCCTCGATAAACCACTATTAAGCACCAATAAAACCCTTAATGAACTCTATAGGATTTAATAGACACTGACTTTATGAAGCTTGGCAAGCCTTTGAACACTCGAGAATTAATATAGTAATGGAGCTAAATTGTTTTCCAGTTGTTTCTAGCGTTCAGCCAGGCCTTATGTGTAGTAAATATGAGAGTTGCGATGGCAGAAAATGTGTTTTTGTAACATAGTTTGTTTTCTAATGATCGTGTTGTGCCTGTGTTGTTACAGCAGAACAATCTTCCATCTGTCCTCTTGGCTTAGTATGTTGCTCGCATTAGTAATTTGCCGTTATTGAGAAGGAGTTTATTATGAGGAAGCTCACAGCAAAGAGAAAGTAAGCAGGCATTGGGAGGTCTTTAAATGTGAGCTTTGCATCATGACTTCATCTATTAAACATGTTCGCTTTGTGTCTCACTGGTGTTCCGCACAAACTAAATCAGGTGAAAATTGCCACGAGGAGAAGATGTGAACATGGAGCAGTGGCCCGAATAAAAAAATTAAAAAAGAGAGAGAACAGAACTGAGCAGATCAAACAATAGCTCCTGACATCACAGCATAAGTGAATAAAATGGAAAATGACACGATGAAAGAAAAGGATTACGCTGGTATTATGGCCAACCCTTCTGCTATATTAACGAGCGAAGAACACACTGTCAATTCTGATTGACCCAAGAGTCCCAACTAGCTTGGCCTTGATGCAGGATTACATAAAGGATTCAATTGCAGGCATTCAGAGAGAGGAGATTTAGGAACAGCTAACGCCAACGCTATCTGAATCATCAAAAATATGGGATTAATGTTTGATGGCTCAGTTTCCTGATGATGCATTTTAAGAGGGACAAAATCCAGACACACACACACACACATCCATGGTTGTTCTGCTTGTGTCAAGTCTGGATAACATCCAGGCATTTGTTCTGCTTTGCAATGGGAACCGCAGCAAGAGACGAGCTGAACTAGAACAAACAAGGTTATTCCAGAACAATGGTTCTCGTTGGAGACGGCGGTCCTTCTGAACTCAAGTGACAGGGGAGCTCACCAATCAGGACAAACCTTTGATGTCCCATCCTCGTGTTCTTCGTGCACGTGCAGTAGCTTTAAACGTCACTGGTGTTCTATTCTATGTACATTTCGCTGCTCGTGCCACATCTTTCTCAAAACTCTTCATAATGGAAATACTTACCCAAAATGTAGATTAATGATGTTACTTTGGAAAGTTTGGGTAAATACAGATTATGTGGTGATTTTTTAGATTTTATAGAATGATCCCGTTTGCAGCAGTGGCCCAGTTATAAAGCTAACACACAGGATGTTGTTCTTGAACAAACCAAAGTACAGTGAGTGCATTGTTGGCATCGTAGCCCACTATTTAGAATCTGAATTGAAAAATATTTTCCAAGTCTTGTGGGCTGACGACGGGCGGATCCTGTTCACTCGCAGCTGTTCCCCCGGCCTGAACATTCCCTACTACATTTGCCAAGTCATCCCACCTGTTAACCTATCATGTGCCTGGCACAGTCCAAAACACACGCACGGACATACGCGGATGGGGAACCAGAAGAAGGTGGATTTACAGGGACAATGAAGGGTGGGCCTGGTGGCAGTCATCAGTGGTTGCAACGCCAGAATAGTTGTGCAATGGTGACAATCTGTGGGCAGAGCTGGACACACATCAAGGCGTGCTATGTTCCCCTGTTTGACCATTCTGTGTTGAAAACGGCAGGTAACCCAAAAATAAGTAAAAATAGAATAGAATAGAAAAGGTGACATTCATGTTGTCACCAAGTACTCCACAACCGCTGAAGACAAAGTGCCTGCACTGTGAAAACAACAGCCGGTTCTGTGAGCTCTGTCACGTTGAAGAAATCAAACTGCTGTAGCACGTAACACCACCGTCACAGCATGACAGGAAGTGACTACTGATACTACAATATCTGCTGCCCTGCTCATGGTGAGGTCATGATCTCTTCATGTTTCTCTGTGTGTGTGTGTGTGTGTGTGTGTGTATATGTGTCAATCCACACAATTCAGCGACCTGTAGCTTGAAACCATTAGAACTATACGATCAACCGTGACAATAGATGACATGTTTAAGGAACTGATGTCATTTGTGATATGGGAGGAGAAGTTCACTAAAACCCACCGAGATATGACAGGAATGGAAGGCCGCCCGTTGATCCGACTTATATTTGAGACTGCTTTACTGTGTGGACACAATGACTAATCCTGCCTTTGCGTTCTACTTCTAGATACTCGTATGTCTGTACGCTAAAAGCAGAATAATACAAAATCTGGCAGAGATGCATGCATCTTGCAAATGCATGCGGAGAGGTGATTCTATTAGCAACTAAATTATTTCATTTAATTTGATCATGTTATTTATTGCTATACATCTAGGTAGTCTATGCAAGTGTCAACCATGTAGTGGATACCAGTCGGAACGCAACATCCGTCTACTCAAAATTTTACTAACTGCCCGATAACCCTGTTTTGTTAGGACCTAACACTTGGGTGTCCTGCTGGTAGGGCTGGGTATTGTTTAGAATCTCACGATTCGATTCGATTTCGATTCGTTGGGTCACGATTTGATTCGATTTCGATTCGATATTGATTGAAATGCTTCGATATCGATTCAGTATCAAGTAGAAATACACAAGTAAGAGTACCAAATCATTTTTTCAAATACTTTATTTAGTTTCATGCCTTATGAACAGCCGTGGTATAACTCATGGCATGATAAAACAGAACACTGCTTAAACACTGAACTACAGTGCATGTAACGGGTTCACACCGGCCACGGAAGCTATGGTAGTAGACAGTAGTAGTGCAGATATACCGTTGAAATGCACTTATTTGTTTATCTACTCTTCACATTTATTAAATGTAT
The DNA here is from genome assembly GCA_029853015.1 of Chelidonichthys spinosus. NCBI lineage: Eukaryota > Metazoa > Chordata > Actinopteri > Perciformes > Triglidae > Chelidonichthys > Chelidonichthys spinosus. The sequence continues at coordinate 12,997,172 of CM056823.1, read as the reverse complement.
TTTCTCTTCCTGTTTCCCAGTGCGAGTTGAGATACACAAATATGATCTCATTTGTCAATCGCGGTATTTTATTTTGAAAATTGGCCAGATTGTCTCGTGTTTCTTTAGCTGTGGCTGCAGAGCCTGAATTGGGACACAGCTACTGTGTGATTTACTGCCAGAACTGACGCGTTCGCTCGCGGGACGCGCAAAAAATAGAGCAGACGCCAAAACGATCGCTTCACGGAGCGGGACAGCTGCGCCTATTCGCGGCGCTCCGCGTCCAGTGTGAACGACACTATCGCTTAACAGCGGCGCCGATAGGAAGCGGGCTCCGCTACGCGCCTATTCGAGGCGCTTCCACGGCCGGTGTGTACTCACTCCGGTCGCCATATTGTAATGGTTTGGTCTAGTGCGGCCCCCGTCCGTACATCGCGAATCACACGAGGGTGTCGGTCACAGCGCCCCCACTGGCCAGGGGCTTGAATCGATTCAGAAGATTGCTGAATCGATATTCAATTGCGGGGAAAAGAATCGCAATGCATTGCTGAATCGATATTTTTACCCATCCCTACCTGCTGGAGTTTCTCGTGTAGTATATTTAGTCTGTGTATGTTATGTGAATAGTAATCCCTGGGTAACACCTTTCCCCACTGCATTGGTCTCATCCTAAGTGGCACTCTCTCCATCTTAACACCAAATCACTGAAGCAAATTGCTGTCCAAACACATGCGGACACAAGCATGGACACCACCAACGTCAGGGTGCAAATCTCACTTCTTTACTTATTTCTGGCTTCAGCTAATAGCTCTAGATGTTAATTGATTTCATGCCTCACCCCAGAATGTAGAACAATGGGCGAGTTAATTGAACAACCCTCAAATGAGCAGAACACATAGTAGCTCTCTATGTACATCTTTAAGGATATATTATCAATCGTGTTACCAGCTGCTTCCATGCTGACATGGCTGTAGAGCAAATACAAATGTAACTGGGCAAAAGAGCCTTTGGTTGTGACTATAGCAGGTTGCCTGTGTGGACATTAGTTCATGCTACCAGCGTGTTATGACTACACAGACAGAACCCATTACACCGTTGAGGAGTACAGCAGAGGGAGATGGAGAGAGGATTTAGCTTTGGACCAAGTCATGAATTATGCAGCCGCCCCGTCCCGACACATAGCTGCGTATCTTTAATAAATGCCTTACACAGGCAAAGCAAGTTTAGTTAACATTTCCTCCCGCCACTCAGTGCTAAACGTCAAGAGAGACTAAGTGAGAACGAGAGACCGGAGAAGAGGGAGAGAAGGTATCTCAGCAGAAGTTTCTGGCATCACCCGTGAAAATAAAAAAAAAGCTGTCATCTGAGTTCATCCCGTACTGCACTCGAAGGATTTAAAAATGATGCAGGGAGTAGAGTTCTCCCTCCCTCTCGCTTTGATCCTGAGTGAGCATTTTTACAAGAATCATACTCACTCATAAGTAGGGCGAGGGGTGCCATCTGTGTGAATTTGCAAGGGATAAAGGGGTCATCATGTTAAGCCCTACAGATGGTGAACAATCAAAAGCACAAGTGCTCTAATTGGCCACTCATTTTTTTTTTTTCTTCAAGCATAATACTCTGTGATTTTAAGGACAATTCACTTAAAAGTGCGTCACAATGGGCCAAGAGGCTTCAGTGTGCATGCACACATCTAGTCTAGGTGTCTATGTACCGGCTTGTGAGGAAGTTTATGCGAAAAAGAGTGGAAGACAGGGAAAAAACAGACAGCGCATGTGTGCGAGTCGAGCTGCAGGCTAGGTTTACTATCTGGTGTTTACAGAGCGCCTGATCAGAGGGATTACAATTACACAGGAACTGCTTAAGACAGCTGCTTTACTCAGTGTTATCAAGCCACCCACGCTCGCCATACACTGACACTCGAATACACGCACACAACAAGTGGGGAATTGGAAATCTACACCCTTCTCAGTATTTACAAGCTCTTGCAGCAGCAACAGGTGACTAACCAGGGTGCTGGTAGTTTTTACTGACAACATTCCCCCAGGGATTACTGGCATCCAGACTTCTGTAACAGGCGAGTCAAACAGTGTCTGAAAAGCCATGTTGTCTCTGAAGTTTAATATAATTTCTCTTTTATGAGCCAATAGTAATCCATATGTCAAAGCCCTTCAATTAGATATAAAAAAGTTGAGATGCATAAAGATTTATGATTATGCAAGAGATTAAAGTGCTTAAAACCTATGCTGTATGTTTGTATTTATAGTTCAGCATCAGACCCGTTGATACCAACACTCCTTCGTTTATTTTCGTTTTGCTGGGCAATGCACGCACTCCTTAAATTACTGCCATGTTGTCATTGAGTTTACATTCTTACATTCACTGTAATAGACAGCGTTGATCAACGTCAGGAGGTCTGAGGCGCTAAGTGGATTTTGCTATGTCACCTACAGCGTAGCCATGACAGCTACAACACCTACAGCCTAGCCATGAAACTTACATCACCTACAGCCTAGCCATGACAGCTATGTCACCTACAGTGTAGCCATGATGACACTAACATCACCTACAGCGTAGCCATGGCAGCTATGTTACCTACAGTGTAGCCATGGCAGCTACAACACCTACAGCCTAGCCATGAAACTTACATCACTTACAGCCTGGCCATGACAGCTATATCACCTACAGCGTAGCCATGACACTTACATCACCTACAGAGTAGCCATGGCAGCTATGTTACCTACAGTGTAGCTATGTCGGCTATGTAACCTACAGTGTAGCCATGGCAGCTATGTAACCTACAGCGTAGCTATGTCGGCTACGTTACCTACAGCGGAGCCATGGCAGCTATGTAACCTACAGCGTAGCCATGGCAGCTATGTTACCTACAGTGTAACCATGGCAGCTGTGTTACCTACAGTGTAGCCATGGCAGCTGTGTTACCTACAGTGTAGCTATGTCAGCTATGTTACCTATAGCATAGCCAATGGCAGCTATGTGCAAAATGTAGGCAACATAGCTCTGCCATAACCCCTTAAATATAAATCCAGCTCAACTAATGTAAGCTAAAACAAACCACCAAAGAGACATTTAAATCAATGAAACACAGTGCACTTTGCCTTAAAGAAAACATGCAGCCGTTCCTTGTCTCGGCTCTTTGCCTCATTAATTGGCTGAAGTTCTTACACAGCCCCTTTAAAATCAAGTTATCAAGTTACAGCCCTCAACTATCAAGTAAATCAAGCGTGACATTTCTGGTCTGATCAGGATGAGGACACTGTGCTAAAACACTGGAGAGAAGCTGGTATAAACTACATGAGTGGGGTTTCACGTTGTCCCAGCAACTAACCACCAACACAACAAAGCTTAATCCTCCACACATAAAAACGGAGCCGCCAAACTGTATATTGATGGCGTGCGAGTAGACGACAGCTGGGAGGGGCCAGTTGTTGATCGCTGACGATCCTCATGTGAAAATGGTTCTGTAACCGTAAACCGCTTGTTGCCCGGCCACACTATTCCAGAACAGTCTACACCGCAAGGCCAGGGGAGCAGCTGGTGAACCACACAGTAATGCTTCATCTCAGGTTCAGTTTTTTGTACGACTTTCTTGATTCCATTCCTTTCTTCACTCATTGATTGGTTGCTGGTGGATAAATGAATAACTCTAATACTAAGCCTGTACTTGCATTCTCATTCACCTACACAGAGATCATTTTGTGTTTTTCCCCTCATTAATGATTCCACAGATTTGGGGTATTTGTGTTTATCTCTATGTGAACAGCCAACACTGACAAGCGGGAGCCAAGGATGCAAAATACTTCAACTGCTTCACATTGTTGCAGATAATTACCATGACAACATCCACGGCTTGACGGTGAGAAACGAGACAGAATGGCTGCAGTAGAAACACTGCAGTGTGACAGAAATGTGTCAAATGAGGCAGGATTCCTAATGGGATGCGGGCTAATAATGAGGAACAACTGTAAGAATTAATCGTTAATGTATAGCTCTGCCCTGATGCCTACATTGTTGAGTAAACTGTGAGTGGGCTTCACCTGCTGATTCGTGTCAGAGTCCATCCTCTTCAAAACGCTGCCACCCATCATTCAAAACAAAGCAGCGGTGAATCAGTATGCACGTCAGGATTCATATGCTGTCAACATGAGTAATGTGTGTATGTCCTTGACATCTATACACGCTAACGTGGATTCTGCGCACGTTGTTCCGAACTAAATTAATCAGACGTCACTTCAGCAAACACACCTGAAATAAAACGTGTTTGTCCTTGTCAACTACACTATGGTATGTTAAATATTTAATGGCCATATATATGCAGCAAATCGCTATTTACAGCAAGCAAGGCTGGCGTTGGCTCGATCACCGCAAAGTGCATTTGTGCTTTATGTTGTTAGCAGTAGGTTGCAATGACAGCTGAACTTGTACTTTTTACTAAACAGATGAGAATTACTGCCCAGTCCTAAAGCACTTTACTATAAACTGATTGCAGCAGTCTTCCGATCCGATCTCATGCATCTGGGCAGCCGTTTGGCGGAGATAATGAACTTTTCGTAGGTCAGTTTGCACTAACAGCTATGCCCTTTGGTTTTAACGGCAAGCAGCACACTGGAAACAAATGCCACACTGCCGCACTTGACCGATGAAAATGGCAGTGAGAGGGAATCTTGATACAGCATCCATTTCCTCCTGTTATTATGGTTGTATTGCTACAGGGCCAGATGTCCTATTCAGCTGAGATGAAGAGATACTAAGAATAAACCCAATATCCTCAGCACTTCATAATATTATGGCATGCAAACCCATACAAGAGTGCAGCATTTGAAATCATGCAGCACAGCCCACATCACATGCCGTGATCGACAGCAGCTCTTGAATCACAAGAATCTGACGTCATCCATGCAGATCGATGGGCGTCAATATCACCTCCATGATCAGAATATGCATCTGTTGTCAAGGCTTCAAAAACAACCTCCACAGACCTTGTGATTTACACAGATACAGGAAGACATATCCTACACAAGCAGTACTTCTTGTAAACTGGTCAGTGTGCCGAATGACATTTCAAATCTAAGAAGAAGAGAGAAAATATGTTGCTTTTTACATCAGAGCTGTTTGCTATGAGTCTGGGGTCATGGAACCATTAAATTGTCTAGTTGTTTTTTTTTGTTTTTTTTATTATTCCAATCCCTATGTGGAGGCTTTACTTCACAGCCCTTATTAATGTCAGAGCACTAAACCTTCGCCAGCAACATGAACACACAACCAGTGGCAACATACATTACCAGGAGGAGCTTACAAGTGTACACATCATACTCACAGATGTACAACTGGTGCTCCACAATCTATTGGGGTTTAAATCTAATGCAGACCTGACGAGCCTTTGTCCTTCATATGACCGAACCATGCACACTCCATTATGGCTCAAGGCCATAAAACCCAGAGGGAGCGTAGTTCAGGACATTAAGCACCTCTGGTCCAGCTCAATTCCCTTTACTGAACTTTTTCAATGTAACTCTGATTACCAGTGTATGTCAAAAAGCCATTAGGGTCAGCCATCCTATGCAGTGAGATTTCCATTCTGTTAGTGTGCAATTTCAGTCAGTAGCTTTCACTAGAAAAAGTTTAATAACAAAAAATGGAGGTGAAGTGGATTGTTACTATGTATTATGAAATGGCATGTACCACAAAGCAGAGCTTAACAGTACGGTTTAATAATGTAGGTTAGAAAAACTAATCAACAAAGGGAGCAGCAGTGGTTTTCCATGACCTTTGCCGCAGCTGGCCTGCAGTTTCATTATCCACAGGGGATTGTGGGTAAGGCAGTTAGAGATGATGGGAGGTGTCTTTCAGGATAGCACCATTCTGAGAAGGAAGAGGAAGAGACAGATATGGACAAAGAAAGATGGGGAGACCCGTAGAAGGTGTTGTGCTGAGGGAGACAGAGACAGACTGGATAGACGGCTGCTGTCGGAGAGCACTCAGTTAATCCAAATCACACTATAAATCACTCATATGTAATACTAATCTAAGTATCATAGCTCAATCTACTGCAGCAATGCCGATTTGAAGAGGCGTTTATTCAAAAAGATTAAAACGGGTCACAAACAAATGACCTGTAGCTGTAAAATAGGGCTAAATATAGCACAGTCAGGCTATGTAACCCCAGCGGCCTAATTCCTTTTCTGACAAGTCATAAAAAAAGCACTCTTTATCCCTCCACCTATCACACGCCGGCACCTCAGGGGTCACCCTGAAAAAAAAAAAAGCATAACCGTGAGATAAGGCAAATACCACGGGAGCAAACAACACTGCGACACTCAAATCCGTCAAATCCTCGGCATGCCTTCTCCGTGGCCTGACCCCTGACCCCCGTCGTAAACGGGTGTAATGACACCACAGTGAACGTGGCACTCTAAGAGGCTGAGAGCATCATGACAGCTTAGCGAGCAATCAATTCTTTAAATATATCGGCTTCTGCAATACTACAACCTTGGGTTTGACAACTAAAATGTAATGGTGGCACCCAGAGAGCGCTGTTTAAGAGAGTTTAACAACAGGCCAGAGGGATGTGGGCTGATGAGATGCAATTAGCCTTCTGACCTTGTTTAATGTAAAGAGCGACATGAACAGACATAATGTATGTGGTGCTGATGTTCAACATATGAAAAGCACGGCTGTGTGCTGTGTGTTGGATTTAATCAGTCTGTCCGTAAGAGAGCAATCAAGAACAATGACTTAGTGCATGACAGCCAATCAGGTTTCATATACAACTGGAATTGTGTATCAGTGTCTTTCTCCATGAGAGCCAAATAGAAAAGATGGATTTGACTCATCTGAAACCATGATCAGCTGCTCATTATGTATTTTTCACTGTCTACAGGGGAGATTACAAAGATACATGCAGGTTATCTCTGAACACCAGGGACTAGATTATCTAATGGAGGAAGTGAGGGCTACAATAAAAACAAGCCAAATGCTGTGTTTTAACAAAAAGGTGGCAATGTTTTTGAGAGCGATTTCTTTGTTTTTATATAATAGTCAAATGTGACTTTCCAGAAATAGCTTATTGTCAGCTCCATCCAGTTTAGCTCTCACTCATGAATAATTCAGTGAGCATTTTACAGGTGCGAATGAGCTCATCCATATACTCCTACAGTGCTGCAACTGAGGTGACAAAGATGCTCGAAAATAACATGTCCACGTCCACGACTGTACACGACATCCAATCACAAGCACTCCCATACTCGTATGTGCCACATCACATACGCTGGTAACACAGAGAGTGGGCCATGTCATGCAGATCCCCCCATTTTTAGACATGCATGCTGTGTGTTACCATACTTAGGTTATACATAGGCTAACCTATAGCCCATAGCCTATATTATGACCTAGATGGGAGAAAGGGGGGCAGCGAGGAGACTTAAACACTTTTCTCTGTCTGCTGTCTCAGTGGAAGTGTAAGGCCCTCCTTCTCCGACACACTTTACACCCGTTAATCCTGCCTCCCCTGCCACCGGCGCCGCGACCACCTTGCCAGGCATAGGCTCAGGCACACAGTGTGCTCTTTAAAGTCAATTGCCAAATACGTGAGCCTGCAAAAAGCAAGGCTTCATGGGAAATTTGCATGCTACATGCAAAATGGAATGAGCAGTACAGGTTTCTGGGTAGAGAGAATGAAAATTGTCCTTTCATGTAAAGGCACATTCCGCTGGAATCATTTATGCTTTGCGAGGTTATATTGACCAGTTTGAGCTTAAGTGGACTGAGGAACTGGGCCAGTCTGATCTGGTCTAATCTGGGCCGGGTTGTTCTGGGTCTGTTTGTTGACTGTCCCTCCCGCTCAGCTCTGCCAGTCTGTGCCCAGAGGGCCTGTTATTTTGGGAGCTCAGCTGAGAAGAGATGACAACATCATGGACTGCTTAAGCTGCTTACATTTTCTCAAGCACTCCCATTGCACCCTGGGATCGACACCCTTGTGTTGCTCCTGCCGTTGTCGCACTACCACGCACACGCATTGTGTTGGAGCAACAATCATATGGAGTGACGTCACGGGGAAGGTTACCTGATGTGTGTGCAGATCAAGTCGGTGAAGCTTGGCGAAGAGAGGAGGCAATAGGAGATCGGGGTAACACCAAAGTGTGTGTGTGTGTGTGTGTGTGTGTGTGTGTGTGTGTGTTTGTGAATGGATGAATGCGAGCCCAGTTTATCTTTTCTGTGGAGGCAGGGTGCAGATATCCAGTGTTCGAAGAGAGCAACCATCTAATCAAAATTTCCTACACTTCTACTCTACAGTTCTTATTGCTCACCCTGCTCTCATACGACCAGCCTGATGCAAACAGAACAGACGGGCCACAGTCAAACGTCCGTCCCAGGATATCACGAGCTCCTTGGCCCGGCAGATTGACATCAAATCTGACAACATGAAATCTAAGTGTCTCAGAGAGAGGAAGAGGAGGAGTCGAGTGTTACTCTCAGTCCAATGTTAAGAGACTAAGTTGAAATGGAAATAGACGGGCAGAAAGATTTAATACCTTTCTAAAAGGGGAAAGTACTAATGTGCTGCTGGAAGTAGTTTGCAGTGATGAAAAAGAAGTAATTAGTGTGAGTGGAAAGGAAAGGCGCTGACAAAAAGTCTAGAGCGGTTTGCGATATGGAAGTGGGCTTGTTAGAAGCAAGAAAATCTGTGGACGAGGTGACATAAGGTGATGATTATTTCTCTGCCAAAACTGCCCTTGCTGCAGTCCTGCACAGCTCCCAAGTGCTATGCCGTGTAACCACCCAGCTAATGCTACAAATAACGATGTAGTGCCTTTTTTTTTTGGACTTGCCTGGCTGCACAAGGGTTACATATGAGGGGGGGGGGGGGTCAGACATTGAGATCAGTTGCAGGTTATCTGTGCAGACAGTCATCAGCATTCAGACGGCTGCTGGCTCAGACAGCATCCTACAGCATAGCACGCTTCAAAGTGGGAGAGACGGAAAGTAGCGGGAGGAGAGCGAGAGAGGCAGAGAGAAACCCTCCAGCCAGAGGAGTCACACGAAGTAACCTTGCAAGACCGCATGCATGGGCCTCTCTCATGCAAACCCTGTTACGGACACGCTGTAGCAGCGACCACATAGGGGGAGAATCAGGACAGCTGTGTCTTTCACATTCACACAGCAATTCTGCAATTATATTGTGGCATTAAAAACCCTTCCTGCTTTGGCTTTATCACTTTTACACAGTTTTCTAACTTAAAAGGTCAAGGAAACATTCTCTTCAACATTTAAATGGAAAATATTGGAATATGGAATCACTGATATGATGAATATTTGAAACGGGGTTGTCCTGTTTTGATGGGAGTTACTACTCATTTGTAGTAATCTGTAGAAGCTGTGCCTTCAATGAGAATGAGCGTGTGTAGATTATTCTGCGTGTCACCACACGCTGTGACTTAATTTGCGCTACAATATTCACGCTACGACACATGAATGCATCTGCATGCAAATGGCAAATGTTCATTTATGCACTTGCAAACGTGCACGTTCTTTTACATTCTATGATCGTGGATTCAATCAGACCTACACACACACACACACACGGTTTACAGAAATGTGTTCAGAATAAGCCAAAATACCTGACTGCTCTCCCTCCATTTAGTGTATTAGATGACATGAAGGATCACGGGGGCCCCCACAGTAACCAGGCACAGCAGATGGGAAAGCCATTAGGTCTAGCTTAAACTACCCTGCTTCTTAGGGCTCGATTTTGCACAGGCTGGGGTCTAAGAGTTCAAACTCTGACCCTTCAAAATAAAGGCTCGGGCTTCTCTTTCCACTGCTCAGCACAGATAAGCTACATATTAGCTGACTATCTTTGTACATAGGAATTGCAAGCACTCAAGTAACAAATGATATGCTGTAAAAACAGAAATGGATAGCAACTGGGCATGTGCAAAATACTTTGCACATTTTGATGTTCAGGAAATTCAAAACACTCAGATTATGGTCCATAGGTGCTGGTTTCAACCAACATCTTGACAGATTTGAGTATCAAACTCTAACTTCTGGTAGAGCTCACTTAAGTTTATTTAGGAAGGAAACATGTCCATAGAAACTTCTCAAACCCCTTCTGCAACATAATCCATTTCCATCTGAGTGCAGTATGTTCCAGATATTATTTTTGCTCATATGAGTTAGCTGTTGGATCGCTATATTGGCCTCCTCAAGCCCTGCTAGTATGAAAACAATGCATCTTTGCAAGATAGTGAGCAAATGGACAGTGAATAAGTTAATAATGCTGCAGGCCTGTTATGATATGTGCTGCTATGGGAATGCAATTTAACCTTTAATTCAAGCTGGCTACATTTTGCTGTTCTTATAGAAGTGAGTAGCTCAATTTCTCCTCAAACTTCAAACTGACAGGGCTCAGGGACGTGCCCCTCGACAGCCTCAGCTCGGTCTACTAGAAAACCTGCCACCACCGGGTCATTTCTTCTTCCATTTTTCTGCTTTCATCACCCGTTCATTCAGCAGGCAGCGGGGTTCCGTGACACAACTACCCATTAGTAAGCAGCATGCGGAGATCACTTTGCAAAGACAAACAACTTCATTAGTGGCGGCACAGTTTTAAGTTCAGCTCAAAATAGTTTGAAAACAGCGCTTTAATTATATCTTGGCTAGATTTGTATTTCACATTTGAAAGTGGAGGCTGCAATTATTATTATTGTAGGAGAGGCTTGCTGAAGCTTTGACTGTATTTATGGTTTTCTACTGGCTGTGATGTAATGGTCCTTATTGTAATAATAGGATGTTCATATGGCATTGTTCTATACGAAGCATGTGTAAACAGACGACCACTTTTGCAAGCACATATTCGTCTATACGTGTGCTTATGTGTGTGTGTGTGTTCATGCTTAGACTGTTAAGAGCAAAGAGAGAAAAGCACTGCTTCCTGTTCACTGGCAGCTTTTATCTGTCTCGAAATCTGTTACAAAAGGAGTGCAAACACAGAGATGATAGAAGAAAAACACTTCTACTTGCACCCAGACACACCTGCACACACGACTGTTTTGTAGATAGGAAATTAGTGATTGGAGTATAACTTGCTAACTTTTCTCACTCATCAACATAGAGCCATTAGAGGCAGCAGTAGTGGCTTTGTCACACAGCTTGTGGAGGCAATGAAGGCACTTTATAACCCTTAGCATCTGCATCATGTCTGATGTTCATTGCAAACACAGAATCCATAAATCAGCTTAGAAATGCTTGAAATCCGATGCCTCCTAATAGCTGCAGAACAAGCCTGAGAATCATCACATTAAGTTTTCTTCAGCATCACAGTAACCAGTGATGGTTGGCTGGATACATGGGCACACTGCAAGCAGGAACTACAAAAAGCTAAATCCACATGGAAGGGGGCGATATGCAGAAAATCAATAACAATATTTGTTTTAACCAAATACCTCGATATTGCGGCGATATAGTTGGGTTAACCATTGGTGCTTTCACCAATGATTCATATAATCATCACAAGGCCTGTTCGATTAATCGATTTTAAGTCGTAATCGTGATTATGTATTTAGAACGATGTTAAAAACGTGAAACTCGTAAAATCGATGTTTTTGTTTGTCTGATTTTTGTCTCAGAGATACAAATATATTTTTTTTATATTTTTTCAAACTTTATTTATTTTACAAAAAGTTGAAGTTCCGCACACTATTGATTCATTTTTTGAATGGACACACCTTAACATACATGTGAAAGTGAGGTTTTTCTCTTAATCCCAAAGGGATTGTTTTTTGTTTGTTTGTTTACAAGAGGTCTACAAGAAGATAACATGGAGCAAAGCCAGATGGCAAAAGTTCATTAATTGTTCTTTATATTAATCCCTTGAGGGATTTTTTGTTTAATAAGAGCAAGGTTTGCACTCAAATCCCAATGGGGAAATTATTTGCAAAATGTTCAATAAAAAACAGCATATTTGAAATAATTTCTTTGCCTTTTGTCATTTCACAAAATAATTGTAATCGAAAATCGGATTTTGAGAGAAGAAAATCGGGATTTTATTTTTGGGCATAATCGAACAATCATAATCATCACTAACATTGATGTTTTAAATAAGTGGGCAAATATAAATAATCAAACTATACTGTTCAGAAAGTAACACTACCTCATTATAATGCAGCCTTTAAAACCAGGAAAAACAATATTATGATATCCAAAATTCTAAAACGAGTCTCATACAACAATATCGATGTAAAAACGATAGATAGTCCTACCCTTATCCTGCATACTTTAGATGGTGCCAATTCGCCTGATGGAGCAGCTGTCTCGATTGGAAAAATCCTTGTCGAAGATAATGAAATGCTCTAGCGTCGTAATTCACTAAAAGCTAAATCCATATGCTGCACAGTTGCATCCATAGTAATGAAGAGCAACTCATAACATGGAAGCTTTTAAGTTAAACCCATTTTAAAGTGAGTTCCATAGGCTTATGTATGCTTGTATGCTAAAGTTATGCCATTAAGTATAGTGAAAAAACCTGCTGAGCCAGGAGCCCCGTCGCAGCGATTAGTGTGGTGCCTTAGATCCCAACATGGATCGGGTCACTTTCAGCAGCAGTGTTGGTGGTTTTCGCAGAGTAGGCAGCTTGGTTAGCCTGCTTGGTAAACGGAACTCGGATACATCCAACTGTGTGTGCGTGTGTTTGTGTGTGTGTGTGTCACATGTGCGTGCGCCGTATGAGTGGGTGGGTATCACTGTGATGCTACGGCCAAGACAGGATAGAGACCCAGAGCCAAAGACGAGACGCTGGTGAAGCAACTTGCAATGAGACTGAGCGGCCATCTGTCCCTCAGAGCTTCAGCCACCCACACGAACCCTACACAGACACGTACCATCCACATTCCCCCGGGACATTTAGCTGATGCAGCCTGCGCATTTGTGGAGAAGCATGTTGTTAGCATTAACGCTTCTGACTCTCCAGAATCGGTCGCTAACCTAAGTCAAACATATCATCCCTCAGAATCAATGAATGAATGGATACATTTTAGCCATTTTCATTCACCTGCACCCAAAAAAAGGATTGCTGGGGGATGGGTAAAGAATGTTATGGAAAGGTCTCAAACCACCAGAGTTTCATAGGGAATACACAGTGAGAAGAGTTCAACCACCCAGCAGACAAAAATATATATTTTTAATTATTTTTCACTTTCCTGTGTCACAGCTAAGGAGCCTTGCACGTGTTTTTTTATGGGTGTGATGCCTGATTTTAGAGCAAGTGTGAGGACTGCCTCCACTGTTAACAACGCATTCTGTTCATCCTAGCAATAATGCCCACAGCGTCCAAACACAGGTTCTTAGCAGACACACAATGAGTAAAAACCCTCCCATAAAATAGATGGAGATGCATGGATGTGTATTAGTTGGGTTGCTATTTTTAGAGCTCTGCTAAACTCAACTCTTAGTATCAAGAGCCATACTGATATTTTTCTTTTCACGAGGATGTGCATGTTTCCACTGGTGATATGAGCATGCATGCAATATACTTAAATTATGTGCAAATGTGAAATGAGTGCATGCAGAATGGTCTGGGGATGTTCACAATTCATACATTATTCATGCTCCAGTGTGAATATCAATGTGTACATTTTAAGTGTGGTTAAGATTACACCATATTATTTTGTAAGCAACATATTTTTTTTGTCAGCTCAACATATGGATTAATTGATTAAGTGGCTAATTGTTTCTTTTGTGCCGCAGACATAGTCAGTCATGATCAAACCCGTAGACTGTATATAGATCTACACACACACACACACAGACATTGATACACAGGCCGTCATGTGAAAACAAGATCTCAGTTTGGGGTTGCAGTATATTTCCTCCACTGTCAAACGTGTTCTAAAGGTTGCTGTGCCAAAAAGGTCTTTGTGCTATGAATAGTATGAAGATTAAAAAAATAAAAAGATTTCAAGTGTCTCTTGTTGCCAGGAGAACAACTGGCCACTTGAAACATGACACACGGGGACATGGCATAAAAAAACGAAGGTTCGACTGTAGAAGACTGTAACGTTGAGTATTAAGCAGCACTTTATTTACACCTGGAGCCCCGAAGCTCGTCTGTTCTTTTGGAAAGACAACTGAGTGAAGAGTTAGAAATAAAACCGCTATGGTTACCGCAGAAGCGTTTAGACGAGGAACCACAGTAAGTCGGGCAATTTTGCATCGTCCCTGTCTAAATTTTCCACGGTAACCTTTAAGCAAAGCTGAGGCGTTTTGTCGTTATTGCATGTAACCTTTTCATCTCGCCTACAGCGCTGTTCATCTTCTTTATGGTAGCCAGTTCTGCTGTTATGGATTACTGTTAGATCACTGGCTGCCATCTCACTCCCTCTCACACTCCCTCTCTTTGTCCCTTTGCCTCTCTCTTTCTCTCTCTCTCTCTCTCTCTCTCTCTCTCTGTACTGCAGTGTAGGCAGAGACATGTCTCCTCTTGTTACTTTGAAAATGATGTGATCATTCACCACAGAGAATCTCTGATGACATGTGACAAAACAAAAAGAAAAGTTTGCCAGGTGGGAAAGTGAAATCACACTGCAGTGTTGTTAAAGGTCTTCATATAAAATATAAATTACAAACACACAGCGAGTAAAGAAAATGTTAGGCTAATGTATACTTCTTCAGTTTGTATCAGAGATCTGTGGCAACAGATGTGGAAGCTTACGCTTAATTCAAGAATGTGTGTTGTTCTGACTGTTGTAAAGGCAGGAACATGCTAACATCCGTTCCAGAAGTTTCTTCTGCGTTTTGAACTTTTCTTCCTGACAGAAGTTTGATCAACCAGGATGCTTGATGCATCAAAATCAGAGGATTAAAGTTGGAAGTCTTAGTCATATGTTAGAATTGGTCTATGGATTCCCCTCTTTGTCCACAGGAGATAAACTGATGTTTATGATAACGAGTGATGTATCTTATGTCATTGGGTTGCTGTTCTGATGTAAACAGTAGCCGAAATGTTGTTGTGAACCAATCTGGGAAAATTATATGAGACATTACAACAATTGATCTCTTGGCCCATTTAACAGCATACTGTTAATATTTAAAGCTGTACAACCTTGTATCAATTAAGACTAATGGAATAATAGAATGAACTGAAAGACATGACATGATAAAAAAGGCCGACCCACATGTTTACAATGCACACAAACCCACAGCACACACTTTAAGCCCTCTACCAACAGCACCCCAGAGACCGCCCGTTTACAGTTACCCTTCCCACCCTTTATTTCCTAATCAAGTGTGCCTCTCCATACGGACTCTGTCTGCCAGGCTCAGAGCGCATGTGTGACGGCGTTCACAACACCGCGGCCTCCAGCTGGGAGGCACCTCGGCATCCACCCCCCCATGACTGACGACTTCGGTGCTTATCGGGGCTTTGATGCCATGGCAGCGTCTCATTATGCTAATGACGTCTCCCTGATGAGAAGCAGGAAGGCGCAGCCGTGATGTTCACTGCTCCAGACTGTGTAAAATTGGCTTCAGGGACCAGTGAAGGATCGCTGCTATATTTAGCACTCATCTTAACAATGACTTTATTCTCTCCCCCCCCCCTGCTTTCTCACATCCTCGAAACAGAAGGCTGCTCACATTTAGCGTTTGCGTCATCATTTTCACACGGTGGAACGCAAACATATATCACAGCACGCAGCCACGTTTTATTTGAGCGATTGGCATTTTCATATACTGTGATTTCTAGCCGTCCACCATTTCATCCGGATTTGTTTTATCTCCTCCCTGTTGAATATTTAGCTAAGAATGCATTAACCTTCCGTCCTCTGTCCTCATCAATGCTGAATGAACGAGCTTTCTCTGAGGAATGGTTCTAATGGTTCTCTGCTATGTATCATCTGTACTATAACAGCTCAAGTGCCTCGGTCATTCCAGACATTAAACATGGCCCACCGATCTATACACAACGTATATGTGAGGTTAAAGTAGGTGGAGCTATTTATTTTGTCCTCTTCTTCTCAGCATCGGTTCCATTCAATAATCTTTGCTTATATTTCCGCTGTCTTACGTCAATCTTCTACCTGGAAGTTCAAACAAACACCAGAGACCTTCCCTCCAGAGACCGTGTCCATGCCGTCACCCTAATGAAACCGTTATTTTGAGAGAGTGACCCACAGATCAATGTGGTCAATAACATTAACCTGGTCGGTCAAGACCTTAATTAATGAGCAACCACACAAATTGCTTGGTCTTCTTCAGGCTTCCAACTACATGTTCTCATCCACCAAAGTCACCGGCGACACTAAACTGTACTACTCTCATGCTTCACTATTTGCCATTAGCAACAGCATTTTGACTGTGGTTTTGAAGGGTTTATCTGTTGGCTATTTCGTTGGCTATTAATGTATTAAATACAACTGCCAAAGTGCTAATAATGAGTCCAAGCCATTATTGTTCATATAAAAATATGTATGAATAGCTCTGCTTAAAGAAAATAAATGTGGAATCACAGAACCTGTAATGTTTTTTTTTTTCAATAGAATCTAACACAAACAAAAGACCAAAAAATGCCGTTTTCAGCACATCTCTAAACCCCAACCTACTCTGCGCTCTCCTCACTGTCAGTGTGGATATCATTAACTGAAACTGCTGACTGCCATTTCATTCCTGTCGCCGCACACTTTGCTCACACACACAAGTCTGTGCGTTAAGGAGCAGTTTCCGGCATTTTTAAGAGCACAGTTATGCATTTTTGATAACCAGAGTGCCATAGTTTGCAAACAATGGATCAGGCTCCATAAAGGCATTACAGCCATTAAAAAACACGTTTTTCAGCTCGGCTCAGGGCTTCCTCTTTGATTTCCAGACTCTTGGGAAGTGAGTTGCTGTTCGGTGTCTTCCTGGTGAATCATCGCTCTAGAGGCTGCCGTGTCTAGAATAGACTGCCAATCACTCATCTGCATCCTGCTCAAACCAGAGGCAAGCGTTTGCCCTCACCATCAGTACGGCCGAGTCCTGCTGGCCAGTTAGAGGCCGTCTCCCAGGCCCGCTCTGCTCCGGCCTCATCTCCTGTTTATTACCACCGGTCCACCCTTATCACCGTGCTTTTTACCTCGTCTTAATCCCCCTTTATAATATTCCCCGACTTTAATTAGTTCATGTCCAAAGCAACTGTTAATCCTGAGCATGATTTAAAATATAGAATCCAGCAGGCCATTCCCTACATGATTATGAGACCATGACCTTGCTCACAAGTATTTCACTGGCAACACTCGGACCAGAAAGTGCCTGTCTTGTCCATTAAACTTCACCCTAGGGTGCTACAGTCCATCCCGGCTGCGTGCAGGTTGTTTTGGATGACAACTCGTGGCGTCTACAATGACCTTGGAATATTGTAATTGCTTCTCTGACCGTTTTGTGTCCTCAGATGCTCCAGTCGCTCTCCACAGTGCCGTGCCTCATGTGTTGCAGTGGTAATCATACTGTTACTGTGCATTCAAATCTTAACTGATGTGTATTTTTGTGTCTCACTTACATGTTTTTAGAACTACGATTTGCAAAACATTATTACTCCAGTCTGAAGCCAACATGATGGAATTTTCTTGAAAGACTTGCATCACCACCTTCAGTGGCGTCTTATTCCATCCATCCATCCATCCATCCATCCATTGTCTACCGCTTATCCTGTATTCAGGGTCGAAGGCAGGGTTCAACCTGGACAGGTCAGCATCTTATTCCGTTTGGAGATAAACGAAGTAGACGTCGATGGGTTTCATCTCCAGTAGAAAATGCATGAGGGACATACTGTACACAATTTGAAAGTGAGCTCAGGGTGGTGTGAAGGCTTACCGACAAATGAGTCAGTGCTGTCACATGCTTAGTTGAACAGATGAGCTCTTTCCTTCATCTCAGATAAAAGCATTTGATCTGCAGTGAGCCCATTAGCACTCAGAGTTGGATTGTCACACGCCCTGGTGAAGGTATTATGCATGGACAAAATGTACATACTCTATATGAGGCAGTGGGAATTACACCAGCTCATGGTACACTTTTCTGCTGATGTCATCTTTGTCCAATTTTTCCATCCATCGTAAAAGCCGTCTGCTTCCTGGTCTCTGCAATAGATGAAGACTACTAATTCAACCAGGCTTAGCGTTTTAAGGAAAGGGTTAGTTAGTCCCATATAGCTGGCGTTAGTGTAAAGCCCTATGTGGCATTGTTCTCTCTGTGAAACATTTCTGTGTTCTGGGCCTGTGGAGAGACATCGTTTATTGTTATCTGGGCAGTTCGACACACACAACCACAATTAAGGGGGATTATCTTCCGTTGGGATTAACTGCTGTAGCATGAAGTGCATTTCTGAAAGTAAAATTGGAGTAATCCACAGGTAGTAGTTAATGCCACACCTATTTGTCAGAGTGCGGATCTGCTGCATCATTTAGATTTAGAAATTAAATGATCATATTCAACATTAGTGGGCTGCAAAAAATTATTTTCCAGGTCTCGGGTTTGATTCCTGGGTCAGGTTCGGGTTCCTGCTGTGTGGAGTTTGCATGTTCTCCCCGTGTAAGCTTGGGTTCTCTCCGGGTTCTCCGGCTTCCTCCCACAGTCCAAAGACATGCAGGATGGGGATAGGTTCATTGATGACTCTAAATGTCCCGTAGGTGTGAATGTGAGCGTGAATGGTTGTCTGTCTCTACATGTCAGCCCTGTGATAGACTGGCATCCTCTCCAGGTGAACCCTTCGCCCAATGGGGGATCAGCTCCAGCCCCCCCCGTGACCCTGAATACAGGATAAGAGGTAGACAAAGGATGGAACGTGTTCATCAGGAGATTTGGCATGACATGAACCTCCCTCCCGTCTATATGGTTACTAGTACACACTTAAAAACACATTTTTAGGTTTACGGTTCGTGAGATTATGATCTGTGAGATTATGATCTTGTCTGCTGCTGTGCATTCCCGAGTTTTGAAAAAGGGCAGTGAGATTCAGTGGAGAGCCAGATGTTTAAACATTCATGGCCATTTTATTAACAAGGATTAAAAGCCTTCAGTCCCTCTGGGTGACAGCATTTAGAGAGGTAGCCAGATGACACGAGCAACTTAATGTCTACCAAGAGGAGTATTACCACATCAAGGAACGACTAGAATAAAAGAGACGACTGAGGAGGAGGAAACCAGTGACATGTTTTCACTGGTTCTGTGGCCTTGCAAATTAAAACCAGCATGTCCCAGTGGGCCCTGAGGGGGGACGGCTCACAGAGCCATTCACCTCAGAAGACATGCAGCTCTGTGGATTATAGCAGCAAGCTGACTAATGAACCAGCACAGTCAGGTTTTTAGAGATTTTAAGAAGGGAACATTTCTGACAGGGATGACGTAATACAGAGCAAGATTCCATTTAAGTTGAGAGAAATGAATAGGATGCAAAAACGTCATTTGCCTGAACACACTTTTTGGCACAACCAACAATATCGCTAAAAACAACACAACTTCCTTTCCAAAGAAACAAACTGTACACAAAACACTTGGAACCAGAGACCACTGCACCAGTCACAGGGCGCCCCGTGTCACTCAGAAACCTAAACTGACAGAGGAATTGAAAGAGAGGGGCTCTCAACATTCCCAAACAGCGATCGGCGTGCAAGTCAGCGACGGAGAGTGGCAGATCTCTGATGCGAGGCGAACCAGTTTCCTTTGGGCAATGTGGCCGGATCTGCGTCAGGACCAGGAAAGCTTCTGACAGGCAACGACTCCACCACCCTGACACCACGAATAATTCCAGCAGGACATGTCCTCACTAACCCCGCTGTTTACATGGAACAAACTTCTTTTCTTCTTAACTAACTTAACTTCTGCTTAACTTAAATTTTAGCACAACTTCCCACCACTGCAGATATCTTTCAAACATTCAGTGAGAATAAAACAGACTAATATTGACTATGCAATGATATCATAATCAAACAACGGCTCCTTGACCTCATGCTATTCAAAGGGGCTTCTCTGAGTCCATCGGATCGACTGACTTCAAAGACACTAGGTGGCGCGTGGTTTGGCCGATGACATTCGTTCAGGTGTCAGTGTTGTGGAGGATTGAGCTGCCTGTATTGTGATTAATGAAGCGGCTCTGCAACTCCTATCGATTCTGGCCTCGCGCTGAATTAATCTCCCTGTAAATATGCAAGACGTATGCCTTCTGCTTGGCTCGGACCGTTGAGGCGGACATGAATCTGCTGGCTGACGCTCACCCCGAAGAGTAGAGTATATCAACACGCTGCGCTGTGATGGAGTGCGAGGAGAGTGACAGGAGTGCAGTCAAAGTTCTTCACTCGAATTTACATCCACGCGAAATGCATACGGGAAAAGTCTACACGCGTTGGCTTTCTGAAACTGTAAAAGAGTGATGGAGACCGTTAGATGAGATTGTGCTACTGGCACGAGGCCAAGCGGAGTGCACACGCTTTTATCATCAATGCATCAATGAAGTGCTGTTAATATAAAGGAGATTGGGTCCGGCTGAGTTTTCAGGCTCTGGAAAGTTGTAAAGCTGGGAGCGTTTGTACGTCACGCTTTGACACATCACTTTGTCTGCACAGCTTAGCTTCACAAGGACAGAGGGCAACTAACAACGTGATTCACTGGTGTTGATAGCGTCGCTGCACGCCGCCTCGCTCTACCCCGGCCATGTCTCCGTCTCACCACACTTTCTGTCTTCACATGTGCTGCTACAGGATGAACTGTGAGTCACAGAGGAGAAACCACCGGATTACTGAGCTATGCGATTTCTATTTAGCTTGTCCCTCTCACGTTATGCCGACGAACAATACATTTGCCAAAGAGCTTTGGGCGTTTTTTAAACCGTCATTCAATTTCTATGAACTGCTATATGTCCAATCCGTTATCAGCTTTAAAAGGGTGCATGTGTTCAGGCGGCTTGATATCACTGAACCTGAAAGTGTCATAAACTAAATGAGGGTAGATGAGAAATGCGGGTTTTGCTTTAGCTCTGAATAAACAGGGCAGTCTTTCAGCCAACAGCTTGCAGGAGGGAAAAAGCTTTGGAGATGGCAGGTGGTTTCGGCTTTAATGGACTGTTTCCCTAAAATAATTTGCAGGGCAGGTGGTTGCCAACGTTGGCAGGCTCGGCACTGATCCCCTACACACTCCCGTGCAATTCCCTGCTCGTGTGCCATTCAAGTCTCTGATGGAGGACAGCTGGCAGCAAGTGACCCTCTCACTGATGCAGATAATGAACTGCAGTTTTGTTGAGTTTTTGCTTTTGGCTTTTGGCTTTCTGCTGTGCAACTAGAACATGCTTTGTTGCGGGGTGTTTTTTTTTTTATCTGTAGGGCTGAGAGTGAAAGTTACAGTGGAGGTTAATCTTGAAATCAATTATTTTCAAGCTGTACTGTCAGTATAACATCCAAGCCTATCTCTGTCCAATGGGTGTTTTTGTTTTAAGCTTCATAGGTTAGTTTTGTAACATGCATTTGTTGGGCCTGATGTACAAAAAGCCTGAATCGAAGACAAAGAGAAGGGATTCTCTACCAAATGTAGCTATAAATGTGACAGAGGGGTTCTTAGATGTGATGCATCATTGACATATAAATTGACCGTTTATATATTCACACTGATTGTGAGTAAGTGCAGTATAGGAGCCTATGATAGCGTAAATATCCGTATCACAATAGTTCTTTATCCCTTAATAATTGGACTCTAAGCTGTAATAATTCTGGAGAATCTCACAATTAACTAAATGTAAAGAACAACCAAAGGAAAGTTTCTGCACAGGCTGTTTAGTAGACGTTGCTATAGTGCCAGTGGCTCACGTCATCACTATAGCACCGCTGCCAAAATAAGCCAATTAGGTGTATTGATTTGTTGTGAGCACCTTATAAGGGGAACCTGACAACGAGGGCATCCGCTTGAACTGTAAATAAAACGTGAAGGCTGCGAGGGGCAAGCTGCCACCGTGTTATTATAGCATCACACCGGGGAAACCGTGTTCATTCATTGGCCACAGAAATAGCTTTAGGTTTCAGAAATGCGTGGATACTGACTCCAATAAATACCTGCTGACTGATTATTGCATACAGATCTAAAAATACAACCTCCATGTGTATTAATATCATTTAGTGATTATTAATGGAAGAATCCGCGCCGAGACAAAGGTGCAGTAATATGTGAGCCCGTGCGTAAAGTGTCGTGCACATCCCCCATGGTTTCTCTGGCAACCCCCGTGTCCATGGCAATGGCTTTCTATGAGGCGACGGTGCGTATTTTTCACGCTATAGGTCATAAGCGCGCGTCACGCTCGTCCAGATGTGATGAGAATGAGCGCGTCGGGATGCGGAGAAGCGCGGAGCACAAAGGGCCATTTCAACAGGGTGCCAGTGGCACAATCATCCCTCCCAGCGTCCCTAACGTTTACTTTGAGGGTGAACGCCACTCTGCAGCCCGCTGCTCCTCCGCGTTGCTCCATTGTCCGTCTCTGACGACGCGAGTCAAGCGTGTGATCTGCGTGCAGCGTGCAGGCCTTACAGACCGTCGTTTGCCTCTCGCACAGCAGCATCCACATGCACCATGCTGGACCGTCCAGCGGCCGCTATTGTTTTCATTCTAAGCTCAGTGGCGAGTGGATGGGTGCGTGGTCTTACCCTTGGAAGCATCCTTGTCTTCTTTAGGCTTCGCCACTTTTCCGCTCATAGATCCCAGTTTGGATGTGTAATTCCCGATTGAGACAAGAATCGAAATCCTTTTAATTGCCGGCCGTCTTCAGTGAAATCCTGACCGCGGGTTCCGGCTGCTGAGATAAGGCTTCTGCGGAGAGAGAAACACTCATCAGGGATTGTTCCTTTCATAATACGAGAACGGGCAGCGTGTGGTGTTCCACCGAGACAATGGACCATGGGAAGTACCCGAGGATCAAGGTGCTATTAGGGGGGCGGGGGCGGGGGGAAGGCAACTGGATGTGATTGTAAACATCCCAGTGGTGAGCTCTATACCCAGTCAGACGACAAAGGGGGCACTTCTGGTTTCAATAAACGCCGAGAAGCAGTCTGTTGAATGCGTCTCCAACCTACCTTATCTCCTCCACGTTTTCTGCTACATCAATGCACATTGATGAAAGGAAGCGCTCCCACCATGAATCCCGGTGTGTTGCATGAAGAAATCACGACCTGCTCTACTGTGACAAAGGAGAGGTGCAAAAAAATAAATATATATGAAGCGCAGGTTTTTTTTTTCCAGGGGTCTTCAATCAACGTCAGGAAGAAGAAAAAATGGAGCTCAAAAACACTGAACCCGTCCTTTGTGCAAACGATCCCCGAGGGGGGGATATATGTCATCCAGCTTGAGCGAGCAGGTTCTCTTGTCTGAGGCTCTTCCCACTGACGAGCTCTGCTCCTCTGAACGCTCGGCGGGCACAATCAACAGGATACACAGCGTGAGAGAGCGCGCGCTCCCTACCGCCCCCCGTCCCTCCCCCCTCTCCACGTTACAGCGCCAATTCACGCCCGTGGACGTTTGTTTGTGGACGAACACGCGCCCCGGCGGTGCGCGCAGCCACCGTGTGAGCGGGGGTTGTCGACGCGCCGAGGACTTTACAGCAGGAGGTGGTGCTGCGTGGCTGCGCGCACCATCTTGCTGTTGCTCTCGATCAGTTTTGCCTTTGCGGAGCTCTGCGTCATCCCATTCACATGCAGCAGGCGCGTTTATCCTCCTGCTCGGCTGTTCTCTTTCGGGTTATTGTATTAGATTTATTAGACAGGTTAATCAGGAACATTTGCCAAATATTTCAGTTGTAGTCTGTAATTATCACGTGCTGATCAGTAACTTTGTTGATAAAGCACATCAAATTAGCATGCAATAATCACTCATCATGTTTTGTCATCTCCCCAACCTTTAAATGTACCCCAAAAAATGTTATTACTGACCCTCTTGTGGTGTCATGCAGTTTGGCTTCAATTTCCCATGATTTACACTACTCATATCCCAAATGAGTAGTGTAATTTCAAATTAATTATTGGATACTTTAAAAGTCAATAATGTGTTTGTGTTTGTTTGTTTTTTCTAGAAACAATGGGCCATGGATTATCTCTAGATCCAGCAGTGAACACTTTTTATTTAAACTGCTTTCCACCAAAGACATATTATAAGAAATACAGACATATAGTGAAAGCTTCTCTGTCCAGCAAGTTGTTATGATATTTGGATTGGATTGAAAGCTTGGGGTCCTTACCTTTTTGTAAAAACTGTAAAGATGAAGCCTAAAAGTTACACCTCATTCGCATTAAATGATCCACTTCCAAATGTTGAGATTGCAACACTTGCAGATAGAAATCCAAAATTGTTTTCAAACCTCTTTTAGGCTCAATAATTATAATTCTGAGTTAAAAGTAAAAATCAGCCGTCATCCAGAAGTGTTGGTCTAGTCCCAGTCTGATTCGTGCAGGTTTTCTGTCACATCTCTTGGTGCTGCAGGTCTGTTAGCCCTCAGAGGCAGCAGAGGGGAAAGACCTGCTGGTCGAGGGTTACAAGATCTATATAGTTGCTATTTTTAGAAGAAACAAGACACCTTTCTAACTTTCTTCACATGCTCGAATCTTCCTGAGATGTCAAGCCACACGCTGGTTTCAAATGGTCGAATTATGGTTATGTTATGGTTTAGATCACTTCAGTCATGTTATTCTATTGTTTTTAGTCATTAAGACACATTGAACATAAATTAATTGTAAGGCTTCCAATATTTTTCATCTTTTTATATTGTTGCATCCTAACTTTCTTCATTATTTATATATTAACACATTTCTATATTAATCTTTACTATGCTTTGTGGTACCAAACAGTATGCATTTTATTTTATATCTGTTGTTAAGAAGGCTTTTTCATTGTCTTTGTTTATTCTTTAGCCTAGTATTAACAGATGACAGTCTTCAGTCTGTGGTTGTACACTCATGAGTAGTCAGCCTTAACTTGGTTGCAGCTCTTGACTGGCACCGTTTAGAACTACTCCTTATAGATTTTTTACTCCCTCCGGTTATAATTCCTTTGTGGAGGCAGCTGAGTCCTTGTTCATGTGCCTTCTAATTTAATCAGAAGTGCTAGAAGAAGCTCACCTGCTGCTTTCAGTCGCCTCCGTAGAGAGCTCGCTTCATTAGAAGAAAATTCATTGATTTATCCCTTTTTTAAAATCACCACATCTGACTGCTCTTTAGCTGTGAGGGGTTGCATAGTTATTATTTGTGATGGCGGCGTATACATTCTCATCATACATGCATCAAATGTACAATAGGTTAAACGAAAATCTCTGACTCATATGAAAATGTCTATAATCATTCATTATACATTAATAATTGTCCTCTAATCTGTATAATATATCTTATATGTAAGTTGTTGAATGACTTTATACATTTATGTATGTAGTATACATGTGTGTGCATGT
This sequence comes from Chelidonichthys spinosus, assembly GCA_029853015.1. Lineage (NCBI taxonomy): Eukaryota > Metazoa > Chordata > Actinopteri > Perciformes > Triglidae > Chelidonichthys > Chelidonichthys spinosus. The sequence continues at coordinate 12,971,737 of CM056823.1, read as the reverse complement.
ATATACACACACACACACACATACATATATATACATACAGTATGTGGGTTTTGTTACTGTGTCCATGGCCGACTGCCCCCGTTGACCTTTCCAGCAGGGCACCGCTGTACAGAGCTACATTCACCAGCAGCCTGTTTAAGGCAAAGCCCTGCAGCATGAAACAAACTCCTGACTCACATTCTGTCACATCACAGCGGCCGTGTCCTCCAGTATCACACAATAACCCCCGAATCACGTCTGCTTGTCTGCTGATTGCAGGATTCCTGCTAGAAAATGTAACCTTATGAAAGAAATGTTCAATGTTCTTATTTGCAAACGTGAAGATTCATTTTGACTTATGGAAATTCATTTGAAAAGTTACTCTTCGGTTATTATTGTACCATGCCTGCCTGTGTAGCATTGAAGAAGTTTATAGCGTGGGAGATTTATCATTTCTGTGAGCAGGATTTAAACAAAGAGGATGTTAGAACATTCATCTACATTTGGTGAAGAAATTGCATTGTCCATCTTATGGGTTTCCTCAAGGCGGTCCTTCCAATATTTCTAAATCACGTGATTCAAAGAGATTAGTCAGTTTTCCTTGTGGCGTGTCAGTCATACCCTAACTCTTATTCCTTGTAGTCGATCTTTAGGCAACATGCTTATCCAGTGACCAATGCAAATCTTTCAGAGGAAGTATTGTGGGCAAAGAGAATGAAATGAATGATGTTAAAATAATTGAAAGGTTGAACAAATAAAGAATCATAGAACTGAGAAAAATGTCCTATTTTAACATTTTTTTGCAAAAAGCTCTTGCATCAGATTTGTATAAATGTTGAACACATGAACCATGAAGCTTGTCACATTTTTAATGACTTTACATTTCGTTAATCAGATTCTATTTTTAGGGAAATTATGTATATTGATCGGAGAGTCGGTGTATATTCATCATGGCAGTCGGTTCAAAATCAATTTCCAATCGCCTGGATGCCACTCGCCCCATCTGCACACTAAGCTGACGTATAAATCACTCGCATGGGATGACAAACCAACGCCGGACCAATAGTGAAGGAGCAGCTTGATTTGTGATTTGGCCGGACTGAAAATCACCCAAGGTGATATTTATGGAGGAGCCAGTATGGATGGGGAATTTGTCCTCAAAAAACATTTTTGGAACAGGCGGTGAGGTGTTGGAGGGTGATTAATGTGCCACTGTTGTGCAGCGGGGTTACTCGTCTGCCACTGTTTGATGGTGTTAGCCTGAATCGGGCTCTGAGCGCGGCTGATAAGGTAATCATGCAGGTCCTGTTACAGGGGTGCTGATGACAGTGGATACAAGCTGGAGGTCGAGGAGCCTTTGTAGAATATGTGTCTGTATTATGTTGAATATTACGATTTATTATGAACCTTCTGTCTCTCACTCAGTGCCATAAGTTACGTGTATCACTACATCTTGTGACAGGTTCAGTGATTGAAGATTAACTGAGTAAATTAAGGATTTACTCAGTTAATAGGGAACATGGAAACTATTTTTATTTCATAACTATATAGTTTGGGATGTAGGAGAGAGGATTGAAAATAAGAATGAAGGCTATACGTGTTTGCATTTGTGTCTGTGTGTTTATGCATGTGTCCATAGAGGCTCACGCAGAAATGATGGATTTCATCAAACACTGTTCGCAGGACGGTCTGCTCATTTATCTCTGAGCCTCAACGAGCTCAGGCGCATTGACCCCACCTCCAAAGGTCAGAATGGGGTCAGCAAGTTATTTCAAAACTAAAGAGGTCAGAGTCGAAGTGTGTGACAGGATGCTGTATTTCTGTCACGTCTCCCTTTAACACACCACATAATTGACTTGGCTGCTCCCCAGATTGCAATTTTATCTCTCTCATGTCACCGAGTCAGGGGTGTATTTCAGCTGCGGGACAGATGATCTACATGGATTTGGTGCAGCTGCCATTTACCTCTGGTGATAAAGTCTTCATCAGCCCACTGGCCGATGAGCGATTAGCAGCTGTAACATGTATTACTGTGTAAAGAGTGATAGTTAAAATTAATGTATTATTATGAAAAATTAATGTCATCCATTTCTGCCCCATTGGCTGCCATCAGTGAGTTTTTTGCAAACTCATTTTTGACATTCAGCGGGGAAACGGTGAGCATTGCGGGCACTTTCTGACCAGGAGGGATGGGAGCTCCACTTTTCATTAACGGTGGCTGAACATTCCCGAGCCGGCAGCGTCTGTCAGCTCGGCTGCATCACGGCTCACAGAACCAGGAGGACACTGGAGCTCTCATTTCTTAGGAGCTCATAACGCTGTGTTTCTGGGTCACTATTGGCCAGAGTTAGCGTGGCAAAGTATGTATACTTGTAAGAAAACGCAGGCACTATTTAGTATTGTTAATTTTTCATCTTTATTTGTCCTGCACCTGCACAGGTAATCACTTTATAGTAAACAAAGACCCAGCCGTATGCTTTAAAGATTCAGCTCAATCTATGAACTAATTAGACCAACTATTTCTAGATCATCGACCCACTCCAAATAGCCTCACCTGTTTTATTATGTTTAATATGGAATCAAAAGATGGGATGAGATACAGTATTTGAAAATGTATTTCTCCTATACTTGAGTAAAGGATGTTCCACCTCATACAGAAAATGATTTTTTTTTTTTTACGTTTTCCTGGCAGGAGTTATCTGAAAGGCTTTTTTGTATTGGACTGTGACTGGTGTTGTGAGGCTGTAAATCCAAACACTACCTCTCCATCTTCAGCTAAACATCAAGACAAATGCTAGGTATCAGAGAGTTTTGCTTGGTGTGGATGAATTGGGCAAGCATGGAAATGGGTGTCATCAAACATCAGGCTTTCAAATGACAGAAATGACTGTTCTCATTAAGAGAATATCACATTAAGGTCAGTGACTTTATCTGGAGGAGGTGTTGGTGTCGGGGTGTAGTGCTTTCAGGCCTGCAGTGATGCTTTTTACAGCTCACATCGGAGGAGCTCCCCGTGGATATTACTGTGTAAGCTAGAAAGACGTGTGGTGAGAAATGCCCAGGGCCCGTTCAGTCTTTGAGTGTCAAACACCTATCACATTTCTTTTTTATTATTATTATTATTATCAAAAAACATCATTAAAATGTCATAAAATATGAATAAAATAATACAAAATATAACATCTATATCTATAGTATGCCATAAAAATATATTTAAAAAAGTCAGTGTTGTATGCTACAAAAATGACCAAAAGATCATATAGTATAAAAGTTTGGAAGAATGAAAAATGTATAAAATAGTAAGTCATAGAAAAAAGTTAAAGTTTAATATGACTTTTCAATAATACTCTAATCATACAGCATGCTCTTTTTAATTGAATTGGAATTGTTTCATTATGGCATACTACACAAAAGGTTTTGACATTTATTATACTATTTTATTACCTTTTGACATTTTATCTGATGGAGGTTTCTATGACTATTCATGACATTTTTTTATAACATTCTATTCTATGACTCTTTTTCATCACATTTATGACATATGACTTTTTATGACATACCATGACTTTTACATGACATTTTATGACATACTGATTTATGACTATTCATGATTTTTCGGACATCCTATGAATCTTTGTGATATTTTATGCTTTTTTCATGCACATTTTTCTGTGACTCTTTCGAATTACATTTTTATGACTTCTTTTATGGCATACTTTTGCCATAGCAATTATAATGATATATACTATACTATGACTTTTTGTTCTATGATTTTCTATGGCATACTATACTATGACCATTTCATTTTTATTGTGTTTAAATAACATTTTCTATCATAAAGTAAGTCATTATAATAAATTGTCATAAAAAGTCACATATGCCATGAAAAAGTAATTAAAAAGTCACAGTATAGTTTGTCATAAATTCTTAAAATGACTTAAAAGTAGTTGGCCATTTAAATGAATCATAAATAAACTAACTAGAGAGGACATCCATGTCCACAAGGATGTGTACATCTGTATATGAATAATGCCACACATGAGAATATAACATTTACATGTTTTGGCCTGAAGAATCCCTGAGCTCATGTCGCCACCGTGAAAGCTGGAAGGAACGGCTGATCTAATTAAACAGAACTCCTCCCCTGTTCCCCCCAGATCTTCTCTTATTTGTATCAACAGTACAGGAAATCATTCAAATGTCAATGGATACGAACACTAGCACTTTAATTTTGTATATTTCTAACTTACAAGTGTCGCCCAGTCAGTGATTATTATAATAACACAACAAAGATGAAAAAGAGGCTGCCAAAACAGTAATCTGAGTCAGTAATCAGTACAGATGCAAGGTGACTCTGGGAGAAAGAGTTTCAGTCCAAACTCACCCTGACTGACTCTGTCTTCCACTGGAAAGAGATAAAACGGTGCATATTTTAGTAGTGCTGTTATCCTTTTGGTAATGGAGTTCTCATTATGTTGGGTCTCCGTAAAATCTAGAGTCTAGATATATAATAATAATAATAATAATAATAATGTGTTTATAATCAGATCCTTGATTGTGACGTTAAATATCACAAGATTGACTAATAATAATAAAATGATAACTGTTATGTACATTTTTCCTGAGTCCGTGCTCCCCTTGTTGAGCTCTACAAACAGTCTGATTCACAGCTATCGAACAAAGGAAGCAAAACAAAGGCCCTCAACAGCCGGTCCAGCGTTCCTGGTGGAAGACAGAGGTCTGCACTGCCTGCAGCCCAGGAGATACGCTACGCTAACAATCGATAGCACTGAGCAAGCATCAGAGTTTTTACTATCGGCAAGGCCCTGACTGGATCCCCCACTGTAGTGACTAATCTAATTGGAGCCGACGCAGACTCCCCAGCTGTGCGTTGCTGCCAAAGAAAGAGAGAAGATGTCAGGGAGATCTTCATAAATCAATAGTCAGTCACAGACTGTTATACTTCCTTTTATCCGTCCATGCACCCACAGCGCTCATCTGAAGTCATCACCTCAATGCTGATAGCATAATAGAATAGTAAGGCAATGTCTGTATCCACTCCGCTATTTCACTCGGCTCAGAGGCTTCAGGGAAGAATGCTGTAGCTTCTTCACCTTCAGTAACAGACTTACATTTAGAAATATTACTCAAGGGCAGGTCAAAGTGTACAAACAGATTCACTACTATATTACTGATATTCATCCTGGCTGGAAATGATCGAGAGGCTCTTGTTTTAAGCAGACAGTGTTAATTACTCAGGCGTTTTAATTATTCAGCCTCTGAACGATTCAATGAAATATAAATGCCTCCGGTCAATAGTTGCCAACACTGGAGAAGACTTTGGACTCCCTCTGGGGGGATTTCATAGCCAGTGATGGGTTGCATCTTATACGCCAGACCACAGAATGACACCAGAGTTAAATCTTGAGCTGGCACGCTGAATCAGCACAAGCTCCAGAGATCACCCGTGACCACTATATCATCTCCTTGTTGAAAAACAAAACATTTGAGAAGAATACATTTAAAAGTGTCCATCGGTATTTTTGTTTATGCCTAATTGCGTGATTGTCTTGTGACTCACACCAACATTCTGATCGTTTGTGCTTTACCCGCTTCAATAAGGGCTAAATCTAAAATACACAAATACATTATTGACCCACTGATGGTAATTCATCTCAGACTGAGAGCTGTATCTGTGCTGCAGTGATAAATAACGGGATACATGATCCCATCTGTATTGATGTGTTTTTGTGTCACGTTGAATGATTGAGGTGTATGTCTGCCACCTTGTGGTCAAAGGTTTGAAGTGCATTTCATATGGGCACAGGAGAAAAACTGGATATCATGACTCAATTCATTTCAAATGTGGATTTAGATTTATGCCATTCCACAAACATTATCAGACCAATTCAAGCATAATTCAAACAATTAGGATATCTTGAGGGATCACAGTGATTCACACCAAGGGACGGCTGTAGTGAAGCACAGATTCAGCAAGAATGAAGAATACATTTGTTTTTAATGGGTCTGGTTAACTGGTTAATCCTCTGGTATTCCCGCTGTTTGTTCTTTTACAAATAAACACAACAACACTCCGTCTTTACATGTGGATGTCGACACCCTGGAGTTTCAGACAGTCAGGATGTGCAAACAGAGCTCTGCACTTTGGAGTGATGGTCCAATGTGTGTTTGTTTCTGGATACCACCGCTGTTTGGAATGGCACGCATTCTTTCTTCTGCCTTATGTTTCCTGCTTTTGGACTTTCAGCGGGGCTATGGAGGTATTTTGTGTTGAGTCTTTATGATGCTGATAAATCATTTCTCTTTTGACTTGAGCTTTATTTCAGTTGTGCGGATTTAATTTTAGAGCATCAGAATGCGTGACAGATGTTTGTTATTGCGGCGTATGAAACTAAAACGGTTCCTGAAACACTATGTTTTCCTGTCGCTCTCTCTAGCCCCGGGTCCAGTGTTCCTGTCTGGTCAAGCAGCTGACAGCGTCCTACAGCGACACAAACGTTACAACAATGGTGTGTTTGAGGAGTTTCTGGAAGGCAACCTGGAGAGAGAGTGCATTGAGGAAGTATGCGACCTGGAAGAGGCCAGGGAGATCTTTGAGAACGATCAACAGACAGTAGGTATTTATTTAGCTTTGATTTAGTAAGCATCCTTGCTTTTGCTGGCTGTACTCAACAGAGACTTTACTCTTTATTTTAGATGGCGTTCTGGGCGGGATATATAGGTAAGAATGTTAACGACGAGTCACCCCCGCACACAGAACATGGTCCAAATGTCCCAGTGGTGACTGTGTTTTTGTTTGTTTATTGTGTTTGTTTCCTGTCTGACTCAGACCTCAATGAGAGTTCATCGTCTTATAATGCATGACTGTATGTAACATGTGACATTATCTTATGAAAACATGTCCTTCCCTGAGTTAACTCTATGAAAGTACAAAATGAGATCTTCAGCTGAGGCACTGTGTCTGGATTTTCTCAGATGGCGATCAGTGTAAACCCGACCCGTGTCTGAACCAGGGCTCGTGCACCGATCACATCGGCTACTACACCTGTGCCTGTCAGACTGGCTTCACCGGCAGGAACTGTGAGATTGGTAAATGAAAGTCCTCCATTCACAAATGTCATCAAAAGAAATTCGATTTGTCTGTTACATGATCCAACGTTTCTGAGACTATGAGATCAAATGTGATTATACTTAAGTCTCAAAGGGTTTTAAACAGCCAGACATCATTTCCCCTGATTTTTAGAAATGAAATCAAAGGCTTGCATCCAGCATCAGTTTGGTTTTTAGAGTCTTTGTCTTTTTAGAGTGCCCTCTCTGTAAGTAGTGACTGCCTTTACCTGAATCCCATGTTTCTTTGTGTAGTGGGTGCCCTTAAGAATAGGTTCACAATTCACAAAGTCTTAAAACAATAGGTATATATGTGTTCAGAGATTATTCCCCGTCCATGCTGGCTATCAGGAGTTCCCTTTCTAATGCGCTTCCATGTTATCGATGGAGACAAAACCCACAGCCCTTGTTCTGTGCAAATGTATTTAGTCATCACACGATGCATGTTTGACATGTTGATGAATGTATATATAATAAGAGCATGGCTTTGAATTAAAGAGATCTTAGCACTGTTGCTCTTGAAGTACTACTTTACTCAGATGAGGACCTAACACTTGTTCTATTTTTAGCTCTTACTTTATCGGCAATGATACGTCGTGGTTTCTTTGTTTCCTTCTTTTGACAAATGTACTTATTGTAAGTCGCTTTGGACAAAAGCGTCTGCTAAATGACCTAAATGTAAATGTAAATGTAAAGATGTTTTTTTCCTCAGTTATAACAAAAAGGTGTGACCTGAACAACGGGGACTGTATGCACTTCTGTGAATCGATGGCCACTTTTGGAGCAAAATGCTTCTGTGCGAAAGGATACAGTCTGATGGAGGATGGACTGAGCTGTGAACCAGAAGGTATCGGTGTATTCAGAATGAATTCTCTGCTAAATATCATGATAGTAAACTCCACAGTGTGACGCCTCCTTTCTCACACCACCAGATGAGTTTCCATGTGGCAGAACTGCCCTGACGGAGGTAAGCCTCGGGTCCACAAGGTCTCTTTTCGGTCATGGGAATGGAAGCCTGCAGAACCAGACCAGCATCAACACTACTACATCCCCTCCCTCAACTCCAGCCAGTACCCCAGCGCCGCTTCCTGCCAACAGTGACACTGTTGAAAACGCGTCCCGAAGTGAATCACCCCGGAGATCTTACCGCGACGCCGACATCCCCACTGAGGAGCCACCCGTGCCTTATAAACGCATCGTAGGTGGTAAGGTGGTAATCCCAGGAGAGATCCCATGGCAGGTATTCTATGGAAATACATGATAAGGCTTCGGATATGTATGAAAGGAACAGCAGCTGCAGTGTGTTCACGGCGTCTCCTCCTCTTTTACCCAGGTGGCCTTGATAGAACGTCCCGGTGGGCAGGTATTCTGTGGGGGCTCCATTCTCAGTGAGCGCTGGGTTGTCACTGCTGCTCATTGCCTGGTGGAGGCTGCAGGCTCCTTCTTCATCAGAGTAGGTGAGATTCACTGCCACCAACTACAGCACTGGAGTTTCACCTCTGCTGAGGCACCATGGTGCTCTGAATATCTCCAGGTTTTAGCCTGTTGGTCGGTCGAAACAAACTTTTCACATCAACGTTTTGTTGTATTTCGCTTTTCTTTATGTATAAATTAATGAATAGAAAATGATTGGTTCTGTCTGCAGGGGAGCACAACATCTACATCAACGAGGGCACAGAACAGGATTACGAAGTGTTGGAGCAGCACATGCACCCTCGCTACAACAGCAGCGTAAGCTTGTACAACCACGACATCGCCCTGCTGTACCTCAAAAGCCCCATCACCTTCTCCACAACGGTCCGGCCCATCTGCATAGGGCCCAAGGCGTTCACCGAGGCGCTCGTGAAGAGGTTTTCCCCGGCCACGGTCAGCGGCTGGGGCCGAACGCGCTTCCTCGGCTTCACGGCTAACACTTTGCAGAAGGTGGAGGTCCCCTTCACGGACCGGACAGAGTGTAAGCAGAGCAGCAGTGTCAGGATCACTCCCGTCATGTTTTGTGCAGGATACTACAGCGAGGCCAAGGATTCCTGTCAGGGGGACAGTGGAGGTCCTCACACTAACAGTATTCATGACACCTGGTTTCTGACGGGCATTGTGAGCTGGGGGGAAGAATGTGCAAAGCAGGGGAAATACGGTGTGTACACCCGGGTGTCCCTTTATTACCGCTGGATAAACCATGTTATGGGATTAACTAAACACAGGCTGGCATTTGATGTGGAGGACCCCGACATGTAAAGATTATGGATTTTAACAATATGTGGTTTAAAATCTTTGGCTTGATACTATCCGCTTCACAGGATATTAATTAGATCTACATAACTAAAAAACAAGTGTACTTTACATCGACTGAATAATTTGTAATAAATAATAATAATAAACTGCAGAAGCAGTATATATTGTAAAGAATGCAAACGTTTTAAAAAAAGAAAAAGATATGTGGGTGTGTTTAACATTTTTTAACATTACTTTGATGATGTCCTTCTATACTCTTTGAAATAAATATCAAATTCATGTCATACCTACTTATGTGTACAGTACATGAAAGCATAGGACTCCCATCTGCTGGTAAATATATGACTTACAAGTTGTGGTCTTCAGTAGCAGAGAAACAAAAAAGCATCTTTGGAAACAGACTTCAAATGAAACATGATTCAAAAACTGAAAAAAAAAGACAAATCTGCATCATTTATTTGACGTTGGCTTCCATTAAAACAAGAATACAGAAATGATAAAGTAAATCAGGATGCATGGAAAAGCGCAGCCTTAGTTTTCAGCCAAACATCACCATGTTAAAACAAGTACTGAATTATTTCCATTACCAAAATAATTATTGCAATTTTTCTTTTTACAGTACAAATGCAAGCCTGTTTAAAACAGTGACTGTCTCACAGTACAAACCTAGAGTTTGCAGTTGCCATGCATTTTCATCTGAAAGAAATATTAAAGCAACAGGCTCAGGCTACTTGGCTCATCAGGATAAATAAGATTTCAAGCAGGTTTTATTTGGTTCTGTTTTCCAACCTGGAAAAAATCTCTGCAAAATCTGCAGCATTTTGGATGAAAGTTACAAAGAAACATTTTCGATTCGAATGATTTTTGTCATATAAGCTAAAAATGTGCAGTCAAGCATAGCTCCTTTGAATATATGCAGATATAATTTAATTCAGAGCTGCACAGAAAGCTCACAATATGGAGGAACAACATGACAGCAAAATAAATAAATTAACAACATAGGAAAATTTGTAGTGCGGAGCCGCCCCTGCTTCCTTCTAGACTCATTTACATATCAAACACAGCGAATCAAAGGCAGCCCTCTGACTGAGGCCTCGATTTGATGTGGTAAATTCATATAAGTCTGCAATCAATATTTAATTAAGCGCTCAACACAGAGGGTACATTTCACGTTGGCTGTATGATCCCTTTTAATGGGGAACCCGAGATTAACTGAGCCGTAATGGTGAGGAGGAAACCATCTGCCTCTGTGATGGAGGGGTACACGTAGAATAATCCCACCCCTTCTCTGTTGGGCTCACCCTCCTCTACGCTGCACACACCAAAGAATACGTTGCCATCAATCTTCATCATGTCTGCTTGTGTCTTACATTATCATCACTGGCATGTCGACGGCTGCCTGCATGAAGGGGGGTATGTCTCCCCTGATTACCTAACATGTCATACATTCAAGAGTAAAAGGAAAAAATAACAGCATGAGTAAGAGGAAATACACAGTAACAGGTAAAGCAGCAAGGAAAGCACACATTCAGTAGACAATAGGCGGCTGTCTCTCCCGTCCCTCCGCCTTATTAAAGTGTCTGTGAGGTCAGGTTAAAGCAAGAAGGAGTGTTTGACTTTCCAAACAGTACATACAAGTGTCAAAGAGCAGGGAAAAAAGGCATTATGGCACGGCACATTTTGGCATTCTAACTCCTAGACTGTATAGAAGAGTGTTGCCTTGAGGAATGAAATGTACGAAAGACACAATGAAGTATTTCAATGTCAACTTATTACAGACATGACACACCGAGGTACAGTTAATGTTAAAAAAATGATGCATGTGTACAAAAGTCTCTGCTTTAAGAAATGTTGTAGGTAAATCCTGGCCTACCATCCATTCAGCACACACTCTGAGATACCAGAATCTTCAATATTAGTTGGAATGGGGGAAGCGGTGAAAAATGTTGTGAGTCCCCAGATTGTGAACCTGACATCCAGACTCTATGTGTTGCAGATGGAAGACTTTCTCACCAATCAGAAAAGAGGAAGAGCAGTCAGGATCCAAGAATCAGCTGTTGATTGTCCATGAGGGCTAGATAGTTCCCCCGAGCCTTTACACCGGTGCCACAGCACACCTTCACTGTCTGAAAACCCAGTAGATTGTCAATCAGAACCTGGAAAAAACATCAGGTGTGCAGATTCCCACGCTTTTCTCTTTAATGATTGAACGATGCCAGAGGAAGCAGGCGTCGCCAGGGAGTGAGGGGCCGATCGGTTATGAGACAGCTATGACTCGGCCCGTCCATCATCCACAGATAAATATCAGATTTGCAATCTGTGCCTTCATCATTATGGGGAGCTGAGCTTTCTTGCCTTCAGGTTCCCTGGGTCTACAAGAGAATGTACACACACACAGATAATCAAAGTCAGGAAATACTATGGCTGAGCATTATATCTGGAAGCCCTCGTATTTTCTTTACCCCCCAGTCTGGAGGAGTGTCCTTGACTGCTGTGGACTAGAATCAGCTGCAGGCTGGCAGCTGCTATGAAGCCCTCCTGTCGCCGACTCAAGTTTTTCACCAGCCTGAAGGATGAAGAAAAGTCAGGGATGGGTGAGAAGGGAAAGAGAGGGGAAATGACATATATACATTTTAGTACGTTTATGTCTAATTAAAAAACATGGATCATACAGCTATATTTAACATATAGTTTAGCTGATCACTAAGCCACACTGACTGATTAGCTTACTTCACATTATGTGTGTTTACAGGCTGAAAACTCACCAGCACCCCTTGTTGTCTTCACACTGCAGTTGGATGACGTCTCCACATTTGATGGTGATGCTCTCTGGTCCATTCTGAAGACAGTCAGCCAAAGCCCTGTATCTGCCTGGAGACTGACATGGATGGAAACTCGTCAGGAAGTACAGAAAGATGGATTTATGTAGTGAAGTGGAAATAATGTATGAAAGAAGAAAATAAAAGTCATAGTATAGTATGTTAAAAAACATGATGAAAAAAGTCCGAATTATATCTTGAAAAATGTGAAAAAATGTCATAGTATAGTAGGTAAAACAAAGTGATGAAAAAAGTTATAGTATGTTGAAAAATGTTATTTAAAAAAATCATAGTATAGTATGTTGAAAAACTTGATGAAAAAACATTTTATAAAAAAAAATATCATAGCATAATATGCCAGAAAAAAATGATGAAAAAAGCCATAATTTAGTATGTCGAAACATTTGATGAAAAAAATGTCAAAGTATAGTATGTCGAAAAAAGTGATGAAAATAATTGTACGTTGAAAGAAGTCATAGCATATCAGGAAGGAATACAGATTGAATTTCTCACTTAATGAGACTCACAGGAGGGTATGGAACCAACAACCATTTAGTTAGGATAGTATAATAGTTACAAATAGTGCTATAAAAAGTCATAGTGTGTATGTCAAAAAATATGATGAAAAAATAAAGTCATAGTATAATGTCTAAAAAGTTTGAAAAAGGCATAGTATAGTTGACGAAAAAAGGGGCTAAAAAAACATATTTTTCCAAAATGTTTTGGGAAAAAAGTCATGTTATAGTATGTTCAAAAAGAGTAATGAAAAAAGTCAAAAAATATTATGAAAATGAAAGTCATAGTAAAATACACTATGCCTAAAAAAGTGTGAAAAAAGTCATAGTATAGTTGTTATATGACTAAAAAAGTGTAGATGTATAGTAGATGGAAGATTTGATGAAAAGGTCATAGTATAGTATGCCGAAAAGTCATAAAGTCATAAAAAAAAGTCGTAAAAACTGAAAAATGTGCAGAAAAAAGTCATAGTATAATATGCCAAAAAAGAAAGTCATAATATAATGTCTAAAAAAGTGTAGTATTATAGTATAGTTGACAAAAAATGTAATGATGTTGAAAAAACTTATAGTATGCAGGAACCAAATCTACCCTAGACAAGTGTGTAGTTAGATATAACAGGTCACAGGAGGACTTGCACAGCCACTAATCTGGACATCTATGTACGATTCCACCACTGCCGGTCTCACCAGTTGCTCCATAACCTCCTCCTCTGTGTCAGATGGGTGGAAGGCGTCCCGACCTCCAGACCACTCCTCCAGACCCTCGCAGATGTCTACCGATTGATGAGCTCCGGGCCAACCTGAGAAACACACATAACTCCGGCTGTGACGTGCATCGACGAACACGTCTATACAAACACTGCTCCTCAAAGGCACCATGTAGATACTTAGTAACTATATTAACATTGTAAAAACCCCTTTATCACTTACTGGGAAATTAACAAGAACGGAGAATCAAAAGCTAATCTCAGTAGTTGGACCTTTTCCCTCCAAATTCCTTGATGTACCTGGTTCTTCAGGTCAAAGTACACCTGAACTGCTGAGGGGGGAAAAGTCAAATATCTGTTCAGTTAGAGACTAGGAAGACAATCAGCAACAGCAGCAATACTACACAATGCAACGCATGGTTTCCATCAACTCCCATCACATGTTCTGTGCTTTAGTTACTAAGTATCTACTAGATTGTGTGCCGATGAGATTTACTCACTCTTGCGGTTGTGCTGGTGTTTCGGGGAGTGAGACTGGGGGTCTGGACTGCTCCTCCCTGACTCGGTGTCCTCTGAGCTCACTGACGCCCTCTGCTGCTTGCTGGGGGAACAACAAAACATGCATCATCACATGCTCAACCATCAGCAGACACACTCAGGATAGCTGTTATCCTCAGGCACACAATCTAGGGTCAGGTCTCACTCTCTCTGTCTGATCGATGCCTCCAACAGCACAGCTGACCCCAGATCAGTGTCAAGGAACAACTCTGTCCTATTTCTCAAACAGCCATGACCAGACAGCAGCAGGGAGCACAGATCAGCCATATGCAAGCTTCTCTGTAAAAGTAGGACTCACAGACCGCTGACGCAGGGAAGATCTGGCCTCGATTTCTCAAGATCCAAATTTAGAGATTTGAATTCTACAGTAACTTGTTTAGATCTCAAAAAACGAGCCCCATCTTTAAAACCAGCTATCATGAGGAAATTAAGAATATTCATGGAATGAAAACCAAAACATTTTGTTTTTTGTTTGCCTTTTTTGCATTTCATGCAAATAGCAAATCTGAGATGCAGAAATAAGAGCCGTTGCTTTTTTGATACCATGTCAATGCCATGAAGGAGCGGCCGAGGCCTTTCACCGCGTGGAGGGAATGTCGGGGTCAGGTAGGAACCAGGATGAAGGTTAGAAAAAGGGGTTGCAGGTGACGATCAGTATGCAAACACAGCAGCCCTGGGTTTTTGATCCCCAAGCTGGATGGGTCATGCCAGGGCGAGGCGAGCCAGGCTGAGTTTACCACTGAGCGTTAGGGCGGGTCAGTGGCGCTGGGGGCGGTGGCGGGGACGCGGCCGGGGCCGTTGCCGGGGGCTTCGGGGACGGGGGCTCCGGGAACGCAGGCACAGAAACACATCCGCCGTCAGCGAGACAAAGTCCAGCCCCGGCAGACAGCCCCTGGGTACCCCTCTGGACGGCCGCATGCCCCTGCAGATGGGGGATGGGAGGAGTGGGGACAGGCAACCAGACAGCAGTGGACAGAATGGGGGGAGGCGGTGGTCACCGTTTTCTTACACCCCTACACACAAAGCTGCTACCACGGCAACCGTCACATTCACCCACGCTGTGGTCAGACATCAGCGTTTGCAGATAGTAGTGCTGTGATGTGTGTGTGTGTGTGTGTGTGTGTGTGTGTGTGTGTGTGTGTGTGTGTAGCCTACGGCATGCACCTAACTGGCTGCTGGAACGACCGTTTCCGTGACACTGACCTCTCAGAGAGTGGAGGAGGAGAAAGCTGCATGTGTCCATCCATTTGGCCATGTTGATATGCTTCATCTGTGAGGAGAGAAGTTTTTCATTTTCAGTGCAGGTTCTCAGTTGTTTTTAAATGTAATATTGATTTTAGGGGCCGGAGTCCTTAATAAGACTACGTATAGATGTGTGAGTATATATGTGAGCGTGTCTAGTCATGCATATGTTGGGATGAACGAGAACATATGACCATCTGTCCACCATGTTTGTATGTTGTTTTTGTTATATGACGACTGTGACTATGTAGAACAGTGTATAGTGAAGAGAATCAAAGCACAAACCTCCACTTACAGAGCTTTCAACCACATCTCGTACTCTCTGAGTAACGCAGTTCAAAGCATAAAAGCTAGTAAATGGAACTTTGCACTTAGACTCTTCGTCCCACAGTCGCTTCAGTTGTTCACAGACCTCTGAGCAGCTTCTGCTGGTTAGTCAGGATCCTTCGAAGCTCATTGAGCCAGGCCATCTTCACCTCCACGGTCGGAGCCTGAGAGACAGCAGGGATATTTATATGTAGGTTTATAACAGGGATGGTGCACAAGAGTCAACATTTCAGTTTCCACCTCTGAAATGTTGACTAATGAGCTAATCTGCAGGTTTTTCAACATTCTGTATATACTTCCATCGATCCACGATGCTGCCATTCCTATTAGGCTTCTGTTTGTCAGTTCATCATTTGTCTTTCAAATGTCAGGATATTGTATAAATATCAATCCTAAATTCCCTAAACCCCAAAAACATTTTGCTTATTTGAAAAGAAGACAGAATGAAACGGTATAATTCTGCTTGACAAAAACATAAAAAACCTGCCAAACTAACTGACTGATCGCTGCTGCTCCAGTTTAAAGGGTCTAAAATCTGATCTGCCATGTGCTGCATTCAAACTGTTCAACGTGCTCACATGAAACTTTTCCCCACTCCTCACCTGAACCACATACACCTCCTCCCTGCCGCTGTACCAGATCTCAAACTTCTTCACATCTCCCTTGACGTTCTCTGTAATCCCCACAGCAGTCATCTGCCAAGAGACATACACACACACACACACACACATTAGGACGTACGGCGCATCATACATCAGACTTACATCATGTAACACATCTGTCCTGTCAGAACACAAACACACACACACCTCCGCTGTGTGACTGCTTCCTCCCCACATCCTCAATAATGAATCAAGAGCAGCATCTGCTGGTGTGACACCTGCTGCGACGTCAACGCCACCACCGAAGACGTCTTACAACGCCGGGTTCTGAGGCCAGCTGGCCCACTTACACATGTTAAAAGGCAGCAACACAGACGCAGGCATTTAATGAGTGTCTCCGCTCCATTGTGTAGCGCTGAAACCTAATTATAGATCATGTTAGTGGTAATGCCCTGAGTGGTGATGTGTGATGGATTTTTAACCAATGCAATAAACCATTTGTCTTATTAAGTTACTTTTTTTGGGCTGCGTTTAATAGGAAACCATCACCAGCTTTTATCCACTGTTTTGTGTTGTTTTTTTTACTTAAGCTGTGTTCAAAATTATTTTATTTTGAGACTGTTTTTGGATCCTGACCCTGGTCTGAATCTGGACTGAGATCCCTCAGTGAGAGAAATTGTTTTACTTATTTTTTATCCCTCATATGCCATGTCCTGAGATGACTGTGCCATGTTTGGAGGGGGTTAGTGAGTAAGTATTATTTATTTTTTTATTATTTACTTCTGTTGTGGTGTTTTGTTCTGTGTTGTGTTTTTGTCCTTGAAATCTGAAAATGCCAATAAAAATATGAATTACAAAAAAAAATACATATATATTTTATCCTTTGTCCAATATTGTACTCTATAGTGAGCATTAAATCTACATTGTGACAGGTGGACTGCATTTGTGTTATTGCACTGTAGAACAATTAGCCAAAGTATTTTGGACGTTGCTATGGACACAGCAACACTGATGAAATGACAGGAAGTCAATATAGTTTGAGAGGTAACAACACATTCACAGCAGTGGCTTACTTTTACCCATCTCCTCCATAAACAAATGAGTATGAAACTCTATCAGTCACTCACATTATATTGAGTCACTCAATATATACACTACTGTATACTTATATATATTAGTTATATATTAGTACAAAGTACTGGAATAAGTATCCACTAAAAAAGACAGACACGCAGGCCATCTAATTATTTTCTCCAGCCTGACTTTTTCGACGGGTTTTTACAGTCCGGCCACGATGAGAATTTTTATAAATTTTTTATGTCAGAGTATTTAATGTATTCATGGCTATCAGTTACGAGGATTTCAAGCAATATAACATAAAGTGTTTCTGAATAGAATCACCTACTCAACCTTTAATATATTAATGCATTTATAACATATTTTAGCAAATTGCCCGACAACCAGACAAAGACTGGCGTACATCCTTCTGAGGACACAAACAAAGACGGGGAACCACCTTGAGACAGTGCTTGAAGCTGTAGGACGGGGTCTTGTCGCAGCCGTCTCCGTGCTCCTCCCTCCGCTTGCAGAAGAGCAGCGCTCTCTCGTACAGGAAGAGGTGCCTCTGCATGGGCTTGAAGCGAGCCAGCTCCTTCATGCGCGTGGGCCCTTTCTTGTGGCTGATCCACACACTGAAGGAGCCCTGCATCAACACGCGGCCCAGCTCGCAGATGTCCCCCTGCACACAGGGGACAGAGGGATGTGTGTGTGAGCCTTCATGGTTAAATATATTCTCTGTAAACATCACGTTGAGTTTTCGAAATTCAGAGTTGTCACCTCGTAGCCTGTGATGGCTATCTGATGCATGGAGTCATTGACTGATTTGAGCAGGTCCAGCATTGCCGTTAGCGCCCCCTGCAGCGCTGAAGTGCCCTCGCCGTCTGTACTGTACTTCAGAAGTTCCTGAATACACGAACAAAAGAGGTGACATGTAGGAAAATACATGCAAAACCACAGTAGCTGAAACAGCACACTCTAGTGGTAAAGACTTAAAATACACACTAGAGGTAAAAAGTAAATGTACACAACTAGCAACACGTGTACTGAGTGCAGTTTGGGACAGTTTTGAGGCTGAATTTTTTTATTTATTTATTTTTTTTTTTTGTATTTTAATGATACATAGAAGGCTAATTTCATGGGAAATCTAGCATGAAATAGCATCCAAACATAATGTAGGTGATCATGACAGCAGCCTCTGTCCAACCTTAAGCAGCAGCTGGTATTTGGTGAGCCGTTGGATTGGTTTCAACAGGTAGGAATCCAGGCCCAGTTTGTGCTCCAGCTTTTTTTGACACTCCTCCATAAGGAAACACAAAGAATAATGAATATGTTTGTCAATGAGAGAGAAGGATCACAGCTTAGCAAGTGAGCTAGTTCAGCTTAGTTAACTTAGTTGTATCTTAGAACAGGAGAAGTAGATCTTTTTGTATAAAGTACATATTTACAGTACTTGAAATATGGTAAACATATCATGCATGACACCAAAGCAGTACATAATTCAGACAAAGTTGCTCTTTGAAAGTCAAAACTGACCTGAAAGAAGCCACAGTCAGAGAATTGCCTCCACAGCGCCTCAGAGCGTGGCTTATTCTGACAGTAGCATTCATACATTTGGAAACTCTCTTTCTGGGGAGACAGGAAAGAGGAATCTGTTTGAGAAATGTGTCAAAAAAAAGATGTACAATTAATCAGAATCTAAAGAAGCTACACCACAACACATTTATCATCTCACCCGCTGCAGAAAACAAGCTCCTACACTTTCAGGAGCCTCCAGACATCCTTCCAGGGCCTGAAGGAAAACCCTGGATTGAGAAAAAGGTCAAAGGTCATGAAAAAGATCATAACCATCTTCACCTATACCCTCCCGTGCATCAACATATAATATATAGGTGAGTCAATCTATGAAAAAAAGGGCTTAACCCCAAAAAAATTGATACAAAAGGTTTTTCAATGGATTCTAGTAGTATTTGGTGTGCTGAATAACATACTAAAAGTATACCAAAATATACCTCCCAGAAAGCCCTCATTTCCAAGATGGCGGCCGAAATGGCGGCGGGGAGCTTGAAATGGCTATATCTCAAATTGAAAAAATGTTCCAAAGGAATTTTCAACTGATTCTGGTACCTCTGGACATGCTTACGAACATACTAAAAATCTAGTAAAATACACCTTCCGGAAAGGCTTCATTTTCAAGATGGCGTCCAAAATGGTGGCCGGCCAAGCTTAAAATGGCTATCTCAATAGAAAAAGATTATTCAAATGATTTTTCATTTGATTCTGGTACCTGCAAATATGCTTATGAACATACTAACAATCTAGGAAAATATACCTCCCAGAAAGGCTTCATTTTCATAATGGCGTCCAAAATGACGGCCAGGAGCTTAGAATGGCTATATCTCAAATGGAAAATGTTACAAAAGAATGTTTCAACTGATTCTGGTACCTCTATACAATAAGAATGTGCGACAAATCTAGGTAAATATAACTGCTAGAAAGGCATCATTTTCAAAGTGACTGCCTGTAAGCTTACATTGGTTAAATGGTTAAAATTGGTTACTATTCAAACTAGAAAGGTGGTGTTGGTGTTGAACAACATAAATGCCACACTTATTGTGGTCTTTATTCATCATCATCTTCGGGCTCCTCTGGAAGAAACTTGTTATGTGGATTGTCACAAGTGATGGCTGTCCTCTTTGGTGGAAAGTGCACAGATTCCCTTGCAGCAATGCGATATAACATTTTCAGCAAGAAGGTGATCTCAGCTTCATCAACTGTAACGCCTGAACGTCTGCCACCAACTGAATCTACGACCAAATTTCGCTGTTGTAGAGCATACTACCAGGTCATGGTCTGGAAGGGAACAGAAGATGGTATGGATGCCCTGAACTGGGGGTGGAGCCTGCAAGACAATAGATTTGTCCCACTCATGTCAACAATGAATGTTGCTCCAGACAGTCTCTTGAAGGTCATTCATTGTAACTGTACCACTGCCTGCAAGACACTCCGCTGCTCTTGCAGAAAATATGGACTACCTTGTACTACTGTCTGTGGACCATGTCAACTTAAGGAATGTGACAATCCACATAACAAGTTTCTTCCAGAGGAGCCCGAAGATGATGATGAATAAAGACCACAATAAGTGTGGCATTTATGTTGTTCAACACCAACACCACCTTTCTAGTTTGAATAGTAACCAATTTTAACCATTTAACCAATGTAAGCTTACAGGCAGTCACTTTGAAAATGATGCCTTTCTAGCAGTTATATTTACCTAGATTTGTCGCACGTTCTTATTGTATAGAGGTACCAGAATCAGTTGAAACATTCTTTTGTAACATTTTCCATTTGAGATATAGCCATTCTAAGCTCCTGGCCGCCATTTTGGACGCCATTATGAAAATGAAGCCTTTCTGGGAGGTATATTTTCCTAGATTGTTAGTATGTTCATAAGCATATTTGCAGGTACCAGAATCAAGTGAAAAATCATTCGAATAATCTTTTTCTATTGAGATATATAGCCATTTTGAGCTTGGCCGGCCACCATTTTGGACGCCATCTTGAAAATGAAGCCTTTCCGGAAGGTGTATTTTACTAGATTTTTAATATGTTCGTAAGCATGTCCAGAGGCACAAGAAGCAGTTGAAAATTCCTTTGCAACATTTTTTCAATTTGAGATATAGCCATTTCAAGCTCCCCGCTGCCATTTCGGCCGCCATCTTGGAAATGAGGGCTTTCTGGGAGGTATATTTTGGTATACTTTTAGTATGTTATTCAGCACACCAAATACTACTAGAATCCATTGAAAAACCTTTTGTATCAATTTTTTGGGGGTTAAGCCCTTTTTTTTCATAGATTGACTCACCTAATATATAATAACTGGCTGTTGACCTCGGCCAGCGCCTGTGACTAATCCATTCTAGTGTTTTGCATGTAAAGTTTAAATTGATCAATCCAGGCAATATATATATATATATTACAAATCCATCTGATTTTATGTTGCTTCCCTTCTTGTTAGAGAGCTGGCACTCTGGTATATAAAGTACACAGAATCACACCACGGAAACCACTGTAGCTCTCAATAAAAAACTCTCTCAGTGCCGCACTCTTATTCCCCGCCAGCTTGGTGTGCTTGGCTCTAAAATCAAAATTACCCATGGGCCTCAGCAGGACTGCACGCTCTGTAGGCGGCCAGTAGAAACGCCAACACTAAACAACTCCACTGTGTATGTTTGCCAGTTTTCTTGTAAACAAATAAAAATCACGTTTACATTAGATGTTACTCACCAAAACACAAACATAGAGAGTTTTAGTGTAACTAAAAGCTAAACCTTTAAAGTAAAAAAGAATACTACCTAAATCTGTTAAACTAATTGACCACAAATCAATCAATATATAGCTGTCAGTATACCTTGGAAACACATGCTTCTCCTTACAACAATGTGTTTGATTTTTTTTTCTTTTATGTATTTTTTTTTTATACATAAATGATATGATATTTCTTTAAAAACCAACTGAAACAAAAATAATCCCTTCCAATGATCCTTTATGACCCACTGGGTATGTGTGTGTGTGTGTGTGTGTGTGTGTGTCTGTATCTGCTTGCATCTTTGCATTTCAAACAGGTCTACTAGGTGTGATGTGGGTCGTTGATGATCAGTGACCTGCTGTGGAAATTGTAGATCTCAGGCATGTTTCCAAACAGGATGTCTCTCTTGCTGCGGAGGATCGGGGGTAAAAGCCCCGACAGAGCCGGGTTGTCCATCGCCGCCCTGTATCCCTGCAATAGGAAATCATGGCGACACCATTAGAGATATATAAGGTTTTGCATTATGCAATATTACCATGAGTCTTTAAACATACAGGAAGCCTACGATACACACATGGAATAACCATGAGGTTTGTAAAGAAGTGTGTTTTCTCACCAGCAGAATTGACAGCAGCTCTTCCACATAGATTCTTTCTGTCTCTATTAGTTCCCTCATCACATGACTGTGAGACAGACACACACACACACACACACACACACACATAGACAGAGAGAGCACCAGAGGGCATTATTAGCACCAAACAAAGAGAATCACAAAGTAAACATAAAACTCAAGAGCAGTAGAGACAGACGGCTGGACAGACAGACAGACGGCTGGACAGACAGACAGGCGGCGCCTCCTCACCGCTTCAGGAGATCTGGGCTGTCCTCTCCATCCAGACCGTACGGCACGCAGCTCCGGCTCTCCTGGTAGTCGTGGATCACCTCGATCTACAACAAAACACAACAGTCTGATACCCTTCCATTTGGATTTAGAGAAAATGTTTAACACTGAACAAATTACTGGACCGAATAGGAAAAGGTCAGAAAATAATATATGCTTAGATAATAAACATTTCAGTTCAGCTGACATCAGATCTTCACTGCACGATAACTGGAGCCTAAATAACTCACAATAACAACATTAATGTGATATCTAGAGAATCTGTCTTCAACCATTACTGAATATATAAAATACTTTATGAGGCAGAGAATTTTTGTGTAGTGTATTATTAACATGATTTCAGTATTTCTTTTTTAAATACCCAGGTTATCGTCAGCACCTAAAAAAAAAAAAAAATGTTGTTTCATAAAAGCTTTAAATGTTTCCTTACTTTCCTAGGGTTGGGGCTCTTCCGCGATGCTCTCTTCCCAGGCAGAGAGATGTCGAATGTAAACTTCAAACCATCACCTGTAAGACCCAGATTCTCAGCCGTGGCAGCAGCAGCTCACCATTAGAGTAATTCACATACAATATATTACCATGTGATCTGATGAGGCATATTGAGGAAGTCATTAATTTTACGCATCCACACAAAAACAAAGATTGTTTATGACCGTATACACAGGATTTACTCGCTGCTCCTTTGACATTTTGTATTCCTCAGTAACTTGAAAAACAAAACAATCAGCCATGATTGAGGAAATCATGCTAATGGGTTCCCGACTCTAAAGGTGCGGCCTGGAAGCAGCGTGTAAAGATCTAAAGCAACCGTCGTGTGTGCGTGTGCCATGTTACATTCATTAGCGGTACGGATGCACGTGCGTGCGTATACGTGCGCGTATGCATGTACCGGATCTAATCGATCAAAGGGAACCATTTTTCCCTTCATCTCCTCTCTTAAATGGCTGCTGTCCCGAAGTCTCACGGGGGTTCATAATCACTTTCATTCTCTTTCTTGTTATTACTCTCATTAGTATGGCTTCATTTCACCGAGAACAAAACCTTAAAGACATGAATGGACGTAGAAAACGCCGATGTGGACGGACACATGTTCAGTGGCTATAATAGGTTAATTCAAATTTAAAAAAAGAAACACACAGGAGATAACACGGTAATAATTGGGTACCACTGTATGTGGTTCGCTTTGTGCAACCTCCCTTGAGACACAAAGGGAGATGAAAGGTTGTTTTTTAATGTATAAGAACCACATATGGTTCTGTGGTTCTATCCTGACTAATAGAGCAGTCAGGTATTTCCCAGCAGACTGATTATAGCTTCTATCCTCACTCCAGCTGGTTGTAAAGGTGGCCTGCTCACCCCAGAGCCCATTCAGGAACACCTAGGGCTACTCAGTGGGACCCTGTGATGTGTTAATGTAACTACGGTGCCTAAAGGAAAGATTCAAGGGGGGGAGGGGGTCCCATACTGGGCCTGGGTGGGTGGGGAGTTAGATCATTTGTAGAAAACCTCCGTATATGCTGCAAACTAGGGCAGCTGACTGAAGGCAAAGCTGTTTATACAACTACGACAAAAATCTTTAGTGTGTGTGTGTGTGTGTGTGTGTGTGTGTGTGTGTGTGTGTGTGGCGTCACCATGTTTGGGGGAGAAGAGCGGGGACTTGGAGCGCGGTGGGTTTTCGGCCCTGGGGGCCACCAGTTGGACCGGTCGCACGTGTTTATCAGCCAGCTTCCTTAGACAAGCCTGTCGGCTCTGGATCATCTGCTGCACGGCTGCGTGCTTCTCAAACGTCTTCCCTACGTGGTCCTAACGGAGAGAGAGGACACAGAGGACATTCAGTTATGATGTCAACTCCATACATAGCGCTGATATTGAGAAACAAACAAGGTTAGAGTGCGAAGACACTTAGAGTGTTCACAGTTCCATGCCTCCGCCTTTCAGTGAAGTTACATGTCCAAAAATGTCATCATTTTATGAAATTGGTCATAATTACAATTTGATTTATCGATTTATAGTCAAAAAACCTGACCTCTGAGTGACTGGATGGTATGGAAGTACAGACAGATGGACAGATGGACAGATGGACGGCACAGAGGCATTAAAGATGCTTTTGGTGGATTTCACCGACCTGCAGCTGAGGCGTGACGACAGCCTCATACTCGATGGCCAGGATGTCAGGTCCTGAGCTCAGCATGGATGGCGCCCCCTCCAGGAACCTCTCAATGTCCCTCAGAGCAGCCTGGGCCCCCTCCTTAGACTGGTACTTATCCACCAGCTGATTGGCGAGCAGATACGCTCCGTCGTCACACCAAGTTTGGGCCTGAAGGCAGGGAGAACACGGCGCGTAAAGAAATCTGTGTGTGCCGACGAGCGTGTAGACGCACGTCCCGTCTCAGTACCTGTCCGAGACAGAGCAGCAGCTGGTGCGTCTGCAGGAGACGCGTGTGTTTGAGCTTGAGAGCAGCGTTGAGTGTATCACAGTAGTGGCGAAGCTCGTTGCAGCGCTGCATGATGAGAGCCACGGCGTAGTGGTGACCGGCTGACAGCTGGTGTCCGTGAAGGATGATGATCTGAGCTCGAGACATCACCTCCTGTAGAGCCAACGAAGACACAGGAGAATTGTTTTTGGACACCCACTCTATGTAAATGAATAAATAAGTTAAATTGATTTCAGTGGCCATTGACATACAGGTACATACATGAAATCTGACCATTTGGGAGCATTTGGCTGCTGTGAGAGCAACATAGGCTTCAGTGACTTGCTCAAGGACACTGAGACATGCAGACAATAGGAGCTGAGGATGGAACTGCCAACCTTGCAGGTAAAGGTCGATCCGTTTACCCACTGCAGCACACAAATACAGAGTATTATTTACAAATACTGGTTACACTGACCTGTGCGTTTGATTCCAGACCGTCCAACCTTTTGAGCGCCTGCTCCGTTTGACCCAGAGTCTCAACAGATATGGAGAGCTCCCTCTCCTGAGCCGCCAGATGCTCCAGACACAACTCCATCTAAACCGGAAACACACACCATCACCATCATTACAGGACAAACACCCAAAATGATCAACCAAATGCACGATAATAAAAGATGTCATCCTCTGGGGAGTCTGAAAATATATGGGACGACATCCTACATACATGCAAACATGATAAACATGGAGTCCTCACCTCCTGAAAGCTTTGTTCATATCTGAGCAACTGCAGGTACTGATGGAGTTTGAGATGATGCTTCTCAAAGAAGCCATCGAAGGCTGACTCCATGTCTCTGAGCTGCGCTAGAAGCCTGAAAAACAGAGTGACCTTGCTATGAAGCACTCAAGTACAAGTATTTGAAGTTTACAATCCACTGAGAAGATAATAAATGTGAGAATTTTCCTGAGCCTTACCTCTGAACCGTCTCCAAGTCTATCCTCACATCCCAGTGGGAATCATCCTCCTTTCCGGATGTCTCCAGGCTTGCGAGAAGATGACGACCTTCCTTTGACACTGACCTGATTGCATCCTGTCAAAGAGAATACACGAGAAGCATTGAAAATAGCACTAGAACATAAAATAGATTTAAAATAATACATGTGTCTTGTATGAAGACATCTGAAACCTTGAGTTTCCTGTACTTGTCAGTGTGGGACTCGAGGAGGTACTCGATGGTTTTCCCCTCGTCACACAGCTCCGTCTCTGCCAGCTCAGTGCCGAAGCCCTGCAGCATCTGTGCAATGTCTTTGACTGTGACAGCAAAACTTTCAATAGCCTGTAGAAGAAGCAAAAAAAAGGGACAATATTGGGCTCAAAATGCTGGCTTTTGACAGCAACAAGGCATCCAGACCTTAGTGTCCAGGTGAAGGAGAGAGACACAGCACAGATACAGTCAATATCACACTGGACACGTTGCTCAGAAGCACTTGGGGGGAGCAAGCAAATGTATTTTTATGTTTTTTTCCTGTAGATATGACTTACATGTCTGTATATACAGTATATGCACTGGGCGTTCAATATGATTTGTAGCTTACTGTTCGTAAAACAATCCAGTCACTGTGACAATAGTCCAAAGTTCCTCCAAACTCTGAAGTCAGCTGGTTCTCATCGATGTATCGCAGCAGGTCTGTGACGGAGCTCAGCATCACCACCTGCAGGGTCAGACACACTCTGAGACCTCACAAATAACACTTCGTACTCCAGGAACAGTTGAAGTGGCATGTTTTTCCTTTTAATGTTTATCATTAAATACTTTGAAATACACAGTTGATTTTCTTTTCCCAGGAAAAACAGTTTTGGGAAAAAAATTCTAATATTTTTTTATCATTGATACTTAACAAACTAACGTAGATCACCAGAAATATTACAAATATCCTACGATAACCCGCTTTATTATGATATATACGTGTGTTCTCGGCTGTGTCCACCACAGAACATTGTGACTCATGGAGATCAGGGGTGGAACAAGAACGAGGTGTACCTGGTTGTGGTGTGGAACATGTTTGGTAACTGAGGAGGAGCTGCCTTACTGGCATCTTGAGCATGAAGTCCTCTTGGCTGAAGCGAAAGCCAATATCAGTGACAGTTCGGTGGAAGAAGCTGGTGGGTCGGAGCACCAAGACCAGGTGGAGGTTCCCGGGAAAGGAGGCCTTGAAGAGGGAAGAGAGGTTTACTGCCATGTTGGCGATGGGCATGGAGGAGGAGACGGTACGACAGGCTGTATTTTAGAGTACCGGGACAGGAAGAGATGAGAAGCATTAAGAAGCTCTCATCCTCCGATCCGACGGGAAAGACTCCAGGTCTCAACCAAGCTGTCACTATTTCTATCAGCCTAATGGTTTCAGTGTAAGTGCTGCATGTCATCGTCAGGTCGTCTGAGGTCATTCTCTGTTTGTCTCCACAAACAGTAGATCTACTGCAGGTGTGATGATGACTGTAAATAACTACTGCAGCATGACAGTTAAAAACACATATTGAAAACAAGCTGATTTAAAAGCACCATCTGCAGCAGGAAGTATATGGATAATATATATAACATTGCAATAAGTATGCATTTCATGTGACGCAACTTCTGACATTCATTCGTCCTGACTCGACCTCAACATATTCCATTATAAACATGCTTTAAGGAGCCACACGTCGGTGCTGTTTGAGGCTCCACAGACAGACAGTCGCATGACTAAGCGGCGGAGGTGCGCTGCTTCCGCGCCGCAGTGCTACACTCCCCTCAGCGGCCACAGCCGGTGCCGCATTCACTCCGCCCGCCCAAAAAACTTCGCCGCAAACTCTGCACACGGTGACTATAAAGCAATGAGCAGCTCGTTACCGGGCTCCGGCGCATCTTCGGGACTCTCCGTCGGTAAAAGCAATCGGACATCACGTTAGAAGCCATCTCGGTTAAGCGCGAGCTCCCGCTCATCCGGTGGAGGTCGGAGCCCAGCCGAGGGATGCAGCCAACTCCGGCTGCCCGACCACAGCCGCAGCCTGCCGCCGCTGCTGCTGCCTCTCAGGCGGAGGGCGGCAGCGCTGACTGCAATGTTTCCCTCCCCATCCTCTGCTCATCACCCCTCCCCCCCCCCCACCCGCGTCATCGCAGTTTTTTGCTTACTCATTCATTTGCAGTGATATGAAATTCAACAGTCGGTAGAAACGGATTGTTTATGCTTCTCTCCAAACTACCAAACTACACACACCGCGTAGAACTGTACACCAAGCCGGAAAACAATGCATTATGTAGTAGTTGGGTCTAATGGGTGCTGTCCAGGTATTCTCAGGGTTTCAGCACCATGGACAGCGACTCATAAATAAGACACTGCCTTTACTCACGAGCAATCATTTCTATATGTTTCATAATCATGGTATATTGACACTCTAGTGGGATTATTGATCACATACAAATGGAAACTCACTGCTATCCTGGCAAGTGCAGTTTTGATAGAAGCCCATGTATCCAGTCTTCTGTCTAATATTATGATGAATTTTACTCCGGGTTGCCTCGTTCTGTAAGAAAAATGAGGTATACAGCTGTCATACTGTGCAATCATTGGTGATTCAAAGCTATCAGACAAGAACATGAGACCAGTACTGCATGTATATACTTCACAACATGCATTACATCTTTTAAAAACCCCTGCAAAGTCACAACACAATGTAAGTGTTCCTGATCCGTTTGGGAGAGCGAGGTTTGGACATAGAGGGCATCGCTAGGACGTTTGACACTATGGAGCGGGGAAGACCAGCTGTGCTCAGAATACAAGCGCTGGGCGTTTGGTGCACTGCAGAAAGAGAGAGGGAGAGAATCAGACTGGAATAAATGAAGGACGCACCGAGGGATGAGAGTGAGGTATGTGAAGACTTTGGCTAAAGCTTCCTCTGGAATGTCACTGAACGCCGAGCACTCTGGGAGGGTGACGATGACGCTGGAGTCTTCCCCACGGCCCCCTGGGAAGAAAGGTTTAAGCAATCAATGTATTTATTTATGACACATTATTCACTAAAGACTCTTATTAAGAAATGTCTGAGGAAAACCTCACCTGACAGGTACGCCACCTGTTTCTCTATGTATCCTCCCACCTCCTTCAAGCTTACCGGGACAGTCACCTCTGGAAGAAGATACACAAGTTATACAGGCCTCCACCACTACACGAATATAATTTATAATGATCAGTTGAACAATGTCTGCATCAAATAAAAGAATAATGACAGCAGTGAGTGAGCATTTTCCCCATCTTGTATAGTCTCTAAAACACCCAGCCTAAGACTTAATTTGAAATGGATTTCAATGAAGTTACTTTGATGATCTAAGTAATGTTTCAAAGACTTTCCCACAGCAATGAACACAAAGCCTCTCTGTCTCTCCACATATAAAGAGAGACGCTCTCAGCCACCAGCTTTAATCTGAAAATAGAGATCTTCAACAGATATTCCTCAGCGGATGCTTTTATGTACACAGCAGGTATAAATGCTGCGTCTGGTACACATCAGACAGTGACATCATTAACATGCTCATTTACCGTACAGCATCTGAAGTGATGTTTGTGTTGAGATTACTGGCAGACGGCCCGGGTTCTCATGCTTGGTGCCATTAGAGTTCTGGAGTGGCCAATAAATGCACACAGTCTCTTATAGAGTAGGAGTTCAAAAGAGGCTTTCATGTGGCCTTTAGTACGCCGGGCGTCATCCAGCCAGGTTAACCGGAGACTCGCCGGCATGTTGAGACTGTTTCCACTATGCTCACGTTACATTTACAGTAGATCTAATGCATACTATCAAATAAATACCTGCATGCCATGCATAGCCTGTAAATTTACTTTAGACTTCCCTGCTTTCTCTCCAAACAAATATCATCAGACATTACAAATTAAAAAGATGACAGGGCAAAAGAGACAGAGAGGAGGAGGTGTGGTTTTCCATGCGTCGACTGCAGTAACAGTGTCCGTCAGGCTGTCAGGGAGCAAGTAATGAGCTCTACTGCTGAATATTTGATGTGTTTCTGCAACAGAGAGGAGCCGGGCCGGAGCAGGACCAATGGCTGGCCTGTACACACACAGCTGCAGGGTAAAATTACCATCACACGTGAATAGGCCTTCAGGAGGCTGAGACAGGTCTTAAACAAATCATGTGAATAACATTTTCCGTTGGACAAACACTGCAGACTTATTTGCTCAAAGGAAGGGCAGCCTGCGCTCTAAACAGACATGTTTTAATGAACTTGTGGAGGTACTGTACTCTCCCTTCAGCCCACGAGTTCTTTTAAGGACGCAGCCACATCAAAGGCCTTGTAGTCAAACAAGGACAATCCTAAAGTATTAACTGTTTAGCATCAATAACTCACTTTTGTACACATTTAAACAGTCAATCAAAAGCAGTGGTTTTCTCTGAGCTAGCATCATGCCCTTTCCAGGTGAAATGCAGGACGGTGTGCACAGGCCAAAGTCAAATAACAACCTCTGTTTGCTGCTCACACACCGGGAAAGACGAGTGTTTGCCCGTGTGGATGGAAACAGAGATTTGCTGCCAGTCAAACAGATCCAGACTCCACTTTCAGTCCAAACACAAAGCTTATCTCTGTTGTCCAAACATTGATAACCATCTACACTGATTTCCTGACATAAAGCTCGTATAAAAAGCATTCACCCCTTTGTACATTTCTGACATTTTGTCCTTCTAAAACATTGGATCACAGGGGATTTTATTAGGCTTTTTTAACGATAATCGTCGGGGGAAAATCTCCACAAAACGAGGTGTGTCTAAGAAGTCAAAGGGGTGCGTGTAGATTTTACAGGCACCATAAACCGGCGATATAAAAAGGAAAGCAGTGTATTAAACCCACACATGTTGATGCTGCTTCAGCATGACGTCTGAATATTTGCTAAAAGAAAAAAAGAAGATAGTTTCTCAGAGAAAACAATACAATTATCTATACTAACTGACCACACACACCTTACTCACATAGTACAGTATATATTAGTGAAACATACAGAATGACAGCAAGACGAGGCTGGTTTAAGTGTGCACAAATACCCATGGTATTCAATCTGATTTTGTAGAGACCTAAAAGCGGAACATGTAATCCCTTGCAGAGCAAGAAATCCCCTCTGACACATGCAAACACGTTCATAGTACACAGAGGCCTAGCCTCATACTGCTTTTGGGTCATGAGATATTTTGCTAAACAAAGCTTTCGATGCTAAGGGGATTAGACTGGTGGGTGGCTGCATTCTGATAGAAACGGGAAAGAGAAAATAGTGTGTTCCCCGCTGGCATACATGAAAACCAGATTGGTGAAAGGCCAGAAAGTCTTTGATAGCAAACCACAATAACTTCAGAAGAGATTTGGTAGATTATGCAATATTTGACACTAATCGATTGTTTTGTGCTGTGGTAGGAGGAATATCTTTGCTTTTCCAATGGCTGTTAGCCTTTGTAGCAAGTGATTTATCCTGATTCATTCTATCACACACATTAAATGCTTGGTATCTGCCACACTGATGGAGAGCAAACTATTCTAAAAAGCAAACTCTCTGCTCATTTATGCTGAAAATGACAGGAGCAAACCGTGTAAACGGGTTTAAACTGTGTTGAAATTTCGAGGAGCGTGGGACTAAGTTGATGCACTTAAAGAAGCTGAGCGTGGGTTAGGGTCAGTGAGACAGTGAAAGGGTTTAAAGTGTGATCTGATGTTGAAGCACTGAAATGAGTTGAGGTGGAAACATTTAGAGTCACAGTTTCATTAAAGCTCTGCAGACTAAAAGCAATCAAAACTGAGATGAAAGCAACCAAAATGTCAGTCTATGTCTGTAAGCAACTTAACACTCCCTTCTATTGGGTGGTGTCTAACTACACGGTCCTAAGGCCATAAGTCATATATTAAGGCCATGAGTATTGCACGTATACGGCTTACACAGAGTGTAATTGGTGAGCTTCATAAAGGATAATTTAATATTACCCATGATGGAAATGTTAAAATATGGTTATTGGATCATACAGCAGCGTGTTATTTACCCCCCCTTTGCATTCCCTTTCAGTAGATTAGAACAAACCCAAAGACTCACGTTCCACACAGAAAAGAAAGACAATAATGGCTGGTATAAATAGAAACCCAGCGTGGCCGTGTCTCTGTTACCGACACAGCCCAGGTATGCAGGAGACATACAAGAAGGGCCATCAATTAAACAATCATTCAAAGCTGCCAAGATCCCAAAGTAATCAAATTAGCCTCGGGAGGACGCTCCTCCATGGAGCTGTCAGTCACATCAGGGGCTATTTCTGTCTGTCATACATTGGGAAATACAATTTAAGATAATTACATTATTAGATCAAAAAAGACCATGACCTTATTTCCTTTTCTACAAATGCAGTTTCTGCTTTAGGAGAATCAGATCCGTAGTTCAATACATGACACAACATCATCATGTGAATAGTGGAAATCTGCATTATCTACTTTCTATCTATATGGTTTATTTATCTCCCATCGCTGTCCCACTCGGCTCTACAACAGATATTCAGGCTACAAATTATCACCATGAACAAATATCTAAGCATCTGGGCTTAAAATAGCCGACATAATCCCTGCAATGACCCGGTGTTGGAGCAAAGCTGCAGGACCTGGCACATCAATAATACTGAACTAAGATCCAGGGGGCAGTTCTCCAATTACCTCATGTAACGGCTCTCGGAAGTTACATATGAACACCGTGAATCAAACTAAATGGTCTTTGCTGGAATGTGTACAACAACGCCACATTGAGCAATGGGAAGTAAGTTTCAGAGCACAGGAGCGTATTCCAAGCCTGCGTGTGGTCAGCAGGAGTTAAACGAGGACAGTCAGCATCATGTGTACTCACGCTGCAGAGTGCTCTCTAACTGGGAGCCGGCCTGCAGAAGGCAGCGGTAGCCCTCCATCTCCCCCTTGGGCTCTTTCTCCGGCTCTCTCTCCTCCTGCAGTGAGGCTGGGCCCATTCCCTTCGTCGCCGAGGCAGGATCCGGATGGAAGACCTGACACGGGATGGGATTGATGGATAGTCCAGGCCTTACATCCTCCTCAGAGTCCTATAGCCCTGCATGGTGTCCCTATAAACAAGGCTAGGAGCCACAACGGGGGGGACTTATGCTGCCGGCTGCCTCCGCAGGTGCCAAGATCCAGACAGGACAGTTCCCTGAGGCTTGATGCTGCTGCTGGATCTCTCTGACCTTGAGCTGCATAGATCCTCCTCAATGAGCAGTCTCAACAGAGGAGGAGACCTGTCAACATACGCAGAAAACAGTGGTCTGCTGTCGCCCAGACTGTGTGTAACGAGCTATTCCCCTCACACACACACACACACACACACACACACACACACACTACTACAGCCTATCTGTTCTATCAGCAGCAGCTACTTCAAAACAAACTAGGCTCCATCTGGCCACTGCTGTCTGTCTCTCAGTCGCCCCTCCCCTCCCCTCCCCTCCCTGGGCTTTAGTGCGTCAGCTCTGCACCGAGCAGAGCTCAAGAGTCTGCTCCTGACACACAACTCCCTCCCAACTTTTCCTCTCACTTCACACTCCCTCGTGCTCTCTGTTACTGTTCTCTATGCCTTCAGTATAATGCCGACTGTAGTGGGCTGCCTGGCTGCCATGTACATGTCCCCACTTTTTTCTGCTTTGCTGTAATATAGAGACACACACACACACAGTGGAGAATAGATCTTTTGTAGAACAGAAAATGAAAATCTACCGCACCCTCAGCCAACAAGTTCAGCCCATGCGAAGCACAGCCTTTAATACACAACAATCACATTCAAACAGAAGCCATATGAAAGGCCGTCTTTGTGTACATACCGATACACAGGCCCTCTCTCAACTCAACTCCCCACCGACGAGCTCACCACTCCTCCGAATAGACGAGCAGTCACTAACAGTGGAGAGGACAGACAGATGCAGATGCATGTTCACCTCCTCTACAGTGACTGGCAGTGTTTTCTTGACGAGGCCACACGCGGAGCAGTGGGAGAGCAGCAGTACGCCGTTAACACGCAGCCACTCAGCTGATCCAGCTTAGCCTCTCAGCCATCTCATTACTGCACAGCATCTGCTCAGTGTGGACACACACACACACACACACACACACACACACACACACACACACACACACACACACACACACACACACACACACACACACACACACACACACACACACACACACACACACACACACACACACACACACACACACACACACTTTCAGTGTGACAAATCACAATAAGGCATTTGTTTATCTTCAAAACATTCTGCTTTATTACAGACATTTTCAGGTTTTGAACATACTAGTTTCAAAGAAGTACATTCAGCTTGGAGGGTTTGGACTGTTGAGGCTGGAGACCGGAAAGGGCTGGAGGTGGCAGCCTTGCTGCATGACGCAGGACTGCTGAGGTGCCTGAAAATGTCCACCTCCACCCCTCAAAGACCGGGACGTCGTCCATAACCAGAGCCTCTCGTGCTTTTTTTTTTTTTTTTGGACATTTGGATTTTCTTACAAAAGTGGCTGGAAAAAGGTTGCATTAAAAATACAATCCGTTGTTTTATACTTTTTCATTTAGACAGGCAAAACGTTAGATTCCAAGATATTTTTTTTAAGCTCTGAAAATAGCATCTCTGATGTCACTTAAAGCTTTTATAATTTTATAACAAAGCAGGCAGCCCCTCCCAGTGTGTCGACTCCTCATACACCCGGTGTCTCCTGCACCTTGCTGTCTGGAGGTGACAAACAGGCTCTTTAGGTTACATTTCTTAAAAACAAATCAACATTAACTTCATTTTCCATTCTGCAGATATCGGATAAGTGAGGGGAGATAAAAGGCCAGTACTAGAAAGTAGTGACGTTATTGTTTGGGCAATATCTGGGTAGGAGTAAACTATAAATCATCATACTGACAGATGATTAGTGACAGGTAGTCATGAGTTTAAACCAAGAGCTAGAACAACCCGGTGAAGGAGTGACACTGGAGTTTGACCCTGGGATCCTGGGAGTGTGTTGGGCTGCCTGCTGTCTTTGCCTGTATGACAAAGACTATTAAACGGGCTTGGCACAGGCTCACACACACAGACCAAGTCAACTGGCACAGAGCTGACCAATCTGCACAATAATAATAATAATAATAATAACAAAAAGATTTATGTAATAAACGTATAACATTTGTGAGTAAATGTACACTTAACAATAAATATGCCAAACAGACAATATATGTTTGTGGAAAGAACAGAAAACTAAACAAACGTCAAAAACAGTATATATATAAAGTGTTTGAAATCATGGCATGTTTAAAGGGAATGTATGAAGCACACAAGACGTTACAGTAAGGAACAGACTCCATCGTCCCGTCGGTCAGTTTGACCGAACACATGAGGGAGGGAGATGGAGGGCGGAGCCTCACAGTGGCATCAACGACGCTGACCCTGCAGGTCTGGAGCTGATTCTCTTTACACTCCAACTTCAGCCTGCTTCAGACAAAAGTATGCAAACTAGATAATGAGTAATGAACATAAATACCTCATTTAGGCTTTAGTGCATGTGCGCATTTAGGTGTACGTGTGTTCTCGTCTATCTGATCTGGTGTGTGCGCTCAGGGATATATTCATGTGCCTTATTGAACCAGTAAGCAATGAAGAAACCAGCTTAATAGTGCAGGAAATGTCTACGCTAACTACATCAACACGGTTCAAGTAATCCTGGTTTTCATGACACACAGGCCTTTACTCATCCAGCATGCACTGACAGTATGCAACACACACACGCACACACACACACACACACACACTGACTTGTCACGTTCAGGTCACACAAG
Organism: Chelidonichthys spinosus; assembly: GCA_029853015.1. NCBI lineage: Eukaryota > Metazoa > Chordata > Actinopteri > Perciformes > Triglidae > Chelidonichthys > Chelidonichthys spinosus. The sequence goes on along the minus strand of CM056823.1, from coordinate 12,936,052 downwards.
TGTGGACAGAATCAGATCGCATTGCGTTCATCTTTTTGGCTTTGAGCAGATGATTTACATCTCTAAGCTATATATACAGTGCAGCACATATATTAATTTTCTCATCTTAAACCAACTCTTAAATTATCTCTGAGGTTGGAGGATTTAGGTCATGCTCCGAGCAATGTTGCATTGCTTAATATCTCTAATCTTTCTCTCAGTCTGGCATACTCACACACACACACACACACACACACACACTCACACACTCGCACACACTTTTTGGATGAGTGGTAATATGGCCTCCATTACCTCTGCTTGTATCCTAATATTCCAAAGATTCATCAATGGAAACAATCACATAATCATCTATAAACCAGAAAACTGTTCTACTGGTCTGAAATCAGCTTCAGTAACTTCAGTATTTGGACCTGTGAATGAGTGCATTTTCTAAAACATAACCATTTGAAAGAATAACCATTGGAAAGCAAAATAGCAGTCAAGTAGAATAAGCAATCAAAGTGTAACCGTTGAGGAGAATGAGTCCATGTATAAAAAAAGAAAAAAAAACTTAGAATACAGTGACTGAACATCAGTGGAGTGAAGCATTCTTTTGAGCCTTCTTTCATGCAGGTGAACCATTTTTTTGGAGTGGATATCATTAATACTGCTTGTTAAAACACAGCAGTTGGATAGAGCTGCTGACAAGGCAGCCGTGGAGGCATTCATTTGTAAGCTAGTATTTGGGGGAGAAAAAAAAAAAAAGAGAGAAGGAAGAAACAAAGTAAACTCATGCCCGTCATCTGAGTAGATATTTAAAAAATAATGCAGGGCACTGCTCTGCAGGCATGCGGGGTCGAGGAGCTGTCGGGATCGGGAAGAGAAGTTGAGAGATGCAAGTGGAGAATGCCAAACGTCCGTCCCCCCAGTCAGCACATCGTTTCATCGTTATTTTTTCCTTTCCTCTTCTCCTCCTCTTCAGATCAGGCATGATGGCGGATGACCTGATCGGCTCGGGACGCTGACAGCGGCTGATTCTAACGTTGTGGCGAGTCCTTGCTTCTGTTCACTGGCGCTCCTTCAGGTTCATATAGGACAGTGGTGTTACAGCTGTAATCTGCAAAAGCACAAGCAGACAGATTCTTTGTGTTTTTTGGCCTGTGCAAAAGGAAGCGCTCGAGAGACGATGTCACCAAAAATGATCAATCGAGAGAATAGGCGGTGATTGGCCGTAGACAACGATACATGGAAACATTCAAATGACACCTTCCCCGCCACCAGGGACAAAGAGGAATTAGTAAAGGAAAAGCACCCAATCTCACCCAGGGACACTGAACAGACACAGGGACGTGTGATTAGGTTTGTCTCGCTGTAGTTTACCTGGATGTTTGTAGGAGATCGCACTCTGACAGCTAGTGGGGAAATAGAAAAGCAAGTTAAACAGAGAAAGCTGCTGAAAAAGGGCCTGAAGCTATCGTCAAGCAACAGATTAACGGTGACCTTGAACAACAGCAATGGAGAGGTGCGACATTCAGAACTACCTACAGAGGGTGGACAATAAAATTAAAACACCTAGACAATATGAAGTGCCCAAAAAGGTGCACCTCCAGTGCTCTTAATACTGCTGCCATATATTAGGACTTTGATTGTTCAAATCCAATTTGACTGAATATATTGGATAATATTGCAAATATCATATTTTCAATATTATATTCACTGCATAATGTCTTATTTATTTAATATTTCTTTTCCATATTTTACTACAATTTTGAACTATTTTATCATGCAACGTATCCATTCATTTTGTTGCCGTCCCCTTCATGTAATGCAGCACCGCTGTCTGAGAGCAACACCATATCATGCAGTGAGTTATCGAGCTCAGCACTCACAAATGCATCCTTCTTTTGTCAGGGAAGCAAGCATACAGGGACCACCGACACAGGACCAGATGACCATAAACCCCAAAGGTACAGATGGTATATGAATGTCAGACCGGGGAGGTTATAATCACAGAGCAGCTCTTTCACACCGTCACATAAGAAAACCCAAGCAAAATGACACCGACACATCACACCCAGACATTCCTAACACAAAAATTAGATGGACTGAAAAAAAAAAAAAAAAAAAGTTGAAAATTGGTGTTTTAAAAGCACATGCAGAAGGTATAAATAAAAGCAGGGCTTCAAAAGGGAGGCTGAAAGGAGCACGTTTTTAACGGTTTGCAACATTAGGTCTAGAGATGCAATCACATGTTAAATAACCATTTTAACAAAAAAACAAATGTTGATACAAGACTTGAGTCCAACATGGAAAAGTGCATCTCTTCAGCCAACCAAGATCAGCTCACAAACACAGAAAACAGCACTTTGGATCTTGTTGAATGTGGCCTGTATGCTTTTATGCCCGAGATTCATTTGATAAAGTTATCGACCAGGAAAGGTGGAGAGGTTGGCTGGGGGATTGAGTCTTGATTGGCTTAAAGGGCCTGGAGGTGGGCTGGTACCTGTTTAAATGATAGTATTGGACTCATCTGAAAAGGTTCTCATGAGCAGGGGCCTGGCTGAAGACCGGGGAGACTGCTGGCCCCCCATGTCCGACTGAACCGGCTTCTTCTAGAAGGGTGAGGCAAGAGACACCAATGACATCACTACCCTGACAAACATGTGCTGCCTCTCTCTCTCTCTCTCTCTCTCCCCATCTTGTGCTCTCTCTTGCACACGGACAAACATAAACACAGGAAACAAACATATGGATACACAAAGACTGCAACACTGGACAACTTTTCCTTACAATAAGACATTTTCAGAAGCCTGGGCTCTGTTTGAGTTGCTCCATAATAATACAAGACGACTATACTATACATTTTTCAAAAGCGTGTAAAATATCTCACTCACACACACACACACACACACACACACACACACACACACACACACACACACACACACACACACACACACACACACACACACACACACACACACACACACACACACACACACAGTGCAGGTTTGTGTGGAGGGTCCAGGATGCGGTTGTTGACTTGAGCCTCATGCAGGTTGGTGCTTTGACGTGCTGCATTCACCTGACTTGACATGCGGAGGCGGCAGGCATTGCAGCAGCAACAGGCAGCTGGGAGGAAACACTGACTGATACAGCTGGACAGACAGAAATGGAAGACTGCACGTTGGGACACTCGGTCCAACTGAACAATGCTTGGGCACACACACTGGCTCACTGACCAACATTCCTCCAAAATAAACCAACATCTAAAAAAAAAAAACTGCACTCAAGTCAAGAAGGAGCCCTCCAAAGACAGCATCCTTGATGTAGTAACTCATCTGAAATCCGAATTGTCGGGCCTAATCTGTCCAACTGCGCAGGGATTATTATAAACCAGAGAACGCAGCCCTGGTTTACTTTAGAGGGTAAGGAAGGACAACAGCAAGACTGGCAGACACTGAAAGGCAGGAAAAGACTCAAGTATAAGAGTTGACAGAAAGAAAAAGAGACCTCAGTCACTCCACGAGAAGCTGTGAGTGCTAGCGGTCTGCGACAACATGAAGATAGTAGATGTCCCCGAGGAAGGAAGGCGCTGTTTCATCTTTGGGGAGGCAGGTCCAGAGAGGAAGAGAGAAGAAATATGGAGGTGAGACAGAGTAAGAAAGAGGTGTTTAAGCGCAAAAGTGAGAGCATTAGTTAGGAAAACAATGCTGCAAAGGTGGAAAACATATATAAATAAGGTTAAAGAGGGTGTTCACTACGTATAGCAGTGACTGTCATTTCAATCCGTAGACTGCAAAGACCACACTATGCTTTGTCCTAAAGCTTCTGATAAAAACATTTGATTTATTTTGTAACGATAGATACACACTTCAAAGAAACAAAACTGCTGTAAATTCCCTTCAAATATGTGCACAAGATCGGGTTTATATATGTACATAATATGTAATAAAACAATTATGGATTCTTTTTTCCTCTTATAAAATGTAAAAATATATATGGCTCATCTTGAATTCTGGGGCGTATACATACATTACTTCAATCAAATGTCAATTAGCTCATGTGTAATAGTTGCTAGCAGAGAGCGATCACGGATCAGAGGTGTGTGTTTGGATGTCAGCTGTCAGCTTGTCCCTGGTTGGTGGAGGCTAATACTCCTCTACGGTGAAGCATTGATCCAAACATACAAAGCCATGCTCTCACTTGAGCAATCCAACCAAATGTGGAGTGAAGGATTTGATTCAAACCCACAGACATCAAAGACACAAACCTTGGGGAAAAAGGTTAAAATGGTTAAATCGTCACAATAGATGGATGTAAACTTTGGGCATCGAAGATGCAGAGAAGGGTGAGGGGTGAGGGGGGATGTGTGAGGCCAAGTCCCAGACAATTTGTCCCCTACCAACTGTGTGTATGTGTGTGTGATGTTTGTCTCTGTGTGTTTGTGTGATGTGTGTTTCTGTGTGTGTATATGCGTGTGTGTGTGTCTGTGTATGTCTGAGTCTGTGTGTATGTCTGTGTGTGTGTATGTATCTGTATATGTGTGTGTATATGTATGCGTGTCTGTGTATGTCTGTGTCTGTGCGTGTGTATATGTGTGTGTGTATGTTTGTGTATATGTATGTGTGTCTGTGTGTGTGTATGTGTGTGTGTATATGTGTGTGTCTCTGTGTGCGTGTGTGTGTGTGTATATGTGCGTGTGTATATATGGGTGTGTGTATATGTATATGTGTGTGTATTATGTGTGTGTGTTTGTGTCTGGTTGTGTGTGTGAGTATATGTGTGTATATGTGTATGTCTGTGTGTGTGTGTGTGTGTGTGTGTGTGTGTGTGTATGTGTGTGTGTGTGTGTGAATGTGTCTGTATATGTGTGTATATGTGTATGTGTGTGTGTGTGTGTGTGTCTGTGTGTATATGTGTGTGGATTATGTGTGTGTGTTTGAGCTCTACCTGTCGAGCGCGGGGCCCGCGGGGCTTGCGGAACACCACAAGCAGGATCTCTGGCAGTAGACTGAGCAGGATGAGCAGGATGATGACCAGCCAGGCCGACACTGAGCTCAGCATGTTGGCGAACACAAAGTACAAACGCTGCTGCTTCAGGAAAGGCCTGCAGGAGAGAGAACACTTTGGTTTACACCGACTCAAAGAGCTACGGGAGAGAAATAAAAAATAACAGGGCAGCTACAACAACCATGCAGGTTATCCGAGCAGTTTCCTAACCATATTATTCCTCCCCAGAAGAAGCTGAAAAACATGTAGAAAGCCAGGGAGCCCCAGATTACAAAGTGGTTGATCCATGTCCAGTGCCGTGTGTCCAGAGCGAGCTAGAATGAATGAGAAAAGTCACTAAATCAGCGTGTTCTGCTGTTCTACTTCACTCTCACATAAGACCAATAAAGAGGGTTTACCTTAAGTGTGACAGTGAAGACGAGGACAGTGAAGACAATTGTTCCATACGACCAGTTGCCAAAAACCTTGGAGATTTAAATAAAAAGAATGAGCAGGTGTACTGAGGGGACAACGCTAAATCAAGTCATTTTTTTTATCAAGGTGAATTGAAATAAACCTGGCCGTTATCCTGCAGCGCTGGGTTACTGAACAAGTATCGAACACCAAAGAAGAAGAGCAAGCCGTGGAAGACTCCAAGTAAAGTCCAGTAGAGGAAAGGTCCCCACCGTAACATGCCGTTCTTAGCAATCTGTCTATGGAAAGTCATGAAAGAGAAAGGTTAACATTCATAAAGTGACTATATTATAACATATAATGCAGTCTCTTCACATATAATCTCAATGATAACAAAGGAAAGTACAACATCTTTGGGTGGGGAATGTGAAAAGCTGTCCCTTAACAAAAACTCACTTTTAATGTTTAACGAAACGAAACGCTCAAGCTGATTAAGGTGACTTAGGAAATGACCGGAGTTGATCACTGAAAATATATATTACCGATCAAAACTGACAACAACACAATTGACAATGTAAAAATAATAAATGCCAAATTTATCTATCTTTGGTGTGTTAAAGAAGCAGAAAAAGCTGAGTAAAATGTGTCTTTTGCAAAGGGACTGTGATAATATTCATTACATTTCAAACTTTGCATTGTGAATAATAATCAATAATAAGACATGACACAGCCTACTACGCGTACATCTCTTTTTGACTTTGGATTGATTCCATTTTACTTCATCATTTATTTTAAGTTAGATTCAAAATATCTGAAACATGAATTAGAAAATCACAATGTATATGAATATTGCTCCTCTTCACTTAAAAGGCACTTTAACAACTGCAGATGAGGTTTCCAGGTTTACCTGTAGAGGGGAGCATTGTTCAGCAGAACCTCAATGCAGATGTGCTGCTCCAAGAGACTGTAAGCCAGGATGGGCATAGAGGTGAAGCAGATGTTGTACATCGTCAGATAGGCCGCGTCATAGAGGGGCTGGGGAGGGCGGGGGGGTAAGGAGGAGGAGGGGATGGGGGGGGGGGGGGGTGCAACCAGGGGTTAATTTCATGGAGAGGACAAAACTCATACACACAATCATACTTACACATACAGTCATATAAGCTAGCTTATATACATCTTTCATGTACTTTGAAAGAACAAAACATAATCAATGTTCTTAAAAAAGATGACATTAATGTTTGCACTAATTTACATATTTTTATGTTGTTGTTTTTTTTAGATTAAGCATAAAACATTAATAAAAACAAATATACTTCTCACTAATAGAGAAAAAGGTGAATTCATATATGTGCTCCAAGCTTTAATCAGGTCATCTAAGTCGTACCTGAACTTCTATAATGATCTAATCATTAAGTTCATGGGTTCTTCAGCCACCATGATTACATAATATCCACATACGATGGACTACGGTGGTAGAACATGACACTTCTAAATCCTTTTAAACCAGCGCTATGTCTTCAAATCAATACATAAACACATCAGTCAGAGCTCAAACATCCCAGGGAGCAGTGAGGAAGGAGCGATCTGAGGAAAGAGTCGAGCATTCAGGAGAGCGAGGAAGGTGTGGATTCAAGGGTTTCCTCTTTTTATACTCGGAACATCTCTCCAACTTCCAGAAATACTCACTTGCTGGGAATAACCGCAGAAGAACTGGTACAAAAACTGAGGTAAGATGAAACACAGGTTCTGCGGGCAGAGAAACGTAACGTCTCACACTGATGGAAGAACCTCAAAAGCATGAATTATATTTATAACATCGGTATGATAATGCTAAACATTAGCCCAAGTTGAAGCTAAAAATGGATTCTCCAACATATAATATTATAAACAAGGTTTGATTTTGTCAAATTTGTCTCACCCCATAATCCACAAGTGATGTTAGTACATGGCTTTGTTTGTGAAATACAGGCTTTGTTGAAACACAAAAAAAGTCGCTAGGCTGAAAAATAATCGGCATGAAGTCCATGTGACAAACGTGTGTGTTGCTCCTACCTTGTAAAAGAAATATTGCACGAGGTGTGCAATGCGAACGTAGTAGAGATGCCCATGAGCCAACAGAAGTTTTTTGAGGTGCTTGAGTTTGGGGATGGCATAATCACTATTCCTCACTGCCTGCCGACCCTCTTTGCCCTTAATACCTGAAACCCCAAGAACAAATATCACACACTACCGGGGTTTAACACCACCGTCGCCAAACCAGCCAGAAATACAGCTTAAACTGTTGCAAAGGCATTGCTGGTTGTCACACTTATAAACCGACTGTCTTCGTTCAATAAAATATTATACATAATGAATCAATAAAAAAAAACACAGTGGAAATGACAACTTTCTAAATAAGCTCACTTTATATATATATATTATATAGGTACCACTTCCCCCCAGATGTAACAGGATGCTCTTAAGTTAAAAAAGGGTCCCCATCCCGCTATTTCTGAAGAAAAAAGTTGAGAGAGAGCATGAAATCTTACCAATGCCAACATGCGCTTCCAGAATCATGCTGACATCATTGGCACCATCTCCAATGGAAAGCGTGATCGGGCTGCCTTTAGAGCTCTTCACCATCTTCACAATCTAAAAACAGAGTGAGACAGAGGGGCAACAGTTTAAAAAAATCTAAAAACCAAGTGTGAAAATCATTATTTGATTTCTTTAAAGAATAAATATTCACACACAATAACTGACTGTTCTTACCTGGGCCTTCTGTAGAGGAGCCATGCGGCAGCAGAGTACAGCTGTGCAGTTTTGACAGATCTGCAGGAACAGGTTTTTGTAGCGACTTGAGTTGGACTCAGAGGAGGAGTTGAGCACCATCGACAAAGTGGCTCCATCTATAATAAAACCAAAGTCCTGGTTTGCTGAAGACCAGGTCCTACAGAACAGAGCAACGAAATGGAAGTTTCATCATATATAAGATTGAGTTTGTTTAAAGAATCACCGTAATAGAAGAGCACAGAAACACACATACACAGTATGACGTAAGTCAAGGTACCAACCTGGTGACGCCTGATTTAACTGGGGGTGCATCCTGTACAACTTTCTTGTGGTATTCATGCAAGAGCTCACGCAGTCGCTCCTCCCGCCTCCTCCCTCCATCCTCCAGAGTACGGACGGTCAGCTCCAACAGCTCTGTAGTTCTCTGGAACAACCTACATGCATAACAGGTGGACTTCGCTGTCTCCATCTTGTCCCCCGTTAGGACCCAAACCTTCATCCCTGCACCCTGAAGAGCCTCCATGGTCTCTGCTGCCTCCTCCTGAAGCCTGGGGATAAGAACCAAAAAAACAAATGGGTCTTTATGGGACTTTATAACATAACACCTCAACAAAGCTGCTATTTCTATAGTTGAAATGGAACTTGAGGATGAGGAAGAAACTATAAACACCATTTACATAATCATTCATACATGTTTGGGCACTCTTTTGATACCCATATCCAAGTCACTATTTAGTATTTCAGATGAGATGCATTCATGCATGCTAATGCAATAAAGTGTTCCATCCCTTTTTTGTTAGTCAAAGCATTTTCTAAAGTCAATAGACAATTTAAAAGTATAACCTCAGATTATGGAAGAGTACCCAATGTCAACCACAAGATGGCAGTGTGACCCTACATTAAGAAGTTCTGAATAAAGGGGACTTTCGAAAGTCACCATTACTCAAGTGAAATTAAATAAGCCAATTCATAACAGACAAAACTAGGAATCTGGTGACTTGTGGCAAAAGGCACGAGGCCAGAAAAGCGCAGTGAAAGGCCGCGACTGTAAAGTGTTGCTGTTGCATGAATAAGAAGGAAGAATGGATTCATTTCAGAGGCAATCAGAAAACAGGAAGTCAAGACGGGATGTTTATGAAATGTTAACTTTTGCCCTCTCCTGTCAGGTTTAGGTTTATTCTGAGATTAAAGACCCCCTGAAATTCTTGGCACTGATCTTAAACGAGAGGCAGGGGAGCGGAAGGACAACAGCAGCAGCAGCAAGATTACAGAATGTAAGACATTGGTCATTTTTCAAAGCCAGCATGTACATCTGTTGGAGTGTTACATTGTGTGAGCACTCACCGATCCTCCACAGCAGTAGCTCCTATTAGACTCATGCCGGTCTCCACTTGGTTGTAAACAGTCATGAGCTTCTCCTCTCTGTCCTGCAGAGCCAGTCTTGCTTCCCTCAATCCTGCATCCGCCTGGGCGTACTCCTCCGCACTGAGATATTTGTAGGCCACGCACAGCGTTCGATAGCCCTCCTGAAAGACAAGAAAACACAAATTAAAAGCTGTCCGATCGTCAAATCAAACTGTACATCATTTTAAACATAACAGATCAATTAGAGAGACAAGTTGCTCACTGTTGCATTACGCTCCACATGCATGCGTATCCTTTCGACCTCCTCCTGTTTGACACGGGGAAAGATGGAAGAGTCTGCTCCCTTACAGAAGAGCAATGTATCACCTGGACACAAAAAACACACACGTGAATGCAGACATACAAACATACAGCATAGTGAGGGCTGAGGGTCAACACTAAAACACAGTCAATGCAATAAACCTGACAGTCGTCTCAAGCTCACCTGATTTGGATCTGACTATTACACTCATTCGCCTTCTCACTGGGTCAAAGTTCAACACGTGAAGCAGCTCATACCTTTTGGAGGGTAGAACATGGAAAAAATATGAAAGCTGTCCTGCAAACAGGGGGGGATATGCATGAAAACTAAAAACTCAACTGAAAAATGACTGACTTACATTTCAACATCATTGTTCCTGGTGAGAATTTTCATGGTTTTACTTTCGAGACCCAGAAATGTGAAGCCGTACCTGCAGATGGAGACAAATCATCACAAATGAGCCACTTGTGCACTCGTGAGCTCCACAAATGAAACGCATTCAACTCAGTGAGTCTCGACAGTCCATCTCTTACCTCATGGCACCCTTGACCAGAGCAACCTCATCAGGTGAGGACGCGATGAAGCCCCTCTGCTCCTGCAGTGGATGGGGCACCTCTCCATCCAGCCCTAAGCCGTCCACCTGGTGTAGTCCATCCCCGTGGCCTTGACGCTGCTCTGTAGACTCCTTCACCTGGACTGTGTGGCACAGACACAGGGCACGCAGAAACAGCTCCTCCCTCTCCTGGTAACACGACATGAACATGGATTAATCAATGATCAGTTCCAAAGAAGTATGAAAAATTGTGTACCTCAAGTATGCACATTCAGATCAGTTCTTATCCCTTCTCTATATACATTATCTCACTGCAGTTTTTAATAGCACACTCCCAATGTGCATTTAATGGATCCCTCTGTGTCATTGGTTATGTACAAAAAGACACTTAAATACTGTCAAAAATATTTGTTTTGGGAAAATATCAAGAAAAAGTAAATACAGTATAATATTTGACCTTTTGTATGTGTGATGGCTCTTCCAAGCCACTAGGTGGCTTTGTTCCTTTGCCTGTTTTTTTATTACTTTTCATTCGTCTCATTTTGGTGGCAGCCTTCAAGCCGGGCTGTAACTTGTCTTTTGGGTGTGTGTGTGTGTGTGTGTGTGTGTTTTATATAAGCCAAAACAGGTTTCTACCACACCTTCACACGCACTTTATATGTCTTTGATGTGATTTTTATTGGTGTGTAAAACCAAATTAATTCATTTACAGCCATACATGGAGCCATATACAGTAGCTGGAGTTTAGATAAAGCCCTGAATTTACAACCATTTGTCTAAATTGCGTTTTATCAACATGGGTGTTAAAGTGCCACAGTGTTATCAGTTGCACATGTCAAGAGCAGGCAGATACTTTGCCCACCCTCCATGTTGAACGCGTATGTTGACATGTCAAAGAGGCCATATGTGAAGGGTCCTTCCCGAGCAGCGAGCCATGTTGCTGCATGTGTGAGTTTTACAACAGATGGAGGTAAACCACACAACACTCACCCTGCCAGCTTTCTCCTGCACTTTGTTCACAGGTCCATCTGTGACACAGAATCCGTCCAACTCTGAGTCGGCGTCCAGGTACTTGTACTGGAAGCCATCGATGCAGCACTCTATGAACTCCATGTTGTTCTGAGTGAGGGTGCCTGTCTTGTCTGTGAAGACGTACTCTACCTGTAGGCAATGTGATAAAAAAAAAACACATGTGACCGACTCTTCCAAAAACAATAAAAGGTTCAGTTTCCCCACTTAACAGGTTCCAACAAAAAGATTAGGCAATTACTCACAGGAAGAATTACACCGCATTAACTGTTTAACGAAGCAAGACCTTTAATTGAAGTAATCAGTTGGCAAACCAAGCGTGACCGATCACGAGTTAGGGGTCCCATAAAGACACAGCACGACCAACCTGGCGTCTTTATAGGCAGCACATATTTCACAGAGGCACAGTACAGATCAGTCTGGAGACCACATTATAATGGATCTTCCCTTCAGAGTTTTAAAATGGAAAAAAAAAATCACAGACATATGTTTGTAATGGTGAACTATAATAGGGAAAGTCATGCATTCATTTTGTAGCATTACATGGTACCTACCGGTATGAATGTATGAGTTTTAGTGGATGACCTACTACGATCTTGTTCTGTTTAAATACTTAGTAGGTGTTTGGCACTCCCTGTGTATCACACACAGTTTTTAAACGCCCCAATCACACCCACTCCTGCCATTTAAATGTTTTAATTTATTTATGACCATCTGCCTCACCTGTCCAAGCTCCTCGTTGAGGTCTGAGGTGTTGACCAGAGCCCCCTCCTTGATTTCAGGGTCAAAGAAGTCCTTGTCCCATGTGATGAAAAAGGATCCCAAAAACTTCTGCATCTCCACCGTCACATACATGGACACCGGAATGATGAAGTTGAAGAGCACCATGAAGGACAGGAAGTCAGTGAACATCTTTAGATACTGTTTGGAAAATGAAAAACACAGGCACATGTTTAAAAGTATATATTTACTTGACTACATCGCACTCTGTGTGCACTACAAACATCATGCACTTTAAGTCGAGACCGGTGGGAGATGATGTAAATCACAATGTTCACAGTTCATTGGGAGCGGAAGGTTATCGGCCAATGAAATGGACCGTGTTACAGTGTAGGTCTGCAGTGGTCATTTTGCTGAGAGGAGATTTATTAGCGTGGATCAGCAGAGGCTTGTAAAGCGCTTTCATATGATGGAACTGTGACCTCACAAGTTACAACTACAAGGCTTTTACCGCAACAACACAACATACAGAGTACTGATGCACTGCTACGAAGACCGATCAGCTTTTCTTCTCCCAGTGGTAATTCCTGCACGGCTTGGGTTGGGCTGTTGTGGTGCCTGTCACAATTAACTAGTTCTTGCTTTGACAACAAGACAGGCGGGTCTCTAAAATAAGCACTCACCAGATTGGTGTCCTTCTCTCTCTGGGTTTTCTCGTTGTACCACGGCTCATCCTGCCCAGGCTTGCTCTGCCACACGTACTTGAGTGTAGTGCACACTAAGGCCTTGCTCACCAATATACAAAGGTAAACCAGAAGGAAGGCATTGATAGACCTGGAAATATATGAAATCATATTAACAAGTACCAAAATGTATGTCACATATTTGAACTCGTCACTTCCTCTTAACCTACTTCTCCACCGCAGATCGTTTCTGAGACTTGCCCTGGTAGTTGAGAGCCATCTTTGTCTCCATGCCAGTGTAAAGTGCAACGCCTTGGGAGAGAAATGGGGGAAAAAGAAGAGGGATTTTCTTCTATTTATTTTTAGCTTTCTACACTTTAATATGTTATTGTAATAAGGTCGATATCATCAGACTCACCATAGATTTTCTGAGTGTTCTTTAAAGTCGCCCCTTTCAGCAGGAGGTTTTCTGGGCCCAAAGACCTGCACAACGACATCAGTACATCAAGCCATTAAAGAAGCTGTGCATCTACACACTCCTCTATTCCCTAAATGGAAACCTGGCAGGCAAGCTGGCATCCACTCTAAAATACGCAGTGACAATACACAGTATAACTGCAGTCTGGGCTTACACCGGTTCCAGTGTTCTTGAGAAGGACATTGGCATTTGTTTATATGGCCATTACAAAGCAGTCAATGATAGATGCCTGTGGGAGTGCTTTGGAAGCAGCGGCTGAAGCCATGCCAGCATGTTTTAATTTTAATGCTTGTCTGCATTGACGAATCAATGGAATGATTTGTTGGTGATACAAAGGGAAACAAATGAGTGCTTAAGAAACTGTGTTTTGATTGTGCTCTCACTTTGAGTGGGCTGAGGTTGTTGTGCAAGAGTGCTCTCACCTCACTGCAGGCTCCTGATCGTTTTTGTAGATGTGCATACGGCCAACAAACCTGGAACAAAATTACACATTCACCTTTTTGTTTTGCATATATTATCAAATCTATTAATACCAGATTAGATGTGAATTTAAGGAATCAAAATCTATGCAGAGTTCATTTACTTTACAAAACTAAAGTACTTAGGTGAAGAGGTTTTGGAGCCAGCTAATTAGTGGTTAGCCAGCAGCAAACTGTCAGTTTTATTGACTCTGAATAACAAGCACTTGGCAGCATGGATTACTTGGCCCTAGCACGTCTCAAACACCATTTTGATGTCTGGCTACATGACAACATTCCTCCTCCTTGCCCCAAGGGGGAGCCAGAGGCTGTCTGTTGACTAAACTGAGATTCCAACAAGTGAAAAAGAGTCAACCAAACTGTGCTGGGGAGACCAAAGATTACAAGGCTATCACCATAATATGAAATGCACACCTAGGCTCGCCAAAACCCCTCCACTTAACCATCGACATGTTATTATTAAAATAATAATATCTCCAGTGCCAAACAAACCGCAACACAACACGTGTTTGTGGTGTAAATCTCTTGGGGCCACATGATGAGTGCCTACTTGTAAAGGTCAGGCTGTGGCTGTTCACACTCGATGGTGGCGTTGAGAGACTCCAGATCCTTCTCTGTGTCTGGCACGGTGTAGTGTGTCTGGAGAGAGAGAGAGAGAGGGAGAGACAGAGACAGAGAGAGAGAGAGAGAGAGAGAGAGAGACAGAGAGAGAGAGAGAGAGGCAGAGAGAGAGAGAGAGAGAGAGAGAGAGAGAGAGAGAGCATTGACTGGATCACGTCATGTTATCATGGATTTCCCCTCCCCCTCCCAAAAGTTACTCAGATACTGTGTTTCTGATAAACAACAAAAGAGGAACAGGAACTTTCTTCAAAGCAAGGCTGATAAATATAACTTCACTTTCTTTGAAAACAACTCATATACTGTTCCAGAGAATCAAATTCCAATAAATTATTTTTAAAAACTACACAATAAATATCAGACATACTGTAGATATGTTCTTTTATACCATCTTTCCATCTCCTAATCCTAATGTGTTTAACTAACTTTGACTAATCTAAGTTAATGGCAGCAAGTTTTCAGTGTATTCTAAACATAAACATTTGGATTAAAATACGTCCACAATCAGGGAAAGCAGAGCGTCCCATCTTACTTTATGGTTGGACTCTCCATCCAGACTTGCTGTGGTAACAAAACATGTGTCGTCATCTCGGCTGGACTGCAGCAGTATTAAATCACAGGGAAAGGTCTCATCTTCCTCCACCTCCACAACATCTCCAACCTAATTAAGAAACACAAGAAAATACCACTTGCAAATCATTTTCACAGTTGCCTTCCTCCTTCCTCTTAGGCCCCCTTTGACTCTTGGGAGCAGAAGGACTCCAAAATAAACATCCCATCCATAATCCTTTCAAATTGTTGTGGCTAATTTGTTAGCAAGTAACTGCCTACTTAAATGTACAGCAGGGTAAAACGAGCATCCCTGCAAAGTCTGACCCCTGGGTCAATATTCACGCTCCCTGGTTTGGTCTGCAAATTACTGACACAACACCAGGCTCTCTGGCTTGCTAAATGTTTGTTTTAGCTATAGTGCATTTAGCACTAGGAGGTAGCCCACAGTGAGCTCCTGTGTGGGGAACAGCTGTCCAAAGTTTTATACAAAGCAGTGTTTTAGTTTTGACAGCTGGATGTGGATTGTCAGTGGTGTCAGCAGCACTAGCAGGCCTTTAACATAACCAAAAATCATTTGGTAAACTTTACATATTAGGAAATATTGTTTATTGCATATTTATCTTTTGAACACCCTTAAATCTCTCTCTCTAAAAAAAAAAAAGAAACAAACAACAAAAAACAATGCCATCAGAAATAATCTGCACACTATACTAAATAAATGACCGTTACACCCATGTTTGAACATCTAATCAGCTCAGCGTACAGAGCAGGTTTTCCCCCTGTGCATATATTCCAAACACAACCATACCGAGTTGCCAACAGCTCCTTCATGACCATGTCTCTGAGAAAATGTTTATTTCAGTACCTTGATCTTCTCACTCTCCTTCGGTATCCTCAGGCCTTGCTCTAGCACTGTCACTGGGTACTTATTCACCTCATTGTCTGCCTTGTGCCGTAGCCAGTCCTCGTAGCCCTGTGGCAACAGAGCAAAATCAAAACTGTGTTATTTGCTAAATGCAACAAAAAGTACAAACGTTTGTCTTTGAGGGACAGGACATTAACATTAGAACATACTGACACACAGTAGCGTTTTGACAAGACCTTTCACTAATCACAAGAGAAGAGGGTAAGACACAGAAATGCCTGAGCATACTATATATGAATCTTTACATATATATTTCATCATTATGTGACAGAAAGAGTGCCTGCAGCAGCAGAATGGGATAGTGATTGTCCAGCAGTGCATTGGAACTGTATGCCATGAAATAATACTGACTCGGGTAAAAAAATATATATAAAAATAATACTGGGGCTGCAGCAGCGTAAAGCCTAGTGTAGACTTGATAAGTACTTTACAGACTCCACCAAATAAAGTTTTTAACTTTTAACATGTCCATATGGGTTTTTTAACTTGCAGGTGGAGCTTTCCATACACACCGAGGTGTCAGGCAAAAATAAGACAAGCATCGAGGAAGTGTGGATGTGTGTGTGTGTGTGTGTTAAAATAATGCCATGCAGGATAAGATGCTTGATCATGTTTGATGTGTTAGATGACTTGCAGAGGAAACCATTCTAGCCAAATCGCCCAACTTGAGCCAAAGATGCCCCAAGATACCAGAGAAAGCCTAAACCAAACGTTACCAGAGTGAGATATGAAAGAATACAATCCAAATCAACAGAACTCCTCGTCTGCCCATCAGAACAGTCAGGTGAAACAGTTACTGACTGAGTTTAATGTCTTAGTTTAACCTCAAACTAACAAGCGTTTAACAACAAGCTTAAGACCTAAAGTAGGATGTCCCTTCAACTTAGAATTAATATGAAGTTGCTTGACAATCGTCCCTAATATACAGACCGCTTTGGCTGCAAATTGTATACTGAAGCCCAAAGTTGTATCACTCATTCATCCTGGGGACACAGGACGACAAGACCAACATGTTGGTCAACCGCTAAGTTTCAGTCAGACAAATGTTCTTACTTACAGTTAAGTGCATCCTAAATGAGGCAAGGGATTTTTTCCCTCATGGATAAAACGTGTACACCGATTCAAGAAACAGTGGTGAGTTGATTTAGGGGTTAATAAATGCCAGGAGAGGAACTTTAAGATGGTGATAATAGACATAGAAGAGATGGTGCAGAGATGCAGAGGGTAGAGGGAAACCAGAGCGTGTGCCAAGGCAGAGCTGGAGCCAGAAAGTAGGATTACTGGGAAAGGTGATAGAAGGAGAGAGAAAGTTTGGTTGAGTGATGCAGAGAAATGATGCCAGGTGGATGAAAACATTCCACGGATGGTGCGTTGAACTGTACAGTTCAGCTCACCCTGACTAATAGTGTGGGGCAGCCTGCACTTCAAAGCCGGGTTGAAGGCAGTCCAGGGCTATCAGTGCGTCCCATATATTTTCGTAAGGAAGCCCACCCACTATTGTACATTTCAAAGCCCCAGCAGTACACTAACTAAAAAGCCAATTCTAGAACAATACATCTAAAGCTGGGACATGGGAGGCAACGGAGTCAAAGAAACAGACCTCCCCCTTGATATTTTCCATCTCTGTAATAGACTCTCTCTCCCCCCATTTGTTCGCGTTCCCAGAGTGCACATTTCATCTTCTCCCCAATCAGAATTCAAAGAGTGGAGCACATTAACACAAAACCCAAGAGAGCACGTACTTTATACAAAAATCACAGCGAGGAAGTTATGAAAGCATGGGAAATTATTATGTCCATGTGGAGAGAGAGGAAGGGTATAATGCAATGAGGGACAATGTGAGGAAATGACATCAATCACAAAAAAAATGTCTACTGTCAGCACCCATCGGCAGCAACTTACCTGCTTGATAGCGGTAACTGTAATCACAAAAAATAAGGGTAGGCCACTGGTGACTGGGCTGGTGGGAGTGTCCACTATCACCTATAGGGAGAAAAACAATTTCACTTCAGAGAGATGTAACGTCAGCACCCAACAATAAGCACGGCCTTCAAACTGGAATGCATTGAATGCTGTACATTACTACAATGCGTCACTGCAGCACATGTTTGTGGTAACGTGAAGGAGGAGTTTGTGGTTATGGTATAGAAGCCCTCTAAATGCAGGGTGTAGTCCATTTCTATGAGGCGATTCTACTATTCCCCAAAAATCTGTTCATCGCTTAGAAAACACGGGAGACATTTATATTTTGGAAGGCAGCAGGTGAGGTTCTGGACCACGGAGCTTTTAATCAAGTGGCCCAGGGGCAGAGTGCTTAATCTGCAGGCATGCCAACACCTTTGTATCTCTGCCAAGGCATGGGTGACGGCCAACACAAAGCTTTGCTGGACTCACCTTACCTGACCAAACTGTACGTGAGAGATTCTAGCGGTACAGTATGCATTTCATTTTTTATGTGTAATAAGTGTGGGACAAGTTATCAGGTAATCCCAAACAATCGGTTTAGAAGCGGCACCTGACCGAGGCTCCCAGCTAAAGCCTCCGGACACAAATAGCCTTGTGTATTTGTGTGTTCCTTAAAACCATCATAAGATGGATTTACCCTGGCATTTATGATCCTGCAGAATGCAGGCTGGTCTCCCCCCCTGAGCCAGAGTGCATATTCCAGCACGCACAGACACGACACTTTCAGCTCGTTGGTATTCCGACCAGGAGCATTCCAAGCTGTCAGATGGCCAGCAGCTCAAGGAAGAGCGGGAGACGCTTTGCGAAGCATTCTCCGGTTTTAACTCAACAGCACGTGGAGAGAAACCCCCCCCCCCCCCCAAAAAGAAGAAGAAACTATAAACTGTAATCACAGACGGATATGAACACAGCCACATTCAGTACCTGTACCTACTCTCTCATAAGAAGACCAAGGGCAGTGAGCTACTGTCCCTCCCAAGCTTTACTGTGACAACAATTAACGAGAGAACTAATAAATTAGTGAACATCGGCCGTTTGGAGGGAGTGCAGATTTAGAGGAGAGTCTGCATTATATTTGTAGAGGTTGCCGATTCTGGTGCAAAAGTATTAATGATTCTACTGCAGTAGCCTCAGGTGTAGAGAGCCAGAGGTGAGAGGGCTCAACGCTTCAAAAGAGCAGTGTGTGTACATGAGGATGGTAAATGCAGCTCTGTGTTAAAGACTCATTACACATTGGTGCATTGCTGTAGGCCATGTAGACCGTGGAAAAGCTTGCTTTACTCTGTCATGTTAGCCCTTCACTGTTCGGCATGACCAGGTTCTCAGAGGAGAATACTTCCCCAGGCAGGGATGTGAAGAACACTGGAAAAAGGTGATGGAGCACTTTAATTTTTTTGCCCACTCCCGTGACTGGATTGAACATTGGCTGATCACAGAAAGTCCTGCAGGAAGGACTGAGGACAGCGTGTCCCTCTGATGCAGCAGCCAGATGGCCAAACCTGACAAAGGGTGACCACAACGTGGAGAAAATGATTTACGGAGCCAACTTTCAGTGAAAACGTTGATTTTGATTTATCTTCGGTAACTCTCTGACAACTTCAATGGAAACTGTACAAAAGAGGTCTATAAAAAGAGATAAATGATTGTTTCTTTTTAGTAACAGTTCATAAACAGTAATTCGAAAAAGGTGCTTTCTTTCAAATCACACTAAAATATCGTGTGACATCAGACTCGACAATCTTCACAGAGGTAATTGTATCAAGGACGGTCATCAATTTTGGAATAGGGTAAAAACAGCCCTGTAATGCGTCAATAGTATCATTACTGAAAATACTGCAACGAAAACCTACACAAAACCTTCGGCTACTGTGATTCTGCCAAGCAACACGCAAATCTCGTCTTTCACAGTTTATCCACGCCGATTCCCCACCAACTCTCCACCAAACCTCCAGATGGCTGAACACCTTTCATCCACTGCACCATATGAAAAGCCCAAACATCACAGCCATAGGAGTGAACTGCGTGCTGCTGCCAATGTGCTGGTGTGATACCAGGGCTGCAGAGCAGCACAAAGCCATTCATCGGAGCCGGGAAGTGTGTCAGAGTGAACGACAGACAGCGGGTCCCCGGGGTCCCAGGGCAGCGCCACGGGGCATCACATCCCCCTACCCCTTTGCCCTTTCGTTCCCCCACTCCCTCTCCTTTTCTTACCCTCTTGCTCTCTCATCGTTGTTGCTCTACCCTTTACTGCGCTCCATTCTCATTCGATCAAATTCAAGCAAAGACATGCAGGACTATTTATAGCAGAGTGGTGCTTTTTTATCAGCCTGTGTCTATTTGTGGCACTCTCGGTACAGAGGGCTTCCTGGCTGCTGACGTCAGCAGTGCAGCGCTGCAGAGAGATGGGTGGAATGAGGGGGGGGAAAGAACGACAGAAAGAAAGAGAACAAATGACAGGGACAGACAAAAGGAGGGTGAGACAGACTCGGGAGTACGCGTGACATTTGGTTGTTGGTGGAGCATTTGCATTAAGCCTCTCGGGGGAAGTGAGAAGGTTTATTTCCGACTGCGAGGTGCGAGTGCAAAATGAGTCGTGTACCTGTTTCTCTCTCAACCCTCTCTCTGATATAATAGCAGGCTGCATGGGGGGAAACTGAGTGGTTGGGATAAGGAGCCCCTCAAGAGAGGCTGGATTAGTGGAGAAATGCCAACCATGCTGCAGCTTGGGTAAACACCGTCAGCAAACCCAGGACACCCACTGAGTCATACATCAACACGCACACACACACACACGTACATACCTACAATGTACACACACAAACACACACACACACTACAGTACACTGAAAACTTTACACACTGATAATCCTTTTATATCTGCAAGCGTGATACTTGGTGATTTACTCCTACTGCATACTACTCATGATCATTTCACACAACTAATTTCTCACAACTGTCCAAAATCTACCACCTGTATCGTTTAGCGGAGCATCATGTGAGGTTAAGCCAGGCAAACTGGAAAAATTAAGGCTGTCAACTGTAAGTACAGGTGGAAACGGCAAACAGTGCAATTGATCTGCTATCGACATAAGACTGATGACATTACTGTAGCGACGCTAGTGTTTCATTCAGTTCTGGGCTTCTGGGAGAAGTCACTGTGAGCTCATTCAGTCTGTGTGAGACTAGATAGAGCACATCCCCACTGAGCCGACCCAACGCCAGCACCTGTTTACACTAGAGGGCTGTTTGCCGCCATAGTTTGGGTTACTGCTAAAAGGAGAGAGGTTAGTTTCTGTCTCCATGGATTGGAAAAAGGAACAGAGAAAGAAAGAGATGATGAAAGAGCAAGTGCAGATGCAAGCAACAAATATTTCCTTTTTTGTTTCCAACAGCAATCGACAACTGCCTGATCCCAAAGGGGGAAGTGGAAAGAGTAGAGGTCACTTAAGAGCACAGAACTAGAGAATACAGATGCCAGTCAAAGCCTTTCAGTCAGCGCTATTGGCCAGATCACAGTTGCCACTTATGAGGACAGGATGACACACAAGCTACAATGGAACAGACTTTTTGAGATCACCATATAAGACCAACACAAATCTGGTTTCATTTCAGAAAATAACAGAAGCAACAAGAAAGGTGCTCTCAATAGAGTACACATCTCCACTGACTAAACAAATACAATACATAAAAAAAGGCAACGTTAAACATACTTCATTCAAACTCGATGTATGCGGGCGATCGGCTCGAAGCCATAAGATGAGTCAGCCAGCAGCATGGTTCTGTTAGCTGTCAGCCAAACAAACCTCAAAGTATTATCCCAACATTGTGGGCACACAGTAGCAGCTGGGGGTTAAGAGATGTACTCAGCTGTGTTATCACTAGCTTCCCTACTGGCCGGTGGGCAATACAAGGTGTTTAAGAAAGTGTGAGTCACACAAGAGGCCCTTGAGCATGCAGTCATAACGGAACAACCAAAATATTCTGCAGTTTGCTGCAGCAGAATGTGAGATTAGCCGTGGACGGACACAGAGGGGCAGACATAGATGCACACACAGGCGACCCATCCTCTTGGTGGAGATAATGACATTAAAAAAATTAATCATATATATAATTCACCATTTTCCATAACATTTTGGCAATGCACAAAACCAAACCTCAAATGCAGATTTATCCTTTGAACCTTGTAACCAAGTTCTAGGGAATTCCGTATCAATATGTAACACAATCTACACGCTCTGGAGTCCTGGAAATAATAAATAAAAATCCATTATTGGTTTACAAACGATCCGAGTTGAGCTGGTAACTTACAGCTTTAGCTAGCTTGCAACTTAATTTGAAACAAACTACTTTAAATTCAAAAGGATCACGACACAAACTAGGTGGAATTATTATTATTATTGTCCATTTATGGTATACATGTGTGTGTATATACTGTATATAGATGCCTTTGATAATGTTCCTGCTTAAACCACTTGTACCTTTGTTCAAACCTTGGAGGTATTTCTTTCTTTCTACCAAATATGTCTAAAAGGCGATGCAAGAGAGCAGAATTGCAAACAATCTGTGGTATGTGAGTCAAGGCCCACATCTGTTTTCTCAAGATTACAAAAAAACAACAAAAAAAACATAACACATTCGGTATCTGCTTCACACCTGCCATGCCCACATGCAAATGGTCAGACATTTTCACACTCCACCTCACACACAGGGTTCACACATCGTGTAGATCTACAGAACACAAGCTGCGAAGCCAAGTTGGATGAGACGCAGTAAACCGTTTTAATCAAACGAGATTAATCAACAGGCTGTATCAGCCTTGCACACACCGAAGTCATGGACGGCATCCATTAAGTCATTATTTAACAATGACAAACAAGCATTATGTCAGTCTGGATTGACATACACAAAACATTTACATACCTGAACCAGGAAGATGATAAGGAAGTAGAAATTGGCGATTCTTCTAAACTGTTCAAACAGGTTCTTTGGTAGAAAGTTCCAAACTGTATACTGTGGGAGGACAGAGACAAAACATGCATCTAGGTCACAGAGAAATACAATACGTCTTGCAGTTTGTGGAGTGGTGTTTTTATGCTCTTCTCTGTATAATGCTTTTTGTTTCTCAACAAACTAAGGAAGGTGAAAGAAAAGCTTGTCAAGGGGAGAGAGTTGGAGGCTTTCGATATTCACAGACTCTTGCGTGCATTCTGTCTGAACTGAGGAAGGGGAAGAGGAAAGGCAACTTCAATAGTCTCTGTTCTTTGTACTGCCTAGGGAGACGGCCCATGGGGGACTACAGGTATTAAATTGATTCAGATAAGGGATTTATCTCCATAATGTGGCTAGCCTTGAATGCAGAGCCAATGAACGTATTAGGCTTGGGACTATTCCTGCGTTTTGTTCTTTTTAAAGTGGCCATGACCGCTGATACCATCGGGACTGAAGCGACGATCTGCTTAAATCTCTGAGAGACGGCTCAACAATACCCTGCTGGTAACTTGGTGCCACACAGAGAGGTGCCAGGATGAAAAAACACAAATATGCACCATGTACATGCACACGCACTCATGGGGAAACAGAATGAAGGCACTGTTTATGAAGGGGAATGTCTGCATGGGGGATAGTGTTGAAATGCAGCGGCAGCAGAATGGCCCATCTCATTTTGCCAGACAGAAAAGAGAGCGAAAGTAATGAGAAAAGGGGGGTGGCAGCAGCGAGGGTGGTGGTGCAGTAGCAACGAGAGCAGGAGAGGAGAGAGGCGGAGATTGGTCATTGCGGAGTGCAAAAGCAACAGGATGATGGAGAGCAGAGGCATGGAGGAGCATAAACACTACAGTCGGGGTAATTAAAGGCTGTTTACCCTGACACACTGGCAGGAGCCAATTGATTGGCCCATCCTCAGTGGGACCCTCTGCACCACTATAAATCCCATTGCCGTCTTACCCTCACACCGTTTCCCTCTGCCTCATCACTTCCTTCATATCCATAAGCAAGAAAGCCAGCGCCTGCCTGAGCCTGCCGCTGACACGGGACTGAGAGTGAGATTTTGGTGAGGGGGGGGAAGGGGAGTGTGGTCCGTCAGAGCCCAGGGGGAAACGACCGAATTTCCCACCCTGCCGGTACATTAATAGCGGCCATGTATTTCAGCGCCACAGCCAGCGCTCTGCTGACAGACAAATAATCGCCTTCCATTGGGAGCAAAGAGAAGCATGTGGAGATGCAGTGGGAGGAGGAATAAAGAAAGGAAGACACAGGAATGCTTAGGATTGTTCAGTGGTTCATTCCAAGTGTTAGATAACAGAAGAAAAATGCTTAAGGCAGGTGAAACAGAATACACAGAGGAGCTGGGAAACGAACACAGGCATATGAATTTCATCGATGTATGGCCAGACTGTAGCCCTGGCATGTGTTTCTTACCTTGGAAGACACAATCCTGTTATCACAGAACTTGGGTGGGATGAAAGCCTCATTGGTGGAAGATGACCGCTGACCAACATAGATAGTCCGACTGTCTACTCTTCTCTCATCGCCGCCAAGCTAGAGGATGAAGCAGCGGAGGATGGGAATGGGGAAGAGATTAAGATAAAAAGAGAAAGGAAAGATAGGACACGTTAGTTATTCTGACGTTTTTATTGTGCAAGATTTTTTGAGACTGATACGTATAGACTGAATACAAAACAGCCCCTCTCAATCATCACTAAAAGGCGGTGTCTCTCTGTCTATATCTGTGTTCGGGATGTTTCAGAAAATAAACTTTGATTTCTCTGATTCACCGTTTTACCCTCACTAATGCCGCTCCCACTCTTCATTCACTCTATACCTCCATAGAAATTTAATGAGCCCAGTAACGTCTAACAAAATAAAAGAATGCCTATAATGCTTGAGGGTGAGGTAAAATGTGGACAATTATTATCTGCAACATGGGGGATGCAGACTCAATGAAACAAATGACTTGTTGTTCAGGTACAGCAAATCCACAATAGTAACAAAGGATTTGTTGTGGACATAGAAAGTCTTAGTCCGATGGGGCCTAAATTCCACCCACATGTCAAGTATTAAGAGATTAGAATTTCTATGGCAGCAAGTTAAAAAGACTTTAAAGCACTCTGCTGTTGAGCACAAGCCCATAACTCTGAGAGTGGACAAAGAAAAGTGTGACAGAGGTCAACGGGCCAAAATTGTGATCGTGCGAGGGCTATAACTAAATTTCTCCATTCCCAGGTGGTCACTCATCGATGATAAACGAGTCATAAATGCAGGCAGCCAGGAGAAAAATGCTGTGCTCAGATTTATGGGTGAGGCTGCCTCATCACGATGCAGATGGCAGGATGATATGTGCACACACACGCATAAGTGCAGGCACACACCGGCCAAATGTCTGATGGAGGAACCACTTCAGGAATCGGGATCAGGAGCCAGAGACACACTGGACTCCCCTCAACATGAGGTGGCCGAGGAATTCCTCTTCCATAAAAGGCAGGTAGGGTGAATCATGGAGCAAGGCGGGGATGCCAGGTCTCTGTCTTAAGTGCACTTAACAGGAAGTCTCCTTACATAAATGTCACTAACAACAGGAGAAATGGTGACCCAAAAAGGAGCTAAGGAAATTGTCAAGTAGGTCTTTTTCCTTTTTGAATTTAAAATCAGTTTGCCGCCCTGTGTGGAGCTGATGAGGCTCATTGTTCTTAACTACAAGTGGTGACATTCATAGATTAACAATCACAAATCTTTAAATAAAAAAAAAAAAATGTTAAAGCTATGATCTACGATTTGAAAAAAGCAAAAGGTGGGGATTAAGGAGCACACCCTCTGTGCTCCTTAATCCCTCCGAGCTCGTATCGTTCTCCCCTCGAAGCCTCCAAACCTCCCTCTTATTTTTTACGCAAATAGTTCACCGATATGTGTTTCTGAAAACATTTTATGCGAGAAATAATCTATGCAGTTGCTGAATCTGTCTTTATTTTAGATCACCAACGGTCAGTTTAAAAGATTATCGAGAGCTTGCGGGCGGTGACACCGTCTCTCAAAGCTCACCGCAACACGATGGCATTGCACGGTTTCTTACATAGACAATGAATGGGAACATCCCCCTCCAGGTAAAGGTACAAACTCAGACAGGACGCCGTTTAGTTTCCCGGTGTGTCTGGGACTTCACAACATGTACAAAGCAGTAATAGAGTTTATTACGGCCATGAACATTATCGGTGTGAATGCAGCGGGTGCCAGTCGGATTTCTCTCTCACCCCGACTGAAGTACGTCTCCGATCCCAAACTGCTCGGCGATCGCTCGCCACAATCCCCCCACCACCCCCACCCCCCTCCCCGCTGACGCCTCAGCCAAAATCTCACTCTGAACTCACTTGAGAGCCCTGCTCCATACCTGAACAGCTCAGGGCGACAAGCGTCTTGTCCACTCATAGTTTCAAACATGGAAGTGGGTCGGGACGGGAGCAGAAGAGTTTTGGCTCAATTGATAAATCTTTTAAATGGTAGACCAGACCTTTAACAAGCACCAGGGTGGGAATTTTACGATGTTGTGGCCTTCATGGGACCTTTATTGCATGTCATACTACAGTCATCAAATAAATGCAAAAATGCACCAACAACAATAAAGATCTAACAGCAACTTCATGTGGATCTGTCAACTCTCAACAATACTGCGTTTGTTATATAATGCATCACTACCATTAAGATTCACCATCATTAAATTGGGTGTTGAATTAATGACAGCTAGGGGTGTGAATCTCTGGCTTCACAGTGATTCAATTTGATGGTTGGCGATTTGATTCAAGGACAATTTTCTTTTCTTTTTTGGAACGATTCGATTCTGTAAACCACGATTCGATTCAGTAACCAAATTCTATATCCATGAAATAAACATGCAATAATGCGAGTGAGACTATCTGTATTCTTCTGAAAGGTGAAAAAATAAACAGAAAACAGAATTACTTATTAAACATATTCATTCTATAAAAAAAGAAGTCCTGCATAATATTTTATGCTGAATACAAACATATAATTAAACATTGCTCAGTTGCTGGCAGGGGATTGAGTGTCTTAAAAGACAAAAATTAAGAATGCCATTCATAAGATTTAACACATTTATATTGATTATTGATGAAGCCAAATTGATTCATTCTATTTATTTATTTTACCAGATCAATTTAGTTGAATCGGTAGGACTGACAATCGGTTCATCAATGCATCGCATGAATCGTTCCACCACTACAAACAGCACACAAGAACACACACAAGAAATCCTTCTGACTAGGGGAGTGTAGCCCAGAAAACTTGCCCTGCGCTGTTCTCTAAATGGCCTCAATTTCTATTCCTGACATCCCACACACAAGAAATCCTGATGGTTTGGGTGCACATCCACAAGGGCCTGAAGATCATGACAGCAACACAGCCAGTATACTGGGTCAGCCACACTTGCTTCCACCTCCCCTTCTTTCTTATCGTCAAGTGGGTTCCTTATCTCACCACACATGAAGACTCTTACCACATCTTTCAAGTGGAAACCAACACTTAATAAACATTAGTATGATAATACAGTGGCTAGTAAAATCAAAAGTGATGTCACTTTTATCAGTAAGTGTCAAAAAAGCAAAGTAGGTTTATAAAGATCTGGGGAAAATGTCCCTTTTTGAGGACTCTTGAGATATTATTGAAAAATATGATGTACTTGTGGGAAATTAAATTGCTAGCATATTTTCCAGATATTGGTGACACCTTACCAATTTTATCACTGCGGTCCGATTATAGGTGGAGTTACTGAGAGACTGTAAACAAGCTGCATCATCTAATGTGCAATCCTGTGACGTTAACTCAAATTCCAGTTGTCTCCTTGTCCCGGTGCCAAGGTTTAAATTACACGAGGAATATGGGCCATGACTTCCACTGAAGCATCAAAGTCACAGTGAGGCATTCAAGCCAATGTAACTTGAAGAATTTTTCCCCCTGTAAGCAAGTTCATGCATGGTTGGTGAATGAGTCTTTTAGTGGACCCTGGGTTTGTATCAGCAACCATTAGTTAAAGACAATATTTTCAAGTAGTGACTGTATGTGTGAATGGTTGATGACACTTATAATAAATTGAAATATTGATAGTCAGAATCAGCATCTGCAAAAAAAAAAGCTTGTTCCATAATGTCCATGCTTTTCTCCTCCGACAGTCAGATACCTTGTCGTATAGTTCGTTATGGTTGTTTTTTCAGCTCAAGAACAAGTTGTGGAGCCTGTAAATTATTAAGGTTATGCAACCAGGGGATCTGCTTCTTCTCATACAAAGGACAGCAACATGTGGGTTTAGGGGACACATTACCATGAACATCTGATCCTGGAAAAGAGCCAGGGAACGTGTGAATTACTCCCACCTGGACAGCGAGCTGCCCAAAGTCTGTTGCTGACAAAAGGTGAGAACAAAGAATAGTCCCAAACACTTGGAAGCCTTATTTATGCAGATGCGAAAAAGCACAGCATTCGTACCTTTCACTTTATGCAATAATTGTCTTCACGTTAACATTAAAATAACACAAAATAAGGCCAAATTCATTAATTTCAAAACATATCCCACCGTGGCTCCAGATTAGATAAAAGGAAGCCAACAGGCTTATATAATGCTCTCTTGTGCAGAAGCAGCCATGTTCACACCTCAGTGTAGCTGTCAAATCTACCATCCCCTACCCGCCCAGCACACACCGACACTCCTTCTGCAGGACCGGATGGACCTGGCTGCCAGAGGATAAAGGGAGAGAGTGGGAGGAAGAAAGACTGCGAGGGAAAGGAAGTACAACAGCATCCAAGGACACAAGCACGTCCAGGTTTTCTTTATCAAACAGCAACCAGTCCCCAGGAGAAGTAGTAAGCCAAGAATACCCCCACGGACTACTTTGTTCATTTACTTAAATCACAGATGCAGTGTTTCTGGCAGTCATCCTTCCTATGCTTACTCTGAAAAATGGCATCTGCTGCGGTACTAACATTACAGCTATGCAATACAGCGATCACCTAATATAAACACTGGGGAGACAATGTAGGTCCAGGAAAGCAATCATGTACAAAGGGCTGCGCCCGGAATATATAAACTGCAAGCAAGGGAAAATTTACAAAACAAATTAGCCTCGAGTCAAAAGACCTGCAAAGGGCTCTGGTTTGTACCTTGAGGGTTACAGGTCAGACAGTCAACAGTATGCGTTGGCTGGCGTCCACTAGTGCCAATCCTTCACCTGGACTCATCTCTTTAGGATTGATTATGCACAAGGGACGTGCTAATATACCGTTTCAAGGTTGCAGGCCATTCAGATAACTAAACAACACAGCAACATTGCTGCAACAACCGACATAAGGAAGTTCTGGACCTCAGAGATAATTCTCAAAAAGAAATGTTGGCACTTACACAACACACACACACACACAAACACACACACACACACACACACGCTGAAAATGAGAATCTATATAAAAAACGAGGAAGTAGTCCATACCCTGGAGTCCTGAAGATAAGAAAAGAGCTATTGAATGGTCATTGATTTTGTGGGGAATTCACAAAATATAATGAGGGTCAGACCACGAGGCCCATTTTTGAGCAGCTACGTGATCCCAATGCTCTTCTCAACAAATAGTAAGCTAAGGGCCAAAACAAGAAATGTTAATGTAAGGTAAAAAAAAAGAACTGATTGCATTATCTATGCCTCATTGTCAAAGATCAAACAAAGCCATCCCGTGCCAATGATGAGCAAGTAAAACACAAGTGCCCAAAGTCAAGCTTCAACAGCAAGCAGCTGATTCGTCCTTGATGAAAAAAGCATCAGCTTCAAAATGTGAATGGAGATCAATAAAGCAAACATCCAATGCTCAATTGAGCTGAAATTTAATTGCTCAGTCAGAAATAAATGAAGCTTTGGAGAATTGATCAAGGCTGGAATTTGACATTAATTAAATCTTTCTCTAAATTTAATCATGCACAAATTATAAAACGGCCACAAGACGGGACAGGGTGAATGTAAGACTGCATTCAGCTACTGCCAAACTCCTAATGATGACTCAGGTCTCATGACACTGCGTCCTGTCACGCCATCTCACTATTCAGTGACTATCTCGCTTCGTCACAGTCTGCATGCTGTTAGCTGAAGACACATAGCGAGAGAAGTACACAAACATGCACGCTATTGTACAATTCATCCCAACGGCAAAACTTTTCTTCATCATTGTTGCCATTAGAGATGTTTATTCAACTCTTCTGCGGCCGTCTGTGGTGTTACACTATGTGTACACTATGCCTGTATTGCCCAACCCGGCTATGGGCAATACAGGCATAGTGGAAGTTAAGTCAATGCAATCTACACCATCGCTGCAAATTAATATTTTAATCATCAATTAATCTGCAGCGTATTTTCTAAATAAATCCATCAATCTTTAGTCTATGAAATGTCAGGCGTTCATGAAAGATGATCAACACAGTTTTTTAAAGCCCAAGGTGATATCTTTACATTGTTTGTCCAACAATGGAGAACCCAAACATATTCAATGTGCAATCATATAAAAGAGAAAAAAGCAGAAGAGTTTCTGCTCTAAAAAAAACAACACAACTAAATCAAAGTAAACCAGATGTGCTGGTGTAAGATATCACCTGCTGTAGTGAGAATCCTGCTAGGATTACTCACATAATTCACCCCACAAGACACCCACACACACAGCTGCTGCTATTTAAAAGCACTATATCATAGCAACTGGATTTACCGTTTATATTCATGAAGATCACCCCTCTTTTGAGTCAAATATCATCATGCATGATGACCTTCAGGCAACACCAAGCAGGTCACAAAAGAATAAAACCAGCCAAACGCAGTTTCCTTTGACGCAGCTCTACTTCCTTGACCTAAACATGTTGCCATTTATGGCCTGCACCTCTGTCACAGAGAGCAAGTGGTTTTGGCTCTCCGACCGCTCTGGACGGCGAAGTGTGTTCCGATGTTTGCATCTTTAGCTGTCAAGCTTTGTGTCAACGTATAACCGAAGCCTTTGGCAGCTCCGAACGAGGAGTGGTTGGCGTCAGGCAAGTTCAACTGAAAAGCATCTCTGAGCGAACGGCAAACAAAGATGCTAGCGTGATGTATAGAGGGGAAAAAGGTTGGTGGCAGCAGATGTGACAGGGAGTGTCATTTACCCAGAGAGAAATAGATTTTGAGGTCAAAGAAAAATCAATACTGTAACGTATTCTTACAAAAAGTGTTGAAGCAAATGTGAAACGAATACAGTAGGTTACAGCTCATCTGCCGTAGGTGGTTTTCGTAACTTGGGCACTTAGTATGGAATGGAGGAGTTGTGCCATTAAGCTTCAAAAATATCTACTCAGAACAATCTACTTAAACGCAATTAATGAGGTGTGAGAGGCTGTGTGAAGAAGAGCGGGGCACCGGAGACCTACGCTTGTACTTCTTTATGACCTGCACGTGTACTAATAACACCGAGGACGACAGATTCGTTGTTAAGTCCATGTTCCCAGTATCTGTTTCTTAATTCTCTCTGAAAAAAAAAATGAGCCTCGCTGCACACATTCTAGCCTCTCGTTAGGTTGTACCAGTGTATGAGAAGAATGGGCTGAAGGGTGTGCGGCTGGCTCAGCCTATTTATCATATTCTGCTATTTAACAACATCTGCTTCTGCCGCATCTTATCTTATCCTATCAGCTTTTATGGTGTTGCTCTCAGCTTAAGTGGGTTCAACACAGGTCAACCTTATCTGGCTCTAAATGCACTATATAGTAGCAGACATTTAGAAATAAAACCATAACAGAAAAAAGCCCCTAGATCTATGACATTTGACTAAGTCTAAGCCAAAACATAAAATGATATTCTGAGAGCAACAGAATGAATAAATACCAGAGCAAATGCCTCGCTTCCAGTAAACCATTGCAGAAAAATGTTGATGGTAACAGTAAAAAACAGCCTTACTGCAACAAAAGTTGCAACTATGACAGGCTGAACGGAGCTGAGTGATGAACGCTTGAACGCAAGGAGAAAGATGCATGGGTTGAGTTGATGCTGTTAGTCACTGCAGTACTCTATCTGGCACTGGCCCCTTTTTCATTCTCTTTCTTGTCAGCCCTCTTTCCCCGTCTTCTTCCAGCATGCTCACTCCGTCTTACTAATTGTAACTCTCTCGGTTTTGATTACACATCTAAGTGCTCATTGCCGAAGCTGCAGAGCATTTAGCGAGGCTGCATTATCTTTTGAAGAAAACGGACACATTAACATCAAGCTGAAAGGGAAGTGTGTCACTACAATGACTTTAAGAAGTATTCACCCCTTTATTGCATTTCCCATGCAACAAACGCGTTCTTAACAAAAGATATTTCAGATCACACGGGCTAGTTGTCTAATTTCAGCACAACCATCCTGTTTTATTGACATACTCAACATAATCTCACCGAATCATTACTCATAGAAAACCTGGCTTAGCACAATTATACTAGCTTATTTTCAATACAGAAGCACTATATTGTCTCACGGGAAAATAATGTGAAACATATTCCATCATTAAATATACTGCATCAACTACTTTTTGATGTTTTCTCTTCCAGCTTTGACCTTCCCTCTGTATATCTATGAGAAACATCATTAACAAATCTACACAATCATCAGAAAATCTTTGTTTTTTCTGTCCATATTTTGACGCTACAGAGTCAAGGAAAAGCAGAGCCATTACCCGAGAACGGGTGTTACCTCCATCATGGATCCACCAACACTTGGCCTATGGCATAGTCTACAGAGCCCATATCAGAGGCTGGTCTCCCCTCTGTCCGCTGTTTGCACACACTGATGAATATCCCCACGGACTAATAATAGTCCAACTTGAACTGAGGGCTGATCCTAAGGAGCTGTTGTGGATAGGCAAAGGCTCATTGTTCTACGAGCATCCCTGCAGCTGTACAGGACACAGAGTGTACTGTACCATGGGCTGGTACTGGCCTACATTATACTGTGTCCCTCGACAATGGGGATGAGGGAAAACTCATCCAGACCTCGTACTGGGTGCTGCTTTCTCAATCGCCTCAAAATGCCACAGGGAGATATTGTGCAAAATAATTTTGTAATTCCTACATTATCGTGACAACTTTTTAAATGTCTATGTGATATTTATTGATATGATGTCCCAGTGGAAAAGTGGTGGGAAACCAACAATTCACCTCAGCTTATTGTTTGATACCAGAGAAGATGATAAAGATGTGTTGTGGAATGGCCTGTAGACGCTACATCAAGAAATGTGTGGGCAAGTCTCTTATTGCTGACAGAGGTCTGTGGTCATTGGCGTACAAGGCACACTGTTCCTCAAAATAGAACCGTGCACAGACTAAATAGAAAGTACAATGAAGCCTCAACTTCACAAAACAAACCTGGGAGCAAGTTGGCAGTAGGCAAGTTATTTTTTTACTGTTTTACAGTCTGAAAGCATTCATTTACTGAGGCTTTGGTTTTGCTTCAGAGATTATATGTTACTCCAGCTTAAACTTTGTCCCCATAGCTACCATCCTCGACACAATTTAGGTTAGTAAGTCCTGGAGAGACTGACAGAAGCGAATAGGGTCCTTATGGAGAAAACCTCCACACTTTGTGCTTTAAGACCAGGAAAAGGGAGCACATTTGGAGCAGCAGCCTAGTCACACTTTAATCTATAATTAAAGAGAATTTAAAGTAGTGTAGCCATAAATGGAGTATGGTTTTTCCAGTCAAGTGCACATAAGCCTGTGTGCTCTTTTTTTTTGCAGGCGTGTGTGTCTGCAACAAATCACATTCAGCTACATAGAATGCAGATGCTTGATCCAGCTGATTCTTCTATGTAGTGTACAGATTGTAACTCAACTAAAATGCAAAACACAATGGCTTTAATCCCACCACCATGTCTGGCAGAGAGCCACGCAATATCAACAAGAAGGCATTTAGAGTACATCCTAATGCTGACGAGCTTTAAAAAGAAATCTCCATCTCAGCTACAGCGCTACCATTATCGCTATATGTATATAATGTACTGGGCTACACTGGCTGTAAATGCAATTCAATTCATTATCCTTAGACAGTGCATACGAGGATAATGGGTCTAATGACAAAAATCAATGTGGCTCTTTCCTGCTTCTACTCAGATGGCACTGTTGATTTGGCTTGGGGTTCCTCACCAAAAGTTTGTTCCCACTGAACTGTGACCCCATTAAAAAAAGACTAGAAAGAAGCTATACAGCCTGCCTGGGAGTTTAGCAGTAGAGATGATGGTTGCAGGCTGTTGCTTAACCAAAGTGCTCACGCGAGCATGTGTGGGAGGGGGCATGCTCATGCGTCTTCCAGCACTCATTAAATCTTCACATGGACTTTGCTGTTCCTCTTCTGTTTCAGTACGCACCCTATCATTTCAGGTGACAATAAAAAAAAGAAAAACTGTGATGACAAAACCTCCCAGATGCTGGCATCTCACCTCCTGCCTCCGTGCTCAGACACAGAGAGTGAGACATAGACACAGACAAAAAATAAAAAAACCCATCACACATCTCAGCATTCTCTTCACATCTCACTGCGAATGCTCTCTGGGTAATGCTAGAGGTTGGAGTATGGAACAGAAAACCTCTGGATGAGCCTTTATACATATATGGATGACAAGCATGCATTTTGAGTGCCGCTAGCCTGGCAAGGATACGATGGTCAGGAAAAGGAGGAGCGATGTGAGGAGAATTCAAAATAAATGAAGCAACCTGAATTATTTAGAGGTACAAACTGAGAATTCAACCTAGCTTTTAAAAGGAAGTGGAAAATTGCCACAAAAAGCCATCCATGGTCCCCTTGTATCAGACCTGACCTGCCCACTCCGATGTGAACCACTACGGTAAGCCTGAAAGAGACTTTCCATTAGCTGCAGAGAGAGATGGAGAGGAGCAAAGAGGCTACAGGTCCGTCCCCTGGTTTCACTCTAGTTTCTCGGGTTTGAGTCACGAGGGGCTTTCCGTACTCCTACACTACATTTCATCAGCCCGCTATCCAACCGCCGGCCGTTTATTCCTTCACACTGCAACCCCCCCAACACACACTAAATATATTTATCATCCTACTGTGTGTTGCAGATGAGCTCCTTTGGCTGGGTTTGCATTACTGGCCAGAGTGCAGGAGACAGGATGGAGAGAGGAAGGAAGAGAAAGAAATCAGAGTAAGCAATTCTGTTCGCGAGCCAATTCACGGTGAAAGACTAATGGCGGCAAGACTGAGAACAGCTCAAATCAATACACTTCTCTTCTAATCAAACAGACCTGATAAATCAAATGGTCCTTCACGCCTTGTATGGTGTGTGGCCTTCAGACGGGACTCTTAACCCAACTGCTCAACCAACAGTGACGACTCTTTCATCTCGTCGGTTAATAAAAGCCCCTGATATGTTTCCAACAGGTGCTACCAGCTAGAGTATGTAAAAGACCGACCTGAATGCAAATATAGAAATTACAATTTGGAGCCTTCTGAAGAAGGGTACATAATGCAGCAAAAGCACAATACAGTGAAAAAAACATCAGGTACATCACCCTACAAAGTGCTTCTAATACTGGAAATTAGACGCATTACCCCCACTTGCAGATCAAATTAATGTACTGTATCATACAGCAGCAGGTAAAAAAAACGTCCTTTTTTATTGCTGAACAAAACATTAGCTCCCCCTGGGAAGAGTGATACCCGATAATGTCTCTGAAAATATATTCAACCTTGTGTTAATGCACAAACTCACCTCAACGTGCAGTTGTGTAGTCTGTGTGCACAGGGCTAGTGTGTGAATGCGGGTTTGTTTGTAAATGGCAGCGCTGCAATTGCTCTTAGTTGACCTGAGAAACAGGTTTACCGAGTCCGGGGGGTTCCAACTGCATTCGACATGCCATCCTTCAAAACACGCAAAACAACAACATTTCCTGCCAGGTAAAAGGCCTGTTCACCAGTGCTTGGGTCACGGACAAGTGGAGACAGATCTGAGACTGGCAGGCCTCAGTGCATTAGCGTGCAGCAGCATGGTTAGACTGAAGAGAGCTGGAGGAGGAAGGCAGAAGGGTGAGGGGGAAGCCCTCAGACAGAGCAGGAGCAGAGACAATCCTACTCCTGGGTATGTGGTGCCAAGGAAAAGACAAGCGTGACATCTTCTAGTTCATACAGCAAATAAATCAGTATGAAACAGTCCAGCTAATTTTACACCTATAGAAAAGGAGCAAATCCTCAAAATCAAGATGCTACAAATAGAGAGCATTTTTTTGCCTAGAAAGGTCGATGAATGTTAAAATGCTTGCTTAGGTGATTAAATTACTAATTGTTTCATGTTCATGTCTTTGTGCACGAGGGTAGAATCACCTGTCGAGCTTCAGAGTACGTCACTACTGGGCAGTATAATATTTGCAACATACCGAGTCAAGGCAGGGGCTCTCACGGTGAATACTATCACGTTTCCGCCAGGCTCCACCTCTCACAGATCATACTGCTGCCTTCAAGGGCTTGAGCGAACATCAAAGGCAACTGTGTGATTTTGCATTCCTGTCAGTGCATTACAACCTCTGAGGCTTCCCCCCACCTCGATGAAAAGCCCAGCCCCGCTCACTACCACAGCCATCTTTGATGATTTTCCAAAGACACACTCAGGGTTTAGTGGCACAGTGCATCATAGTTGTACAATCGGTGAGCCACATGCAGCCTCCTCGATGCCGTTTGGTACGAGCAGTCTCTCTCCCTCCCCACCATGATGCACATGTACCCCCCAGTATGCAAGAGGAGGGTGTTGTGAATCAGGAGGCTGAGAGCCAGCGCCTCAGATAATGGCACTGTGTGCATCAATGACAGTGTGGCTGGCTGCCCCGCACAAAATATTATTTACAGCTCAGACGGGAGAGAAATTACAGCAGCAATCCTCTCCAGAAGGAGGGAAATCAGCTGACCTGGCAACACTTAGAGAGAGGCCAGATGGAGGGTCAGGCACTATAATTATTATATTGCTTCCCCTTATTCACTGTCAGTATCTATACTGCTCACATAGCCTGCAGGGGGATTCAACCCACTGGTGACAACAGGTTACTGGTGCATAAGAGAACGCTAAAGAGGCAGTAAAGGCGGTTTAGCATTTACGAACCTGGCCTTGCTGATAGTTACTCCACTTTAAACTGAGCCCTCTCACGGCTGATTAAGAAGGGCTATAAAACCAATGGTTGAACTTTTAAAAAGGTAAGCATTAAATTGACCAATCGTGAAATATGATGTCAAAGCAGTTCACGCTGGCAAAATACCAGCTATTAAATTGAACAAATCCAGTGGCTGGATGCACAGTAACATCAGAACAAAGAGGGACTGTGGCACAATAGGAGAGTTAATAGAGTTTTTCTTCATATTTTGTCTGAGCAGTAGTTTAAAATCCAAAGATATCCTAAAGAAAAAAAACTGGTAAAAACACTGATAAACAGCAAATCTCTTAAATTATCTTGTCAATCAATTTTTCAGCTGATTGATTCCATTCAAATGTTAACCATAAAGCAGGGGGGGGCATACCTTTTGATGCAGGTACCTGTGCCTTTAAATAGAGTGTATATTTTTAGCATTTGGGACCCCCAGAGAAAAAGCAGTCCAGGTCCCTGGAGACAGGTAGACCAGATGCTCTCTTAATAGAGCGTTTAGCACCAGGGGTTTTAACATATACAAGTGAGACATTTGGTTGCAACAGCACAATTCAAGTGTGTGAGATGAAAGTCAAATGACTCAGGGTTCAGCTAACAACTTGCATATGTTGTGACTTCCTGCCTGGCAAAGAACTTACCCGGCAGTTAGTTAGCTAACCGTCTCAGAGCATTCAAGTGCGACGACAGCTGCTTCGTGTTAACCACCAGGCAGTGTGAAGTAACAGTTTGTTGTTGACTTTCTCAGCGACACAAACAATGCTATTAACATTCTTTCGCGGTATATTCACTGCAGTTACAGAACGCTAGCAGGATGGTAGCTAACAGCGCGTGTGTGTCTGTGTGTGTGTGTGTGTGTGTGGTGTTGATGACAGGCACACATACCAAACGGTTCAGTCGTCTCCGCAGCATCTTCTTGGCTCTTTAATCTTCTTTGATTTGGGCAACACTGGTGAACTCTCCGGATTCAGACAGACGCCGCCGGGCTCCGCTTCAGCCTCTCCGGGGAATAACTTTACATGTATGTTAGTTGACCTGCTAGCCCCCCTTTAGCTATCTATCCTCTACTCTACCGTTAGTTCTAGCTACGTGAAATGTCGCGGCGGCGCTACATCGTTTCCATTTTGTTTGATTTCGGTATCTTCCCACCATTCGCATTCTCTCCCCCTGAATATTTTTTTTCCGCGTTGCGGTGTACTAGTCGCGCTTCCCTCCGCTCAAGGCTGAAACAGACATCCCACTCCGTGCCCTGTTGCTTGGACTCGTACAAATCATTTGTGGGCGCTCGGAGAACCTGCCTCGCCGTTGATTCGCAAACAAATAAACTGGCCGAGTCGCGCTGGGAACTAACTTCTCCCTTCGGTGGCCCGCGTACAGGTCGCCTCACCTCCCTGTCAAAAAAGCTTCACTCCTCCAGCAGCAGCAGCAGCAGCAGCAGCAGCCCACTAACGTTCCCACGTTCACAAGCTCCACCCGGCGAAGGTGCGGCGACTTTCGCTCATAGTGCAGTATGGGTAATGGAGTCTGTTCCCATTTCTTCCTGTATGCTCCATAGAAGAGAACTGCGGGTTTGTGATTGCACTTCAGGGATCATTGAGCATTGAATTTAATCCTCATATAAATGTCCTCTCTGGGTAGACACACGCTGAACGGGATTTTTTTTTTTTTATAGCCTGGAGTGACAACCCTTATAACAGAATGATGGATAACAAGATGTCTTTTATGCAAATATCTCAGCATAACAATAAGATGCTGCAAAAATATATTTGATAAATTATGTATGTACAAAACATATTGCAAACAAGGAAGCTGGTATACGATAGACGTATATTGAATGGCAGCTTGTAGAAATATCACTAGCAAATAACATGAACAGTGAACAATTTGAAAAATATTATTACATCTATATACGTTTCAATATACGTTTATGTAAACGGCTTTAAGGACTGCAAGCCGAGTGTCGTAGAGGCATATCCAAGAAGGCAGGCATCGCTACAGCTGTAAAACTAGGCAACTCACACCAAAACAATCTAGTAGCACTACAGTGGCTGTCCCTTTAAAGTCTTGATTTATGAGCTCTCACATTAAATGTCCCATCAGCTCTTGTTTTGTTGGCCAACACAGATCTGCACAGCAGCTTAAACTGCTCTCTGGCTCAAAGGTCTAAGATCTAAAACAGCTCACGAACAACTCCACATAATGTTAACATAATTAATCTCTGCTCTCCTCTGGGATTATCATCAAGACAAAAGTGTCTTGTGATATTAAATGATGCAAGTTTGCAAACCTCTTTGACTTAAAGGTCTTAGTTCTAGCTTAGCAGAGAGAATACCGTGCCAAATGTTTGAATTCTGCTTTTATAGAAAAACACATCTGTATTCGTGTCTTGACTACTGCTGTGGTCAGGTATAAAACTGTGCTGTTGAAGCAAAGAAATGCAGAATAAGATGAAATTCTATGGAATAAGGAGAAGGAAACAATGTCTCAATTCTTGCCTTAACATGCGTCATCAAAGGTCTGACTAAGAGCAAAGAGGAATAAAAAATGAATGTGAAGATTCAGAATACATTACATACATACAATACATCACAGGAATATTTAATTTCTAGCAGAACAGTGCAGGTCTGCGAAGGTCTGGAAATCCTACATGAGAATTCTTATTTATATCATTTTAAGTCATAATCGTTAAAACCTTACATAAAAGGATTACGTCCTAACATTTGGCCTCAACTGCAACATGAAATCAATCGGTGCTCAAACGTGCTTGACGGGGAGGACACGTTTGTGGTTCTCTAATTTGTATTTGAATGTGTCACACCATGAGCCAGGCAAGTATTTACGTGTGGCAATAGGTTTGCATTTTTGCCTCGGCAACATCCTTCCTGTGGAGAAAGAGAGGAAGTGTTGTTAAGGCACAAAAGACATTTGCCGATGATTTTCTGAAGTTTTGTGGTGTTACCGAGAACACAACGTCTAAAAGTGAACTGTGGTCACCATGATTGCGTGTGTTTGCGTGTAAATAAGTGTTCTGAACAACAAAGGGTTGGGTGATGACGTCTAAGAGGTTTTATGATCATTGGGAACTATTAGTGATCAACCGACGAAATGCAACGAGTTGACCTTAAAATAATTATAAATCCAAATCAAGATTCCCCCTTAATGAAATGATTGGGTCACTTTTTCTTTGAAGGTAATTTATTAAGATTTTAGTTTTGTCTGTTTTTACATACGCAGTGTGGTCAACAGCTCAAATATTGTTCAGCACCTGCGAGCAATGACTTGTTCTTAAGTGTTTCGACTTTTTTAACTTAAAGCTATAAAATCCTGTCAGAGTTAAGAGCTCTCAAAGTCAAACCACTTAAAAGGGACCATCCTGTGTCAGTATGTGTGTCGTGTCAGGCGACTCGTAGGCCCGATGTCCTCACTCACGGACTCACGGACTCACGGACTCTGAAGCCGTTGAGTCCTTGAGGGTTTAGGGCTGTCCCAATGTCAAATCGTCAAGTACAAGAGGGACTTCTCGAGCACTTTATGCCCATTTTCTCTAAGTCAGCATCGATGCAGATTTAAGGAGAGGACATTACCCACAGTTCAAAGCGTTGTGCCGTGAAACACAGGGTTACCAGGGAAGCCCAGAGGAATTTTAAAAAATCTAAACAAAGAGGACACCGCATGAGAGTCATCTTAGATTTGCTTACATTAATTTTATGGAGATTTTACAGAGCACTCCTGCTGAAATTTTACCTGCACCTTGTGATTTTATCGTTGATAATTTTAACAGCAGGCTGAAGTCAACTTTGAACTCAGTAGCTCCACTTTTAACTAAAACAATAAAAAGAAAACCTATACCCCCCTGGAGAAAAACCATTGAAATCAATTAACTGAAAAGAAAATGCAGGAGTGCAGAGAGAAGATGGAGGAAAAGTAAACTGACAATTCATTACGAGATTTTACGTCAACAACTCAAAACCTACAATAATACAGTCAAAAAGGCACGGATTTCACATTTCTCACAACTCATCACCATCAATAAAAACACTAATTCTAATAAAGTTTTTAAGACACCAACAGATGATCTTTGTGAGAACTTTGCAGACCACTTCAGAACCAAAATCAAGGACATCAGATCCTGCCTTTTATCCCATCAAGTTTTATCTGTTAACACTGAACTGTTGTCCTTGCCTGAGGTAACACTGGAGAGTTTTGCCCTGGTTGATGCAAGGACACTTGGTCGAGTTTTCTCCAAAGTAAACCCAACAACCTGCCTTTTAGATCCCATTCCCACATCACTTTTAAAATCGTTTTATGGATTCTTCGAGGAGCAGTTTTTAAACATCATGAATTGCTCTCTTCAGACGGCCGTCTTTCCCAGCGCCTTTAAAACGGCCCTTCTGAAGAAGAGCAATTTACATCCAAGTGTTTTTAATAACAACCGACCTGTATCCAACTTACCATTTTTAAGTAAGATTTTAGAAAAACTGTTTTTTAACCAAGTTAACAACTTTTTAAACAGAATTAACATTTTAGAGAAGCATCAGTCTGGTTTTAGGAAAAACCACAGTACCGAGACAGCACTTTTAAAGATTTTAGGAGGTACGGCATCAGCTTCCATAGTTATGCTGACGATACACAACTGTACATCGCCCTGCTCCTGATGACACAGGGCCAATTGACGCCCTTTTGAACTGTATTTTAGACATTAAGTCATGGATGGCAGAGAATTTCCTACAGCTCAACCAGGACAAGACTGAGGTTTTAGTTATAGGTCCTGAAGGTCAGAGAGAGAAAATTTTACCAAAACTACAAGGTCTTAAACCAGCACAGTCAGTAAAAAATCTGGGCGTGATTTTTGACTCTGAGCTGAATTTTATTCCGCATATCAAAAATATGACGAAAATAGGTTTTTATCATCTTAAGAACATAGCCAGAGTCCGCCCGTTTCTCTCTCAGGCCAGTACGGAGGTGCTGATGCATGCTTTTATCTCCTGTCGTTTAGATTATTGTAATGCCCTGCTCTCTGGTCTTCCCAAAAAGAGTATTTTAAATCTCCAATTATTACAGAACTCAGCCGCACGCGTGCTGACAAGGACCAGAGCACATTACACCAGTTTTAGCGTCGCTGCATTGGCTCCCCGTACGCTTCGGGATCGATTTTAAGGTTCTTTTACTAGTTTTTAAATGTCTTAACAGCCTTGCACCCTCTTATTTAGCTGACCTGCTTTTACCATATGAACCCTCGCGGACCCTGAGGTCCTCCGGCACCGGCCTTTTATCCATACCAAAACCCAGAACTAAAACCCATGGTGAGGCGGCATTTAGCTACTATGGCCCCCACCTGTGGAACAGCCTGCCAGAGAGCCTCAGGACCGCAGAGACAGTTGATATTTTTAAAGGAAGGTTAAAGACACACCTTTTTAATCAGGCTTTTGACTAGTATTTTAAATTCTTCCTATGTGATTCTATCTTATTTTATATTTTGCATCTATCTTGTTTTTAAGATGATATTGATCTTAAATAATTTTAGCTGTTTTACTTATCATTGGTATTGTTTTATTTTATTATCTTATATATTTTTATCCTTTTAAGCTGGTCACTCTATTTACTTATTTTTTTCATGTTTTTTTTAATCCTATCTTGTGCTTTTAGTTTTTAGCTTTGACTCCAGTGTTTCCTCAGGGGGGTCTTCCACACTGGGAGCTGTCTGGGCTGCTGCTGGGGGCGCTGTCCCTGGGTCCCTTCGGCTAGGCTTTCTCAATCATCAGTGTCATGCCATGTCTCCCTATTGTCAGTAGTGAGAGTGTGCAGGTGTGTGTGTGTATGTTTGTGTGTGCGTGTGTGTGCGTGTGTAGTATGGAAGGTGGGAGGGAGGGGCTTTATTTGTAATCGTTTTTTCTATTTTCTTTTTTGTGTAAGCACTTTGTGTTACATGTTTATGTAGGAAAAGTGCTCTATAAATAAAGTAAAGTTGAAGTTGAAGTTAATATTGAAGATTTAATATGCAATATAAAACTCTTGACATCATAGGTACGGGCTAAATGACACACCTGGTTTATTCATCAACCAGTTATTTTGCTTATTGAAGCTGTTTGAGCTAAAACAGTTCCAGGTGAGTCAGTCTAGTCCCTGAGGGTTCAGGGTTTAGACCGTTGAGATTGGGCCATAGTAACATCACATCAGGAAGTAACCATCAACAGACCTGGAAATGTTAACGTTGCTGTCAACACATACTTTTATTATGTGTGTTGTGTATCATATGGTATTGCTGTCAAAATGCAAACAGGTGTTTTATGTTTTTGCTCAGAGTAAGAGATGAGCATATTTCTGTTTTGTCTGTTGTATCAACATAAGTAATGAGAAGTAAAACAAAGAACAAAAAGGGGAAGTCAGAGAAATTTGAGGATTGCATAAAGAGGAAGTATCTCTGTCTCATCAGTGAACAGATACATGGCTGTAAATTGGATACTATCGCCACCATGTGGCCAAATGAAGAAATGTTGAATTTTGTTGTTTACTGTTCAACACGATAGTCTGGCCCAAGACCTCAACTTCCCTTGAATATAATAGTGTTCCAGAGAAAACCAGAGACACATTTTCATCACAAGAACATTTTAATATGATGACACACACAGCTGGTATTAATTTCACTCAGCATCATCTACTTCCAAAGAACATTGTGACACAATCGAAAGCTCTGTAACTGCTGCCAGGCCGAGCTTGTGGTTGGATTATTTTGTGTACTTGAATGCTGAAGGAAATATTTGGATGTCTCTGATGAACTGAAGAGCTGAGACGGCCTTGTGTCCAAGTGCTCAGAAACAGTATAACAGTTGAACAGCATAACAACATAGATATGATTCACACAGCTGCACATCTTACCAGGAAGCATGTATTGTATGGAGTCCGGGTTCAGGTTCCTTCTGTGTGGAGTTATCACGTTCTTCCCGTATGAGCATGGGTTCTTTCTGGGTTCTCTCACTTCCACACACAGACCCTGAACAGGATAAGCAGTGATTGTAAATGGAATGCCATCCATCCATCATCTACCGCTTATCCTGTATTCAGGGTCACGGGGGAGCTGGAGCCGATCCCAGCTGTCATTGGGCGAAGGCAGGACTATCACAGGGCCAACATGTAGAGACATACAACCATTCACACTCACATTCACACCTACGGTCAATTTAGAGTGAACCTATCCCCATCCTGCATGTCTTTGGACTGTGGGAGGAAGCCAGAGGACCCGGAGAGAACCCACGCTTACACGGGAAGAACATGCAAACTCCACACAAGGAAGGAAGCGAACCCGGGACCCTCTTGCTGTGAGGCTAGAGTGCTACCCACTACACCACCGTGCAGCCCCGTAAATGGAATGATGGATCCATATCCAAGGTGCATACATTCACTTATCAACTGGTTGCTGTTATTCAATGCATGTCCACATGGTGGCAGCCCAGTAACATCATTCTTAGGAAAGAATACTGCTGCAGAGCTGACTGCAGTTTGTCTCAAGTAAAAAAATATTGTATTTCTGTACCATTTACTTTCAAGACTGAAATTGAAGTATGTTGCACATGTAGGCAACGTGACGGCATCCATGCAGGCTCGTCTTTCAATGGCTGCATTTGGCAACATTTTTAGTTTTCAGTAATGAATACAACAACATCACAAAACACAGCAAAAAACACACAATAAAACCTGTCATGCATATAAGACCTAATGACAAATTCAGATAAACTAAATCAATTGATGAACCATATGTCTTAATATTATAGTCAACTGTGTGCTAATAATAAAAATTGAATAAGTGCCACAGGGCAATTACATGGAAATTGTAATTTTATTTCATATGTCAATGAATGAGCAGAATAATACAAATGTGTTTGCTTGTGAACATAAATGTTTTTATTCATCATTTTAGGAGTTTGTTAACATT
Organism: Chelidonichthys spinosus; assembly: GCA_029853015.1. Taxonomy (NCBI): domain Eukaryota; kingdom Metazoa; phylum Chordata; class Actinopteri; order Perciformes; family Triglidae; genus Chelidonichthys; species Chelidonichthys spinosus. The sequence goes on along the minus strand of CM056823.1, from coordinate 12,891,126 downwards.
TCCAGTTAAGATAATTTACTTTCACCATTATGAAGTGTATCAGACGTCTGTATCTGACACCCAGGGCCTGGTTCTGTGCACCGACCCTTAGCGAAGTGTACAGTAGCTGCTGAGTTTACTGGGCATTCCTTTACTGGTTCTTCCCCTATGAGTCTCATTCGTAGTTCTGAATTTAAACTGACAGCCCCTGTGGAGGAGTTGGGAGACTTCCCCAGCCATCTGTCTTAGAGCAGCCCCCCTCCGACACCCCCTTCCCTCCCTCCACGCATCCCTCATTCCCACACTGGGCCTTTGTCAGCAGTTCCTGTCCCTGGACTAGGCGTGGCGTGCGCAGAGGCTGGGGCGACCGTGGGTGCTTTCAGAGGCACCTGCAGATGGGACAAAGGACTAAGGGTGCTGGGGCTGAAGACAGATTGATGCTTTGTGCACTGGGGCTGGAGAGAGCAAGAGAGGGAGAGAGAGCAAGAGAGAGAGAGAAAGAGAGAGAGAGGGTGGTGGTGGTGGGGGATAGTTAGCTGAGAAGTTTTCAGGGAGAGGATTTTTGGGGGAACACCGGTGGGTTGGGGGTGAAGGGGGGGGGGGGGGGGGGGGGGGGGGGTCTGTCACTCCAGTCTGTGTGAGTCCAAGCTTTGGAGGACCCGGAGAGATTGACAGCTTTTGTGGACTGCATCTCTGCACAATGGTCGTGCTTTAATGGGCGGTAAAGCTAGAGTAGAGCTTTGGGGAAGGTTTGGAGGGGAGGTGGTGCTTGGTAGTGGTTGCGATGGTGGCGGTGCGGGGAAGCTGGGGGGTGGGGGTGGGGTGGGGTGGGGGGCAAAGGCTTTACTGCTTTGCTTGGTGGGGACCAATTCATGGGTATTCAGTCCAAAGCTCGTTATTCACTGAATGCATCCAGTGGAGGAATTCTGCAGCATCAATTAGAATGTGTTAGCAGATAGCAACGCAGCGAAGAAAAAACCTTTCTCTCCCTTTTGCTCGCAGGACAACACAGTCCCACTATAGGAGGTGTCAGAGCTACAAAGCCTTTTTTGTGGGTTTCTCTCCATTACATTACCAGTGCAATATGTAAGGTGGGGACTCTTTTGATTTAAATTAAGTGGAAAAAACACTAAATCCTATTTTCATTCAGCAGGGATAATGGTGTTATACTCTATAAAGGTCTTTAACTACTTATGTGTGGCTTAAAATCTTCCCCAGCTCCCTTTTCACTCCACCTCAGTGTCTTACTCTCATTGGGGGCATTATATTTATTCAATGGTGGAGGGTCAAAGACAGACTGTTAAACAGAGTTGCTTGTAGCCTTAACTGCCGCATCACTTCTAATTGTGTATCAGTGGGTCAGTGGTTTGTTGTGTTGTCCCCCCGTAAGAAAGGAAGAGCGGATATGAATTTAAACAGTATCTTGTAAGGCATTGTTTGGAGAGGGCTCAGGCCACCACTTCAGACTCAGAGGGCCTTTTAGAAAAAGAGTTGCATAACTTTCAAGACAGTGATATAAAAGAGGAGGAAAGAGTCGAAAACACTTTGATAGTGATCACATGTCGGGGCTGACACACCATTCTGTGTTTTGAATGTAGAGGAGCCAGCCGCACATGCCCTCTGAACTAATTAGGCCGCACTTAATTTGAATGTTTTTTCAGGTCGCACACAGCGAAAACATTCTGTATTTGGAAACAATGAAAATGGCGGCATTTCAATCAGCCAGGTTTTTCTTTTTCTTTCAATAAAACATTCCAAATAAATGCTCAATGTGTTAGAAACGTATAAAACAGACTTCAAGTGGGGACAAAAGGTCATTCTGCACCAACTGACTTGAACCAACCGATTTTCAAGTTTTTCCATCCATACACTCAGCATCCATTTTGTCTCCAATTTCCTTGCTTTTAACACAAGATGATACAGATGGCATGTGTGCTGAAATGAAATTGGGGAATTTTTGTTCTCCTTAGGTTTAATGAGAACTAACTGGCAGGAACCTCTTGTAGAAAGGTGTAGATTTCAATATGAGCAATTATGCTTCATTTGAAGCCAAATGAGCCAAATTTGCATCCCCTGAAAAGGGAACCAGTGTTAAACTGTATGAAAAGTGCAGTAAATTGGGGCAAACATCGCGACGTGCAGAAATGCATCTCCGCTGTAATTGTGTAATTGTAGAAGAGCTCTAAATGCACGGCCCAATTAAACTTGCTTCTTCTGCAAGGCAAAGAATTGGCAGGTTATTATGCAGCAAAGTATCGGCACATTGAAATAGCTGCCTCCCACATGGGTGGGGATGGAGGGCTGGGGATCATTTGCAGCAAAATGGAATATCTGATCAAATATGGACAGATGTCTTCATACATGTGGAGCGACTGTGAATTGGATTGGAAGAGGGCGAGATGGATGGATGGATGGCCTCCTCTAAGAGATAGGGCTTCCTGCCCTGAGTGCCGAGGGGGCACAAGAGGAAGAGGGTGAGAGAAGGGGAAGGTTAAGCTCTCAGTGGGGGGAGACGTTTCCCTGAAACACCAGTTGATGGGTTTCTCCCACAAAGGGTGGAGTGACGCAGTCTGCACTGCTGCAGAACAGCCTGGTCTCTGTCTGGATTAGGCCCTGCGGCACACAAAGGGGAGCTCAAGTAAACGGTTCATGAATGTTGATTAATTGATGCCATTTTTTGCAGTGTGCCATGGAGATTTAGAGGGTAGGGGTGCACGAGGGAGGTTGTGAGTACGCAGGGAGAACTGTGATCCGAGGCTGGAAATGTGTTTTCCGTGAGTGCATTTTCCAGATATGCAAATCTCAAATGGTTGCCATAGATCACAAACTGACACGCACGTTCGATTCATAACTTGTGCTTGGAGATTTCTTCATCTCTCTGACTTCGAAAAAACCGCAGCGGTTTTCCCAGTGAAAAGTTCTATAGAGCTCAATGGAGCTGGCACGCTGTGACTATCTTTGGTCTCTGTGTGCTTTGACTCCCGATGGCGTTTTCAGATGTTCCCAGCTGGCACGGCGAGCAGCTCAGGTGGCAGAGGCGGCGAGAAGGTTCCCACGATGGGGTTTAAGGGGTACAGGTGTGCTGGGAGAATGAGGGTGGCCCAGGGACGAGGAGGGGCGAAGCACTGGCCCATAGCCCACCTCAATGGAGGGATCCCAGGGGCCAACTCAATAGCCTGGGTTCCACTTGATGGAGAGAGAAAGGGACGTTTCAGCCGCTGCCCAGCAGGAAAGATCTGGTTGTGGGAGACCTCTTTCAGGACTCACTGTTTGTCTGAAGGCTGTCACAGCAGATGAGTACTCAGCAAACAGCGTGAACAAGGATTTGAACCAGAAAACCAACAGAGCCTTGACAATATTGTGATTGGGCCTTGTCTCTTTAGAGGGGGCTGAAAGCCGAATTGAGAGCAGTAACAAGTGCACATTCAGGGCCGGACGGGGATGCCTTTGGGTTGTGTTTTATGGTTTTGAGGCTTATATGTGGTGGATAAAGCGAAATCATGTTAATCTCCCCTTTTCTCTCCTCTAAAAGCAGAATGGGAGTGATCCTGTGGCACTTTAATGGCGTAAAGTCTTGCAAAGTCATTGTTCAGTCTTGTTATGTCAAACGTGAATGAGACCTCTGCGGTCCAAACAGACGAGTTGAAGAATTCTATAAACATGTAAATACAAGCAATTTAACAAATGAGATTGTTTGTGTTACTTTCACCTGTTCTTGGGTGCTTTGGCCTTCCAGCTCTGTTCAGTGTTCCCGCTGCACCCTGATGGTGTGATGTAAGGTTCCCATTGGCATCTGTGAGAGACCACACAGCACATTAACTTACAACTTGGTGGTATAGATAGTATTATTATGGTACATCTTCTATGGAGTACATCTAGCACCTTTGCTTTGTCACCTGGGATTAGAAGAAAGAACTTTTGTGTACAAAAAATGATGCTTTTGTCGTTCTTATTTATCACGTTGTTGTGTTTTCACACCAACAGGTCTGATAATATCTATCCATCAGCCGCCGACAACAAATAGAATGAGGAGTGGGAATTAGTGAAATCAGATTACACATAAAAACAAACCGATTATATGCTTCTGTTTTGTTCCCCCCCTGACTTTGTATACATTTATCGACCTATTTATCCATTTGATGGTGAGTGAGAGGGGCCATACAAAGAGCAATGTTGTCTTTTGGAGGAGCTGGGCTAACTTTGAAGGTTTCTGAAGAGAGAGGCTTGTGATGGAATGGGCCGGGAAGGACTGTGACTTCTCCATTGAGAGTGGAGGGGCACGCTGGATTAGCTTGATTTGCCTGTGAATGGGCGCTTTCCATTATTCTTGTTAGGGAGCTGTCACATCGAATTGAGAAAGTGAAAACCTCCTTTTATCAACCTTTTCCAAGTGAAACTGAACGGGCAATCAATAACTGAATTCAGGCCCAGGGGGAAAGTCAAGCAGAATGATATGGGGCTGTTATAAAGGGGGTATTTGTCAAACTGATAATGGGGGGTAAGGAGATAGCTGATGTAATTTTGGCTCCAGATGCTGTTGAGTATGACAGAAAACTGAAAATAAAAAAATAAAGTTGTAGCGGTACAAATAAAAATACTAGTACTAGTAATTAAATTATCATTTTTCATTGTATTACAATAAAACAACAGCACTACCACTAATAATCATAATATGTAAAAAGAAATAATTTAATGAAGATTTCTATTTGTAGAAACAATGCTATAAAATATTAGTTTCAACAGATAAACAATAAATTAAAACAAGGCAACAAAAAATAACCTTCATGAATTAGAGCAAATCACAAAAGTCTAATTTTTCTACAATTAAACTGAAAGTTTAAGTTGAGTTTAAAGGAATTATTTCTTCATGTTGTGATGGTAGAATAAAATGTTTGGTAATTTATTTGATAATATATCTTTCACATTTGGATTATTTTGCAACAAGTTCAAGACCAAACAAACCGGGAGTGGCTCGCTTTTTATTATACGAATGACACCATATTGTTTTGGAGTTTCATTATATTGACCTTATTGTGCCATTGTGCTTGTTCTGACACCATGATAATGCCTGAATACAGAGGGAATTATGCTCTGTATAAATAGATCCCATAGTCAAGGATCGCTTCAATTATCCCTCTACACATTGACAACATGAACAGAATAAAAACTAAAGCCTTAGTCCAAGCTGGTCTCAAGGCGCTCTTCAAACATTGTTTTGGCTATTGTGAGAGGGGCAGAAGAACATCATCAGCATCAATGGCGATAGAGAAAAGAAATACATTCATCTGATACATTAACAACTATTAAAGCATTAATTGAGAAAAAAAAGCTAAAGAAAAGCAATTCAAATACTCTAATAGCTATTTTTAAAAGCATTAGGGCACATTTTTAATTTTTCAAATAAAACTGTTTGTACATTCTCTTCCATATATAATTCTTATATTTGAATCCTGTTGTATATTCCGTTCTAAATATATTTTAAGTGTTACACATTCACCAATTTCCGATCATGTTAAATTGCACATATTATCATGGCGAAGGGCTTCCAAACCCAAACCATTAATCAACAAATTTTCTCATATTGCTGCTCCCAATTTTTACGCTGGTTGGAGAAAATGAATCGGATCATTTGGCCTCATCAATCAATTTGGTAATTGATGTCTTAATCATTATACAGTTAATTGAGCACCTTGATTGTTGCTTGTCATTGTTCAAAGTACCAGCCTGCAGCAGTTTTCCGGGGATTAGGACAAACGATGTGAATTTAGACGCCTTTTCATTTTTCTTTACTAACAAGACTTTTCCAAATATTTAGAAAGAGTTTAGTAGAGTTTTTGAAATGTGTTCTTTTTCGAATGAAATCGCTGCTATTTTGGAAAAAGCAACAACAAAAAATAATGGTGTAATGATTTTGTTAAGTGCTCCTTTTCCTGCCAATAAGAGTGTGTGAGGATTTCATCAGCGTAATTGTCATCCATCCATCTTCTGTGCACAGTGAGTTGATAACAGCCTATGAAAAATGACTCATGGCTCTAATGAGTGTCTCACCTCTGAGTGGGAACCACGTTAGCAGCCTTCTGCGGAACAGCAATTCCCCATTTATTCCACTCCACTGTCTTTTCTCCACCTCATATACCCTCTCTTCACATTCTCACATAACAAATCCTTCTTTCACCAATGCAACCAGTCCTGACATTAGTTTAACACCAAAGGCCGGGGGACTGAGGCTCATATAGACAGACTCTTGCAGGGGATAGGTGTAGGATAACGGTTAGAGCTCGGGGTGGGGGGGAGGTGAGAGGGGGATCCTTAATTGAGTTACAGAATACTTTAATTATGACTGTTTCCCACATTCCTGCTCTTAACGCTTCTCCCACAATATGAGCCACTAAAGGGGGGGGGGGGGGGGAACCCACCCAGTTTCCAGCCCCGGAGTGCAGCTGCGAGGCAATTATCATCAAGCACCCCTGCATCTGTGTACAAACAATCCCACAGCTGCTGGCATTGATACTGTACGTGCAGAGAGGAGCGGAGAAAAGCCCAGGTTGACCCCGGGGCTCCACTATCGCCTGGAAGACCATGACCCATTCATATGGGAGATATTTGTGTCACCTACGAACACTCGACCTGTTTACAATTTCAAATGAGCTGTCTCACTATGTTTACCACCGTGTGGGCTCTTTGTTGGTATAGGATGTTGTATAAATGTTTGTATCATTATGCAAAAAAACTATAGTCTCTGAAGTAAATTCCCACTTGCACTCAATATTTCTCTGAGACAAGTGTAATTTGGCACCTCTTATCTTGACACACGGCTACAAAAGCTTTAAACTCTTTTTTCTCTGCTCTCCTTCCCTTCAACCCCTTACTTTTTACCCCCCGCTTGTTTAAGAAGCTTTACAGTTGGAAACACATTTTTCAACACCATTTGACAATATCACATATATTCTGCTTGTTCCAGATCTTCATTAAGCTACATGTTAGCACAGTGAAATATTCCAAAACCCAATATATCAAATAGAAATACTATAGTTTTCCCCAAAAAATTTCAGCCTAACATATTTGAATATTAAATCAAATGAAATGTGGGTTTTAACAAGGCTTGGCTGCGCAGAATGAGTTTACAAATACTTAATGGTTCAGAGATTTTTTATTTATCTGGGCCTATTTATATATTTTTAATCTAGAATAATGAGTGCATGTAATAATTATCATCCATATACATGCAATCACACGCAGGACATTCTCACTTACAAACACATAAAATACATTTAATCATTGATATAAGCATATAGAATGTGTGTGTGTGGACTTAATTTGTGTGACCAAAAATGTGAGTGGGCTAGTGAGAGTGAGAGTGAGTGAGTGGGCCTATTTGTGAGAGCAGCATGACTGAGAGGGCCACTGTGGGATGGAGGGGGAGACGGAGGATGACTTTATGACACCGAGGGGACAGGATCAGGGGCAGAAACAGAGAGGGCCTGGGCGGAGGTGGAGGTGGTGTGGGGAGAGGGGCAGCCCTAGCTGTCAGCTCTGAGGGGCTGCTGGAAGACTCAGCAGGAGCCCAGCTTGGCCCCCGGGATGCCTTGTCACCACGGCGAGGCCCTGGAATGCACCAGCAGACAATGAGCTCCCGGGGCTCAGAGGGCACTCCGATTTGATAACCACATTAAAGTCCCAGCAACATCTGTTAGGGTGCAGGAGAAAGGCCTACTGGCAGGCTTTAACCCCCCGAAACTGGGATCATTAACCCTCAGCCCTGTGAGAGAAGGGGGACAACAGCCCTCTATTTGTCAGCCGCCCTGCACAGGGCTGCGGGGGATAATATTTTACCAAAAACAGCGTGAGAAGAGAAGCGGCCCTGTGCACCATGGAGAGGGCTCCTTCACACTTTATACACACATTAACACAGTCTGTTTTACTTGATGGAACATGCAAAATAACATTAGCATGGCCTCCAAAGGAAAGGCCGCCTGAACGTTCGCAGTTCCAAGTAACCACCAAACAAACCAAACATCTTAGCAGATATCACATAAATAAAATGCCATATGTAAGTGTGGGGGTAATATTTCCCCCTCTGATTTGTTAATGTGTAGTTAGAGGCGAGGGGGCCCAAGTTGATAGAGAAATAACAGGTGTCCAGCCACAAAGACACGTTTCAGGCTCCAGGATGTTCTGGTGTTTTTCGTGGATCAGCGCCAAGCCTCATCCACCTCCACAGGTTTCAAAGGAAGGCCACCTCTCTATAATGAATAATTAAGGAAACAGAAGGCCCTGAGAGGGTGGGGGAGGAGGCGGGAAGCTGTGGAGGGCCTGACGCTGCAAGGCCAGATGCAGCGAGAAGAGCTGAGGTTTTTGCCCCTGCGCCTCATAGAAAACATCATCCTAAATGTATTCCCCTGGAGATAAGGGTCTGCAGGAGGTGCCCCCAATGCACAGGGTCCTCAAGTGCCTCCACACAAGTAATCCCATTCACAGCAGCTCATTACATGGGCAATTAAGTGCTGGGGTGGAGGAGCGAGGCGGGGCGGGTGGGGAGCGCCATGGGCGAGGAAGAAGTGTGTATTTGAGAGTGTGTGTAAGTGTATAGAGGGGTAACCATCATTGGGTTTTAAGGAAAAAAAACCCAACCCCCCCCCACCAATCCAATTCTCCCTCACCCAGCTTCGCCTTCGCTCGACGAGCCACCGCCCCCTCCAAGCTCCTTCACCTGCGCTGGGTCTCTGCGGACACCTGCCTCTCCTAATGAAGATCCATGGCTTCATTTCCATTTCTGGAGTCATATCAGAGACTGCCAAGCACAAAACAGGCCTGTTTCCTCCGAGGCCTGGAGAGCCGGATAGAATGACACGGCTAAGTGCTCTGGCAGTGCGGGGCAGCTGCGGAGCCTGAAAATGGGGATTTGGTTGGGGGTTCTGAAGTGGGGGGTTCGGATGGAGAGGACCCTGATGTTTGGATTGGCCACAATGGCAGCCGTGTGCTACCTCGGCAGCTCCTTGGCACTAATGAGGCTTTCTGCAGCGATGGAGGAGGAGAGGAGAGGAGAGAGCATAAGGAGGCGCAGAAGAGGAGAACAGAGGAGAGGAGTGTACCACTACACACCTACCTCACACACCACTCTCACCTACTCCGCTGATAACGGCTACGCCAACTCTTGAAGACACACAATGAGCACACACTCACGACACACAAGCGCAGGTGTGGAGACGTAGCCATCTTTGGGTTACTTGATATTTCCACATCAACATTCTGACAAATCTTTATTTACAGCATTATGCGGCTACTTTGCTCTACACCTGTTTAAAGCTGTTGTCCTGTATAGCAAACTTGATTAAAACACTTTTGTTGAGAAGAAGGGGAAGAAACACAGACTCTGGACGGGCATACTTCCAAACCCTATCATGAACACATGGAGGTGGTTAAAAGTGCATGGACTACATTTTTTATTTTAAAAATACCCCCCATGAGCAGCAAACGCGTGTTTTGTCTTTCAACACAGTGGTCGCGGCTGTGCTTGTTAACATGTTCTAGCTCACTGACTCTCTCAGCACCCAAAGGTGGGGACTCACAGCCGAGCCAGGTGAGGAAGAGGAAGAGAGAAGGAAAACAAACAAGGTGACACCTAAGCTGTATCACAGCTGCCTGTTCCGGTGACAGACCTGAAGGAAGCCCCGCCCACTTACCTCAGCTCAAAAATAAAGTCAAAGGGCGGTGCCAGGAAGACACTGGCCATACGTTGGCAGAAGGAATAACCAGTTTACTGATTTGCACTCCTAAAAATTGAAGTAAAAGTAAAAGTTTGAGGCAAAAACATCCACTAGAAGCAACAACAATTCAGTCAATTTCACACAGACGGAAAGGAAAAACCAATGCAGTCACAGATGTGAAGGAAAACTTAAATATATCTAAATGAAAATCATTCAACAACAACAAAAACAGGTCAGAGCATGAGGCATGGAAGCGGCCTGTTTGTGTGTGTATGGGTGGAGCCTGAAGGGGAGGGGGCTTAGGTGAGAATTGTGTATGGTGTCACTTTGCGGGCCCCTCTGCACTCACCTGGAACTGAGCACTTCCCCTCCCCGAGTCTTATCTGTTCCCAGAGGAAATACCTGCCGCAGGTAAACACGACCCTTCGACCCCTTGGCCATCCACTCTGCCCCGCTCTCAGCAGACCCTGTCCCCGTCCTGGAGCCGGCCCCTCGTCTAAATCCAAGGATTAGCTCCGCCACCAGCCTTTAACACCCAGCTCCGAGGCCTCACCTCTGCACACAGCCCAGAGTCTGCGCTCAGGCCAGGTCTTACTGACGAGCCCTCGGCCCCTGCCTCAACCACCTTAGATGTTGTTCTTCATGCACCAGTGAGGAAACCTTTATCCCCTCCGGCCCCCCCTCCTCCTCCAGCCCCTCATCCCTCTGTCTCAAATTTAATCTTATCTACATATCACCAGGTGAAACCAAACACCCCTCTTATCAACCGAGGTGTCTTCAGCTGTGTTTTGCATTGTCACAGGAGTGATTTATTCAGGTCGAAAGCTGAATATAAATAATATGTCATAAGTCACAAAAAAAAAAAAACGGTGCGTTATTTGTGATGGAAGCCGGCTTCATTAGAGTATGAGAAACATGATGAATTTACAACGTGATCACATTAAAGAATGATTGTAATTAAAAATGGAGACATAGTCTACTTTTAATGACTTTAGAGTGTAATTAATTCCTCTATCATATCTATTACAGAGTTTCTAATAAATTTGGGGGTGGTGATTCATTTTTAATTACCTCCTTGGAATTTTGAAATAGGAGTTTTTCTATGAAGTATGACATATGCAGTGATCATTCTGGAGGGCCGCACCCCACTCAATTTACTGATGACATATATACCAGCTTATGTGAATGCATATGCAAGTAAATATGCATATACAGCTAGTTGTGACCACTGAAATCTCATTAAGCTGCAGATCTCCTGAATAACTTTCCCTTTTCTTGTACACAAATTAGAGATGCATGTAAAATGTGCACAATGTACGGCAGTGTGTTATTGTGTTTGAACTTGTTCAACCAGTCCGGCGGTGGTATTGGGAAGATGAGGAGGAGGCAGGAAAGGCACTCCTGATACTCCCGGAAAGGGGACCGTCTCCCAAGGGACAGCTGACCCTGTTAGGACGCAAAATTCCCACAATCCCATGTCTGGCTCCAAGACAGAGGCCATGGGGCACTGGCCTATCGTGGCCATCCCTCCCACTAAAACAGCCCCCCACCTCCTCACCATTACCGCCACAGGGTCAGGGTTACTCTCTCACCCCTGGGCCACCTACATCTCCCCCCTCTGCCAAGCCCCCCTGCCCCTCCTCCACTGTCACCTGAGCCACACAGGTAAATGCTTGACTTTATTTGATGGATGCGGTTTCCCACGGCGACAGTGATGTACGCAGGGCCAGAAGCCCCTCCTCCCCCTGGTGGAGTCTGGAGCTGGAGTGGTGATTTTGTGCTGATAACCTCCGCGGTGCGCCCCTTCTCGACTGGGACGAGAGAAACCGGAGAGGACGAGACATCCTGTGTGACGCACCTGAGTGTATGCCTCATCAGGCTGAAACAAAGAGGGCTCCATTCTAAAACAAGCCATCAAGACAGCTGCAGACATCTTAATGAATATGAGACAATCGTGTGATGAAGAGATATATATATTTTGTGTGCACATCTATGAGTGTGTGTGACTTTTTTAGGGAAATTTGCTAACTCATTTCACTTTCTATGAAGTCATAAAAGTGTCCCCAAACCACACCTTAATTAACAAAAAATTACGTTTTTGTTCTGTATCAATGACAAACCCACCCTCCATCTCCTCCTCTCTCCTCCCCATTATTAGCAGATAGCGCTACATTGGAGATAAGCAGGACAATGGCCGGGGTGAAGGCCTGGATCACAGTTGTTTCTTATCTCCCACCTCATCTGCAGCCTGTGGTGTCTCTGTCAGAGGATGTTGTTAAACCAAGTCAAACACTCAAACATCCTGTGGCATCACCCTGCCTATATAGCCCCCCACCACACACACACAGACACACAGACACACACACACACGTACACACCTCTCCTTTATGGCAGTTCACACTTGGCTGGGGCCTGGCCACCGTGGTTGGTTCACGGGCCCAGTGATGCTGTGTGTCAAGGTGAGGAGATCCTGGATTTCTCTTGGAAGACTCAAAACATGTGAGATTCATACTGACTTGAACTGATAAGATCAATACCTGAGGATAGTCCTCATGATGAGATGAGTAAGCAAAGTGAAGGTTGAAACCCCGGAACAGATCAAATTTAAAATGAATCAACTGACAAAATTAAAACGATGACTCATTAGTGTAAAAATGATTGACAAAATCCTGAGCAAACTTCAGAGGGTGGCTCTTTTTGACCAACTTTCATCAGCAGTAGCCCACAAGATACTTACACGATTTTGAAAACACACACACACACCCACACACACACACACACACACACTCCTCTGTGAAGGGAGGAAGCCCCGGTGCTGGCAGGTTAATATCAGGAGCACTTGACAACAATGGTGTGTTATGAGGTGCTGCAGCTTTAATAAGGTCTTTGTTGGGACTTTAGAGCACAGCCACATCACATCATTACTCATCCTGGGAGACCAGTTGCCAGTCGGCATGGCAACCGGGACTTGGCTGAAGCCAGAAGCAAGACCAGAATCTCAATGCCCGGAGTGAGAATGAACAGACAAAGAATGTTCTAGTGGAAGGAAAAAGTTTATAAGTGGCCACGGTGACCTCCAGACCGCTGCCCCCGAGGTGAGATACAGTTGATATAAAATCCAACAAATTAAAGAAAATAATATTTTCACAGAAAAGTCAACGTTACTGTGAAATAAGTGACAACTGAAATGCATTTAACTTTTTGCTTCTATTAAAATCTAATAAATATCACATTTTATCCTGCAAAATAAACTTTGGATTTGTTCCGACGAGCAGCACTGAATGGATTATCCAATTAAAGAGGAAATTGATTCAATTCAGCCCTCTTCCATTTCCATCTGCACCCATGTTGAGTGTGTGAATGGACAGATTAGGAGTGGACAGTGCAGTCAGTGGAGGTATGCAGCGGTGTAAGAGTTTTATCCTGCAGGTTGTTGGGTGTGTTGGGTCAGTGTTGGAGCGGTCAGCAGCTGCTGCCTGGCCTAGGTCCCACAGTTCCCAGGCTGGGGGGATTGACAGGCCAGTAATAAAATCAGGCGCCCTGGTTGGGCTGTGTGCGGCCCATTGTTCCCCCAGCAAGGCCCGCGGCTGCTGTTTACTTTCTCCCATATGCATTATTCAACGGCACAGGAGCTCCCGGAGAAAGGGGCCCCATTCAGGGATCCTCTTGCCCTTGTTTTGTTTTGCTAATTTTCAATTAAAATAAACCATCTCTTGCCAGTGCAATGGCTGAGTGGGGAAAGAGAGAGGGGCACTGTCCCTGCCATTTGGGCCGTCTGAGGAGATTAGACCAAATGTATAAATGAGAATAAAGTGGGATGTATCATTCATACTGTCAGTGATATGTTTTTCTATAGTAGGATTTAAATGGAGACAATGAGACGGGTTGCTGTTTCAGTTGAGAGCATACGCCGGCCTCTTATTTATGTTATTGTTGTTGAACATGTACCCCAGCATGACCTCATTTAAAAAAAAAAAAAAAATAGAAAGAGGATTAAATATGTAAACAAAAATCAAATATCTCCATATTTTCCGTCAGCAAACAACTGTGCTTTTGTTGCACGTTGTGAATTTTCACCCTTGAGGTGGCAAAAGGAGGATTCCCATATGATGAGAGAAAGTGAGAACTAATCACAAAGACAATGACTTTTCAATAATGACTCCCAGAGGTCATTAGAAAGGAAAGCCAGCCAGGACAGCCTGGCCTAATCAATAAGTCCGGTGATAACGCTCTTCTTCTTCTTTTTTTTTAAGTCAACTCACACAGGAGGGGGGTGAGGAAGCCTTGTGGAGTGCGAGGACAGATGCGGCGACGGTGGGGAACGAGCAGAGTTAAAGATTCACCACACATCTGTCACTTCAGCCGGGGGCAGCAGCTCATAGTCGCCCCCGCTGACAGCCTGCCTGCCTGTCTGCCGCCATGCCTACCTGTGGCTGTGGTTTGCTGCTGAGCTTTGCCATCTGCCTATCCCTGTTTGCTTGATTACCTACATGTCCCCTCTGTTCTTAACCATGTCAATGTTATAAGCATGTAAACGCCCAGTAATATGCCCTCCGCACACAAACACCTGATATCTAACATCCTCCTGTAAAATTACCCCCTTAAAAAAAAAAAAAAAAATCTGCAGTCCTAATTGGCTGGCGCTCAAAGCTCTCACTCTCACTACCTGTCAAAATGCTGATAATTACAGAGCTTAGCAGCAACCTGTTGTAACCCGTTTTTTGGATCTTACAGCAGCCAACATTCATTCAGCAAAACCATTTACCACGCCATATACAGTGTCATCATTCATATTATCGACGGAGGATCCGCTAAGAGAAATGGTTTCTCCATGACGGCGGACCCACACCAGCCAGTTAGTGCCTGGTGAGAGGGGATGTGAATGTGGAGGGCCTCTTGGCTTGGCTGGACACAGTCGGTCCCCCCGCTGGGTGCAGGTGAGCTCTCAATGGCAGCCCTCGGCACCTGCCCTCTTTGTTCCCTTGTTGATGGCTTTATGGCGTGAAGGGGATCCGTCCGTCTGGCTCTCATAAAGCCAGCGGCGCGAGGCCTAGTAAAAGCCACGCTGCTGCCAGGGCATTGTGTGGGGCCCCCATGGCTCCCAGAGTGACCCCACCAGCCAGTGAAGAAGACCAGTTTAGAAGCCCCACCGCCACTGATGCACATGCTTATAGCGTGTACTGAGCTTTCATGCTATGCAATAATTATTCAGATTATAAATTATATTATTAGTTATATTTTAAAAAAATGATTAAGAGTAATTTTCCTATTTTTTAAATTAATTGTACTTTTTATTCTTTAAGTATATTTTGGTAACATTTAATTAGTTTTATTTGACTAACATTCTGACTTTATAACATTTTTTTCTACATTGTGTTATTTCTACTTTTACTTAAGTAAAGTGAGTAAAGGGTCACAGTACTTCTGCTTCCACTTAAAATAATTAAAAGATAAAATTCAACTGGTATCTTATCTCTTTTTTAAAAGTCCTATCTGTGAGTAATTGGACCAGTTTATGGTCAAGTGACTGTGGACCACTCATTATTGTTGTGCTCCATCATTTATTCAGTGTGGAGCAGTCGAATAATAAAAGTTTGGTTTACACTGAAATAATCTCAGAGAAAACACAAGGAATGGCTTCGCTTTTAACGGCTTGTATGACAAGGTTTATCCAAAGATATTTCCACTAAGTACTTCTCAAGTGCAAGGCTACAGTGTGGGTCTAAGAGGGTTTGTTGAAACCTTCACATCAGTTTGAGTGACAAATAAGTCTCAAACCCGATAAAGCAGCTCAATGGTCGTGGGAGGTCAATGATTGCACAGAAATAAGCCCCACATTAATGTTTAATTTATATGATTTTCCTGGATATGAAATCTCACTGATAAGCTCAAACAAATTAAGTGGCTGAAAGGAGGGCCATAAGCAGCTTCGTATTTGAGATCAGGTCTTTGAGTGGGAGCATCTTAGAAACCAATTACCAGACAAGAAATAGATCATTATTTTTTCTTAGAGGATTGGGTTGTGGGGATGTGTGTGTGTGTGTGTCGGGGGAGCAAAGGTGGTTGCTAAAAGGAAGGGTGGGTTTTCTAGATTGAGGAGGGAGGGCACAATAAAGACATAATCATCTACCCTCAACTTTTCCTATCCAACTTTCAGATTTTAATTTGCCGTCTGTGAAGTGGTACCTAATTTACTTTCGCCTCATCCCTTCAATGCACCATTGTTGCCGCTGCTGAGATTCAGAGCTTCCTCTCTTAGCTCACCTCGGCGTGAAATTGGTTTAATGAAGCTGAAAGGTATGGGGCTCTCACAGCACTGTGGATTCCAGTGACACTGCTTGATCCCCCCCCCCCCCACCACCACCACCACCACCACCCCCCCTGTCCCTCCTCCTCCCCCCTCAACCCAGCTCCCTGTGCACTCGCATTACGGTGACAATTTATAACAAACCCCACAAAAGATCCCTATCTCACACATTACATCAGTGCATATTACTGTCCCTTTGAGAGTGCCAACTCTCATCCAAACGCTGGAGGGGGAAGGGGGGGGGGGGGTGTGACTGGCCAATAGTTAAGGTGTATGGCATGCATGAGGCACTTCAAATTATCAGCCAATACCAGCATTCAAATGGATCAGATACTTGGTAAGAGAGGGAGATAGTTTTAAAGTGAAGGTGACGTAAATATGAGGAGAGATATGAAGAGGTGAAACTAATCAGAGAGAAACCTCCCCCCCCCCCCCCCCCCCCCCCCCCCCCACCCCACCACCACCACCACCTTTTTCAATCTGACCCTGTGAAAGGTGTTCTCCTGTTACCTGTCCTCCTGGGTGTGGTTTCTAATGGGAATGGGAAGGAAGTCCTTTGGGATTACTGTGTGTGTGTGTGTCTGTGTGTACACGTTACATTAATATGATCCCCTTAAGTCATATCGCTTACTTCTCCTCGTCCCCTTTTAGGACAATCGAATGGAAATGCATCCGTAACCAAATATTCCAGTCCACACCACTTGTTGCTGCGTTGAGGCCCAGTTTGGAGCTGGTAGTCAAAAGACAAGAAGGCTACGTGAGTGTGTGGAAACAGCAGGATACACAAGGTTTCCCACTTTGCCGGCTTCCCATGCCAGAGGTGAGGAGGAAGTATGATGAGCAGCTGTTTTGTTAAACGATGGGCTCACAAGTTTTCAAGTATGACCTGTCAAGTTAAGTGAGGTGCCTATAAAACATTGGAACAGGTTTTTCTTGCTGGAGTCATCGTTGTGTTGATATTGGCCATGAAAAGATCCCTTCCTAATATGCATGTATAGCTGTTTAGTGCTCCAAATAAAAAACATATCTTCCAACATTACAGGGATTTTTTTCTTCTGCATTTTAGAAAGGAAAACTGTGTGTGGATAATTCTAAAAAATCCAATCCGTTGCATGTGAAAGTCTATTTGAATGGTCTAATGATTACAGCAAGCATGTTTTAGGACAGGCTGGGAAATATATATCTCTTTTAATGCAGCAGCAAAAAAGAAAGAATCAAAGAGAGAAAGAAAAAGAAGAGGAAGAGCAATTCAAAATCTTTAAGAGAAAAAAGAATAGCCCGAGGAGATCAGGAAAGGGACAGGGCCGACTCACAAAAGGTTTCTTTACACTGTAATGACACGGACATTATGCCGAACTTTGGCTGCCGTAACTCAAAAAGAAGGACCACTTTCACTGCTGTGGAGCCGCGGCCAGCAGCACGCACTGCTGTTTGTCTTTCAAATACCATTGTGGGTGAGGCCACTAGTGTACGCACAAAGTGCCTGTTACAACTTTCTATTCAGCCTGGGATTGTGAAACCCACAAAGGAATGTCAAATTACCGTCGTATGATTCCGAATGTCTGACCATCATCTCGTCAGAGTTGGCAAATTAGTTTTAAACAGTTTCCTCTTTCCTGTGAGCTCACCGTCTCCGAGGCCAGTTTAGTGATAGCTTAGTAGTTCTCTCTGTTACACACATTTACACAGAGAGCGGCGGCAAACGGTTGCATTTAGCGTTCTTCCCATGCTAAAATGTGATCTGCAGGAGACATGCTGGGAAGATTACGGCCGAACAGAACCACAGGAGCACTATCTTTTACAGGTAATTACTCAATTATCAGTAAACACCGTCGCTGGAGACACAATGCCGTGAGAGGATCACACAAACCGCTGACTGATTCACTTCAACACCACAACAATATGCATTCACAAAGACGATAGCCATGCAGAGAAGGGGGGGGGGGGGGGGGGGGGGAGTCATTACACCAGCTTGTCACTACATTCTTGTTTCATGATGCAAGATAAGAAATAACATGTTTATTAAAAATAAATATTGTTGGATTGCTTTGTGGCAAACAGGTGCATCAGGTTTTTGCAAATGCTAAACGACTCTAACTTTATAGAAATAGATATAAATGCATGTCACAGACCAGCTGAACACGTTCTAATCAGCTCCAAGCTCGGCTTTGGCATTACCGCCTTTCACCACTAGTGGGAGGTAGTAAACAGATGACAGGAGGCTCCCCTGCAGGCTCCCCACACAAAGTTCTTGTTTGAACAGTGTTGGGAACCAACATTGATTTCATAGGTTTGTTTAAAGACACAGGTTTAGACCCAGACAGCCAGGTAGATAAACAGATAGATGAGTTTGCAGGAGTGTTGGGTTACACTGATGGAGGCTGAGAGGATGAGCAAACCCAGCGTCCCTTCATCAGTCTGTAAACATTAAGCCAGAATTAACAGAGTGGATAAGATGTGACATTTGCCCTCTGACCGAGAAGAACGGTCAGATTGGAAGTTCCAACCTTCTTCTTTTATTATTTTTATTGTATTTTAGGTTGTGTTTATTGGAATGATCGGAGCACATTTACACCTTCAGCGTGAAAACACACACACACTAAACTCCATGTGGCGTTACCTGCCTGTGGTCCGCGGTCGTACACGTGGCCTAAAGCCACGGCCCACAGTCCTTATCCGCGGGCCTACACACTCACCACAAAGGTTAACACACAGCCAGTGAAACACTCCGCTCCACCCAAGCAGCCCTGCAGGCCTTCTAAATCTCCCCTGAGACAACCTGCCGTGAGGTAATGAGGAATTAGAGGGGAGGAAGGAGGTCTCCTGAAGATTTACAGGTTTTAACTCCTGTTACTGTCACCCAGGAAGAGCCACAGGCCTGTGGTCATATCAGTAACAACAACAACCACCTGCTAACCAACACAGCACCACCTCACTACTATTGGGAGATTTGTACACACAGACCTCTCAGTGGTCTATTAAAAAACCTATATGAGGTATTTCTGTGCTATTTTTACTCCTGACTATCATCCTGTGGCGTCTAATATCCATAATACTAATGCATAATACATAATATGCAATTATATATCAGAAAACCTAGTCAGAGAAAAAACATTTTCTGAGTTGGTCAGCAAAGAACAATGTATATGCTCATGTTTCACATATTCACGTATGGATATTTCTAAATATCAACAAGATTCATCCAGTAAAATATTGCAGAACATTTCAAAAATAATTAAGAAACCTTAGGGATTGATTATTGCCTATTCCACAATGTGCAAAATTATTGTGTGCAAAAACTAATACAAAAACGGATGACTGATTATTATTATAGACTGTTTGTTTTGGGCGGATAGATGGGGTAGATGAGGATACATACATGTCAATGTGACGTCCCTTTAGTCTCTTTAGCAGTGGGTCAAAGGGCACTGGAATTTCACAAGATTGGACAGAAAATGTTAAATTATATAATATATAATAATCCAGTGCAACATAACATGGTTGGAAAAAAAACATTTGAATTAAGCTGCATTTAGCATTTTGCTAAAGATGCGTGTTGCTGTGGTTGACCTGTAAATGTGCTGCATGTACAATAACATGGTTGCTTTAATAGATGTTGTCAGACAGAGCTCGTGGGATAAACTTCTGTGGCCACTCCTCATTCCAGTCGGCTTCGCTGAGGAACAAGCTGGTAAATACTCTGAAGTGAAATAGCTTGATCACTCTGTGATTAATTTGATCCTATCATTGTGTTCCTCTTGCCCCTACTTATTGATTAAAACATACAAATGCTTCTCCCTCCCCGACACCTCCTCATTAAGGTACATTCAGCATCTTACCAGGCCAGAGCAACAACAATTTGTTCACTGTGGTTACCTGAGCCCACATACAAAGTAAGAGTGGGTGTTTTACAACTGTTTGATGAGCAAAATAATGAGTTATGTCTGTGATTTATAGTCCGAAGGAAAAGGGATATTTGCAAAACAAACCACCAAAAATAACTCCAAAAGAATGTTACAGTGTCATCTTTGCTAACGCTTCTGTGGTTTCAAACGTGCTTTTCTACCACGGACGACAGACGTCACCGCCACCTCAACACATACACGGCGTCTGACTCATTCAGATGTCATGAAAATAACCTCAGCTTTAAGAAAATGCCAAATGCCTGGTGCAATCAGTCGTGACTTAACTCTCCGAATGTTCTCTGAGCTCCTCACATCACGGCGATTTACAAATTTGACTTTTCCACCAAAACATCACGCTGATTCAAGCACAAGTTAAACATACAAACGAGCACAGATTTCTAAGAATTGACCTTTTAACAGCGGTGAGACACACGGATCACAGACAACGACTGACACTGAATGACAGATAGGAGGCTCCCTCTCTTAGGTACAGTGAGCCATCTCACAGAGGGGCCCCATTTACATTTACATTACATTTAGGTCATTTAGCAGACGCTTTTGTCCAAAGCGACTTACCCCAGGTACCATGATGGGCTTACACCCTGGACAGGTATGCACCGCAATTACCAAACTAGCTCAGAGCATGCAATAATCAGTAGGCGCTGTACCATTAAGTGTGGGGGCGGCAGTGCGCACAACTTTTTTTTTTAAATAGGGGGGTAAAGAAAGAGACCACTGGCGTCAGGTGTCGAGATTTACTTCACCTGAGTAATTTCCCCCCTGCCTAGCGAGCGTGCAGGGTGTTCTAGGAGACGGCGTGACATGGGCTGCAGTGGGTGTGCCGAGCATGGGAGAATGTGTGTAGGTGTGTTTACACTTTTAAAAATAGGGCATGCCTGAGAGACAACTGACAAACCAAACGCATGCGTGTGTTTATGTTTGTGTCGAGGGAGACCGTGTGAACGCGGCTGCGATAGCGTCGACGCCTGACGTGAAGCTGGGGAGCGCGTGGGACGACTCCATCGTCACAGACGGGGGTAGACGCCACGTAGAGGCGGCAAGAATGTGCACTTGCGTGCGGATGCACAGTTAAAGAGAGAAAAAAGGTCTACATATGCACAGGGGATGTATGGAAATATGAGGAAGTAAAACACATATAAGAGATTTTTACACTGTGTGTGTGTGTGTGTTTGTGTGGGTATGCATGCGAGTGTGTTCAGCCATGTCTGCAGGGTGAGGTGGAGGCCGATGCTTTGGCAGCAGGTCTGGCACGTCTTTCAGGCCCAAACCTGCAGAGGACAGAGAGAGAGAGAGAGAGAGAGAGAGAGAGAGAGAGAGAAAGCAAATAAGTGTGAGAGTCTGCCTTCCTTCATGTGATACGCTTCACTTCTACCTCACCATCACTGAAATCTCTCAGCACTGTCAGACCACATACATGTCCAGTCAACTTAACAGTGTGTGCTGTTTTTACTATGAAGTACAGTCACTAATGAACAGAACAGCAAAAAAAAGGGCACCACTTTCTCATCCCCACAAAGTGAGTTTCTCTGTACTCATCTACTTGTTTTTTGCATCGGGGTTTGTTTTCCACTTGATACAATTTGACCTCCTTTCTGCTTAGATTCATATCTACACATTACCAATGAGCAATAAGCGAGCTGTGGGGTATCCATGTTTTGCTTTCACATTTCAGCCAGGCGCATCCCTGTTGATGAACACATTGTATTTCAGCAGTCAACCCCGTGTGTGCAGAATCTATTTGCGTGGTACTCTTTTTAAAGTCGGCTTCCCCTCCGCTCGTCCGCCCAGTTCATCTTTTATTTCCAATTAAGCTCCCAGCGATTCATATTCACGTTTCTATATCAAACACGTTGCCATCAACAACATGGCCAGCTGGGCTCCTCACTCGTCACGTCGGCTTACTACGGTACGGATCCAGATTATGGGTTGCATTTCCAAATGGAGTCAAACCTCTGCTGCGGCTCTCTCGTTAGATAAAAGGATTTCCTCAATGATATCCCGCTAATACCTACACCTACACGGGAACACTTCTAAAGACGGCATGTGTCCCCTAAGGCAGTAAATCACTCCACATTGTGACCACGGCACAAAAGTGACGTTAGAGAGTGTATCAACTCCATAACCTCAAAGGAAATCTCTATTCAGGGGCCATAAAAGGACGCCTTAACTCACTATCGCTGTGGGGCCGGTTACAGAAAGAGAGAATGGATTAAGAGAGAAAACAGAGAGAGAAAAGTGTACAGGTGAAGTCCTTTGGGTTCGGAGGTTTGCTCAGCTGTGCGGTATTCTTTTCTGCGCCACACCCAATAACCAAAGGCTCGGGATATCTTTCCATTTCACTCTTTTCCGCCCTCCCTCTCTCCATGTCTCTCGTTCATATTTGCACAGGTGAGAGGACAGCAGTCCAATAGGTGTAAGTGGGAGACTTGAAAGTCAGGTTTGCCCGGCTGGTGGTAGGAGTTCACCTGCGGACTGTGGATGGATGGAGATCTGATGGCTGGGGCCCAGCCAGCCTTTTGTCTGGAGAGACGGACGGCAAACAGGCAAACACGCACAGAAATACAGATGAATTCTGTCGATCGTCAGTCGTAATGATCTGTAATGCGGTGGAAAGAGTGGAAGCAGGGGGCCGCGACTGTGCACGGCGACCCGAAATAAGGAAGTACGGCACCGAGGACACAAACCTGTCCGACACAAAATGGTTCGAGAAAGACGCACCAGAACATGCAAGATAAAAAGGGAGGTACGGAATGAAGGGAGGGCAGGGAGACAGGTGGAGCAGGGCAGGAGTCATAAGGGTGGGGAGAATCTGCTCCCAGGGCCAAAAGTTCAGAGCGAGGCAGTGCGAGCAGGTAACCCTAGCCACCATGTGCCAGAGTCTCACGTGTTCCCCTCATTGTCTTAACAGGCTGAAGCTCAGGTTTCTGGAGTACAGAGAGCTTCCTGGGAGATGAGGTCCAAGCAGCACCACCACCCTCACCCCACCCTGCAAAGGTAAACACACACACACACACATATATATATATATATATATATATATATATATATATATATATAGTGAACACATACAGGTGGATGCTAGCAGCGTTAGGTAAACACACTGAAAAACCCGCCTTCATCGTACGCTAGAGCAACAAGCGAGACCGACACAGAGCGGCTCCAACCGGCCAAATAACGTGCACCCACATCAAAGTGAGGCTTTTTTTTTATTGGAGAGAATTATGATGAGCCACTCAGCGCCTTTCTTTGAAAAAAAAAAGCCCCAAAAACCACAGGGCCCATGTGATATAATGGTAGCAACTGGAGGAACGAGTCGTAAATCACGATAATTACCATAACGCCCATGTCAAGAGAGTCTCGCTCAGACACATGAGGCGGGATTATCAGACATAAGGATATGTACACCAGAGGCAATTTCCTTCCCTCCTTCCTTCTCCCTCCTTCTTTCCCACTCTCTCTCACTCTACTTCTCTCTCTCCTTCCTTCTCTCCCTCTCTCCCCTCTCCTTCCTTCTCTCCCCCTCCTTCCCTCTCCTTCCTTCTCTCCCCCTCATTCCCTCCTTCTCTCCCCCTCCTTCCCTCTCCCTCTATCCCTCCTTCTCTCCCCCTCCTTCCTTCTCTCCCCCTCCTCCCCTCTCCTTCCTTCTCTCCCCCTCCTTCCCTCCTTCTCTCCCCCTCCTTCCCTCTCCCTCTATCCCTCCTTCTCTCCCCCTCCTTCCCTCTCCTTCCTTCTCTCCCCTCCTTCCCTCTCCCTCTATCCCTCCTTCTCTCCCCCTCCTTCCTTTCCCACTCTCTCTCACTCTACTTCTGTCTCTCCTTCCCTCTCTCCCCTCCTTCCCTCTGTCTCTCCTCTCCTCCTTCCCTCCTTCCTTCTCTCCCCCTCCTTCCCTCTCTCCCTCCTTCCCTCCCCCTCCTTCCCTCTCTCCTGTAGAATTCCACCAGAGGATATTTGTCTGTGAGTCAGTGAGCTGTTAGTGTTTAGCATCCTCTGACGTTGTTGAGTCAGGGAGCAACTAAGTGCAAACTCCTCTCTATTTTCCTGATACCGATCATATTTTCAACATTAACATACTTATACATTTAGTTCTACATATATTTAGTTATAACATATGTATACATATAGTTTATATTAATTTGATATTGGTATATTTTCACATATATATTGACTCTTATTTAGTCTGTTTTGTATGTAAATAAGCCCATAAAGTGTTATTTTACAGAAATCCATGTTCCTCAGTGGATGAATCCTACCAGCAGGTCACAAATTCACTTTGGTACCTGAACTCAACATAGTTAGTATGCAAGTGCAGCCCAGAGAGATGCTAGCAAGGCTGAAGACTCTTGCTTTCTTCTGTCTCTTTGTTGTTTTGTTTGCAGTGAAGATGGAGAGAAACTAAGCAAGATACTTTATTGTAAAGTTGTATCTGTAAGGCCTCTATGCTATTATTTAAATGTATTAATCAGTTATTGTCTCGATCTACGAGAGGCGCCCCGCTAGCCGAGGGATTAGGGTGCCGACCATGAACCGCAACATCCTCAGTTTGTATCCGGCCGGAGACCTTTGTTGCAAATCGTTCCGTATTTCTCTCTTCACTCATTTCCTGTCATCGCTTTACTCTAATCTCTCTAATAGTGGCCCGTTTGTCATTTGTGCTCAGTACATACAGCACATCATCACACCAACCCTTACACCTGTCCGACATGTTGCATCAGTAGATGCATCATTTGTTGCAGTTCAAGTTTTGACCCTTTAAGGCTGCCTTCTCATCTTCATGCACCTTGCAAATAGGTGGAATTATTCCATAAATCCCCACTTGATTTCAGAACATCATTCACAAACCTCCCGTTGTCTTTCTGCATCTGTCGCTCTATAGTGTCTCATCCACTGCAAGGATCCAGACTTGAGGCTTGTGATCCCCATGATCACTGAACACACAGGGCCTGGAATCACTGTGATGTCATCAGGATTCCATGAGGCCTACACAATGGCCGTCTCCACGACAACATAACTCAACCAGTTTTAGAAATGCGAAGAGGGAGGGGTTGATTTTGGAGCCCCTGGTTTTCAGAATCCCAAATCCCATTCTCTCCCAGCAAAAAACTCATTAGAAATAAATGTTAAGAAAACTAAAATCCACCGTTTAAGATCAGTTGTTTCATTTTGGGGTGAACTTTAAATTGACTAAATTCAGCAACTATGGTGCCGCTTTTTTACAACTGCAACTTAACAATATCGAGCCATCCACCATGCCAAAATAAAACATGAATTTTCAGAAACAAAGATGAAAAAGAAAGGGACCCTAAAAGCCTGACATAAAGTCCCACTGCAGGAGTCTGAACTTTATACGGACACAAAGAACCATTCATCTCACTGTTAAATCTCGACCATAATCACATCTCGGACTTCCAAACTCTGCATGGTATCACATCACAAATCGCTATCATTCCCATAATGACTGACTAGATACTGTAGATGATGGAGTCTCTCTCCATGGGAGGCAATGGGCCTTGCCTTCCCAGCCATTGGTCACTTCCTGATTGCTGAGACCCCACTGGGAGAACAAATAGTTGTAGTTAGAACTGCATTGGGTGCAGTATAGGTGGGAACTCTACTGTGATATGTACCCCAGACCCCCTGGAAAGCAGAATTATTACCCATTATCCTGGTGAAATTAAAGAAGTAGCATTGTAACTGCATTCCAAACACCAGTGAGAAATCATATTAAATAGATTCCCATTAATAACAGTAGTATCTCAATGAGCTGTAACACGTCCTCTTATAAGTGGATAGATGTGGATATTTTTGCAGATATTCTTTTGCATAATTGGGGGAAAATTCTATAATAAGCTTTCAGCATATTGTAATACAAGTGGTATGAGAGAAAATTAAACTTCTGCTCTTGGATCTGTTTTCAGGCTTCAGAATATCTACTTTGGCCAATCACAGGTCTTTGCAGAAAAAGGGCATTCCTATTGGCTTTTCTGAAAACACAGATGCACGTGTGAAAGCCTGATTCATTGGGGGATTATCCTACAGGAAAAGGTGTGATTCAAACACTGGCTACAACTGTCTGCACTGTAAAGCAGAAAAGGAAGACAAATTATCAAAAAAAAACAGAAGTATCCGTGATTTCAGAGATGGAACAAAAACATTGTTAATAGTTTGTCCTTTTACTTAAGTCTGCAAAGAAAACAGGATGGTAATTCATATAGAAAACTACCTACCCACTTGAATTATAAAAGGCTGAAAGGTTGTCATGGATTTTTTGCCAAAACAAAACTGCCTCCCCAGCTTCAAAGGAAACAGCTTCATGCAAAACAACACAAACTAAAGCCTCAAAACTTGGCTTGTTAAATTGATTTGTCAGATAAAGTATCAACAAAAATGCAGCATAACAATGTACTTCAGGAGATTTTATAGAAATTCCTTATCACGTCAGGTGTTCCCGTTATTTTGTCCACTACTTGTGTTTTTTCTGCTCTTCTAAAAAATTATTGGTGAACTCTGGTTTTTGGCTCAATCTGTATGCTCCGGAGAAAAAACAATCCACACTTATCTGCCGCCACAGACAGAAGTCCAGTTAGGCCAATCAGGAGGGGAATCATCTGGAGAGGAGAGGGCTCAGAGGAGCCTGGATCAGGGCCCTGATTGCAGCGGGGCGATTTGCAGCTCGAGAACAATGATGGCTGCCTGGGTCAGCACTGATGAAGAGGCTCCGACTACACCAGCACAGACAGCGCAAACTCACCTGACATCCATGCACTGATGTGCATACATGCATGAGAGCACACACACACACACACACACCACACACACACACACACACACACACACACACACTTTGTGTTAGTTACAAAGGTACTGGGATCGACCTTGCCAGGCTTACTCTGTAACCTAAATATGCCCCCAAGGATTTGCATTTGACCCTCCGTGTTTCACCAACAACAAACAAACCAAAACAACTCAGCAAGCCATACTTCCTATGAAGTTAGCACATAAAACGGGAAACTACCTTTGCCCTGCAGCGGCGTATGTTAATACAACGGGAAAGGCTGAGGTTAGCATGAATGAAAGAAGGAGGGAGTTCAGATGTTAAGTGGGCATATGAGGGGGTGGGGGGGGGGGTGGGCCAGCATTTAGAGTATTGTTTAAAGCATCCCCTTTGATCTGCCCGGTCATCATTTTGGGAAAGAGGAAGGACCACAAGGGAGGAAAAGGTCTCTTCAAAGTGACCCCGTGACTTCGATGGCAGCATCCCAACCTGGGTGGTGTAGCAGGTCATGTTTATTGCAAAACGCTCTTTAGAAAAAATAAAATAAAATACATAACCCATCTGATAAACCATGTTATTTTTTATCAGCTCAAGCTCTGCCATCAGTTGCTATTGACAAGGTACAAAAGCATACTTTATGACTGTAAGTTCATAAACATCATAGCCAGGGGGATGAGAATTAAACAATATCCTGTAATTTATTGTTGTTTGTTTGTTGGCAAACATCAGTCTGATGCCCACAGCGAGATTTAAACCAATTCTTACAGATTTGCCCGCCATTAAAAGTAGTTCCTGCAGTTGTAAGGTGCGTGTTAGAAGTGGATCTGCTCCTACTTGCATCTGCATGTGATATATTGGTATTAAGAAAGAGTTAATTCAGGGTTTGTCTTATGCGTTTTAAAGTGGCCGCACTGTTGCCCCAGGTCCTGTGTGGGAGTATAGGCTGGCTTTGACATGCGATGCTGCACAGGCGAGATTGCTCTCAGTTTCTAGAACAGGCAGGTGAGTACATGCACATGTGCCCCCCATCCACACACACACACACACACACACACACACACACACACAAACACCGATACTAAGTCACCGGTCGGAAAGTGATAGAAGTCACTCACGCAACAGTGTAACAGGAGACGCACAAGTGGATATCAGCAGCTCCTATATTTGATATAATATCCATGATTATTTTCCTGGTAAGATTCTTTATGCTGAGCACATAATGAGGCTTGTTTTGTAAACATCAGGCAGTGATACGCGGGGCTTATGGGACATGTCTGACTGACGAAAAAGATTGGAAACCATGGCGACCGCGGGCAAATAAATCCTGTTGTAGACCTCGGGGCCGTGACTCATAACACCAAAACCAACACTTAATAGTTTTAGGGTTCAGTTGTCATAGGCTGTTTCACACCGCTGGGAACAGACGGTCTACTGTACACCCCAGAGCCGAGGCAGGGAGGCCTGGGGAGGGCAAGAAGGCAGTGGGGGGGAGATTTTTAGGGTGCCTAAAGTTTTGGGGGCTGAGTGGGTCTATTTAGCCCCCAGCAGATTGCCCCCCCCCCCTCCCCTCTCCTTCCCCTCCACTCCTCCTCCACCCCTCTCCTCCCTCTGGCTTTGTGTGCCCTGAGCCCACTCCTCCCCCTTTTGTCACCCGGGCATTCCGCTTTGGTTAGCACACACAATGGGCGCTCAGTGCTCACCCTCCTGACACTGCATTCTGCCTGTGCACCAGGGAGTGGGCACGGGAGGGGGAGGGAGTGGGGTCCAGGGGGGAGGGTTAAAGGATGACAGCAACTCACCCCATGTGACCAAAATGCCATCAAGTATCAACTCCCCCCCCCCCCACCCCCCCAGCCTTTTTTTTTTTTTTTCCAAAGACCATCGTCTAACTTCACCCATCCACACAGATGGGCAGTAAAACCGGTGCCAGCGGGCCCTGGTTGGCACGGTGAAAGACAAAAACCTTCCGAGTTCGCCAGAGCAAACAAATGAACAGGTGTCTCTTGTGGCTGACTGGCGATGTGGAGCCCCGTCCTTCGCCCGGCTCGCACTCTCAGGGTCCGTGTGCCCGGCTACATGTGTGTTCCCTTCATCTTCACGCCGCTGGCCACACATCATAAACGGAATTTTAAGACCTTTGCTTCAGAACATTTTTTTGTCTGAAAATTAATCCCCCTACATCGACAACGGTAAGAGTGAAATTGGCACGATTACAAGTCCAGGCTTCCCCACTTTGACATGTTTATCAAATATTTGGAACGCTTCCTGGCTTCCCCCGCAGCTTTGCCCCGCTGATAGAAATGGCACGGTTTTGATGTGGTTGTGGCTTTATTTTGTAAACATCTGTGCATACGCATCTGGAAGTTAGAAAGACCCACGTGCACCCAAACATAAAAACACGGAGACATACATTCAACTGTAACAGGAGCCTCAACACACACCACATGATCATGTGTCACCTGGAAGAACCTCGGGTGCGAGAAGTTGAGAATAAAGTCGCAGAACATGTAACTACACACTGAAATTTAATTCCTATTTAGGGATAGCAACAAGTGGAGTATGACTGGGTCTGTGTGTGTGTGTGTGTGTGTGTGTGTGTGGCAGCGGCTCAGGGGCTGATGGGGGGTTAGTTTGGGTTTCAAAGACCCTGCTTGTTCGCCCATATTTCACACCACGGTGACATCTTAAAGCCTAGACAGGCCTGGTTGCTTCGCCCTCTCTTTCACGTTCTGAGAAAAAAGGGGGAATTGGGATGTGAGGGAGGGGGCTCCTGAAATATATGCAAATGGTCCCCCAGAGGGGATACGAATTTTATGGGTTTAGAATTTAGTTCAGCCAACCTGAATAATCAAATGTGGGAACAAAAAAAATGAGCCCCCCACCATCCCACCACCACAACTCTGCACCTCCAGCTTCAACCCCCCCCCCTTACCATCAGGCCTCATCTCTGTTCCCTCCTGCCAGGTCCTCACATAAGAGGAGCTCAGTACATCCAAACTCTTATTAGGATCTCCTTACGGGGCAGGGGAATGGAAGAGAAATGAGGAGGAGGGGTTTGAGGAAAAGGAGAAGAGGGGCTAGTGTACCTGATCAGGCAGAACTGCCGGCTCCTGATTACGACACCATTTTCTCAGCAGGCTTCCCGGCCTCATCCTGCTCCTGTGAATATGGAGCACAGGGCCAGCCAATCCCCTCGGCGCTGCCTCTCATCTAATGGCAGAATTAAGACCGTTTAGAGTGATTTCCTCTGCCTTCATGGTCGCACTCTGAAAGAGCTGAATTTTTTTTCCCCCTTTGCACCGATTTACAATGTGGGGGGTCTGGCATGCAACGGGTGAGAGAAAAGTTCTACATGACTGAACATAGCATTACAACAGGTGGGGAACGGAACAGAGAAGTCCGCGGAATATGGCTGAGGAAAAAAAATGTCACTTCACCTATGCCTTCGAGTAACATCGAAGCACTCTTTCAGTTTGGGAGGAAAGTTCTACTTTTATAGCACACTTACCTTCATGTGGGTTTACAGTATACAAGTGGCGTTTCCCGGGGAACCACAGTCACAGCCTGTCGTCTCCATCGGTGTTCAAATCACCTAAATCAGGTGACAAAACGCATACAAAGTGATGTCATAGATCCCTACTGTGTCTCTGTTAAGGGTGTTTCCACACTATATCATATCTATGTGCATATGAAGCAACTATAAGGTTAATTTTACAGAAAGCACTCTGATGGTTTTAGTTTTGAATTCATCGAAAAAAAACATCACAATTGTAAAACTCACTCATTTAAATTGAATTCATTATAGGTTATAATGAGCCTGAAACGTCTTTTTAGTACTGGTTGAAAACACAATCCTCCAAACCTGACAGAGAACACAGAGAAATTGTTCTGATGCATGTTTATGGCTGAGCAAACTTTGAAAAGTTTATAGCTCATTATGAAATGACTTGTTGGTGTTAATCAGAAGTGGAAGAAATTCACAAATCTTTTACTTCTCAGCGAGGTCATCGTGGAAATACTTTTGCAAGTCACTATTTGCATGAAAATATACTTAAAGTACCAACTGTACTGATGTATTAGACCTTTTAAAAATGAATGTGTCATTGAGATGATGTCCTGAAATCACTAGACACCCTTAAAATGTATTTTGTTATAAACCAAATCAAGTTAAACACTATTTTGTGATGATTTATGATTATTGTGGTAGTTCATTTCACATTTCATCCAGCGAAAACCATATACCTCCAACTAGAAGCTTTATTGTCATTATATTGGCGGTTAGAGAAAACATTTTTGTGACATACCCTGAGGCACTAAAACTGAAAACAAAATAAAATAAACTTCCACATTGTTCAAGTACATTGTGACAAAGTTGAAATCAGGGCCGATGATCTTTGCAGATAAAAGATTGTCATGGGACAGTTTTGTTCATTTTACATAGGTGTAATCCCTACATGGAAATAAGGCATGCTAAAGGTTGAAAGCTGATCATGAGTCAGATCAAACTGATTCATAATGACACTAACCCAAACAGGGCGGAAATCTGGACACAAATCTGCTTAAACTCACTCCTTCCATGTCAAACTGCATTACATCGAGCCCATCACACTGGAATATGGCATAGCACCATATCAAGCAGCCACAGTTTGAACCTGTTGCTTTTGTGTCGCCCGTGCTTAATGACTCCCCCACTTTTCCTCCAACCTCCAGTGGACAAATCCTTCAGCTTTATTGCCCAGACTCAAGGGCTGCAGGTGCACAGGCCACAAAGGGGAGAGAAGGGAAACGAGGGGTGGGGGGGGTGGGGGGGTTGAAGGAGGGGATGGGAAAGAGAATGGTCAGTCAGTTTAACCTCTACACCCACCCATCCTACCCCTCACCCCGACCCCGTCCCTAGCCCTGCAACACCTCTCCGTTTTGCTCCAGTGCCCTGCCACATGTGACGAGAAACAGCGAGTGGTGCCGCCTGGCGCTACCAGGCCTTCCTGGGTGTGTGTGTGTGTGTGTGGACAGGGCAGGCGTGGCAGAGTGGCCATGTGGCGGTAGCGACCCTTTTCTTCTGAACCAGCAGAGGAGCAGTAATGACTCTGAGCTACAGCTGTGCCCACTGAGGCTTGCCCTCGGTGCCCTGCCGTGGCCCCTCAACCTCCGCTCACCATGTCGCCCTCTGCTTCTGGCCTCCGCCACCAGGACAAGCTACGTAGCAGGAATGTCCAGAATGTTCCTCCTCCCAAATCAATGTGGGGATTCCTTGAAAGAGGTTCAGATGAGTCTTGTGAGACTGTGTGGGTAATATCAAAGAAAATATGTGGATGATTTTTGTCCCACATATAAAGCAAAAGGCACTTTCTCCAAGTTAATAATCTAAATTGTTTTCAATGGTTGGCTGCCAATTGACAAATCAATTAATTGATCAACTCTTTCAGCTCTTAAAGTAACAGGTTGTTGGGTTGAACAATGGTGTAGATAATGTGACCAGGGTGAGAACAAAAGTTAATTTTGACTTGTATTTTGTCCCTTTTACTACATCGAGCCTGGGTAAATTAAGAGGAAATTATATGGATCATAATTGAGAGTCAAATTAAGCATAAAAGTTCAGTTTTTGCATTATATTAATAAAAATAAAGCACCTAGTAAAGATGTGTTTTCTGCTTCATGTCGTGTAACATTTCTAATCTTAAATCAGTCCTACAAAGTGACCCATTGTACGTTTATTGTTTTTTGTATATATAGTATGTGCATATTTAGATGATTTATTGTACCTGTTACTTGGCTCACAGGGTGTGTCATCCATTTTACAAGGCAAAGAAATTGATGTCATCCATTCAATCACAATTTGTTCACTTCGCTAATTATTGCTGCCATCGGTATGTGCCACACTGTTTTAATGACCCGTTAATACATTTATACCTTATCCTGCATCCATATCTCATTAAATAGTTTGGTACGGATGCATTTCTTTGGCAAACGCTGAGCTGGAAATGTTGCCGCTGGTTCGGAATCAGGCTAAACCAGGAATAGGGAAAAGAAATAAAAGCTCATCGTCAACGAGGTTGTGAGGTGAAAGGGCTTGTTTGTGGTTTAAATGAGTCAGGTTTCGGGACGGCCTGAACAGGACACAACCGTGTGAGTCACCGATCCAGCAAATTATGTTGTGCTGCAGGTAAAAAAAATAAAAAAAAAACCTAATTGCAGCTGGCTAAAAAAACAACAACAACTGTGAAGCGCTCTCTGCTGTGCCTCCGTGCTTCCACCTGTAGAACAGAAAGCCATGTGAGCTACCTTTCTATACGCTCATGATAGCGTGAGCGTGATACTCTAACTGCAGCTCTCCGTCACACACACACACACACACATGTAAACACACAAACCTGCCTATGTTACTGGAGCTGCCGTGCTGGGAACACACCCTCCAGGACAGGAATAACAGGCCACTCCAGAGCGTGAGGACATGGGAGACACAGTGGCACCATGCATGACTCTTGAACGTCTTCTTATCTCCATCCCTAATCCTCGGGCCGCTTCACCGTCAGCTACTGTTTACGCCATCCACAAGTCAAGAGCAAAAGCAGAAAATGGACTTTCTCAATTCTGAATGGCTAAAGTCCACTAGAAAGCTATTGAGGAAGGCCTCTAGTGTGGAGGGAGCCTCATATTGAATACGGATTGAAATTTACATGACAACTTAGGAAAAATGCTTTTTTATTACTCATTCATCCCCTAAATCACTTGGCTCCCCCGCTCCTTTCCTCCGCCGGAGCTATTAAATCACCATCTTGACCCCGCGACCTGGGGCCGCAACCATAAAGAGCCCCCTGCGGGTCAGAGGCCTGATTGTAACATTTGAATATGAAATGGACTTGGTTGGGCCTGGAAACAGCCCCATGCTCTGAGACACAGGCTGACCCCCAGGAGAGAGGCCTGCCTCAGCAGCCCCGGAGCCTGGAGGCTCCCTCTTCTCTCAGCGAGGATTTACTTGGACTTGAGGAGGAGGGAGAAGCAGAGAGAGAGAGAGAGAGAGAGAGGGCTGGAGTCGGGGGTGGAGGGTGAAGCGGGGTAGGGGTTGAGCGAGAGTGAGGGAGAGGAGAATGAGAGAGGGCAGACATTTGAATAAGACAAGAAGCGATTGGTGTTTGCATGACAAAGGAGCCCGCCATCTCCCCTGATTGGTGTCACAGCGCAGCACTAAAGCCATGCAGGCCCCCCCGGGGTGGGGTGATGTGTGGAGCACAGGCATGTTTATGCATCCAAGGTGTGATATTAGGGAGGGATAGTGGGGGCCCGTCGTCAAGTTTCGGGTTAACAAGTTTGTGCATATTCTTAAAAGGAGAAATAGTTTGCATTATTCCGACTATTTGTAATTTCAATGAAAATCAAATCCAAAATGTTATCATTTCATCATTATAGAGTATGTTTGAAGCGTCCAGGTGGTTTAGGTGGTTTAAAAGGAGCTGCTTAAAGGTATAAATCCAGTTTATTGCAAGTTAGGTTTCATTTCACATTTCTTTTCTATCAGTTCTCATAACGTCAGACTCCCAAGTGGCAACATCTAGAAATGGAGAAGTCCAAGAGGGGGAAGAAACACAAAGTTGTAAACAAGCCAAGTTTTCTAATTCATCTACTTTTAGGAGGTAAAACCATAAGAGAATTCACCTGAAATTATGTAATAAACCGCCACATTCTAGATAAGCTGGGCGTGCACAACTGCAGGATATACTGTAAATAGTTTGCCAGATAATTTTACTAAAAACAATCTATTTTTGGGGGTATTTTTTCTAAACAAGTTTGTTTAAAACTTGATAGATTCACTTTTTATAAGCCCCATCTGACTTCTATTTTCTGAAGTCTCTGTGTTCTCAACAATTCACTTGGACTATACAGTTTTATTTTAATTTCTAGAAGAAATTATGAAAGAAAAGGCCATATCCTTTAAAACGGGGTAATCTTGATAAAAAGTTTCACAGATTCAGCCAAAATACGGTTAATGTCTGGGCCTCGTGTGTGCTGCCCTGGTGACTACCTTAACTCCCAAGCCCCCTAATTATTCCAGAGACGTGTGAAGACCCTCGTCGTCTCCTGCTGGGCTGTCATCGGAGGAGTCGGAGCTACCGCAGGTGGACCTCTGGCACCAGCGAGTCCTGGGCATCCATCTCCCTCCTGCTAACCCCCCGTCTGAACATTTGATGGGAACAATGACAATACAAGAACAGAGATGAGAGAGGATCATGCCAGTAGGCAAATCCAGGGGCTGTGAAGGGGATTTCACAGCTCAATAAGTTTGGACAATTTGTTTACAATCCCCTTTATTGCAGGCCCCTTGGGGGAGTAGGTGTTTATGAATATTGATGCATTTTAGATATTAGCAGATTAGCCGGGAGTTTGGTCCACTCGGGAGACGGACGCAGTAGTGCCTAAAGTGCAAGAAGAAGTACTGCAGGGGGTCAAAAGAAGAGGGATGAGGATGAAGGAAGTGAGAGTGAGCGAGGTCACAAGCCCTCACTCGTGCACACACACACACACACACACACACACACACACACACGCACGCTGACCCCCTGCAGACAAAACCTCCACAGGCTCATCTGGGCAGTGCTGCTGGCCCTCGGGGACACACCTCCAAGAGAGATGGCCTAACTAACTCTCCATGGCAACTAATCAATAAGTGACAGAGTCAGTCAGAACTGACCCGTAGTCCAGTGTGCTCCACCTCCCCCCATGTTCCCAGGGTAACACTCCCGTAAACCACGCACACACACACACACACTGGGCTACACTAAAAAACAAGTGCCCCCAATCTAACCAGTGCCTCACTGGAAAATAAATCTTTTTAGGTGCATTTGACAAAATCCTTTTTCAACGTTTTCTTTTTTTTAAATGTGTTTTTCCTGTGGAGTGTGTGATCATCAGGCGCACACAGGCGGGTACAGGTTACTTCAGCAGCTCCCGACAATAGCTATATGATCAGACCACCCCACCATTGTGTATCTGTCAATCTGTGTTCCTTCTCGCCGTCCTCGGCAACCACTAATCAATATCTGTGGCCTAGATGAGAGGCCTAATCTTCCCCCTCGTCACCCCCTTGAGTCTTCATCCCCCCTTCCCCGACTCTGCATTGTCTTGCAGCAGTCCCATATTCACTTCAATGCACCTTGGTGGAGTATAGACATCAGCACGTACACACTTGGCCCCATTTTTCTAGGCTTCCACTACAGGTCAGAAGTGGGGTCAGAACTCCAGTTTGGCAATTTAAAAGCAACGCTACATGCTCCAGTGTCCATAGACAAAGTGATGTGTTCCTCAGAAAGGCACCATCTGCAGCAGACACACTTTTTACTCACTACAGTGTCTCACTTGGAGAATGAGCTTTCCTTAACGCACATTAGAACCAACCGTTTGGATGTAATTGCCCTTACAGGTTATTCAGGAAGAGGCCTCCTAATCCAGTTTCATTCTCCGTTGTGTGTTCACATATATATATGTGTGTGTGTGTGTGTGTGTGTGTGTGTGTGTGTAGTTTTACACATATTCCTACAAGCACAATTACAAGCAAAAACAAGTTCAGGTAAACCTCAGTGGTGCTTAAACTCTTTAAACATACAACACAGGCGGAGAGAGAGAGAGAGAGAGAGAGAGAGAGAGAGAGAGAGAGAAAAGGGAATCCTGCCATTTCAGCTGTTCGTGTGATTTGTATTTGTTTTGTTGGGAACAAAAGAGGCGGTAATCCTGTCTCATATTTGACAAGTCTCATATTCACACACACCTGCTGGGACAAAGTAAACACACCTTCAGAGTCAGACACCTTAATGGATGACCATCGCATGAAAACCTAAGTCGGGATAAACCCTAAAGCAGAGCATGTTGACATGATTATAGTAAAGGGACGTGCCCGTTCCGATTGTGATTGATGAGAGTGTGTGTGTACACGGGTCGCACAACAATTGTGGGCACGGTGCTTGGCGGTTTCTACTTCTGATCTCATAACTTCAAATAGATGTTTTTTCAGATTCCCCCGAATTTAAAGGGTATCGACTTGGACCGATCCACGCTTTGCAACACAGGTGTCAGGTGTTTCCAACACGTCTTTCAACAGAGGTCTCCTGTATCACATCAACTTGAACATCATCTTTTTTTTTGCACTCTGAATGAATTCTTTCCGTACGCTAGCCGATAGCAGCTCGGGCGCCTGAAAGTCTATAAGGCCTTAATTCAACTAATTTACTTTCGACTGACATAAACACAAGCAACTTGCTGCTGGGCGGATGCACTTCTTGAGTGGCGGCATGCTTGCCTTTGAAGCGTTTCCCACTCAGCATTCCTTGCGGTTGTGTAAGGCATGACGATTCAACCACACGGCTATCATTAATGAGCCATTTGCTTCGCCGAACAAGTCTGTCGGTGCTCACATGCGTTCGGGGCAGGGAGCTGAAAATTGTGGGACGTACTTAAAAGAGGAGAGATTAAAAAAAGAAGGAGAAAAAAATTTGGTCAAATGTGATTTTCTAGTGTCTGTGGTGAGTGCTGTCGGTGAGCGAGCGAGCGAGTGGGTGAGTGAATGGAGAGGGGATTGAGGGGACGGTGCAGTGGAGAGGGATGGCTCTCAGTGGGTCAGCCCAAAAGCCCTGACCCCAGGAGGATTTGATGCCATTTTCCCACGCAGGGAGTCGACCTGAGAGGAGCTCGTTAACAACATCTGCCCCAGTTCAGGGAGATTAACCCCCACCCCTAACCCCCGCTACCTCCACACACTCACACAGACACACCGCTCTGCTGTCAATCTCACTACCTCACACGAGTATCACCACGCTGGACGGTCCTGCCCAAGTTGGACAGGCCACTCTTGGCCCCCGCAGGCTAAGCTCCAAGGGCCTTCCTGGAGATCCCAGCCACAGCAAATCAATACAGCCTGACTGTCATAGGTGCAGTCCCTAACCGCACTCATCCGTTACACTTGACATGATGTCGTGGGCGATTCTCGCGTGTACGCATCGGGGTGGGGGGGAGGTTCCAGATTTTAACTTTGAAATTACGTGGAGACCTAAGTGCATGTTCGGAAGGTGTGTTCCCGCTGGAAGTTGCCCATCCGGTCGAGCAGGCGAGCCGGTGATGTCACCAACGCCGGTCTGCCAGCCAGATTTGTGTAATGAGTTTTCCACTCATCATGCTGACGTAGAAAGACACTCAAAACACACTCCTGTTGCCTCCGTTGCCTTGTACACATATACTCCCACGAGATATGCAACTGGCGGGGCATGTTCTGACATAATACAAGGAGACATGTGAAAAACAGGACGGACTGAACCACGGCCTAGAGCACTGCCGCTGTTAAGCCGGAGCCTTGCATGCGCTGCACACGTCCCCCATAGGTGCACGTAGACACACAGCGGGCCGAAATCCACTGGGAATCCGCTGAATCCATGTTCTACAGGGCTATAATTAGGTTAGTTTTTGGAGAGGGGGTTAAACAAACAGGGGCTGTGAGGTCATAGGCAGATGGAAGTGGGATATGCCTGCACTTGCTGAGTGGGCACAGAGCTCCACATGACAGGGGAGAGAGGCCCTCCGGGCGCTCAGAGGGGGGGAGAGCGAGGAGGGAGGGGGGGGGAGTGGGGAGCCCGACTGGGATGGCCTCACTGCCAGAACATTCAAACACAATCAATAGCCGTGCACACATACACACACACCTTTCCCCCAAACGCAGAGTTTCACTCCTGAATCATCATTAAGCACATTTTTGTGCCAATCCCAGAGGTCACGTAGAGACCTGAGCTGCACCGGCGTGTATGAACTTTAGCGTCAGTTGTTAAGCAGAAACCACAACATTTTGGTTGAGGGGTCACCCACAGTTTGGTGTGTTTGTCAAAAGGAGGTGTGCAGGTGAGAGCCACGCAGAGGTTACATAAGTGTGTCTTAGCCCACAGTAAACACCTCTGACACCGAGGAGCGGGAAAAGAAAAGATGCTTAATCACAAAAAAATGAGTTAGAAAGTGTGATTAGGTGACGGGTGGCTGCTGGCACGCTAGAGTGACTTAAGACCCCGTCAGTGAATGCAGGGAGGTCTGGATAATCTTCCCTCCACAAAGGTGCGTGGGGCTAATCCAAGCCGCTGTGCTGAGCCGTGGATCAAGTCCTGCAGGGAGTGTGGGAAGGCCAGCAGGACTGCCACTGCTTCGGCCCTCTCGGTGGCCGGAGCTTGTTTATCCTGAGGTACACTGCAACAGCAGGCCGCTGCGTCCTTCCGCACACCTTTGCATTATTAGAGTCAGCCACAGTGACTGACACGGAGGGCAGTTAAGTTCATGAATGCGAAAGTCTTCAGTTTAATTTGTTGAATAATTAAATCCGCCGTATATACCGTAGTTGCCTGAGTCATCACTAAACTTTAACAGAACTTGAGGTGGACGCGTCACCACGGAGCCATTTCAAAATGTGCAGAGTGAATAAATAAACACCATCAAAGTTTCTCTGTGCACAGCAGAAACTGATGTGGGACTAAATGAGAAAATAACTTATTACTTATTAAAATACTTGAGTTGAAGTCGTTTATTATGTTATTTTCTTATGCTAAACACAAAGTTAGCAATTATACATATACTTGTGGACGTCGGTACTGACATCCATCGATTCACAAATCCTTTCAAAATGAGTTTCAGGTGGCATCTTTTCAGCTTTATGGGTTAAATTTATTTTATGGAGAAAAATGTGAGGTGACATTGCCACTTTTAGATGTGACGTGCTGTGATGTCCATGTCTTCTTTCTCATTTGTTTTAGTGTTCAGTGTTTAGTTTTCATTCTTAAAATTCATCCTTTTTGTTTTAAGTAGAAAATGTAACTGATTTTTTTTAATTAAATGTAAAAAAATAGGAAATACTGAAAAAGTGAGTTAACTAGGAAAAGCAGCTTGATCAAACAAGAGATAGATTCAGGTTCTGTTTAACAACTACTTTAAAAAATGTATTAGAGGAAGAAAAAAAGACAAACACTGATGTAATTTTCTGCTAATGTCAATAAGCTTGTATGGGAAATATCAGATAACATTTCAATAGACCTTAGAATCATCCAAACATATTTTAAATTTTAAATGGAAGTTTACGCAAGCCAAGTTCAGGAAGGCCATTTATATGTTTTGATAATCCTTTAAAGGCTTAAAAGGAAGTGAAATACCAAATTATATAAATTCTTCTCCATGAAGGAAAAATATTACTGTGCCTGAACCAATATTTATAAAATTGTTTTAGCATATTAAAAAAAATCCTTGAACTTTGCAACCAGATTTCGATCCAGTGCATTTGAAGAGCTTTACACCTCTAAAATATTCATCTTTCTGTCCTCCAGAGATTTTTCTAACAACCAATGTCCAAAACCTGACATTCCACACAAAAGACAGAGTCAGGAATCATGTTTCGTACAAATTTATTCAGCATTTAAGAATAGAGGATGGTCTTAAAATATGTAGAAACGTCAGTTTAAATAAACATTTTCGTTCAGGATAATGAGTAAACATGACACTGTCAAAACCATCACAGAAAATAACATTTTACAAAAACAAAAAACATTTTTCACATGACAAAAACATCGGGTTCACAAGCTAAAAAGAAAAAGAAATCTTACTATAAATAAAACTTGCGTTTGCGACCCGCACAGTCTTAACATTTCATTTGAACCTAGGTCATGAGGGGGGGTGGGGGGGGGGATTAAAAGAGACTACAAAATTTGAACACAGTCGAGACAACTGACATTCTACAAATTAAGTGTAAACATTTATGAACCAACTTCTCCATCCAGCTTTTCTTGAAATAAACCAGCCTCTCTTAATGAGGCCACATGCCTTTTCATAGAGAGAAAATATGGCATTAATTAAAATATAGAAGTCCAATTCTTCTACATACGTTGATTGCTTATACTTGTGATAAAAAGCCTCTTTGCAATGCAATTTACTCTGATCGGCTCAACGCTCGGTTTCGGTCCATTTCGAAATTCATTTCAAGATGGACAAACTCAAAAGAGATATTGAGATAAAATTGTTTTTTAGAACAAAACTGTTGAACGTTGTTTCTGGAGCAACCAAAAAAAAAAAAAAAAAAAGTTCAAGTATCCGAAGTACTTTTTTTGTTGTTGACGTTTGTTGAGTTTTAAAGTCTTTTTTCTTTCTGTTGCCCTCAGATGTGGGTGAGAGGTAGCGTCCCATTGACGCCCGTCCCTGCGCTCTGATAGTGCGGATGGACGCTGTGTAACCGGCTGCTCTGCAGGGAGGAATGCTCCGCGCTCTCCCCGCCGGGGGGCAGGTACATGCTTATCATGTCCCTCAGGTCCCCCAAACACGCCCGCTGAGAGTGGGACGTGATCGCCGGCGGCGGTGAGCTCGGCTCGGTCTTGCACACGGACGCCATGGAGCTCAGCCCCATGGCGCCGCCGCTCTGCTGCGTGTACGCCGGGGACATGCCGTACGTGGACGCCGCGTTCATGTAGCTCTGCGCCGAGGACATCATCGGGTACTGGAGGCCCGCCATCTCGTACCGGTGCATCTGCTGGATCTGGGGGCTGTTCATGCTGTGGTGCTGAGGGTAGGCCAGCTGGTCCTGCATGAGGGAGTACGCGCTGTTCGTCCAGCCGTTCATGTGCGCGTAACCGTCCATCCGCTGGCCCACCGACACCGAGTTGTTGACGGCGTTGGCTCCCGGTGCCAGCAGTCCCCCCGGCAGAGAATACTTGTCTTTCTTGAGCAGGGTCTTGGTCTTCCTGCGGGGACGGTATTTATAATCCGGATGTTCCTTCATGTGCATGGCGCGGAGACGCTTGGCCTCGTCGATGAACGGCCTCTTCTCGGCGTCGGTCAGAAGTTTCCAGTCGGCGCCGAGCCGCTTGCTGATCTCGGAGTTGTGCATTTTGGGGTTCTCTTGAGCCATCTTCCGCCGCTGTCCCCGGGACCAGACCATGAAGGCGTTCATCGGCCGCTTCACCCGCTCCTGGTCGCTGGCACTGTTGTTCTTAGCGCCCTGCGCGGAGCCCGAGTTGGACTGCGGCAGCGGGGTCTTCAGCTCCGTCTCCATCATGTTATACATTCTGGCGGCGTTTTAGTGTTCACTCACAGGCACATAAAAAAAGTTCACAAAGCAGCGCCGAAAGTCAAAGAGGTAGAAATACTGACCAGTCTCATAAGAAGATGGAGAGAGAGAGAGATGGGGCAAAAAAAAAAAAGTTGTAGCGCAAAGAGGCGAGTGAGTCTGCAGGTGCTTCTGGTTTCTCTCCGCGCAAAGCTGCTCCGTCCTGCACGGCTCGGAAACAGAAGTCTGTAAACTTGTTCGCCAAGCTCATGTGTTAATAGGCCTAGTGGCCGGACCATGTGATGCGGATTGACAGCGTGAC
Organism: Chelidonichthys spinosus; assembly: GCA_029853015.1. Taxonomy (NCBI): domain Eukaryota; kingdom Metazoa; phylum Chordata; class Actinopteri; order Perciformes; family Triglidae; genus Chelidonichthys; species Chelidonichthys spinosus. Next base: position 12,849,070 of record CM056823.1, on the reverse strand, counting down.
AATGAGGGGTAGGCGACCAATCAGGGCGCAGCTCCCCATATTCCACCGCGTAACCAACCGGAGCGCGCAGCGCCGTGTTTTGGTTAGAGGAGGAGGGAGAGGTAAAGTTTTAAAACAGCAGCTCAACAACATGAGCGCAAAAACATTTTGTTTTTTTAGGAGGTTTTAAGTGTGGAAATGGGAAGGTAACGGGGGAAGTGTTCGGGTTTTTTTTTTTTTTTTTTTTGGTTATTTGTTCTTGGAACAATTATGTATATAAATATTTCTACATTTGAGATAAAAGATGCAAAACGTCAGCGTGGAAGCAACACGTGCTTCACCTTAGGGCTGTGTGTGCAGCAGGGAAACAGAAGTCTTAAGGGATCAATGTCAATTAATTAATTCCAGAGACGAATCCCAACAGGCAAAACGAGCGCATATACTTCAAGTTAAAAGTGGAATATTGGAATAAAATGCGCCCTTGGCAGAGGGGGAAAAAAAACCTTAATGTGCAGCTGCTGTCAAAGACGCTTTTGTTGCTTTAATCACAATTCAACAAAAAAATATTGCCAACATCAAAAAAGTCTTATTTTTGCTGTCAAACCCCTCAATAGACTGATGTGGGTTTTTGTGCGTGTGTTTAATGAGAACCCTTTTGGACCACCTGCTCGGATGTTTGTTTTTTTATCTCCTTCTGAGGGAAGCATTTAATTCCCTCCCTGTGATATAATATAATAATAATATTTTCTCAGTGTAAATGCATTAAAAATAAACATAAATATTGTTTTAAACAATTAGGCTTAATAAGAAAAATATTCCCACATGACATGACCTCGACATGTTTGTAACTAACAGCAGCTATTTGTCTCTAATGGACGTGGACGTCTCAGCGGCGGCGAGACGCCCCACAATGCAAAAACTTTAATACATCAACGACCTCTTGTGGAGGGGACAGGCCATCTCTGGACTGCCTGAGGGGGAAGTGGAGCTCGGGACTCGGCTCATGCGAGTGTCAGCTGCACGTTCGCCGACCGGGTTTCTCTCCGCCACTGTTATTAAAATCATCAGCGTGTCGCGGACTTCATTTGCACGTGTCTCCTTACAAACGAGCCGAAACCAAAGCAAACAGGGCAACGCTCACACCTGCTAATGAGTCCGGGCGAAGACGCCGCCGAGGAACGCCGATTAACGCCTCGGTATTTAAATGAGCTCCGCGGGGATCGTTCTGCTCTATGTGCATTTTTTAACAGCGTTTCACCTCCCGGAGCTTTCAAATCTAAAAAAAAAAAAAAAAAAAAGAAAGAAAAAGGGACGCCAGGACACGAGGGGCCCTACATGTATTTCTATGAAAATACCGTAATGTGTTGAAAAGACTGGAGATCAGATTAAAGGTTAAATGAGCTGCTCCCACGAAATCATCACCGGGCCGATATACATCTGTCAGTCCGTCTGTACGATAATGAATTCAAGTTTTCCGTTTTAAATTTTTAAACAGAATCTAAAATGTAATTTTTCCAGACATTTATAGAGACATTTATAAAAGTCACACCGTGACGCAAAAACAGGCAACAAAATAACGAAATGACTTTTCAAATGGGACACAAATAAAGATAATCGTGTGTTATCTTACAGGGAGGGACCAGTCCCCCCCCCTCCCCAGCCACATAGTTGTAGTAAATCAGCTGAAAATAGACATCACTTCATGAATTTAATTTTGCCGTTCAATGGGGCGTTACAAACGCAGCGAGAGTAATATAACTAACGTCCAATTAGCAGCCGTCTATTCTCAGGGACCAGTTATTTGTTTATCTGGGCACATCTCAATACTGATCCGCTTGTAATCTTCTTATGGAAATTGACCGGTAGCAGAGAGAGATAGAGAGAGAGGGAGAGAGAGAACACACTCTCTCACTCACACACACACACACACACACACACACACACACACACACACACACACACACACACCAGGAGTAACCCAGAGTTTGGTAATGAGGGCCTCTGTGCAGCTAATTTCCTAATTAAGGAAGGGAGGACCACCAGCACAGTCTGCTCTGATTCAGACTCAACGAGCCTGACAGCCCAAAGGGGCTCTCAGGGCGCGCGACTGTTGAATGTTGGGAAATATGTCCTGATGGGCGGATATAAGCAAGCAACCAGCTTTAGAAAAACCAAAAAAATAACGAATAAAAGGGGTTTCATTTGGCCCTCAAACGATCGATTTATGGGGAGAAATCGATTTTATTTTAACAGTTTTCGTTGCAATTAAAGATGTATGGGATTATCAATGGCAGATATGTTGTTACATTTCCACATGCATGTTGACACACGCACTGAATGCCGGGGATAACATCACATCACAGGATATAATAAGCAGGTTTTTGTTGTTGGAGGGGGGAAATGTCTAATTCTGGCCTTTTGGGCCCAAAAGTAAACAAACAAACAAAAACATGTTAAAAGTTATATTTGCAAAGAGCTTTGGGGGAATTCAGATCTATTCAGGTCGACACAAAAAAAGCGCGTTAATCCCACCCTCGGAAACAGTGGAGGTCCCCGCATGTCCGCATCCTTTGCTCGGCTGTCAACGGAGCTTTATTTGGTCAGACGATCCGAATTAACGGCGGACAAAATGCGCTCAACTTTAATATTATACGACGAGACACGGGCGCTGCATGTCTGCCATTCAGCTGCAAATAAGGAGATAATAGCTGGCAATTTATTGCTTGTGTTAGTCTTTTTTTATCGTTATAGCCTGCGTTTTGTTTTTATCTTATTCTTGACATTTTCTAAATAGGACAGATTTTTTTTAAATATATTTCTATAATCGAAAGACGCACAATAAACATTCTTTTTACGTGTCCGATTTAAACCCCACGACCCTCAGAATCAATAACTTTTTTTTTGTTTCAGCTCAGTGACTGCGGACAAGGCCTTTGAGAAACAGTAATTAACAAAGAATGGGTTTTCAATTACAGCCACAATGGAGACTGTCTCATTAAGATTTGCATGATTTTTGGACCAGGAATGCAAATGAAGATGCAATTTACGCACGGTCTGCTGTTCCCATTGTGTGAGCGCGAATGGTTGCGTCCTCCCAGCTCAACACAGGTAAAATAATATTCACGGGTCATTTAAAGGAATAAAAGTGATGCCATTATCACCTCTTTATTTCACAAAGAAGGGCTAGTATTCCGGATGGTAATTCGACTCATTTGGCCCAGGCCGGACAAAAATACTTAAGAAAAAATAACACCTTAAAATGTTTAATGTATGTGTTTAATGCATTTATACATTTTAAACCGTATAAAAAACATTTATTTACAGTCTGCAATCATGGTTCATTCATTTATGTCAGGAAATTTGAAATATACATCTAAAGGCTTCTACAAAATATATATTTTAGTCCTGGATGCTGCTCTGGAAAATTCAGACATCATGATAATGAGATAAAGTCCAGCAACAGGTATTATAAAACCTCATTTATATCCTCACTGTTAGCATCTTTGAGGCTCTATAGGTGGCAGATATGTTAGGGAAAGGAGCTTCGCCATAATGTGAGTGTCTGGTTTCCATTCAAACACCACCAAAATAAAATAATAAGTAGATTTTTGCATTGCTTATTGACTGAAAGCTTGTCAGAAAAACTACAAGAAACTATCTTTGAGATGCAAACAAAAAAATTAAATCTACAAAAAATAACCAAATTTTATTAAATTTGATTTTAATATGTTGAATTAATTAAAGATCAATATTTTACACAAAATATGTGCAAATTTGTTGCAGATGTGGTGATGGTGTGACAGTTATGGTATCAGGAGGTACAAATAGAGGCCGGGTCATTGATCTTCTTGAGAAATGTGATTTTCTTAAGCACCGTTCCACGTCATCGCTGTTCCTCGTTTGTTCCAGCGTGGAGCGGCTGTATGCGAGGAGTCTAACATCTCACCAGAGAGAAAGAAGCAGGCGGATCAGTAAACTCACCGCTCACATGTAGGATGCAACCCGGCCCATCGCCTCCACTCTGAGCCCATCCGAAGCCGTGAAAGTTCAGTCATTAGCTGGAGGGACTGTCACTCAAACCTTAAACAGAAGAAGCACACACACTCAGGACAGATGCATCGATTTTCAGGCAAGTCAGGAGGATTGGTGGGCTAATGGAGAACGCTGTAGCCGAGTAATTTGTGTTTTCATTGTGCTGGTGGAGGTGGAGGTGGGTGGGGGGGGGGGGGGGGTGATATGTCCAGCACCTCGCTCAGCTCCATGGAATGTAGCCGTCTAACTTATTGACCTTGGTTTCTCAAACAACATGCAAAAAAGCTGTTTCGCCTCCTGTAGCATGCCTTCGAAGAATGCTTCAAAACTTCGGGCTCTTTTTCTCCCCGGCAGGCCAAGCATGTCCTTCCTCATTATGTTCTTGTGTGAGCGAGGCCAAGGCTGCCGACACAGACCCAGTGTAATCTCTTTAACCCGCCGCTGTCACGAGCAGACAAGGCGTGACCACCCAACGCTCGGCTCCGTCTCACTTAGCCGAGAGGGAATACTTTTTTTCACTTCATCACTTCACCCTCTTTGGGTTGTAGCTGCTTATCATTTAGGGAGGCACGTTTCAAATGTACTTTATCGAGTACGCTCGACACACAAGTGCATGCAGAAATTGCCCAGTAGTGCACACAGCCGGGGTTAATACAAGACCACTTAATATAATCTCATGCAGCAGCGTGCAGTTAAAAATTCATATACTCACTGACCCTTGGAGTTCCCATAATTGACACAAGCATATATTTTTTTTTTGCTGTAGTTATTGACTAATGAAGCTAGAAAGCAAATTCAATTATATCACATTAGAGGACATCGTTGGAGGTATTTTGGAATGAATACACAATGATTATTAGCTCCTTGGAGTCATTTCTTAGACAGAGATTCTTTACGTTTACGTAGCAGATTAGGAGAGACGCTCATATGAAAACATTTGGTATATGATGCGTTAAATGAAAAATAAAACACTTAATTACTGTGAATTATATAGCTCTTATCCGCTGAGAGCTAATTTCAATTCAGTTTAAATTAGGCAGAAAATTCCAATAAATGTGGTTTTGCTTCTGAGCCACTGGGCGAAGCTGGATGACGCCGTTGCAATGTGATCACTTCTGTGTTTGCACAGAAACAAAGTCTGCCGATCTGAACTTCTCCGGGCTAAAAGCTCGACTCACACATCAACCTGTAATCTGTGCAATCTTCACCTCAAGACACGTCGTATTGCATCTCGTATCCAGAATGAGATGCAGTCGGAATCAAACCAAAACACTGTAAATGTGCAACATAAGGGGACGCAGTTTCAATTAGGCCTCCGGGTTCTTTTTTTTTTTTGCACTAGCATTAAAGTTGTGATAGTCTGTCAGCAAGCAGCTGCCTGCTGCCAGTGAATGGCATTATCAAGTACCTCTATATGATGATCATTTTAAATACTGTTATTTCCCGACTGGCTAATTACGGCACTCATTATTTCCCGTGTATCTTTTGAATCATTGCCATGTTCAGTTTTTTTCCAAAAACAATGGAAACTTTCCCCGTTTTTTTTTTTTTGTTTGGAAGAAAGTGCTGAATCGTCATTTTTTGCTTTGCGCCATGCCCAAGCAAGCAGTCCCCTTTTGTTTTAGCCATAATTGAGATCCCACTAATCTAGCCTCCTTTTAAAAAAATGAAAAACGGTCTCTTTGTCAAGCCTTCATTAGTTAAAGATAATATTGTGGGAATGCACAATTAATTTGCAGGGTAACTTTAATTAATTAAATACACCCAATTTTGTAATATGATTAATGTCACCGAGTTGTTATCTGCATTCTCCTCCAAAATGAATATGTAACGGCGATACAGCGCCGAACATTAATCGCAGAAAGTGGGGCTTTTAAGAAGCCCAAACTAGGTTAGGTATTTATGAGAGGTAATTTATTAAACCTTAAATAAGGATACAAACACGCACAAATTGATATATAAATCATGAGTACCATTGTGTGTATTCCCGGGCTTCGATTTGGGAGAAAATGACAAATCTTTGTTGCGTGCAGAGCACTTGATAAAGCAGATACTGGTCATAAATTTAGTCCCAGTCAAGGTCTCATTAAAGGAGGCATAATTTAATTAAGAGTTAGCCATCGACCTCTAAATATATTAATTACCTTGAGCGTGACGAGATGAGCGCTGTGATTACTAGCGTATTTCATTAGAGGAAGTCTTGTGGGAGAGGAGCAAACTAAGGTGGGAAGCTGACTGTGTTGACAAGATAATGGATGGGCTGGTCGGAGATGAGTTTGGTCACCTTGCCTTGGGTTGAGCTCAGAGGAGGTGAGACAGAGGACAGCACGGGTCCTCGAGAAGGTCGGGGGGGTCTCCAGTGGGTTAACTGGAACAGTCAGTGTTTGAATTATAAGAGATACATGTGACTAAATGATGGAAGCATGTTGGATCTTTACAGCTCATAAAGAACCAACATTTACCGTATCGTGTGACGAGGAAATCTCCAAACCAAACATCAATAAACATGCTGGACTTCAATTTGGGATTAATCAATGTGCATAAAATTAATATTTAAATTTTAAATGAGTTTCCATTTGACTGTTGTTTAGTGTATTCCCTCTCCTGCTGAATATGAACATACATATATATATTCTAAATGTAACTGCTAAGCAGCTCAATCCTTTGCCGTGAAGTAATAATGGCTCACTTTTACATTTCGCTTATATCAACTTCCACTTTTCTCTCACAAAGGAGTGCACCTTGGTTTCCCACGTATTTGTACACACACACACACACACACACACACACACACACACACAGCAGAGGAGTGCAGAGGCGACGGCTCATTGCCCCATACACTGATATGTCAATGAAACATACAAGACGTTGCCGCTGCATTGGAGCGATTTCCAGCCTCGCTCCTCTCCCGGCTGACAGCGGGACAAAGAACCCTAGCTACTATTATCTGGAAGCAAGCTCTCACTCTTGCCTTCATCTTTCTCTTCACTTACACAAACATAGATGTATGTGCCTTGTGGAGAGAGAAGGAAAAAAAAACACGGCGCTCAGCATAAAGTTGCGGCTGCATCCAGCGTGCGATGAAAAGGGGACAAACTGGTGTTTGAACATTGTTGTCTACTGTGTGGCGTTATAAAATAAGTGTAGCGTGATTTTGTGAGCCTTAATATTAATAAACTTCTCAAACTTCAGCGGCCTTATTGTTAATTCTACCGAGATTGAAGGGAACCACTCCGAGACCAACAGGTGACGTGAAATGCCTTTAAAGAATCCGAATCATTACCACAGGTGAAGTCGGACAACGTCGCAATAAATATACGAGCGCAGAGAGGCAACAAACACTACTCACAGACCACAAAGCTCCCTGCAGCATCTCCTCGAACACCCCCCTCCCTCCCCCCCTCCTCTTTACTAACCTCCTCCCACTCTGGCCAGAAAATTGAGGACACTCACCAAGGTCTGACTGGTCCCAAGGCTGCTGCTGCTGCTTCCCATTCCCTCCTCTGTTAGACACACCTTCAACAGCTGGCTGCCAGCAGGGCCAGCAGCAGGACCGTGGGCTGTTAGATAGCGGTGACATCCACAACCCAGAAAGCCTCGGCCCGGACTCCAACCACGGCCATTCAGACGGCGACGCCACCGCCATGGCAGCTCCCAGCGCAGCCGAGAAACAGAAAGAGCGAGAGAGAGCTGGGCAGTCACTGGTGTGGTGGTGCACACTGCAGCCGAGCTCTCCCTGCTCTGGGACCCATCTCATTCAGCCAAGATTGCTTCATACAAAAGTTGACAATGCACCAGTGAAAGCCATTGTTGATATTCAACATTTTTTAAATAGCTGAGCAGAATAGACAACATGGCAGGCTGCAAAACTTGGCAAGGGACACTGACCTGGAGCTTCCCATTTGAAAGGGTTGCCACGCTGGGTGAGAGAAGAGAGTGCTATTGTGTTAAAAAAAAAAAAAGAGAGGGAGAGCTGATGTGAAAGAGCTCAAAAAAACAAAACGTCTCCCATCCCGAGAGAGCAGAGGAGCCTACAATGCTTCCTGTGCAGCAGAAGGACAATCATGTCGCACGGTCTCAAGCATATACGCATTACCAAGACAGGGCAGGACAATGACATCAATGCAATCAGATCCATTTAAAAAAAAAAAAAAAAGAATATTATATTTCTGACTCTTGAACCGAACACAGAAGCTCCGGCCGTACACAACAACACTCTGGTCGTTACAACATAAAACTGAGAATCAAGACCAACAGTTAAATAAGACCAAAGTCAAAACCGTCGTTCGCTGTCCGTGCTTCGGCATCGGCTGACATCCAGAGGAATGTCTTTGAGGACGGCCATCCATTCCTCCAACGCTGCACCGATGAGGACGACACCGCCCCGACGCCGTTAACAGTGTTTGGTTTCTGTCATTGTCAAGCTGACAAGCGTGCAGATTGATATGGATATTTAAGAAGCCTTTAAGCTTCCATATGTCAGGGCAGCGCAGTGCTGCTCGTGCCTCAGACACTATCACAACATCTCATGTAATGTGCGTGTGTGTGTGTGTGCGTGTGTGTGTGTGTGTGTGTGTGTGCCCGAGGCAGCTCCCAGTGTTGTATTTCGCACATCCTCGTGTCTCTTAGTGGGAAGCAGGCTGAGAGAGAGAAGGCCAGAGTGACTTATGTGGATTTTAAAAACCCTGAAGGAAACAGCTGCAACACCTGAGAGTCCCGTCCAGCACGGCACACATCTATCCACGCATTTAGTAACACATCACAGTGCAACCCGCAGCACCGCACATTCCTTTGCAAAACATGAAAATCTATTTATTGCTACTTGCCTGCTGAAATGACCCAACGAACACGGCGACTAATGCAACAAAGGCAACAAATGGCCATTCAAAGTAAGAGAAATAATACAAAATTATAATAATAAAAAAAACTGTTTTTTATCGTCTACGAACCTTCAAAAGCAGATATGCTGAAACGTTTTAAAGAGTTAACTCTTTTCTTGCTACAAATCGAGCTTGCATATGGTGACAAATTCCAGATATGACCATACAATATAATAATTATAATAATTTTTATATTATTATTTATAATAATTAATCTTGGGGATTTTGGGAGTTCTGTTGAAACACACAGATTAAGCCAAATTCTTTTTAACTATATCTTTAAGCTCGGCTCTCCCTGAGCACAAACTGCAGTTATGCGTCATTTTCTGTCGTCGACATCTGGAACATGTCATGGGTTCAAATATAGTGAATAAAATAGATCAAACTACTTTAAGCCATGAAGGAAGAAGAAAACGATCTGAAGTATGGCTCATGGTCTCCACCATCCCCCAAACAGATCACTGAGGTTAACAGAGTCATTGTTTCCACAGTGTCATAAAGTCATATAAAGTGGAGTCTTGTTCAGCAGTGTCCTCACTTCGCTGTGTGTGTGGGCGTGTTTTACCTGTCATATGGGGACATAAATCTGATAACACTGTCACATTGTGGGGCCTCGCACATCCTCATAACCTAAATCATTAAATGTTAGGATAAAGACTTAGCTTAAGGTGGGCTCGATATGGTACGTTTCCAGGGAATAAATGCAAGACAATGCAATGTCCCTAAAGATTGAGGGGGAGAAAGAGAGGGCATACAGAGGAACAGCACAGGCCTGGTCCTTTGACAGAGGCAGGTTATAGTTGGAGATGTGTAATTACACTGAGCAGGGAGAAATTACAGCTCTGAGAAAGAAGGCAGGGCCCACATAATCTCATAGGTGTGTCGGTGCTTGGCTGCAGGACAGACAGAGGCAGAGGCAGAGAGAGAGGAGGAACCTGTGGCGTCTTTACTGGAAAACCACGTCAGCGCCGCACATCACAAACTATTAGCTGCCATCAAAGGTCTAATTTTACTCTAGCATTACACCGTGCCCCGTATCCCCCCCCTCCTCCCCCGCTGCTCTGGATGGTGCAGCCTGGTGGGAAAACGACATTCAATCCGCTGTCCGCCCCATTCAGGCCAAATTGGCAAATGACAGCTCTCCGCCTCTCAGATTTCGGGAAAATGAAAGGTACCGCCGCCACCCTCTCGCCTGAGCCTCCAAAAGCTGTTGAGGAGGAGGAGGAGGAGGTGGCGGAAGGGGGGAGGGAAGGGGCAGCAGAGGACCGGTGAGGCCTCGGAGTGGACCAAGGTGGGTTAACAGCCTACCTTGTCCTCCTCGGCGTTGACGGTGCTGGACAGAGAACACAGAGAAAAGAGAGAAGAATGCCTACTCAGCGGATCAAAGGAACTTCCCGGGACCAATATGAGAAGTTGACCTCAATCCCCTAATCACCCACTTTACCACCCCGGGGCAGAGCGGCGCGGGCACATGGGAATACAGCGTTTGCCCTCACGGAGGTCAACAGCAGCGCGAGGGAAGCACACAGAGTCGGGATCGGCTAGAGATGGAGGCATAGTGGAGCCTTGACCGTAGACCAGCTGTTACAGCCCTTTTGGGGATGTGTTCAAATGTAAAATTCTGCACAACTAAACCCAAAAAAACAACAAGCTGTGACGGCGTTAGCCTGTTAAACAGCAGCGCTTAAATCAAATCAAATAAATGGTACATTCAGCATGACACACATGCACAGACAAGGTCTTTCATCAGCGTTTTTTACCGTGACACACGGGGAAAGACACAGAACATATTGTGTGAGACACTAACTGGCCGCCCGACTGAATGGTACTCTTACTGCTAATTAAGTGCTAATGGCAGTTCCCCCTGCGGGGAATACTAATTAATGTTCTATTCTTCTGCAGGGCTGAGCGCGTACTCCACCGCGGCCTAATGAGGAGAGGCAGGTACGTCTTCTCCCAGGCTGGGTTAACAAGCACAGTGGGGTCTGGGAAGAGAGGGCCATACCGGGGGGCTGCTTCCTGTTCCCTAATCTCAACAGACCCCCCTCAGAACAGCTCACAATGGGCCGTGGAGGCAATGAAAAGGATTTGTCCCTTAAACTCGAGGAAAATAGGCCAGCTTGTGAGTCTGCACCTTCAACATAAAGTTCCGGTCTCTGTACGAATGCAACATAAAAAAAAGGGGAGGGGAATTCTGAATTTGAAATAAATAAATACTTACAATAATTACATCTTCTTTCAGACAAACATTTGTGAAAAATTGCGTGGAACTGTGTTTTTATTACACAAGGTAGCGTATGTATATGCTATTTGTCAAAAGTACATAAGTACTTGGAAAATATTTTTTTTTAAATACGAATTTTGAGTACTATTTCCTTCCTGTATGTCTTCTCGCAGAATTACGACCTAGAAACTGCTGATGTCTCTTAGAAAACAACTTCTATTCTATATAGTTTCTCCCTGAGAATATGCACTGCATGAGAAATAAATAAATACATTACCTGTTTGGATGCAGAAAGCCTGGGAATCAGATTCAAAGTGCTGAAGAATGAATGGACGTGCGAGTATTGGGGGTTGGGGGGGTGCGCGTGAGCGTAAACATAGATTGAGGACAGTATTGGAATTACCTGAGTGAGATAATGGTGGTGCATTAGATTAACTTTCAGCCCTTAAATGCAACACATTTAGGCAATCTTGTCCCCCAAAAACATGTCAATGTCTGAAAGGCCTCCCTCTCGCTATCAGGAGCCTCTGGTCCCCCACACTGATGCAGCTGGCAAGGCGCTACCGTCGACAGTCAAAACGCAGCGCCAGATCTAGTTATAAAATAATTGAATTTTCATATCAGAGGGGACCAGAGTCCCAGCAGACAATAGGACTGCTGAGTCCTCTCTGATATTGGCTCAGGCCCTTTGCCATGCGCATGAAATCAGTATGTTAATGTTCCAGGGTTTTCTTTTTTTAAGGGCACTTGTGCTCTCGCAATGTACTACCGATGCGGTTTCAAAAAATTGCAACTATTGATAAGTAGGCAGCCAGCAACCCCCCTCGACCCCTCCTCCCGACCAACATGTCCACCCCCGCCTCCCCGCAACCCACCGAGGCTCTTGACGTTCCCGCACCCCCATCCTCCCCCATTATTAAAATTGTAATTTATTTTTCTAAATCAGAATGACAGCTTGCTTTCTTTTCTCTGCAGCAGGCAGTGAATCACCGAGCTTTAATTACTTTCGTAACTTCGCTGACCCTGTGAGCGCGCTGCTCTGCCAGAGAAAATGGGACCTCCAACAAAGGGCCCGCCGCAACCGCAGCCGCCTCCGGTTCATTCAGAACGCGAAAATTTATCAAACTGCGGATTTTATAAGATTTTGTTAACATTTCACCTCCTATCTTTTTCACACTCCCCTGAAACACCCTTCCCCCCCCCCCCCCCCTCCCCCGCACTCGCAACAGTTCTGCACTCCCAGTCTCCCGGCCCACCTCCTGAAGAAACTCACCAAACAACCTTCCTCCAACTCTTTGCTGCTCTTGTTGACTCAACAAAGTCCGTTGGGGTCAAAGCGGCCAGAGGTTACACTATCATCAGTGACCCCCCTCATATCCAGGCCGCGGCCTTGGCAGCAGGGAGACCCGACGGGGTCCTGGGGGCCACAAAGCACGGATCAACAGGGACGAACGCTACATTTGATCACTTCACACGCATCTTTGGCCCGCAGACATCAGGGTCAAGCTTTATTCAGCGGGGGGGCCTTCGGAGTCCATCGCGGCCTTTTTCCTGACCACAGGTCAGCGCCACAAAGGAGTCACTAACGGTGTTCAAAAGCATCTCTGAAACCGTCACATGGGTCACGGCCGTGACACCGACGGATGTGACACCGACGCAATGCATGACTTTTAGGTCGAACAAGAAAAGCAGGTTTGAGATACAGCCTCCTCCTCCTCCGCTTTGTTGCTACAAAGTTCATGCGTGTTTCTTGTTCGCCAACAGATCTCTATTTGCTTCGCATTATTCCCTCCGCCCGACTTATTAAAGAAGCTAATATGTTGTAATCCCCCCGCTATCGCTCTCACCTTCTCGCTGGCAGACCTCTGTTTTGGGCTGCGCCACTGTGTGAACCTGGGGGTGCGCAGGCACAGTTGGTCTTTTGCTGACTGCCTGATAATTGAATGAGCGATTATCCCTCCCATTAATAGACAATGATACAGAAAGCATTGCCATATGTAGGGAATATTAATGAGTGGCTGCAGCAGCCTAGATAAGAGAAGCGCCATGCAGTTGCTGTAATAGGGGTTAAAACAATTTGCCCCCCCTCCCACCACCCCCCATACACACACACACACACACACACACTTTCCACTTTGCTAATCCTCCATCCTCTCACCAACTAAGCATGCTGCCACCAACCAACCGCCCCCCATGGCCTGGGCTTGTGCTTGGCGCTGACCTCACCCCTGCCAAGGCCGACCCGCTATTGTGTGAGAGTGTGAGCAGGGTCACTCGGCAACAGAATGACATGCTAATGATGGGAAGCAGCGGGGTGTTTAGTATTTATGTTATGAGACTTCTGCAACAAGGGAGCTGGAAACATGCAGCCAGTCGGGTTTTATTTTTTTCTTCCCCGTGAAGGAAACTCACAACTACCTCTTGTTTTTTTTATTTTATAGCTTTCTATCTCGTTTCACTGTTGAATCTTCTTGCGGTCACAAGTGTTTTTTTTCCCACCACGATTACTTTATTTCCCCCCCTGAGTAAAGTAAAGACGCGAGAGCCCACATTGCCACAAAAGGCCTATCCAACATCACCTCCATCACATTTCATTAAAAAGGTTGCAGGGAGTCAGGCAGGTGAAACATTTGAGGCCACACTTCTATATGAATCACCATGCCAATCAATATCTAACATCTATTAGCATTGGAAAGCAATATTTCCCCTTTTACCTTGCAATAATTGTGCTTAATGCTGTGAAGTACCTTATCATAGGTCTGACGGCGAAAGAAAGGCCAGTTACCATGGCGACTGTGAAAGCCATTGGTTTCCTTTTCAGCAGAATAATGAACTTCTCTCCTCCGTGTGTCACTCTTCCACTCCACTCTCAGCCTCTTCGATTAAATTGAAGTCCACGTGTCCTTGAAATCCCTCTCTCTACCTTATAATTTGCCAAACAACAGAAGAAGAAAAAACGCAGGGGAAAAAAAAAATGTTCCAAGGCAAAACAAATGCATCACTTTAGGCCCAGGCATGGGTGTATCTCGCAATCAATACGCAGAGTATTTCTTTTTCTCATTTTTTCTTTTTTACAGACCTACTGACAGGAATATGTCCACACAATTAAAAGCTAATATTTATATACTTGCAGTTACATTTCATATGATGATGGTTTGAGATGATTTCCTTGACTCCGGTTAGGTGTTGACATGTGAGAAGATAATGAGTTCATTTTCTCTTAGAAATCCTCTCCGGGTCCTTTAGAATCAGTTGCAATTGCTTTGATTTATTTTATGGTATGGGGACGTTAATCTGATGGAAAGCTTGTCAAAGGTACTTTAAAGTCAGTGCTACAGGATAACACAAGACTACTCTGTCACATATAATAATGATGGATAGTCTGAGCTGGATGAAGAGTCACAAGAGTGTGAAACGTGCTGCTTCAGTCCGGTTCGTTTTTCTATATTTCAATAAGTATAAAATAAAAGATTCTCCTATTAATGTTGTGAATCCGATCATTGGTTGAACTCTCTATACAGCGTCCTTGAGCACAGAAATCCTCTCTGCACAAGTGGTTTATTCAGTGGTGATGTATAGCTGCATCTAGATGCACAGATTCAAAGATATTTATTTATTTTTCATTTTAACCGAAACGACTGCAACTGGTGGAAATGCTTTTTTTTTTTTTAATAAACACATACCCAGTGGCATAAACATTGCATTGAACGTGATGCAATTTAGGCTGATTATTATTGATAATGTTAAACAAACAATTGTATCCAACAGGCAACGTTATTTCAAATTGTGTTTAATTTCGATAATTTGATGTCTGGGCCATTATTTGTAAAAAAAATATATATATATTTTATAAGCATTAATGCTGCTTTGTCGTAATTACACCGACACATATACTTAATAAGTTACTGGTCAAATACCTGCATCCAGAAATGTTAAAGGGATGTCGGTGATTTAATGCTTCACACGAGTTTTCTCACAACAATACGCCAGCGATGCAAAGGGCGAAACATACCCGCGTTGTGTCTTACAGGCGTGGATGGAGCCCTTATAAACACACAAACCTGCTTTCTTGCCCACAAACACGATTGAAATCAAATGTTTTACAGCCAATTATTAATGAGTCATCTGGTCACGTTAAAACTCCTGGTGGATAATATATGGCAGCGTTTCCATTTAACATGACATTAAAATGTAAGGTAGCCTAAACTAGGAATGTGTTAATTGGATAAATCAATAATAAAATATTTACGTGACAGTGCGATAATATATAGTAGCTACAACAGACATTTAAAGAGGAATAATTATAACTTCATAAAGAAATGTGTTAATGCACACAACTCCAGACATGCGCACACAGAGGCCAACACAAGCTGTTAGGACCAGCTCATCATTTAAAATCATCCAGATTAATATTTCATTTCATGAAACCAGACAAACAGCACAAATGACACAACACCGCAGCGTAGCTTCCTCCACTAGATCCATGTCTGAACTCAACAGAGGGAGATCTCTGTCGACCCAGAGATGGTCACGTGGCCCAGCATTCAGACTGACAACAAAAACACCAAACCCTCGCTGCGAGGCGTCCTTTACCTCATTTCTATTACGTTCACTCCGAATCCCGGAGGCCTGTTCGTACTTCAAGGCTCATTTCAACACCGCGCAAACTTTCTGACATCCACGCATCACAGTACAAGTGAACAATACTTCCAACTGAAAGGATGCAAATCCTGTAAAATACACAAAATAACACAACAGACTTAGCACAACTAAAGATGGCCCTGCAGCGCGTTGACGTTGCTCTACAGGTGCAACTTGTAAAAACGCGGCCTACTTGCTCAGAACATCCTTCACATTTTATCATACATTGAATTCATGTTTGCTTCCACTGGAGTGTTTTTAAATCAACCAATCATCCAACCATCCTCTGCTACATGTTTGTGTTTCCAGGTTTTAATGGGAAACTTCTTTAAAAATGATGCTTTGCTGGTTGAGTGTCGTGACAATCTTACCGCGTTTCTGTGGTCTTCCTTCCGGTGTCGAGCTGTGCCTGCGAGTCAGCGACGAGGGCCAAAATACCACACGAGAATGTATTTGTTCCTCCTTGTTTATTCCTGCATAGTTTTCACACATACTTGTGACCTGTGACTGAGTGGTTTAGCTTCCACTGACCTGCTACTGGCGGAGTGCAACGCCCTGTCAACATCAGACCACAAGGGGGCGCTCTTTAGCTGACATCACAGGTCTGAATGAGTGAAACTGAGGTAAACTGGTGCCCAGTTTCATTTATTCAGGGTCACATTTAGGAACTGTTAGCTGCTAGAGTCTTATATAAAGAATTAGAAGATGACGTCACTCATGAACTTCAGGTTGGGGGGGAAATAAAGCTCAGAAATTAAATGAAATGTTTACCCATTGTTTGTTTATTATGCACAATGTGGACATATCATATTTCCAAACAACATATATTGTAATGTAGGCTGTCATTATCATTATTGTTGGGTCAGTATTGGTACTGCTGTATTTATTTTTATTAGTTTCTATAGATGGACTTGGTGTGTTGATAAACTAAGAGCATTATTTTATACATTTCTGTCAAAATCCTGACGTTTCCAAAAGATGCTAAATATGGCAGGCTAGCTGTTTGTATTATTATTGGATTATTACCAACTAGAACAAGCCAGTAAAACACGATGTTGCACATTGTGGAAGTACTGTTTTTTTCCATTTTAAAGCAACTTTAGGTAAATGTATGTGCGGTAGATTAGTTTTAATTTCAACATAATATATTCTGGACACAGCCGGTGGAGTCGGTTTCTTTCTGAACACATAAGTTGTTCGGTTTACACGAAATGGCACATTTCATCGCTTTGCATCGCTCTTTTCATGAGGCGTTGAATTGACTGAGGAATGTAATGATATTGTGGGTGATTCTACTCACCAGAGAGGAAGCACTCACTACATAATCAGCTCACGAAACACCACATACAATAAACACCGGTTGCTCATGATGTAACTCTTTGATGAACTGTATTTACAAAAACATCCTCAAAGACGGTCCTCATACATAATATACCATGAATGTGAATACATCTGCTCCAACATTAACACACAAAACAAGGGGTCGGGACTTTCCAACACTGCTTTCATATCCTGCAAAATGTCAGCTTGTTGCAAATGAAATAAACGTGATGTACATTCCATGTAAATATCCCAAAGATAAAAGGGTAAAGAGGAAAATCCCACTAATGAGGCGTGGGTGGTTTGAGAACATACGTCTGGTCCAGTGAGGTCTCTTTGCTTTCCCTCCATAGTTGAGCGAAAGGCAGCTGTGAACGTTGAAGGACAAAAACAGCTGGGATCGGGAGACATTGTTGATACAACAGAATGGATTGCCTAATAACTGCCTCATTGCTGAGACAATAGCCAGGCTATCCGTCATCTTAGGTCAGATATGAACTTTGAGATTTGGATCAACGTGTGTCCGATTGTTGACAATAATTCACTGACGGAATCATCTGTGGTTTACTTGAATGCACCTGCGACTACCAGCGTCAAACTCTTTTCCTTAACGTGTCTCAGCTTCTGTTCCCATAATTCTTCTGCATGGGCAAAAGGAGACCAGTATACACTGTCTACTATAACTTGAGTTTGGTGTAATAATCCCTTTATGGTCACGGTATGCTGACACTTCATCTTATAAACACAGTAGCCTCCGAGGGGGATTGAAACATGGTCTTTATGCCTGTTGAACACAGTTATTACAGACGTTTATTGGAGTTTTACTGCACAGTAAACTGTTTCTCCTCCAAACCTCTCAGTGCAAAACAACAGGGAAAATCATGTATCATATCATACAATACATTCCCCACTATCTCTCCAACACCTCAGTGGCTTTGAGGGCCGGGTTCTTATAGACCAGAGCGATGTCGTGGTTGCTGCTCGGCTGTGTTTGTGCCCGTTCGGGGGTTTGGCTGTTCGTCGTCCGTCTTTGTCCTCTCAGAACAGACATCATTTTGGACCGGTAGTGATCCCCGGCCAGGAAATACAGAATCGGGTCAATACAGCTGTTGATGCTGGCCAGCGGCCTGGTGATCTTGTAAGTAAAGTTGACGATGTTGAGGGTTCCACAGCGGAGCTCCAGCACACGGGAGGCGTAGTAGAGCGTCCGCGTGATGTGAAACGGGACGAAGCTCACGGCGAAGGTCACCAGCACCACGATGATGAGCTTGATGGACTTCTGGCGCGAGGCGGCGCCCTGAGGGCTGGCGGATAATCCCCGTCTGGGTCGGCACAGGGCCCGCGTCATCAAGCAGTAACACACCACTATGACCAGGAACGGGACGCCGAACAGGAGCACCATGACGACGGAGCTGTAGTCCACGTACTCCTCAAAGGCCTCCTGGCTGGTGGTGTCATGGCAAAGAGTGTCATTGTCCCTCCTGGACGTGGTGACGAAGATGAGGTTGGGCACCAGGCACACGCTCACCACCCCCCACACCAGGCCGCACACCAGGTGTGCATGGCGGGACTTCACCAGGGTCAGCGCCTTGATCGGGTGGCAGATGCCCAGGTAGCGGTGCACGCTGATGCAGGTGAGGAAGAGGATGCTGCAGTAGAGGTTGGCGTAGAAGAGGAAGCGCACTGCTTTGCAGGTGACCACGCCGAAGGGCCAGTGGCTGCGGTTGGCGTAGTAGTAGATCAGGGTGGGCAGGGAGAGGACATACAGGAAGTCAGACAGGGCGAGGTGGAACATGAACACGGTGCTGGGGTTCCACGGACGCATCTTGAGGAACAGCCACAGGGCGGTAGCGTTGAGCACGAAGCCGACCACGAACACCAGGCTGTAGGACACGGGCAGCAGGATGTATTTGAACTCCTCATCGAAGCGGCAGCTGGAGTTGAAGATCGCGATGAAGAGCGTCGATTGGTTGTGCGTGCCAGGGTCGCTGATGTACGTTTCCATAGTGACGGAAACTTGTAGGTGTTGCACCTTCAAGCCGCCAGGTCATCGAACCTTCAAATATATGACATATAAATATAAGATATCAAGACTTTAAGATTATCAATGAGGAAAATACACATGTGGAGTAACTAGAATGAAAAAGATTATTAGATATTGATGCTTGATGATGCTCTTACTTTATTGGCAATGATATGTTGTGGTTTCTTTGTTTCCTTCTTTTGACAAATGTACTTATTGTAAGTCGCTTTGGACAAAAGCGTCTGCTAAATGACCTAAGTGTAAATGTAAATGTTTTTCAAGCAAACATAGATTCACAGGTTCCAGTTTCCAATTTTCCAACCTCCAAATTTCCATTTTTTTTATGGAATCTTTTGGAAGCAAGGATTCATCAAATTGTGAGATTAAATCATGTAGGAGTCAGTCACATGTGGTTTAGTCGTCTGTGATCAATCGTGGAGGAATAAGTATCCGGATATACTTAAGTAAAAGTAGTGCCGCAGTATAAAAATACTCTGTCCTCCTTCATGGTATTATGCTGCTTATTGAGTATTATCAGCAATATATACTCAAAGTACTCAGAATGTCAGAGTAGATAGATAGATAGATAGATAGATAGATAGATAGATAGATAGATAGATAGATAGATATTAACAGATTATTATTATTATTATTATTATTATTTTATTATTATTATTATTATTATAAATATAGATCCTTGTAAGTACCATCTGATGTTGTAGGTGGATAAAGCATTCTAAGCTCCATTCACTGTTGGATAATAAATACATGTAAGTGGAGTAAAAAAGTAGGTCGGAAAGTGGACGCAGCCTTCCAGAGAGCCACAAACACCTCCAAAGTTCTTCAGTAAGTGCCCGTGTTACTTTGACACGTGTGTTAAACCTCCCGATCCTCGACCACACAAACACGAGAAGCGATTATCGCGGCACTGCGAACTACTCACCCCGAACAGGATCCTAAAAACCAAACCGCGTCGGTCCGCGGCAGATCCTGATCCCGTCGTCTTGTCCTCCTCCAGCCCGGGTCGAGCTGCTGCTCCTCTCCCTCCGACGTGTCCTTCGCCCCTCCGCCGTCCAGCCGGCGCGCATTAGATACGCGCTGGAAGGGATTGTTCGGTGCTGTTCGTGTCCATGGCAGCGCGGAGCGCAGGACGCATGGGGAGCATACTAACACTCACACTCACTCTGACTGCACAGGCCAAATGGGAAGTGGCCCTGCTGAGTGGACAAAACAGCCGCCCCAAAAGTCAGTGTGTTACTTTCATGTAGCCTGTTCTCGTTATAGCAGCTCCTCGTGTACTTCTACACTAATGAAAACTTATTATCCCTCCAATTATATTGTTTTTCTTCTCAATGTAATGATTCTGCCTTAAAATGTGTGCAATAATTCAAAGCTCATTCTTGTGTTACTGATTTCTTCCACAGCAGCCCAGAAGCAAACAGGCTGTTATCCCTAATACAATGATGTGCTCAATATGAATCTATTACCACAGGATATGAACCAGCCAGACTCAGCTGTCTGGAGCCAAACGTGTTAACACGTAACACGAGGAGCCAGCTCTCCAACTCTGCTTCACATATGCACCAAATGTGGAACTCCATTGTAATATCGCTGCTTCTTAATAAGGACAATGTGGCAATTTTCAAGTTTGTTGTGCAACTAGCTGAATATACATACCATAGGCTACTGACGGTCAATGTTTCATAAATTAAGCAAGATGAAAATGCAACGTTTCAAGTTTAAATGAGAGAGAAATGGCGTGCAAAGCATATTTTCACACCATACTGTGAATTAAGAATGTATTCATTTTTGACCAAACCAGAGTTGCTGATTGTTAGAACAGTAGAAAGCCTAACGGAATAATGGTTGTGGTTGTTTTTATTCCGTTTCTGTCAAACAAAGAGATTTAAGAAAGTGGACGCTTGTATTTTCTTGTTTAGGTGTAAGAATATTGTCTTCATTGAATTTTATTGAATTGATTTGGCATATTTTATCAGCAAAATTCCCGCTCGTGCGGAATGATTCCTGGCTCATGCACAGCTGTCCCAGATCCACATGAGTAGAGATCAGCTTTGTCGGCCATTAAAGCGTGCACTGTTTACCATCTGCACTGATTGAACAGCCAATCTCCCTCTATGGAAACTGTGAATATGTTTTCCACCGCTGGTATTATGTGTCTCATTCCCCCTGACACCCCCTCCCACATAGTGAATATCATCCAACAGTTATTCAATGGCTTTTCCGGCACCGGGAGAAAGCAACACCATATTTGTAGCAGTAATCCACCGAGGATGTGTGATGTCAGCACTGTTCAACATATGTGAGGCAAGAGGGATTCAATGGCATCTAGAGGGCTGCTGATCACCAGCAGTAAAACCAAAGCCATGCACATCAATGGACTAACAGTAATAACAACAGAGGAACAGGTTAGACCACACGGATCATTTCACCCAGGAAGCACTATGGCGTAACAGTAAGTCAAGATAGAACACGACACAACCCACCTTTCAAACATAATGCTTTTGTCGGATCGATCCAATCATCTCCTGAAAAAGATATGGTAAATGGCAATTACACTGCTTTTATAGAGAACTTGTCTAGTCTAGTCTTTTGCAACACAACCTTCACCCATTCACACACTGGTTGCAGAGGCTACCATATAAGGTACTACCTGCAAACAGGAGCAACATGGGGTCCATATGTTGTTTAAGTAGGGGTCCAAGGATCAAAGCTTCTGATTAGTGGAACACCGCTCTACCGCCTGAGCTACAGCTGGCTCTTGATGACATACACTCGATACTCAAGAGCGCAGGTGGATCTGGATTGGCCACATGCTCAGATTGGACATCAAAGCAATCCCAAGACCCCTAGATGGTAAAAGAAGGAAAGGAAGGCCCAAAGTAACAAGGCTCAGCGATAGAGTAAGAACTTCAACGCCACCAACGGAGCTGGGAGACCATCAAGAATTTGTCCAAAGACCTGCCCTGTGCTGGCACAGTGGGGGATGAGTGAGTGGGAATGATCCCCATGACAACACTTAATGGCACTCAATGCTGAGATGTTATAGAAGTTAATATTTGCACAGCTGTACAGAAGTCCATACAGCTATTATAAAAGGCGACATTTCAGCTGGTTCATCTCTTCAGGTTATCTTTGACATCTCAGGCTTCATCTGCAAGATTCACGTGATAAGGCCTGGAATTATAAAGTCTGATCATAAAGAAATAAAAGCAGGCAGGATGAGGAATGTTGGTGTCAGAGACAGATGATAAAGTGAGGTGAGATAAGGTAGTCACTTAATAAGTTACCAAAAACTACAGTTTGACGGACCCATGGTCACAACAAAAGATCATATCCACTCCACCAATCCAAAGACTGTAAACATATTTGGTGGGTATGACTCTTTTATAGTCGACATTGAGAAAGATATCTCCTTCTAAAGTCCAAAGGCTCAAAACAAGAAACATCTTGGCAACATTTGGAAGTTAATTTAAGATAGATTTTTAGGATTGATAACTAAATACTTTTAGTCCCGAGTTTAATCAAGTTTGAGATATAATTTAGGTGAAAACTCATCCCTCACATATAAATCCAGACCCCTTCACCCCATTCAGAGATGCAGTGAGGATGTGTGTCTGTGTCTGTGTCTGTGTGTGTGTGTGTGTGTGTGTGTGTGCGTGTGTGTGTGTGTGTGTGTGTGCTTGGTGGTTGTGTATGAGTTTCTGTGTCTGTGTACTGTTTGGGTTTCTGTGGTTGACATGACTGGAATGTGAGTGGGCTGACAAAGCATGTTCTTCATTGGAAATGTTCAAGGGTCAGCGAGATGGAAAACATGTTAACTGTCCACTTTAATCAGACCAGGAAGATGATTAGTTGAAGATGATAAGTTGATTTTTAATAAGTGACCCTCATAATGTGCAGTTTGTTTGCCCCCCCATGGAGACCTGGTGAGGGCCCATCAATAGCATCAATGCCTTCGTCATCCAGGAACTGCCCACACACTCTGGCCACATGAGGCCGGGCATTGTTCTGCACCAGGAGGAACCCAGAGCACTGTTGGCTATGACATGGAGGTGACCCTCCAAGGATATGCCTCCCCAGACCATCACTGAGTGTGGACCTGCTCTCATCTGAAGAGAGCAGGGTGCCAATGGCGGAGTAGCCAATCCTCATGAAGCCCATTTCTGACAGTTTGGTCAGAAGGAGGTCATGTTGTAGTGGTCTGGCAGTGCTCCTCCTGTTCCTGCTCACACAAAGGAGCAGATACTGGTCCTGGAGGGACTGGACTCCCCGTCTGTGGTCACCACATCAAAACCATTCCCTTTTTCAGGGGTCGTCTTGCTTTCATCTCTCCATCGCACCTGTTGTCTCTTTCATTTGCACCAAAGCAGGTGAAATTGATTCACAATCACTTCCTAAATGGACAGATTGATATCCCTGATTTTTGAGCAGTGTATAGAGGAAAATATTTATCAAGCATAACTCAATAAGCAGCATCTAAACACCCATCCCTTTTCTTTAATAAGCATCTGTAAAATATTCCCAGCAGCCATATGGGTGATGACATCACTACAATTGCAGCCAGAGGATGTGTGTTTGGTCATGCCTTAATAAGTAACTACTTCAACGGAATGCTACAAGTAAAAAACACACACTTACACACACTGAGTGGAGAGTTATTTTAGGAGTTGCCTCATCTAAATGTGCTGTGGTTTATTTAACGGAGCTGAAAAAGTCACACGTGTGTTCCCGGACTTCGACCATCATGTCAGTCACCCCGTATTCCTAAAAAGTAACTGATTCAAACATGTTTACGTAACACTGGAAAATAATTGGTTCTCAGTTTGAAATATTCTCTAAGCACTTTTCAAGGAGAACCTGGAAAAACTAGAGTAATTATGCTTGCTGTGACTTGACAGAAATTAAGATTATGATGTTTGCCTTAACCCCAGCATGCAGTGTGTTGGTACTTGCATGGCTGCCCCTTGAAGAGAAGAGCGTCATCTTTGACCAACGTCAGCCGCGTGGTGCGATGGTACAGACCTGAAGCGGTGGTTTCTGTGTTTGTCAGCTGCTCAGCAGCATGAAGTAACACGTGCGATTGCTTGGTGACAGTCAAGAGTTGCTTTATGCACTTTACTTAACAAAAGGTGGCATAAAACATGCACAGTGGACATTGGTACTGGTTAAGTGACATGATAGCAACAGTACGAGACAGTAAACAAATTGAGATAATGGAAGGTCCTCCTACACCAACTTTACAGACGGTTTTCCAGTAGATATGTACAGCTATGGATTTTATGCTCCATAGGTTTAATAGAGGGCCTTTACAAGCTCAGATCCAGGCTCAATAATAGCAGAGTAATGGAAAGCACACAGTAGATGGAATGAAGGTGAATGGTAAACACTAGCCTTGAGTGAACACTGGAAATTGAAGGACTATATTTTTATAGTCATTTAAATTTCATTTAAAACTAAATCAATGAGACCTTGATATCATAATCAATATTTGTATACATGTCAGTGACTGGAGAACACCAAGGTTTTCCATTCATTTCCCCCATCGATCTCTTCGTCCATCAAGACGGAGAGATGAATGATGCAGACCGCGCGACGAGTACTTCCTGCCTTATGTTCCCTTTGCTGTGTTGACACAGACAAACTATTGTTACAGTATTGATCGAGTAAATGAAAAAGACGGCGGGGCCGTGGTAAAGTCCAGCTGATGTGATTGATATCCGATCAGTCTCTCCTCCTTTCAGGTCTCGGTTCTATCAGTTTTTTCCAGTTCTCATTGAGCAGACTGCAAGGCTCCGTGCCAGCAATGTTCATCTCGGTCTGTCAGTTCCAGTTCCTGGGCAGGTTCTCAAGGATCCTGCGTCGGTGTGAAGGGTTCGTCACTCCTGCGGCGCGTAGATCCTCCTCAGTGATGCCACTGCAGGGAAAACGTCACTGAATCAAGCCTGACTGGAGTTTAAATCGCAAGTCACAGTACACCATGACTTGATTTTAACCTGACGATGAAGTGCAGTACTGAGCTTGTGGATCATGATATCCAAAAATAATTTTACCTGAAGTAATCCAGATCATCCCAACCATTGAGGCTGAGTCCCAGGGTGTACTTCTGAAGACCCAGAGTACTGAGAAGCTCCCGCACTGTCTCTGGTGCACCTTGGAGGACAGACACCTGTGTTGAGATAAAGCAGCCAGATTATTTTTCACAGAGAACCAGGAGTAACGTCTCTTTAAAAGCTGTCTTTGAGAGCACCATCCTACCTCCATCTCCCTGCTGTAGCCTCTATCTCCATGCATGGAGGGGCCATTTCTAAGACTCGGTCTGTGGTTGGCAATGGATAGGCCTCTCTGCGCTGTGGGGAAGAAGTCAACTTCACTGAGGGACTTGGCCATTTGCAAAGCAGTGAGGGAGTTGTCTCCTGTAGGCCCAGGGGGCGGCTGATCCACCATCCAGGGAGCAGGTGGCTGAGAGTTTACCAAGTGAGTGGAGACATAGGGGAACGCTGACGGCACCTTGGTAGCTCGGACAGGATTGATTCTTTCTGGGAGAAGCTGGTGTTGATCCTTTCTGGCTTTTTCCCTGATAATGGCAGAGTGGTTCATATACAAGTTCCTCAGGTTCTTCTCGGGCAGTACGGAGTCTTGAACAATTTTTTTAACTTGGTATTTGTCTCTGGGTTGTGACGTCTGTTCCTGGTACTGCAACATGGTGTTACTTGAGGGTGGAGGTATGGGAGATGGGGTTTTGGCCGGGAAGAGCTGATAGGAGGAGTTGGTTTGTGGTGAATGAAGGTCATTGGTTGGGGTGTACTGGGGCAAGACGGCTGGAATTTCAATCTCGGTGAAGTCTGATCTGCGACAGGGCCTTCTGTCGAAGCCCTGACGTCCTGAGATTTTTGGGAGCTGCAAGGCCTCGTTTCCAGACCAGATCACCTGAGGGTCCCGCTGCGGTGGCAGAGCCTCCTCCACCCTGCGAGCCACTGATATGCCTTCAAAGATGAAGTAGGCTGGATTGGTGTAGCTGCTCGGAGTTAATTTGGGAGGAGCTGCCAAGGACCTGTGATAAATATACAAGTTTTTAATTTTGCCAACCGAATTTGAATTTTAGGTTACTAAACGTGCAATGTGTTTTCTTGCATTAGGTGTTAACATTGCAGGTGTTGATTATTCACTTTCCAGTGAGACGACTTAATGCAATTTGGGAATATATTTCTGAGGCTTTGTTTAATAAAAAAAAGTTTTGATCCTCGCCTGTTTATTGGGACCCGTGTAGATGCAGGAGATATGTGTCCTCTCCCAGGAACTTTATCATCTTTCTCAAAAGAGAAGCAATCTGGAAAAAAAAGTCAAATCAGGAAATCAACACATTCAAATAACGAGCAGGACTTCCTCAAAGTCCGTGATGCGTGTCAACCAAAGGCCACGCCAGTGGTGTTTGTGTGTTGTTGTAGTGCCTGACCTGGTAATGTCACTGATAATACTGTCTTGTTTCAGTGTCTCAGGATGCATCTGGTCAGTCGATCAGGAGCCAAAAGAGGAAGCGGTCGACAGATACCAGCAAGTGTAAAGCCAAGCCAGGGATCATTGAGGAACCAAATAGAGGAAGGCAAAGTGAGACTCACGAGGGAGTCAAAGAATGCAGTGACAGAGGAGATGAAAGTTAAGTGGGAAGTGATAGTGCAAGCAAGGCAGAGGGGAGAAGAGGACCAGTTCCGGCTGAACCCACCATAGGTCTTCTCCCGAGTTCCCCGTCTGTCCTTGGGCACATGGACCCGGACTCGTCCTCTGATGGAGCCCATCTCCTCGCCCCGGTGACTCAAAAAGGTCTCAAACTGCTCCGACGCACCGGTGAGGGATCGCAGAGCCACACAGCATTCACCTTTTCAAAGAAAAGAGGATTTATTCTATCAATAAGACGTTTCACATTCAAACCAAGTTTAGAAGACAACCTATCCATCTAAATCATTTCAGCATGATTTCCATAGACCTTGACACTCACTGGAGTTCAACTACAGCTGCATTTGATTTGGAGCACTCAAGAAGAAAAAGGACATTTATAAACACTCAGTCAGTGCCTCAAAAATACAGCAAATGATCCACTTTATTGTGAACATTTTCTACAAGTGTATTTCAGTAGAAATGTCATTGTAATGGTTGTACAAATGGTTTTCAATACAATTATTTGAA
Source organism: Chelidonichthys spinosus (assembly GCA_029853015.1). Lineage (NCBI taxonomy): Eukaryota > Metazoa > Chordata > Actinopteri > Perciformes > Triglidae > Chelidonichthys > Chelidonichthys spinosus. The sequence continues at coordinate 12,821,769 of CM056823.1, read as the reverse complement.
GTATTTGATTCCGTCAACTGTATCAAAACATGATTAAACTATCAGAATAAGTAGATAACACTTGGAATAAATAAAAAATAGATATATCATGTTAAGGGCACTTAATCAAAGTTAATCAGACAATAGGAATGTGCCCTGTGACCCACCGTATGATTCAAACCCGTCACATGACTTGACAGACAGCAGCAGGTGCTGATCCTGGAGATAGTCCATGTCGGACATGATTGGAAGAAGCTTTGACAGACATAAACAAGTTTCAAGTTAAGAACGCGACTTCAAAAAACACAACATTTGCACGAGCAAGTGAGACTCGCTAACCTTTGGCAGTTGCTTGAAGGACCAGCCCAGTTTGAGAAACCCGGGAACTTCACAGCTCTGCGAGTCGTTCTCACTTGAACGCCGGGTCTCTGCAAAGAAAGGCACGAATGCATCTCTGCCACCGTGCTGCATCATGGCTTTACATAAAAATGTCCTTTCCCAAGCGGTACCATACCTTCGAGGCAGGGCGAATGAAAGTCAATGAAGAACTTTGCCTTGCTCGCCGTCTTCACGATGGCCTCGATGCCTTCAAGCTCTATCCAGGCCTTCTCCACGCTTGAATGTGTATCTGTGTGAGGCAAATGCATCACAATACTGTTCACTTCATTAAGGGATTCAGTCACATTGAATCCGTTTGCGTCCAGAGGAACACAACAATGACGCCACCTGTTTTGGAGTTGAACTGTGACGTCACGCCCACTTGGAACGTGGCAAAAACCGGAGAGTGATCACTTGTGAAGATGTCATCAGTGCAACCTGGCGATGAAGGAGACAAAGCCACCATATTACTTTATTATTACAATGCAATAGCGGGACTAAATATCTACCATAGCTCAATTCATTTTGTAGCACTGTAAGGCAGATGAGCTGTCAGCAAAATTTCATAAGAGCGATTTAGGAGACAATAAGTAGTTTTGCTGCTGCCTAGTATTTGATATATGATTTGCTGAGGTTAGGCAGAGACAAAAATCTCAGGCCGAATGAGAGGAAATGACTCGGTTTTCTTGACCACGGATGAGGATGTAGGGGTTGACTGCTTTCAGGGCTGCTCTCATTTTGCAGTGACACAAATGAAAAAAAAAATGACCACGGGTATCTAATTTGAGAATGCTGAATAAAAACCTTTGGCGATGCCAAGACATAAGCACTGACCTCTCTGTGCTGCTCCGTATGCCATATTTAACTGTTTACTTTTCTCCTTGAAGCTTATATATATATAAATACATCTCCTGATCTTACCATATGCAGTGCAGATGACATGCATCTCTGGGTATGACTTCCAAAGAATCCTATCACACCATGAAGGAACGTTGACTCGCACCTACATAAAGAGATGCAGGTAGAAATCAACAATGTATTTGTACAACCACTCAAATTGAAAAACTCAAACAGACACACAAACTGTACGCAGTGATGGAGGCCTTCATTCCCGTAATACCAGAAGGCCCTTTTTTAGACTGCGGGATAACTCTTAACCCTCTATTTTTAGTGTTCACGGCAGCTGCTGTCAGTCACCTATAACTACAGACCCCTTAAATAGGACTGACGTAAACATAAAAATATCCTAAGAAGTGCATTAAAGCTGCAGTCCGTAACATTTTCATCTAAATAAATAAAATAAAACAATGGTGATTGATCACATGACCCACTAATGAAAGTGCTTGTACTTGCTGCTTTGCCAGGAAATAGGATATCCGTGTCTGTGGCGGCATTCCCGCGCAAAATTCAAAATAAGTCAGCAGCGGTTGGTCTGCCCAGGTGGAGCTACTCATGGAAGCGTATGCTGCGTTTCATGGTAATAGGAAATTGGTAACCTCCAACTGCTGAGTCAGGCTCTCTCTAGTGTAAAGTGTTTGACCAGGTACATTTCCTTACTGCTGACTCACAATGGAGGATCAACAGGCAGAGAAAGAAGACCATTCAACTTCCAGTCCCAAGAAAAAGAAACAACAAACTAATGGAAGTGAAGAAGGAAAGTCATCAAGAAGCAAAGTGACCGCGAACGGGGGAAAACGACAGACCTCCTTTCAGTGTGGAGCATTTGAAGGGAGGGCGCCTGCAGTTCCATCTACCGCCAAAGAGGCCGCTAGAAGCAACGCATTAAAAACGGACTGTCACTTTAACTGTATATTTAGATATAGAGTTCTCGGATATTTTCTTATTTTCCACATTAGTTGTGCTTCACTTTATAGCATGTAGCCTATTACAGTGAGTTAGCATTAGAGTATAAAATACAATAAACCTACAGAACGTTTGACAGTGTAATTCATAAAGAATTATTAAAAAATGACAGAGGTGCCTTCATGTGAAGGATATTAATATGGCAATTAATGCTGAGTGGCTCCAGAAAGAAACATTTTATCTAGAGACACGTGTGACCAACGTTTGGATCAACTGATATTCATCGGGACCTTAATATAAACAAGACCAAGCCTTCAGCCTTGGAAAAGCTGTCTTTCAGACTCATGACTTGAAACTTTCAGACTTGATGAATAAAGTATCGGAACGGAATAATTAGGAAACCCACACTTGTTAAAAAACATGTCATTGCGGTTTGTTTTGTTTTTAAATCGTGTTGCTTTTTATGTGTGGTTTGCACTAAATATATTTTCTCACGCCTTCCTTCCTTTAATTCAATATGTCTACATGATTCAATGCAATATCCCTTTAAAGGGCTTGTTCCCCATTACTGTTTATAAATCATATTGATGTATTTGGTATGCTGTGTGTGACATCTTTAATAATAATAATAATAATAATAATAATGATGTATATAATAACTATTAATTAAAAAAGAGAGAGTCTACAACCATGAGAGTTGCTCTGTGATCTTATTGTCTGACCATGAATGTGTGTACATAATGCCATGGCGATCCAACCAATAGCTGTTGAGATATTTCAGTCCAAAGTGACAGACGGACCATCAAACCGACACTGCCATCCCAGAGTCATGCCACTAAAAACCTCGATGTAGCTACTGAAGTATTGCTTGTGTGTGTCCAAAGATTGTTTAGGTAGCTACTCGGAGGTGCAGATATTGTTTTTATTATGGGCCTGCTTCCTCCATCCTGAGCCTGAAATCATTTTAGATTCAGACATGATCCTGTTTTTTTGTGAGCTGGTTTTGTACAACAAGAAATGCCTCCTTACTCCTGAAGTCTTGTACTTTTGCCACAGGTAGCAGTCTCTGGAGCCACGTTCATACCGATAGGTGGGCGGAAAGGCAATCTTCTCTTCCTCTAGATGGAGTACAGAGTGAGGTAAGCAAAGGCAGCACAACACCTCAATCAAACAGCATTCATTTATTCATCATTTATTTTGTTATTATAAAACAACAAACTGAAACTCACTGAAATTGAGAAAGGACTTCCTCTTGTGTCTCTCTCTGGTCAGCTGGTCTGCACACATTAACTCATCAAACTCCCTCTTTGAGACGTGTTTCAGGATATCCTGGAGGAAGAAGCAGTAACATAACGAAGTCAGAACACCTCAACAGCAGCAATGAAGCAAAAAGAAATAGAAACACTGGGCCCAACCTGCACGTCCAAGTCGAGTCTGTAGTTGAGGTCTCCGCACCATAAGAGGTGGGTAAAGCGCAGGCTGATGTCAAAGGCACCGAGCTGTTTGTCGCCCAGAGAAAGCAGTCTGAGGATGTCCACAAAGTTCTGGTTCCTCCTGAACATGATGGACATTGCAAGAGATGATTGAAAATACTTTTAATACTACACAAGAATGAAGGAGCGCCATATTTTGTGTTACATGTATGTATACATGCATGTACCTCAGCACCTTCTCACTTCCAGAGGTCAGGTGGCAATTAACAAACCCAAACGATGATCCGTTGAAGAGGAAGGAGACTCCGACAGCTCCCTTGTTTCCTGAAACAACAGACACACTCAGCCTCAAACCTCCCACACATTTATTTCTTGCTAATCATGCACTGTAACTTCTGGCTGTCAGCCGTGAAGCTGTACATTTTCTATATTTGCTTTGTGTGTATTTGTGATGGTGAGTTCACGCAGGGCGGCCTACCCAGTGTGTTCCCCAAACCAGTCTTCACGCTGGCTGTGTTCACATGGCTGATGCGACTCTCATGCTCCGACTTTACAAACACAGCCAGCCTCATGTTCCACAGGGACTGTACCGCCACCTACAGGACAACACTCTGCATTACAATAGATAGACAGAAACGTTTCCATCCGATCAAAGAACACATAATTACAGATTTCTTACATTTGACCCATAAAGTCAGGCTTCACTTCAGTTAACCCGGCCACTAAACAGATGCTTATTTTCCCAAAACGGACCAGCTCCACTGCAAGATGAAGTGTTGATTTAGTTTTGATTCACGTCTTCGTGAAAACAAATACTCACTTCAAAGCTGTAATCTATCACTGAGAGGATGTTTTCTATGTATATAAAGAGTACATTTGCACGAGAACACCGAACAAATATCAGAAACTCTCACAATCCTTTTACTGTAATGAGAAGCTGCCCAAACGTTTTTCTCCCACGTGAAGAATGTGTTTTCCTTTATACTTGTTCTCATACTTAATGTAACATCCAAGGTTTTAGTTGAGGGTGGATGCCCTTTGAAATGCTGGAGAACATGTTTCATCTTTTTAAATGTACAATACTAGAAAATGAATTAGAAGAGATTTCTGTGAGTAGGATGTTGGAGATGAGTTTGGAAATCTCGGCTGCATTAGCTGTTTAAACAATACAAAGTGGTGTATTCCTTATTTTGGAATTGCCTATCAGTTAAGTTTTGCACTACTTGCTCTATTAAAATAATACTGTATGACTCACAATGGCCAGTTAATAGAAATTAATTGTAAAATCAGATTGTGACATAATTTGAGGCAATTTATCAGACTTCACACAGCTCCCCCTGGAGCGACAAAAGGCTTTACTCAACTACTTTTATAATAAACTGTTGCACTCCTCATGATTTGTAGAGACATTTTGATGAGTAAAATCAGTGAATTTGTGAATCTTCTGTGAAAAGTAGCTTTCTGGATAACGTCTCCTATTTAGATATAAGAAACCCTTAAAGTTTAAAAAAGGAGAATTACCTGTTTGAAGTCAATGTTGGTATGGCTGCGAAGGTTTGCTTTGATTTGTTCTGTCCATTCTCTCTCCCCCTGAGGGTTTTCCTGAGTCCCCAAGGCATAGATGTCATGAGGGAGCGAGGCGGTGGAGTCATCGGGGGTGTGCCCCAAACCACAGCAGGTCACCCATGACTGCAGGCTGCGAGGAGGAGGGGAACCACCTGTGTCCATCAAACAGCACAATAAGTAATAATACTAAAACCATCTCCCTCTAATTTAGCTTCTGTGTCCTGATGGTGAAAAACACATGTCACATTTATGGTTACCCATGTTCCAGGTGCCAACAAACACAGAGATCATGTCCGGTTCCCTCAGCTGAGAGTGCGTGGTTTTCATCAGCTGGAGGAGTTGGCAGAAGGCATCCCGTTTCTGAAAGAGACAATGTCATTTACGGGAAGGAAAACAGTGGAGTCCAGTTGCCAAAATCTTTCCTTACCCGTGCACTCTCAAAGGTCATCTCCCGCGGTGTGTTGTGGTGGCTGTCCACCACCATGCGTACCTTGGCCGGACTGCTCTGGAACTTGACAATCTGAAGGACTGAGGGCAGATTTTATTATACGGTGTATCTGCTGGCAAGATAGGCACTAAAAGGTATTTTCTTACTTCTGTCATGCGAGACCCTCTCTATGCCAAATGAACCAGCCTTCCTGTCAAAGAGCAGCACTCCCGTGTCCACATCCACAGAAACGGTCTGTCTGCCATACCTGACCATCTTCACCTGGAAGCACAGAGAACCAAACGACACATTTACATAGTCAGAGGATTTCTCTTATTGAGTGTCATGTTAGAGATAATGAAATAGAACTTTTTCCAACCAGACTTACCTGAAAGGAGTGGGCTGGAAGCTGTCTGGCATGGTGCTTAACAGATGTTACACTGGCAGGTGTTGGTTCAGGAGGGGGAGGGGGAGGCTGCGCTGCCAGATTGTGATTGGTCACCGCATCTTGTAATGCTTTTAATACCTTTATAAGCAGAGAATGTTTTTTAAAACCCCATCATGACTCAATAATCACTGCTACTAAAAGTTACAAACATTAGTGCTAGAAATCCCTGTAGTATCTTGCCATCAATGGACAACAAATACCGGTAACTCATTTCACATACATACCTTTTTCTCCAGTGAAGAAAGGAGGCTGACCAAAGCTGAAATCTTACACAAGAGGCCGTCTATCTCCATCTCTGGGCCCTTGTTCCAAAAAAAACACAATACATACGGTGCAATAAGTTGATGTATATGGATGCATCCCCTACGGTATTGGGTTAACATATTCGAAATTACAGGAAGTTACTACACGGTTTGTACTTACCTGTGCTTTGGTGTGTGTTAAATTGCAGCTAGGATGGTCGAAGACCTTGGCCAGGGTTTCCAGACTTGTGAGAGTTTGGTCAATCTCACTGTAGATCAGAAAAAAAAAACGATTTAAATGCATTTTTTTTTAGTGTAGAACATATATTATGTACTGTTTCAAGTACATTTGCAAGTTTCTCCTAGGCTTCATGTTCGGTTCATCCTTAACAATAAAAATCACACTAACCCGTTTAAGCCTTGGCACACAGTACCCAGAGTACGCTTGAGGTGGCACAGAGTTGTTGCCCCTTTGTGCACATTCTCAATGTCAAGAGGCAGCTCACTGAAGAGGTAGTCATTGAGTAGACCGATCACCTCACCCGCAGTACTGTAAACAGGATACAAGAGACAGAATTCAGGCAATATTTTTAGAAACGTTGCTAGCGATGTCTACTCTGAACATTACTGTTCAATCACACAGCGGATACTCTATCAGCACTGTTTATTAATAGGCCACAAAACAAATCAAAAGAGTGAGTCGCATGTTGCTTTCTCTATGATTGAGTGCCAACAGGTGCATATTTAAATGAGAAAATGTAGTGAACCTAACAGATGGCAAACATTAATATGACTCTAAGTCAATAAACAACCACAAACTAATAAACCACATCTACAAATAGATTCGATACTGTCACACAGAATAAGCAGCTTGGGAACACAGATTTGTTACAAGCAAGGAATGACTCTTGGCAAATTGATAACCCTTTTGCATTGAAGCTGGATAATCCTACCTGGATGTGTTCAGCTCCTGCAACTTATCCAGGAACAGGGCATGAGGGGCTGGTTTTGCTGGTGGACCTGTGAAAGGCACTGTGTGGACAGAGGCTGGGACAAGAGGCGGCTTCTCGTCATCTGTGTGTGTGGACGAATCATAAAAACATTAGTAATTAGCATGCATGATACAGTGTATGTGTACACAGACTGTTGGGGTGATTTGCTTTGTGAGAACATCTAACGGATTCACCTGAGCTCTCATCCCCGGTGTCGGTATCCCGGGGAACAGCGTAGAGCAGAGGCGTGACCAGGCCCTTGTGGGGATGCTGGTACCCCAAAACCAGGTCCTCCAGGGTCCGGAAACAGTTTACCTGCACCCCCTGTGTTGTCTGTGGAAGACACACACACACACACACGAAAAGTCAGTGAGTAAAGTGCTAGAGTAAAACAGAAGCATTTATTTGCATGACAGAAAAAGCCACATGCAGATGATGTGCTGCTATAGAAACCGTCCCAGGGGAAGTGACATCACTGACAGCTACTTCCTGGCTGCAGCAGCATTTGTCATGTTTCATTGTGGTTCAACATTCCCAGTCAGTCTAACCCTGCTAACACCCCCTCAAAAAAAAAAAAATGTCAAGGAATTTTTACATGCAAACGTTCACACATTTAAATCACAAGCCTCCTCTCAAACGTTCCAAAAAAAACCTGCACAGCTACACTTCAGTGACACTCAAAGCAACACAGGCAAAAATGAAGATTAAATAAACACACACGCTGTGCACAGGTGCTGTGTGCACACATACTCACAACACCGCAGGTCACATGTATAAAATCAACACGGTTCGCATTAGACCACAATACAGAGGAAGCGCTTTTCTTGTGCCCTCTTTTTAGACGTTTTTGTTTTCAATTTGCGGTGAAAGAAACCCTTTTTTTGGCTCAAGCTACCAGTCTGCTTTGCCAGGAACTCTTCAAATAGTATTTCTTTTACCACGAGGATCTCTTGAAAAGCAATTAAAAAGAAATGACAAGGAATAATAGACAGTAAGAGACAAAAATGGGCCCCAAAATATCTCCATGGCCATCTTGGAAAAACAAAAAAAAAGGAAGCATGTGACTTGTGAGTTAGTGGCACAAATCCAGTGAGGGGAAAATACGTTCTGGAGGTTTATACTGATGGCAGTGGAAACATAACTGAAATAGCAACAGAGTTTAAGGTCTTCATTTGAAAACACAGGATTTTTCCAAATCCCAGGCTTAAAAAACGACTGCCTGACGATCATCAATAAACTTGTTATTGGACTTTAATATGCAGACGAAGTTAATAAAAAAAAAGCCACGGATGATTTGCGGTATGTACTGTTTATTTCTCTCACAACCTCTCACTTTATCTCACCACTGTGCGTGTGTGTGGTTGCAAACGTTGTGCTTATGTGTGTGTTTTTATCATCAAATAATTAGGTCATATGCTGACTACATGGCCCCCTGGTCAGAGTATCAACAACAGTATCATTACTGGCTAAACAACGCTGCCACATCCAACGGACTCATTACGTCTAATACAAACACCCCTGGTACATACACATAACAAACACACACACCCATTGGTCAATGACCTAGTGTGTGGGTTGAGTAGGAATCTCTGAGACATAAAAAAAAAAAAACAATTTCTCCTCTGTGCTGCTGAGCTTGGGCTGCAAGCATGAGGCCACATGGCGGAGATGCCATTCAAATAACAAGGCTGCTGCAGACGTAACAGAGCCGTACAGAGAGGAAACACAAACATGTTCCTGTTCTGCCACTAACAGGCAATAACAAACCATTGTTTGATCCCTGGAACTCCATCTCAACATCTCTCTCTCTCTCTCCCACTCTCTCTCTCTCTCTCTCTCTCTCTAGCTGCAGTGTGTGCCAAGACATCTATTGTGTTTGTCTTTCCACTGGTCTTCCTCGTCAGGCGGAGGACTAAATGTGGCGTGTCGACGTTCACTCACCTGAACCGCTAGGAGGCCATCTGCATCGGGAAGAATACGATAGGTGTGAACGTGACGTTGGAACCTTCGGGAAGCCAAAAATAACAGTTATTAATGTCGTGGCAAATTACTACAACGGGCTTCTGAGCAAACGTTCAAAGGGGAAACACTACTTTAACGTATTGTTTAAATAAGGACCAGATGTCTTACTGTAGTTAACAACACTGTAACTTTCTTAACAAGGCGGCGGTTGTTTTACAGATCATCCCATCTGTAAAAGCGTTGTGTTTTAATGACACAATGTGTGACATTTAGATCATCATCTCCTGTGACGTAATGCACGTAATGATAAGGCCAGTATTTTAACTCAGCCAGCTACTGTATTGCTACCTGAATAAAGGGGAACCTAGATAGTGGAATGACTAAATCGAATGTGTGGAAATATTTAAGGAGCTAAAAGAAGGGATGACATATTGAGAAAAGAACGAAGGGAAAGAGGGAGCACTGCGAGCGCCCCGGCTCAGCTTTCAGGAATGTATCTGGCTCGGGCTGATGAGCAGTCAGCGTAGTGCGGTCGCTGGAGCTCCCGCCCTCTATCAGGGGCCCCAGGGAAGAAACAGGGGTAAAAGGGGAAACAGGGAGTCCTGGGCCAGGGTTTGACTGGCTAAGATGGACTGTGTTTGGATAGGAAAGTGACTAGTCCAGAGAGGGTGTATGTGTGAGGCTGGCTCAGTCTGCACACAACACTTTAAGCCTTTCTTTGCTGGCAGATGATGGTGAAAGTGATGGATATGATGGGGGGTGCTGCTGAATCACTTTACAGATGCGGACATTCGGCAGAAATCTCGCATTTATGAATAGTTTCCAATCCTGTACGCCAAAATCTAAAAGATTTGGTTTTGGTTTTACATAAAGTAGAAAGGTTTGTTCTCACATGGGTTTACATAACACATGGTTTTACATAAAGTAGAAAGGTTTGTTCTCACATGGGGCAGCATTTACTACTTCAAGACATCCTGAGTGAATCATTCATTAAGTATTTCCAAGGAGGTGGAGCATATCAAATTCAACATACAAAGCAACATTTATATAAATAAATTCTGGTGAGTGAACAGTGTAATATTCCCTTCCTTTCACTTTAAGTTGAATGATCTACAGTATATACAGTACAAGGACAGAAGAGGTTGAAGTACCTTCTTAACTATTATATGATCATGATCAGTGCAAGAAGCCGGCTGGATTTCTAGTCGGTGAACGGTCGTGTTTACGTGTGTATACTCACAACAGGCACAGCGCATAGGCTCCTGGCACGGACTCGCTGTCTCTCACTAGGTAGCTGCCATCCCTCCCTGCCCGTGCCAGCAAGTCCTCCGCGTGCACGCGGCTGATGTCACGATGATACCATGCCGCCGTAGCCATGGCGATCAATGTTGCAAGCTATGTCCAGAAAAATAATCCACATGAGGCGATTGAACTCGACGTAAAACAAGTTCACCGTCGGACGCGCTCGGGTGGCATTCAGTCATTCATGCTGCGCCAGAGTGTTTTGAGTCATCTACTTAAGTGTTTAGGACTCTCCCATGATCCTTTTCTTCGTGATCAAAGTGTCAAGCAGACAACCCATCACTTTGTTTATACCAGCTAGGACTTCCTGGGTCCCCGTTGGTTCCTTCAGGGTCACACATCCTGTTAGAGTGGAGGAATAAAGAAGAAACATCCAGGCAAATATGAGGTTAGTCCACTTTAACAACAGCCCGCTCCGGTCCACCTTTCTGATAATATGTGTGTAGAGAGACCCTTTTTTCAGTTTTGGGTTGCCAGTTGCTGCTCCCAGGTGGGTGTGTTGCTCCAACAAACACAGGGAGGGAGGTAGAGGGGAAAAATAGCGAGAGGTGCTGTACAGTCTGAATGAAGCAGCCACCCCTGAGGCAGTGACGGTGCCTCTAGCTTAACCACAAACACAAGCCCTCCCCTTGTCCCAAAACAAAAACCCCACATGCAAACAACAGGAAAAAGAAGAACCAAGAATGGCAAAACAAACAAATCGAGACGCGCACACGGCGCCCACACACTCAGAGACAGAAACACACCAGATGGAACTCAGTCAGCACTAAAACCAGACAGGCATGCAACAGAAACCAGACTAATTCAAATGATTTCCCAGCTCTGTTGCCATATAAGGGAATAGGAACACCCTCCAAAAAGTCCAGCTGATGACTGCAGTTGCCTTCGCCCCTTCCAGGCCCAGATTCCATTTAGAGTGTGTCTGAGTTGGACGCGGGGCTACTCCGGGGGTCTCACTTTCATGCTGGATGTTTGCGTGCCGGCTGCCAGCGTGCGTCCCGTCAGTAGAGTCCCGTCCGCACTGGCGTGGTCCTCCAGCGGTTCCTCACAGTGCTGTCAGAGCGGAGGGAGGGAGCGGGAGAGGCAGAGGACAACCCCGTTAGAGCGCAGCGCAGACAGAGGAAGTGACTCGACATTCCAGATGGCGGACACAGCCAGGACAATTCTTGCAAGGGGCTCAACTCCACCAGCAGTGTGAGAGGCAGCTCCCCTTTTCTCTCTCTCGTCTCTTTACTTCTTCCCCCCTCAGGCCCTGCCCTTAAATTCCAAACATTAAAACACAGTTTACCACAAACAGGTGAGCAGCCCAGTTAATCCTCAGTTTCCTTCTTGTTTTTTATCATCTTTATCATCAGACAGGCAGGCATATTTACTTTCTTCCACCCTTTCTTCCTCCTTGCCTAAACCCTTTTTCTTTCCCTCACACGCTCCCTAAACTTCCCTTCCTCTCTTGCTCACTCCTTCCCTTCTCAGCAGAAAGCAGCCTGCATATGGTTATGATCATCCTTCACTTTCTTATTTTTGCCCTCCTAGAACATCGCCCATTATTCAGCCCTCCTACTTCCCTCCTTCCCTGTGAGCTGGAGCAGAGAACTGTGTGGGAAGCTGCTCAGTCCCATATTTGCTGTTCTGCTTCTTGCTCCTTAGCAGAAATGTGCCGACCACCAACCGCAGCGCTGTTAAACAAATAGACACACGTCCATCCCAATCTGATGACCTTCTTAATATTGCTATGAGTTCTCAATACTACATAGACAGACGCCACTGAAGCCACACAGCAGTGCTTTGAGTTAAATGCTAACATGGTCACAGTAACAATGAAAACTTGCTGATGTTTCACAGTTAATGTTTACCATGATGGTCCTCTTAGTTTAGTGGGTTTTACTAAAACTAAAATGACTACAAACTACAACTGATGCTGATGGGAAGATTTATTTTAGTTTTTAAAGGAATTTGGTCACCAAGCAAAATATTGGACCAACTAAAATGTTGACCAGTGAGATTAAAAGGAATCTCCAAAGTGAGTACAACTCATCCAAATCGGGAACATGAATGAGTATACCAAATTTCACGGCAATAGAAGTGGGGGCATTTTAGTTTGCTATAATAAACCTGTAAATCCATCCAATATGTTGTGGCATTTAACAACATTGTTGGTGGTCAAGGTCATTAGGGTTAATTTTCTGGGGAGAATGGATATGCACTGTCTTAAATATGCATTGTCTTAACTCTTCATCGCAACAACAAGCTTTGTTGATACTGTTGTTTGATATATCCGTGATGGACGGATAATCACATTTACCGAAATGCTTTCCCTCGCGCTTCCCTTCTAAATACTCTGCTTAAGCAAACAGCCTATTGGACCGGATACTGAGACAGACACTGAGGCGTCAAGATGCACTCCAAGAGCCGCCTGCTCACTTTTATCTTCCGGCTGTGAGATCAGATTTTTATATTAATTTGCATTGTTTTATTTTATTTGAGTCAGAAGACCTATGTGGATGACAGAAGTGCTTGAAGAGCTGTAGTTTTACTGATATTGATCAGTGCCTCCATGGAAATACAGAACAGTACTCTCGTTTACGAAGGCAGGAAGCCAGGCCTTCGTTATATAACATGCAAGCAGAGTAATTGGTTTCTATTAAACACATCCAATGTCATTAAAAAGCACCTCCACCAGAGGACAAACAAACACAAAAGAAATCGAATCAAATCTCAGGAATATTGCAAACTAAGCATTTAAGGTTAAAGTATGTTTTTAAAAGAACACAATCCCCCAGTAAACCATGTCATGGGAGGGGATAAGATAATAGTACCGGTATTATAAGATCATAACAGCTACGGCTACAGCATCTTTCCAATTGATGTCAACAATTGGAAAACAAGCCTTTAATGTTACAGCATCGGTTGAGTCGCTGAGTAGCAGCTGCTAAAAATACCGTCGGTCAAAGGTCACACGGGAGTTGCAGTACATAACTAGCTAACGCTAACAGGTAAGCTCCCTGTATCACTGACTTCATTGTCAGTGTGTGTTTAAAGTGGATTCAGAAAATAATCAATCAATATAATGTATCGCCTTCCAATGGAATCATAATGACATCATAATAATAATTATTAATAATTCATTTTATTTATATAGTGCTTTTTAAGGACCCAAAGTCACTTATAAAATATAAAACAAAGAAAGTACCACAGACAAACCTATACCTACATACATGATACATACATGATACATACATACAAACACAAGAGCAGTAGTGGAGTGGGGAATAACTAATAAATAATAATGGTACCAACAACAAGGTCAGGAGCAATGGTGCAATGAGGAATAAATAACAATAATGCAGACGACCAGGACAAGACATAAAAGACGAGACAGGAGCAGTAACAGTCCGACGGTGGCAGAGATGTCGAGATATGGCGATACAAAATGATGTGGTCTAAGTTCATAACAACAAGCACATAGTAACTCAAAAATAAAAACAATATAGAACATATACATAACGTTTATATCATATACACATGGGTAGTACTTTACAGAGGATTAGGGGCTCACCATCAGTCATCTTATTGGCTTAGCATCTAATAAAATGTGTTCCTGTTCACTACAAATGGAGCACTGTCTCAATTTAGCAACACTGTAGACTGTGTAGTTAAGAAGTGGTAATGCCATGGTGCTGTAATGCACTGGGATTGTCACTAGTCCCTTTGAGGGACAATGTTGACTGTCTATATAAAGAGCTTGCCTAAAATGGCAACAGATTAAGTGTAAGGGGCTTACAAGGCTGTAACCTCACACAGACAAAACTGAAAAAAAAAAAAAACTCAAGAGAGACCAGAATAAGATCGTAGGGTCTTTTTGGGTGGCTTTATCCTGGATAGTATTAAGTGGAAATCAAAACACAGACCTGTATATAGTAGCTACATTATATGACAAGCAGTGCATCACATTGATGATGAGAAATGCTGGTGATCAGAGTGAATAAAAGTTCACACATACAAGACTGGGCAATACACTAATTTCCTTACAGATTTCTAGCTCTAATTCATTTATTTCATAGTTAATTCATAAATGGCTAAGAATTACACTAACCTTAAACCTGTCAAGAAGCCTGAGAATAAATTAATACTTTTCTTTACCATTAGCATTGACAGAACTTGTCAGTTAACAAGACAAATCAACTGGGGTGCAAAGCGTTCAGGCTGAGCGCTTTCCTTTTATCTATCTTGATCCAGATGTGGTTTTGTTTGTCCAGTGAAGCACACAGGGGCTGTATTCAAGGTTCCACTTTTAGTAACTTGGTTTCAGAGCCACTTGAAATCCTGCCTCACATTTATTTACTCTATTATACGGTTATGACCTGGCACATCAGCTGAGAGCCCAAATACAACAGAGCTTAAGTTCTTTGAAGCTTCCTTTTCCAAAAACGGTAGAGTAGAACTGTAGGGCTATATTTGAAAAGCTCTGTCATTTTTCAGTTTCTGCCCAAACTAATGCTACATGAATATCATATTTCACAAAAAGGAGCACATAGCAGCACTCTTCCAAAAGCAATTGTTTGCTTGAATTTGTAGTAGCAATGTATTTTCATGCATATCGGAGTGACACTGTATGTACAGCCCTTCTGTAGAGTGATAAGGAAGGCAGCTTCACTGTATTTGACAGCTTAAATGTTTATGTTCCTATCAACTCCTGTGCTTAACTTACAGCAGTGCCGTCCCGTCTGGGCAGCTTTAAAGAGATCTCAAACCTTGTCTTTATATGACAGTTGAATGGAGTCCAACACAAACATTCACAAATCTAATTCATTAACCTTGACTCTGACTGTGCGACGAACCATCCATAAAACCCATCATCCAGCTCCCTCATTAATCAATCAATTACACCTGGCTGAGGAGGTGAGGAGATCTTCCAACATTCCATTGGATTGACCTTTGTTACTCTCTGTGTGCCCCTGTGATCTGACAACGCACACTGCCAATGAAAGTGGGTCCTTTGCAAGACCCGGCAAACGGACTAAACCCGCACCTCCTTCCCAAATGACAGATCAGAAATGGTGGGATTGATTGGCATGACTTTTAGCAGCTGCCAAAGCCTTGCTCACACAGGAGTAAGTCGGTAGGCGACTTAGATTTCTGTAAACCTGCAGTGAGAACAGATTGCACAAAGCTTGGTTGAGGAGCCATCTGTCTTCCTGGCTACCATAACAGACAAAATCCAACTAATACCACTCTACTGCTGTCTAAGTTACAAGAATGGAAGTCCTTGAACATTCATGCGTAGGCTAGTCACAAGATGATCCTTTAACCTTAGTGAAGCTCAGATAGCATTTCATAACTAAGCAGAGAAGTTAAATGAGTATTTTATCGATGAACCACTAAAACAATTCAATCACCTTTCAGAAACCTAATATAGTATTCCCATTTGCCCCGCTGTAATGTAGAAATAGGCTTTAGTAATTAAAAACCTTTTTTAACATGCAATTATAGTGATATTAAAAACTATAAATAGCTGTTCACTCTTAACATAGATTAAATTACACATGACATGCATAAGTATGCTGATTTCATTCATGATTATATTCTGGTTCCTGCGCTAGCGAAATGTTTGGTATAAAATATGCAGATGCAGTGTAAAAAAAAAAAAAAGACCATGTGACCAAAATAGTTTTACTCCAGGACATGGCTTGCATATTGCACGTGGAATGCATCCCACCTGTCAAACTGCCCACGTCTCTGAGCTTTCAGAGAAACATACACAACATTATTTTTACGCACTCTGGGACGCTCGTGTCCTAATGAATTAATTAGATTTTCTCTAAAACAGCCTTCTTTGGCTGGTTGGGTAAGCAGAGGGGAGGACTCTAGGGTTGTTAGGTCAAAGTATAAAAGCAACCGGGAGGCAGTGATTGGTACTCAGCTGGTCAACAGCGACGGATTACAGAAGATAGCAGACACGACTCGTTGATAGAACCGAGGGCACGGTAAGTGAGTCGGTCCTCCCACTGACCCCACTTACACACATTAGAAATATATTATGATGATAATGATATTACATTTACAGCACAGAGAAGCATCAGCATTTACTGAGAATGTGTCACTATTGCTACTTCGAAGGAACGTATGTTTGGCTACTCAAACTATCATTGAGATTATGCCAAGTTTGAGGAATTATTTTAATTAAATTAAGTGTAAAATCAGAAAGTTAAAGGAAAAAAGAGTAATCATATACTTTGGATTCATTCATTTACATTTTATACTGTTTTGTTGTCTAAAAAAATTGCTGGAATAAACTTTTTTTTTAATCTAAAAATTACCAGTGCACCTAATAGTCATACATTTATCAGTATTGCATGTTTTGGTAATTCAGTATTTTCATTTTATATTTGCAGACCGGAACTACAACTTTGCTATCAACATGTCAAAGTGAGTATCAAGAGTTTTGACACATTTGCTTATTAATTAAATGGCTGACACGGTAACTGATATAAATTGGAGGTTAAAATTCACTGTTGACTGATTGAGTGGAAACAAGAAATGATCAAAGTGGATGAGAACTTCACAAGAGAGACACTGGCTAATATGTAACACATCTGGGCTGCGGACATACAAGAGTCTCTGTGGTGAAACCGTTTCCCGAGATATGAATAAATCCTGATTAAGATGGATTGTGTGGATGGGATCTTGCAAGAGAGCTTCACAAGACAAAGTAAACGTTTTTAAAGGATTACTTGACGCACACAGCAAGAGGCAAACACCTTCATGGATTGTAAGATTATGACTGAAAGGGGCTGCGCTTGCAAGGTTACGCAATATAAGGATTCTTCAGAAAAAATGTATTTTGGGATATTGATAATTTCACACATTCAATATAGCTGGCCTACTCTCTGCAGGAACATTCAAGAGACTTTCAGGAATATCTGCTTCCATAAATTCATAATCAGAAATGAATTACTAAACAAAACATTATTACATTTATAATATATAAGCTACTAAGTACAATGTATTGACTAACCAGATCACAATTATGTCCAGATTAGACACTTGTGCCAGCAGGTGTCTTTCCATCCTGCGCACTAATCCCTGTCTGAGTGGGGGTGGGTGGGGTGGGGGGGCTGTTGGAATGGCAACTATGGGAGGCAGTGGATGCATAACATTATTATTATAGTAAGGAAGAAAAAAAATGCCCCAATTCCTGACATCTTATGATTTATCAGACACATTCAATGAACCTTAACGTATGAAATCACAGAATCGCTTTTTTCCCTCTCTTTTCAGGGTATTTAAGAAGACCAGCGGCAACGGACATGTAAGTGGCCTCTATGATATAGTCATTACAAGGCAGCTCCCGGTTATAGGGAGGAGTGCATTTTATATGTAGCTATTCCAACTCCCAGAAATAACTTCCCAACCTTGGCGGAGGAGTAACCGTTTCCCTCTCTGCTTTCCCCCCCTTTCCCTCAGATCGCCCTGTACTTGGGGAAGAGAGACTTTGTGGACCATGTGGATTCAGTGGAAGTAGTTGGTGCGTGGCACAAAGTCTGTTTCTACATCCTCACCCTTACACACTTACAGTATACGAGTCTCTGTGAAATCTAACACTAAAGCTCATTTGCAGATGGCGTTATTAAAGTGGACCCTGCTGGTCTTAACGGCAGAAAAGGTATTTCTATCTCATCGGACATCTCGGCCAAAGATAAAAAGTTAAAGAACCTGAATTTAATGCGACACAAAGACTACACTGAATATATCATTTTCCCTTTGCAGTATTTGTCTACCTTGCTTGTGCCTTCCGCTATGGAAGCGACGACTTGGATGTTATCGGGCTGTCCTTCAGGAGAGACATCTGGATAAAGCGCATTCAGGTGTACCCACCGACGGGTGAAAGCACATCCAGCACACCAATGCAGGAATGCCTCATGAAGAAAGTGGGAGAGCAAGGATGTCCCTTTTCTTTCCAGGTAAGGAGTCATAACTCAGTCGCTCTTTACATACTAAAATCTTATAAAAATGTTATTTAGTAATGTGACTTGATTCTCTTGGTTTCAGATGCCAACAGATCTCCCGTGCTCAGTCTCCTTACAGCCTGGGCCAAATGATTCTGGCAAGGTGCTAATAACGTCCATTTTCACTATCCCTTTTCCTTCTCTCGTACACAATGTTTGACAAACATTTAATACATTTTTTCTTGTTCTATTGTAGGCCTGTGGTGTGGACTTTGAGGTTAAGGGTATCTCGCCAACGAAGCCAACAATGGAGATGAAGTCATTGACAAGAAGTATGTCTGCCACAGTCAAAACCAATCTTGCATTGTATTAAAGGGCATATAGAAGGGCTAACCCCGACTCTCTTTGTGCAATCTTTTCTTCTGGTCTTAGGGACACGTGTCGTCTGATGATCCGCAAAATACAATTTGCCCCAGCTAACAACAAGTCTGGACCCAAGGCTGACATAGCCAAGCAGTTTATGATGAGCGACAAACCTGTTAACTTGGAGGCCTCCCTTGAGAAAGAGGTGCCTTGAAGTCTACTTAAATATATATATAGAGAGAGAGCTATTAATATATACATATCCTACTAAAATGATTCTTGTATTTAGATTTATTACCATGGAGATCCAATCACTGTCAATGTAAAAATCAACAACGAAACTACCAAGGTTGTGAAGAAAATCCAAATCTCAGGTGAGCACCAAAGAAAAGCATTGAAGCTCCACTGAAGTTAAATTCCTGATAAATTGTGTTTGTGTGAAGAAAGAAAAAGGATATGATTAAGGGCTAAAGTATCTGTGTGTGTTTATGTGTACATGTTCAAGATCCACGCATTTGAACTGCTCATTCTAACGGAGTCATTTTTCTCTTTTAGTCGAGCAGCTGACAAGTGTGGTGCTCTACTCATCTGACACTTACACCAAGGCAGTCTGCACTGAGGAGTTTGGGTAGGGCGTTCGCTGCATCAAAAAGAGGCTTATTGTCAAATATATTCTCACATTCCAATACCATTACATTGAATCAATACAGCTACAGTGTTCTAATTCACCCATGTCTTTCACTACTGCACAAAGGGAGACGATCAACGCCAACTCTACATTCGAGAAGTCCTTCCAGATTACCCCCCTGCTGTCCAACAACAAGGAGAAGCGGGGTCTCTCAGTGGACGGACGGCTAAAAGACGAGGACACCAACCTAGCATCCACTACCCTGTAAGCCAAAAGTCTCTCATTAAAGGGCTTACAGTGAGCCCAATATAGGTTTTCATCCTCTTATGAGTGCAGTGGTGATACACTGCTACATTGTGTCATCCACTTACCGTGTCTTAGACCAAATCCACAAGCTCCGAAAGATAAACTATTTCTGTCTCCTCTCAGGAGTCAAGGAGAAAAGGAGATGCAGGGAATCATTGTCTCCTACAAACTCAAGGTCAATCTGATGTTGTCCAGTGGAGGGTAAGGCTGAACTCAATAGAAATGATTTTAGCACAATACTTCAAACTGTGCAGACTAAAGGTTTCTTTTATTGTGTTCCCTCTCACCAAAAGCCTGCTGGGTGGGTTGACAGGAAGGTAAATAATGATTCTCCTTATTCAGTGGTTAAGTGGTATTAGTGTGAGTACTATATAAATTACTATGTACTGCATAGTATTCTGAAAAAACTTTTGTTTTCATTTTCAGCGATGTCACTTTGGAGCTTCCTCTGACTCTGATGTCCCCAAAACCTGCAGGTGAGTGCAGCCTTTTTTTATTGCATATAACTGCCATTTAAAAGCTTCCTGACACATTCCACTCATGCAAAATATATATATATATATATATATATATATATATATATATATATATATCGATGTATTAACTTGTTTTATGTCATGTCCTCCCCTCCTTTATATTTATTGCATGTCATTGCGGTATCTTGAGCAGAAGTGTAAGTATAAACTAATCTCTATTAAAAAAGACATGAATTTGCCTGTGTGGTTGTGATGTTTGTGACGTCGTTTATATTTTCCTCCTGTGTGTTTGTGTGTTTTATGAACCACAGCCAATTGGAATAAAGGCCTCATTATTGCAGGTGAGGTCACCTCAATTCAGTGCGTTTTACGTTATTCACTTCTTCAAGGGTTAAAACACACGTCTTCTTCTTCTTCTTCTAAGAAACAAACGTCTCTTACTACGATAACAGATTCAAGTTCCTGCATGTCATAAATTAAATTCAAGGGATTGTTTCATTTCTAAGAAGCACATTTGCAAAGAAAATAGTAGTAATGATGGTCCTTGAATTAGTGCACTGTGTCACCCTAGAAACCTATGTGTGTGAAATTTTATTTTATATATCTGAAACATTGTTACTCTCCAAGATGATTTTCTGTTAGAGCATCCAGTAGTATTGAGCAATATCTATTCCAATATGCATTAGATACCCCTATTATCCATGTTGGACTCACAGAATCAGTTGTTTGTCTGTTCCACGCCAACAGGGCAGACATCTCACTTGAGGCTGTGGAGGGTTGAGACGGCCAGCAAAGGAAAGTCACCTCTCTGACAGAGAGGTGACACAACAACAACACAAAGGAAAGAAAAGCACGAAGTGTCATTGAATCACTATAATGTTCTTATTTCAATTGTACATGCATTTTGCCAGGCATTACCACAAGTCTAAACTCATTTCTCTAAATGCCATAGCTTAAGAAATAGAAATAAACATGTGCTGTACACGTGTCTTTGTCAATCGAAACATAAGATAGTATAGTGTCGGCTTTTCGTATTGTGTATGTATGTATTTTGATCAACAAACCTTTATCCATCCTTAATCTGAATTGCTGTGTCATTATAGCCATGATATACAATGACTATACAGCTGTGGGATGAATATCCCAAAAATAGACCTTGTGTCACTCCTTATTGACAAGAGAAGTTAATAAACTGTTTGTTTTCTCTGTGATATGATTGTTTATTTTTATGTCAAGGCTTATTTTTTGTTTTTAAAAATCCGTTTCATTACAACAAGTGCAGCATTACAGAAATGCCAAATTAAATGAGAAAAGGTTTAAAACATTTTTTTAAGCAAAGCTCTTAGGATAACTTTTCTAATATGGTACATACAGACACATCATTTTTAACTTGACTCAAGTCAACACAAATTTCTCAGAAATGTTGCTCACTGCCCTGAATCGTACAGCTAATTAGCTATCTTTTTGCTACACATTGATGCGGTTTAACGGTCCAATGGTTTTTTTCGTGGAAATCCAAACGCATGCAAAGTTGAAAGAGAGCCTTCCTCTTCACCTGCTTCTTCTTTTTGCCCCCCAAATAAACAGCAAACTAACCTAGCTTAACTAAGATGTCAACAAAGCAAATTAAATCAGAAGTTATCAAAGTAACGATATTCCAGGCCTTCTGTGTGTAAATGTCCACACCAAAATATATTAAAATACTTAGTTCGACACATAAAATGAATGGTAACGCACAATATGGACAAATTCAATAAGGCTTACGTTACCATGTCTGCTGTCTCTCAACGGTTGCCTCTTGGTTGCGCTGTTTCCCTTCTGTGCGATGACGAAAACAATAGCGCTGGCTGGTCCGGGATACAGATACAGTACTCGCTCCTCTCCGGTCTAGACACCACATCATTAGCCAAGTCAGCTAGTTAGCTGTTTATTTTTGGGACAAAATGTCAACCACGACCGGCGGCGGAGAGTTTGGCAACCCTCTACGAAAGTTCAAGCTCGTCTTTCTGGGCGAACAGAGTGGTAAGCAAGGGCCAGTGTGCTCGGACAGAGTGATTATGTGCTCGGACGTTGGGAATATTTTAAAAGAAGTGGCTACGATCCACGTAGCTAGCTAGCTAGCTAGCTTCTCCAGCTAGTTTGCTGCTGGCTAGCAGGATAAAGCTATCCACCGGTCACGAGCGGTCAGTGGAAGGAAGAGAGATGTGAATATTTCAGTGTCAACTATGAGTTTAAGCGAGAGTAATTTGACCAAAAGATGATTGAAAAACATGTCACTTGTGATGATGTCATTGCATAGCCTGCTAACGCTAAATCGGTAAGCTAGCCAAACAGCTCGCTCTTTAACGTCAAATGCCACCATAACGCTGTGTTGCTCATCTACATATTGGTTTGTTGCCTGAGTAAAAGCCATGCCCACTGCGTCCTTACCATGGTCATTAGTTTGCGATTCATCATGTTATTGGAGCTAACGGTAACTGGAAACTACTTTTAGCTAACGCTATCAGTTAGCTGTGCTAGACTGAAATAAATCGTTGTCGTTGGTTTATATTATCACTAGTTAATTTGGACCCTATGTGGCTTCCTATTGTCTGTTAGGGATCGTTATTTCCAGACATAAGACCCCCGTACACACCAAAGGAACTGGCTTAAGTTCGTCCGTATATCGGTCTGCTTAGCGCGTTTGAACTCACTAACGCAACGTAGCCGTTAGCTTCCTACGGCAGCATCCTGCAGAGCCACGTCGGCTGGTGGGTCCAGACCAGTCGGCCTCCCCCCAGACCATTTAACGTTCGCATACATACCAGGACTGACACTTATATTGGTGTACGTTATAGTATTTTTAGATGTGATTGTCAGATGTGGCAGTGGCAGTCTCTCATCACGAAACAAATAAAAGTCGGGCCATTTTCGCTTTCCAAAAATGTTGTGGCGCCACCCATATTGCCACCTCAGCGTGTGGGTTCAGCAGTCCACATTGCATCAACGGTGAGACCGTTAGAGCTTTCCTCACCATGAGTTGTCACGGAGTCAGTCTTTTTTCCTTCTTCTTCCTATGATCGAAATGTGAATGGATATGATAGTGTATTTAATCTTAACTTTGGGGTTTGGGCTTTGATTACCACGATCAAGTCTTCAAGTGATTGAGGTTCTCTTGTTGTGTTTGTACAGTTGGGAAGACCTCACTCATCACCAGGTTTATGTACGACAGTTTCGACAACACTTATCAGGTAAATAACATGTTCATCACAATATGATGCAGAATGTGATAATCTGATAAATACATGGTGTGTCCCGAATTACATTTTTCATATTTGGATGTAGATGTTATGCATTGTCAAGTACCGTGCCAATCTCAATGTTTTGATGCAGTGCTTGTCTTGCAGGCAACAATTGGCATTGACTTTTTGTCAAAAACCATGTACCTAGAAGATCGCACGGTAAGCACTGTGTATTTTATTGCAATCCTCATCATTCCCATTGCCAAAATTAAAAAAAAAATGCTATTAAAGCTTAAAGCATGCATTTGCTTTTTGTTATAGCTACCATTTATTTCCTTTTCATCATTTCACATTGTTTTCACATTATCCTAGATTTTACCATTCATTTTGTTAGCCATGTGATCATGTTTTTAGCTTCCATCATTATTTTAAGTTTTTTTTTTTTCCCTTCCATCTCCCGACTGGGTCATGAAATGCCCCCCATCCCCCTACCTACATTCATTTCACGGCTGGCCACAGATTCGGCTGCAGCTCTGGGATACAGCCGGACAGGAACGTTTTCGCAGCCTCATCCCCAGTTACATCCGCGACTCAGCCGCTGCTGTGGTGGTTTATGACATAGCCAGTAGGTATCATGGCCTTGCCTCACCTCCTTGTCCTTCGCTTAGTATGGGGAAGGGCAAAAAAAAAAAGAGCATTGACTCGCCTGGCAAATCCCACTGGGCAGCATGATGGGGTATATTCCAGACTTTTTGCATCAGCCACAGTGATACTAATGCATTTCTCCAGTAGTGTCCAGGGGGTCTGTGCTTCCCAAGTGCTGTTACATATGAGGCTGATGGAAGGAATAACAGAAAATGTCTTCTGATGTCACCTCATGGGCAGAGATCCTCTCAAACAGCTTAGTGATTCACCAGGACCTACTTTTACATGTCTTATCAGCATAACGCTGGTCATCTCTGACCCTTCTGCATTTGAATGATTCTCCCCGTTCCTACATAAAAGGCCATTTTCATCTCTGCTGCTTGGCTTTCGGTTCCTTTATGACTGTCCTATTCTCCACGTTCTTGTTCTGCCTTTCCCCTCCTTATCTCCTTGTCCTTTTCTACCCTTCCGTTCCAATCCTCAGGTCCGGCTCCAGCTTTGGGACACTGCCGGACAGGAGCGTTTTCGTAGCCTAATTCCCAGCTACATCCGTGACTCTACCATTGCCGTGGTTGTTTATGACATCACCAGTGAGTCAGGGCTGTACTCTAACCTTTATGTAGGGCTCTAGAGAAGTTGGAAGGAAGATAACTTGTCATAGTTGCTACTTAATGTATTTCTGCTAATAACCCTCAGAATTTCTCCAAGTATATTCCTTCTTCAAGCTTCTTTTAATACTTTTTCTGACTCACACGACTACTCTATGAGCTTTTCTTACATAAGATGATCTACCTGGTAATGAAGAGTAATACCTGCTTGTGCACACTGTTAACTAGCTAGAATACCAGACGTTTTATGTTTTTTTGGAGCTGTGTGTGTTTGATGTGTGTTCAGTAACGCTATGGATTTTCTCTCTTCCACAGATCTTAATTCATTCCAGCAAACCTCAAAGTGGATTGATGATGTTAGAACAGAGAGAGGAAGTGATGTCATTATCATGCTTGTTGGGAACAAAACAGACCTGGCGGATAAAAGGTACATGGTTGTGTGAGATGTGTGAAAGATGTGATGATTTTCTTATACTAGATACAATGATTGATAGACTGTAATTTTATGATTTTAATTAATTTAGAAAATGCGTAGCATTAAATATTATAGTATATAAACTGCCAAAGCCTGGAATCCCACTTTTCTACCCTTCAGTGCATCTCATCCAATTTTGTTTTTTAATCATCCCTTGGCATTTTACATACTCCAGCCTGTTTTATTAGTGATTTAAGTACTTTTATTTGTATATTTTTTTTTATTTCCTGTGATTTGATCATATTTCTGTTCAGCCTTTTTTTTTATTTGCTTCACGTTTTCCCCTTTCCTGCTCTGTTCTCTCCATGTCATTTTGATTTAATTTTTTGTGTGTGTGTTTCCCTCAACACCACACTCCTCACCACTCCCTCCCTCTCCCTTCCCGGGACCATGGCAGGCAAGTTTCTGTTGAGGCGGCAGAGAGGAAAGCTCGTGAGCTCAATGTGATGTACATAGAGACCAGTGCCAAGGCTGGCTATAACGTCAAACAGGTTGGTGTCCAGCAACAGCAGGTGTAATACTGCCAAATAGTCCTAACGATCATGATGTCCTTTAGGTTAGGGAGGCCAACCCCGTGCCGTCTGTGATGCACAACTCCTCCGTGTATTCTTTATATTGATTAGAGTGGCTGTTGAATGAACGAGTGATCTCTCTGCAGTCGTTTTCCTGCTGCTTCATCTTTACTCAGAACAGCAGCTCCTCTCCCTTCATCTTCCTCTCTGTCTGTCTTTGTTATAACTAAACTAACCTCTCTCTTTTTCACCCCAAAACCAAGATTCTGTGTTGAGGCTCTTCTTTGTTTCTCTCTCCCCATCTCTTCCCTCTCCCTTCGGCCTGTCCTCTTTGCAATTTTGCTTTCCATATCTGTCTGTTCGTCCATCTCCCCCCTCTGCTTCTACCTGAGCAGACAGATCACCACGGAGGAGGGTGAGCAGAGAGCTAAGGAACTGAATGTCATGTTCATTGAAACCAGCGCAAAGACTGGCTACAATGTCAAACAGGTAGAGATTCTGCTCTCTAAAGGTAGTTGAGCTAATTCTGTCCTCGAAGTCTACACTTAACTCATTCTTCCCCCTTTTTCCCTTCTGGTGGCTCATCATGATATGTCTTGATATTCTCAGTGCCTACTCTGTCGGTTGTCTTCCCCCCCTCGCTCACACAGGCTTTGCTTTGAGATGATTTCAGTATTCACTTGGTCTGCACAGGTTAACTGCTAATCTTATTGTTCCTCAAGAAATATTTTGTCTGATTCTCCAAAACTTCTGCCGCTTTCAAAATGTGTCTTGTCTTTTAATGGCTTTGCTGTTATCTCAACCAGCAATTACAATCACATTTTGAATCACTGCTTCTTGTGTTTGCCTGTTCTTCAATGAAATATATTACTTAGGAGTGGCTACTTGTAACTTTGATCACTTTCTGTCTCTACTGTATACAGCCCATGTGACAGTAGGGGTGGGTGGTGACTACATACACACGCTCACATACACACATACATACACACACACTTTATGAGGCCATCGTAGATGTTTCCATTTATAAATGATCAAGATTGCATAACAGGATTTGTTTTCATTAATGTGAAAAACACCATATAACACAATTTTGTACAACTAGACAGTAGTGGCTGATTATTAAAACATTTCTCAATTTAATTTTCAAAACACCTACATACTATGTCAAAATATATATCAATATGACAATGTTTGCATGCACTGTGATGGAAGATTTTATCTAAATCACTCACCCCTATTTGACAGCATTTTACTTTTACTACAGCTTTTACAAATGTGTTCAATCGTTGCATTCGTCATTTGTTTTCTAGCTGTTCCGTCGTGTTGCTGCTGCATTGCCTGGGATGGATAGCACACCAGAGAAGAGCAAAGATGACAGTATCCTTTTATAGCTGCTTCCACCAGAAATTGTCGTCATACTATCGTCAGGTTATTATTTCCAACCGTGGCTTTAATACTGTGAAAATAGAAAAGCTGGTAACAAGTACGCCCTACTTTACTATGCAAAAGACTGAGGATATGGCTGCCGATAGAGCTGTAGAAAATACTGAGGTGAAATTTGCAGATTCATTGTCTACGTTACTTAACCAAGTCCTCTCAGTGATCGACATCAAATTGGTGAAACAGCAAGAGATTCCTGTCACCGAGAGCAGCTGCTCATGCTAGTACACCTCACCCTTGTCCAGCCTGTCTCCTCCCCACCAACAGCTTGTCTCTCAGTGGCCACTCTCTCCGCCCTTGGCACACTGCCATTGGGATGGAGGACCTATCTCTTTTTTTTTCCCTTTTCAACTCAGTGACTTTTTCGGAGTAACCGTGTGGTTGTGCATTACTGTATTGAAGCAGATTATCTTGGGGAAAAAATGGTTAAAAAGTAAACATTTAAAACAACGAATAAGTTAAATGATATGATTTTCATCCAGTTGCATGGCATTAAATAGGATTGCAGACTGACATAGCTAACCACTCATAAGTTATTGCACAGTTGGGAATCTTAGTGCTGTTACTCTTGCCATTGTTGTAAAGTAAAACTACTTGGGATTATTTAAATGACTGTGAGGTTGAGTTCTCAGCTCAGTGTATTTAAAAAAAAATGTTTCATTTCAATGGAGAGATTGCCTACAACTGTTCTGTCTCTCAGATGACTGAGTAATTCTTGCCTTTGTCTTATTTTGAGGAAGTAGAATTTACATTACTGCAAACCATCATATTACCACATTAGGCTCAAATGGAGAGGGTCAGTGGGCCATTCATTCGGTGTGATTCATACCAGACCCATCTGTTGGCTGCACCTGCCAAATACAACAGTGTGTTAGCAGACCGAATTAACTTCATTTTGAGACATGAATTAAAACAATGAGGTAATAGATCATCAAAGGGAAACTACCCCAAGTTCAGTAGACTGGCTACTAACCTGTAGCTATTTCTGCATTAAAACTTAAGTAACTCTCTTTCCAACGTTGTTAAACAACCTGCACGCGTACTAACATTTCTGAGGAGGAGATTTCCATTATTTGATGCCCCTAATGTAAGACTTCTTTCTTTCTTTCTTTTTAAAGCCAGGGTTTAGTTTTTCCATGCTCATGGAAAGTTTGGTCGCTATGATGTACCCACCATCTCATTAACAATTTGTGTTGTGTTGATTACACCATTGCAAGAACTTGCAGCATGCTCACCATGCAGGATTCATATGGATAAGAACACAGATGCCTTGCTTGTTTGTTCACCAACGTTGTGCACTGAATCAAGCCACAATATTGTAAAATATAAAAGAAGCCTGCTGACTGGTTCATGGCTTCACTAGTTGTTTTGTAGAGCTGGTAGATAAGAGTCTGTCCTCGGATACAGCTAGAGCTTACTAACACCCTTGCTGTAAAAAAAAGTGCAGAGAAGTTAGTCGCAGTATCCTTTGCTGTAATGCTATTGCCTGTGTGGAGCTGTTGGTTTTATGTGTTTTATTTATTTTGTAACTCGGACATACAGATAACATTGTATGCTTGACCAAAAGTACAGATTCTGACACGCATGTTGAAAGTTTATTATATTTATTGTTTGCGTGTCTGCCGGGACTCCACCTGAAGGCGACACTTGGGCCCGGTTTTTCCTGTCACACTGCTAGCAATCATTATTTAGCAGTGAGTGTAGTCGGTAGCTTGGTTTACAGTAATGAGTAAAGGCTGCACTGTCTCCACGGGCACACACACACACACACACACACACACACACAGTATAAAACAAACCAACTAACTAGCCATAGCACAACAAAAGACACTGGTCATTTGCTGTAGCTTGTTTTGAAATGTCAACGTTTTAAAAATGGATTGATAAAAAAAATGATGTATTTGATTACATCGAACAACCATTTTAACATGAGCAGCTCTTCTATTACTTGTCACTAATTACTCAGCTTTGTGCTCTTCTGAATTGTGTCTGTCCATTTGAAATATGCTGTCTACTCGTGTTTAGCAACGTTTGTGTGAATAATGTACTATTACTATCTGATGTATAAAAAGGAGAGTTAATGAAACACAAGTGTAGGCCTATCACATGGAATAAAATAAAGATATTTCACCAAAATGTAACATGTGTGATCCCTTTCTTTCTATGAAGCACATTCATAATTCTCTCACTTCAAACGCTATGGCTCAAGAAACATCCCTGTTCTGTATACACGGTCTATAAGCAATGCTATGCAGCGCCTCAGTTGAATGTGAAACTTGATGTGTTACAGGTCCCCAAAGTAGAGTGAAACTACATATTATGCAATACATGAGAGGCCTTCAATGTTACAACAGGAAGGTGTGGTTAAGTATGAACATGAGGTGGCATTACGCACATGTCTGTCACTATCTGGATGTACATCTTTGCTAAGAAGCTATTGCAGGCACGTAAAAATCTGAATGTATGAACCGGAGCCAACTGTCACAATGTGGAAATACTTTATTGATTCATGTTTTTTTAATGGTGAAACTGGCAGAGCTCATTTTAAAGACACTTAATATATCATATATCATATGTTGATAGTATGTTGCATTGATAATCTGAATTAACTGACTAAAATGAAATGATTACATAAACAGTCAACAGTAAAAAAAAAAAAAAAAAGTATAAAACATATGCTACTTAAATGAAGTGGAGTACAAAGTATCATAACATGGAAATACTCATTAAATACAAATACCTGAAAATGGACATTGAGTATAGAGATGAGTAAATGTACTTCGCTACTTTCTACCATTGTTGCTATTGGAATTTAAAATAAATTCCGCCTTATATCTATCATCACGTGTTTTGGAAAAGTATTCATTGAATTTTAACTTTTACAACGGATGTTAACGGTTGAATTGTCATGTCATTTGTTTTTAGTATCAGTATTCATCAGCACTGAACATCCCACGGCCTTCAGCCTACAATTACTGCGTGACTGTCAGTGAAACTGTCTCTTTAGTTCCCCTAATACCCGCACTGACCGGCAGTAGCTGCGTGATATCACAACAGTAGTTAGGATTGGTCTTTCTGGTCGTTTCTCTCCCTCTCTCTCTCTACCTGCGTAGCACACCTGGACTCAGGAAGTGCTGTGACGTCAGCGGGAGAGGTGTTCGAAGGCATGACTCAGGAATTCGACACAAAAAAGAGAGAATCCTGCTCGACTTGATTGGTGATCGGCTCCCATATATGCGTGTCGCCAGAGGTTCAAACACCGAACACACACACGGAGCTGCACTGAGCGCGTTGTGTGTCAAGATTTCTTTGGATTTTATTTATTCACCCCCTCCATTATGTCTATTTTACCCGACGACGCAGTCTTCGCCAACTTCAGACAGCAGTGTTTATCCGTAGACAACTGGTCCAACAAGTATGACAAGAACGGGATGGAAGTCTGGGTCGAGAGTTCCCCCACGAAGAAAGGGAACAACGTCCCTAAAGTCCACCAGATTAAGGTAGGTTCGTTTTAAAAACTAACTTTAGCTACTGTGAACGTGGCCAACTTTTTAACCCCTTGTGTTGTGTGTTGCAGTGTAAAATGGCAATCAAAGACGTGTCAGCCGCCACCATGTACGACGTCCTCCATGACGGCGTGTACCGGAGGAAGTGGGACCCCGCCGTGTCGGAGAGCTTCGACATCGCCCGGCTCTCTGCTAACGCCGATGTGGGCTACTACTCATGTGAGCACCGGCTTCTATTGAACCTGATCACACCTGTTGGTGTTGGTCCGCGGCCCACTTTTCACCCACTAGAAACAGGCGCGCGCGAAAGGGAGGTCTATTTCACCTGCGGTCATGATTTCAAATCAGTGCAGATTTTTTTTTATTTCTGACCAAATTTTTGATGTTGTTTATTATTTATTCAACTATAATAATCAATTAATCTTTACCGAGCGCATTACAAAGTCAGAATAAACATTTCATAAATCATCAGGTTTAAAGAAAACCAGTTAAAACACTGTTGTACAAAAAGGAAAGTAGCCTACAGCTCAAAGGAAATTGAAGTAAAATAAGGATAGAATTGTTTTTAAGGGGCAGATTTAAGTGTCATGGCTTCTTGATTTTGTGTACTAAAGAATGCTACCAATATTAATTCTTCTGTCCATATTAACATACTCAAACCAGGTTATTTCCTTTAGTGCAAACTTGCATTTCTAATGAAGCTGTTTTGCAGGCTGCAAGGTTCCACTGGTGTGTTTATTGTCATAACGAGTGTTGAAGGTTGTGTGCAGTGGAGGAGTTACTGAAGGATTTATTTATTTATGTATTTTTTCTTTCAGGGCTTTGCATGAAACCCATAAAGAAAAGAGATGTGGTGAGTCTGCGTTCATGGCGAGTGACTGAGGACGAGTACATCATCATTAACTTCTCAGTCAAACACCCGGTACGTCACCTCCAACGCACAATTCCCACAACCCTCGGACACCTAGCGATTTTGTTTTGTGTGACTTTTTTTTCTTATATTTTCTATTCAATGACAGAAACACCCTCCTCGCAGTGATTACGTGAGGGCCGTTTCCCTCCTCACTGGCTATCTGATCAAGCCCACGGGACCCAGCAGCTGTGATTTCATATACTTTTCCCACGCAGACCCCAAAGGTAAACTCACAGCCAATGCTAACTGTTCTTTTCTGATTTGAGAATTCTTGCCTTGGTGTTTTCAGAGCTGTTTTTTCAACGATGATCTCTTTGCTGCAGGTTCTCTTCCCAAGTGGGTGGTAAACCAAGTGTCGAAGGTGTTGGCTCCGCATGTATGTAAACACAACATGTCACACATTCTTTTCAGTAAAAAAAAAAAATGTTTTGTGTGTGTGGACAAAAAAGCGTGTGTGCCTCAATGGGATGACTAAAAAGTGTGTAAGGTGTGTGTGTGTACACACATAAGGGAGTGAGGGTTTCATGTGTCTTAAAGGACAAAGGTAACCACAGAAACCGATTTAAGAGCCTGTCCTGGTAAGGTTGCTGACAAAGGAGAATCTCTGCTCGGGCTGCTGCTCTCTCTCTCGGCAGAACTCGTTCCCCAGGTTTCTTATTCTCCGCAGTTTGACACCACTTAGTCCACAGTGTATCGGTGTGAGTGAGAAGCTGTCATCGATAGACTTGAGCCTTTTACAGAAACTGAGAATGTAAACCCACATAATCGGTTACTCGGTACCAGCTTTATCTGCAGCTGTGTTGTAGTACGAAGGTGCGGCGCGAGCCTCGTTGTGATTGTGGTCTCCTCTCTTGGCCCGCTCCTTCCAGGTGATGGCGTCTGTGCACAAGGCGGGGCAGAACTACAAGGAGTGGAAACAGCAGAACGCTCCCGACCACAAGCCGTGGCTTTACCCGGAGCAGAACACCCTGCCCATGATGGACCCCAGGGAACTGTCCATACAGAGGGCGGACTCGTTGGAGAACGTGGACGAGAGTTCCAAGGTGGCCGTCCAAGACTGCGAGAACGGCAGTGAAATTGCAGCCAAGTGATGGGAGGGAGGGAGAGCGACCTCGGAGGTCAGACTGTGTACATACGCACTCCTACAATAAGACTCGAGATGTCCGTTGTTCCCCTAACGCTCGTGAATATTGTTTGGCTTTTCCAAACCAGTGTGCCTTGTGGGATGAGCAAGAGCATGAAGTGTTTACAGCTGTCTTTGCAGGCGGACACGAGCACGGATCAAATTGCCATTCACCTGAATCCATGTTGAACAAAGCTACAACACCTCTCCAGTGTTTTTAAAAACTTATTTTCGGGGGGGGGGGGGGGGTTCAAACCTAGAGGTGTCGGGTTTGAATGTAAAGGGAAAAGGGACCTGCAGTTACAGCACTACATTACAACGCATCCTCTCTCAGGTCTTTTTTTGTTGTTGCTGTTGTTGTTCCAGTTATGTAAAATACATTTTAAATGAAGCATGCTTGTCCATGTTGCCTTTACAAGTGACTGTGAATGGAAATTAAGATTAGTAACTGTCGGTGATGAAAGTGGAAGTCCATTTTTTTTTTTTTTTTTTTTTGCATCTGTCGGATCAGAAGTACCCGAGTCAGTTTTTTTATATTTTGTTAAATCACATTTAATGGTTAGTTGCAGTTAAAATGTTCATAACATGAAACCTATGAGTTTCTGGGTTTTGTGCACCGGCTCTGGGTGTTGACCTTGAAGCTGTTTGTTTTGGTTTGGTTTTTTAGCTTAATATAAAACAATTAACTGTCACTACATTTACTGATTTTGTTTCTAAATTTGAAAAGATGTTTTTTTACCACTAAGCTAATTTTATTTAGTCATAATTATTGAGCAACTATGTTGTTTCGGTGTATTGTAGAAGACTATTTGAAGGTTAATTGTATTTATTCAGATGTTGTGCTATCAAAGGTTGTATTTTCTTATTCTAAGTTATACAGATGGTAGACTTGCTTCGGCACTTGAGGGGATCAGTTGTTCTCCGAGAATGAAAATCTGGTTAGGTTGAATTCTACAAGTTTGCATTTTGTCAGTTGAATATCACTTTACCTGAAGGATTGGAATGACCCTAAAAAAAATATATTTTTTATTTATTTATTTGAAGTTTCTTTAATCCTCTGATGGAGAAAAGACCCCGGAATGAAGCCCGGCAGGCTGAACTTGTAGGTTTTTCTTCATTTGTTGTTGAATGTTATGGTCTTGACTTTTTTTTTTTTAAGCAATAAACCTGACAAGGTTAACATGGTAATAACTGACATTGACTGCATTCCTCTTAAGATGACAAGCGAGTCTCAATAGAAACCAATGTACAGAGAGGAACAAGTTTGGCTACTTGAACCAGAGTAAACCGGTCCATTTCCAGCTTGTCCAAGTCCTTGCTCTGCAAGTATAAATACAATGAACACAGAGAAGGTTACAAGGGTTCAAAATATTTTATTTTGTTTTTACCATGTCAATGTCGTGCTGAAAAGCTATGCATGACCATCCGATGGAAAACCAAAACGTATTTCCTTTTATGAAAAGTATTAGTGTATCAAAGAATATCAGTGTTGACATGCAACAGACAGGTAATTGCATAACATAATTGTCTATCTATATTTTCTATTTCATAAAGTTTCTATCATATTCAGATTGACTTTACAATGGAAGATTGTATTCGTTGATTTTACTGATGAGCACATCTTGAACTCAAGGTCAAAATGATTAAAGTACCCGACCTGTCAACAGTTTTGCGCCTCAAATACAGTTCATGCATGAAACAATTACAATACCATTCAGCCCTGAAGCAGGTTAGGTAACATGAACACACATGAAAATTAAAGCAATGCTCAGTCCACGATAGCAGTCACGACCAAAACAAGACTAAACAATTTCATTTTTTTGTTAAATATTTAAGAAATGGATGTACAGTATTTTCACAGTGATTTTAGACCAGTGATATTTACCAGAAGTCTTGCACTCTTATTTGCTCTACCATCAAGGCTCTGCTGTCCCTGTACCAGATTTGTCAGTGCATCCTGAAATCCAACTCATATGTACATTGTTTTACATGTTAACACACCAAGTTGCCAGTTAATCAATACAAGAAACTTAAAAAATAATAATAATAATAAAAAAAACAATGATATGTATTTGAAAGCCACAGGGAAAGCTAGTAAGTGGATCTTGAGTTTGTTCTAACAGTTTTAAACAAAACTCAACATTTTACCTTTCACGACGGTAGAATTTATTGCTGGACTGATATATTGACTACATTACATTTGTCTAAGTGTACCTAATTAGCTAGCAACTGAGTGCATGTGTCTCTACTTTATATCAGTGTCTTTAAGGCAAATGTGTTCACACAAGTGCTACTCTTGATGAAAATATATTTGTCTAAGATTAAAGTAGAAACGAATAAAGCGAATACGGGCAATACATAGTAAAACCATGCAGGGTCTATAAATGTTATGCTTGACTAGAAAAATATGCATCAGTCCCTTAATTTATAATGTGAAATGTCCATCAAGCTTCAGCTTATACTAGAACTTCCTTCACTTTCTGTGAATACATCCTGATGGAGTAGAAATCCTCATGTGTAACAGATCAGAGAGTGGAGAGGAAGCCGAGTATATAACTGTGTGTGTGTGTGTGTGTGTGTGTGTGTGTGTGTGTGTGTGTGTGTGTACTGTCCTTACATGGAGGACTTTGGATGAGGCTGTTAGTCATACATCAGTCATCTTTGAGCTGAGACAGAATGGAGGCCAGAGTCTGTAGGTGGAGGATAATGACGTGCAGTGACGATGGTCCTTCTCTTTCTCCCTTTGCTGCCACCTAATGTACAGTTCTCTCCTTCTGTCTTTGGTAATCTGGTAATAAATAGAGAACAACATTATAGTGCTGAAAGCAGAAAGGGATGTCGTTATATAAGCTCCTACCAGTATGATAAAATTCAGTGACGCCAATGGCTGTTTTCTTTTGTTGCCGACGTGCAGTGAGATACTCATCTTAGCTGCAGTATGCAGTTACTGTAACATGCTGGTAGCAAAGTGCTGAGAATCTTCAAATTCTTGTGCTTCGGTGTCTCAGAAAGAGTTATGTTCTCACCGTTGACTGTCATTGTGATAAGTCATATAACATATCCTGTACTATTAACTTACATTATTCAGATTGTAGTTGGAATTCTCAAAACTACTTGTTCAATCTCAATCTAATAGAAAATACTTAGAGTCAGACCAACAACATGGCGAAGCATTTTAACGTCATTCTGATGGCACTGACATGTTCATTCACATGAGATTTACTTTTATTGGTGTTTGTAAACACTAGTTTTAAAAGTTGGCCATGCCCCCTCAGTTCTTGGTCTCAGACGCTGAGGGCTGTGACAAAGTAGGGGTATTTGAACACACTGCACACCCAGAAATGTCCCGAACACCGCCAAACGAGAAGAAAATAGAGTGCCTGTGATACACACACCAACAAACACATGATTGAGAGGGAATCTTTTTGTATCAGTCAACTGTTAAAGGAGCAGTATTTGGCATTCTGAACATTAATATAGCAACAAACAACTATTTGCTATGTACAGATATACTGTTGATTCACTCTCCCTCTGTGGGTGCCGTTATCTGAGCTCCTCTGCTTCATGTCAAAGCCAGGCTTTAAGTGCATATTTGTGCAGAGCCACCGCTCTACACTGCTCTCATATGGCGGTTACAGCTGATAATGCCGTCCCGACCAACAGCACCGCCATGGAAGGGTAGCATCCCCCTCTCAGGTGAACAGTTAGCTCTGTCAGTATGTTTGCCGCTGTTTCCACTGTAAGCAACATCAGCTGAGAACCACCGGCTCGCCACCGCCAAGTTGAGAGCAGTTGAGAGGCAATTAAAATGCTCCAATGCTTCCAATTTTCTGATGCTGTTAAATGTTTGTATCAAAAAGGTTTGGAAACAAAGCAAGAAAGCAGAGCTGTATTGTCAATTATGATCAGTCAAGAAACACGCAGATGGTTTATCTCACAATTTAAGTCAAACACATCAATTACTATACATAAATATATTTATGGTCACAAAGTGATGGGGCCATCAAAGACAAAGTAGAGTGGAGTACAGATTCTCTTAACATGACTTAGAGATTGTCATCATGATTTTGATAGGATTTTGTAGAGTAAGACTTACTGTAAGGGAAAAAGCGAACCCTCATCAGTATTTCTCGTGCAGTCTTCAGAATCTCTACAGCCTAAAGAGGAAGAAGACATTAATGCAAAATAACAAAGGACTATCATCATCATCAGACAATCAGTGAAGATTTGGTAGATATTCCATAATAATGTGTTATATATATAATAAAGTGCTGCTCTGACTTACTCTTGAGTGCTCTATGTCCTGGAAATCAACCTCATTCACAGAAAGAACCTGGTCTCCCTCTTGCAGCCCTGCTCTGTGGGCATCTGAGTCTGGGACCACCTGCCAGCACATCACACACACACACACACACACACACACACATTAGAAAATACATTGTGCAAACAGTTAGTAAGCACCACAACAAGTTTGAATGACAGTAAAAGTCATAGCAAAGACTGGGGCCACACACACACCTTAGATATAAAGATTCCCAACTGTGACGCCTTGCCCCCACGGATGTTGAAGCCCAGCTGTGCTCCTGGAGGTTTCTTCAATACAATAGTACGAGGTAGGAACTGGGTGAGCTCATTGTTGTAGTCAGGCTGATGAACCCGCTGAAAATGTTCAAGGAAAAAGAAAAGCTGACAATGTACGACCACAATGGTGCCATTATATCCTTTATGGCTGTGTGAGCTTAGTTCTTCTTACACACTTTGTGATAAGATTAAAAATGTTAACCTGCAATGGTGGCATTACATACATGATGATTGGGAACATTTCACACATAAACATACTTGCAAATCTGCAGAAAAGTTACATACACCATGTGGCAGTTAATTAAGATACTTACATAAAGTTCCTCTATATTGGATATCTTGGAAACTGTATTGACAACTCAAGCTTCACTTATTTTCCTTTCAACTGCATCACATGGTCTTATGTCTGTCGGACGTTCACTGACTTCTGGTCAGTAACTTTGATTTTTCTTTAAATGCAGTGACTGGTTTTAGTCCGACAGCCAGTGTTGTGTTCCTAGTGCTGATGAAGTCTATTGTGCAGGGACAAGGACACATGACATACAGACTACATCAGCTCTCTCAATCGCCTCCAACACATGTGGCCACCTTTAAACAGTGACTGGGGTTATTATCGCACCCCCAGAAATGACAAGCTGTTGTGAAGCTAGTGTCTGTCCATGGTAGACGTTGGATGCGGTGAACGGCGAAAAGGAGCGTTAGTGTCTAAACCTCGAGTGAGGCAGGCTCGAAGTTTTCGATCGGTGGCAGGCTGGCACGCGGCCGGCGGAGGAGGAGCGGAGTTTGACTCAGCGCGCGGCTTGTTAGCGAGCTTTGTTTACTGCATCGGACAGGTTTTGGGCTGCTACGGATTCCGCATCAAAACGAAACTTTGGGACTGAAACGATCAAGGCACCCCGTGAGGGGATAGTTTTGGGATGGCTTCGGGAGGTGGCCAAGGGGGAAAGGGAAACAGAAAGAAGGATGAGGGCAATAAAAGGGACAGGTATGATGAATCAAATAGTGAGGGGGACAGTGATCAAGGCAGCCGGAAGGTCCAGGAAGAAGGAGAATACAAGTTTCTTGTTAAGTTCAAAGATAAAAATGATAATGCTGAGGAATGGAAACATTCTAGTTTTCTGTAAATCACATGGTCACAAAGCAAAGGCCATGAAAGTACGTCATTTACTTAACAGGCCAATTGAGTGTTTCGTTCCTGGGGGCGGAGGGGCTAAGGGAGTAGTTTACATTAGCCCCGACATCACTGAGAGTGCCTTAATTGAAAATATAAAGGGAGCTGAGATTGAGTCTGCCCGCAGATTCAAACAAGATGGCACAGCTGTATTGCTCACCTTCAAGCAGGAAACCATGCCAGCACGAGTATTCCTAGGGTATATGAGTTTTACAGTGAGAGAGTACAGACGTCCACCATTGCGTTGTTACAAATGCCAACGTTTTGGGCATGCAGCAGCTGCATGTAGAGGGGACAGGAGATGTGGAAAGTGTGGGGGGACCATGACTTTAAGCAATGTCAGGTGGAGAAAACAAAGTGCTGCAATTGTGGTGGTAAACATATTACTTCCTTCAGGGGGTGTGAGTCCCATATAACAGCTGTGGAAGTGGAGAAAGTAAGAGCTGGGAAGGACATGTCTTATGCAGAGGCAATAAGACAAGTTAAGGGCACAGGGGAAGCTAACAGGCCAGTGGAGACCAGTGCTCACCCGCTGCCAGGAAAAGGGGATACAATGCGGACAGACGAAAAAAAGTCACTTCTTGCGTTCATGGTAGATGTTGTGTGGGCAGCAAGGAATATTACTAAAAGGTCTGATGCTATCAAAATTGTGGTGGAGGCGGCTGAAAGGTTTCTTGAGGAGGTTGAAATGGGCCCAGAGGAGTTACACACATTCATGAGGCAGAAGCTTGAGGTGCAGGAGAGAGGGAGGGAGAGAGAAGGGAGGGGCAAAGGCAGGAGTGAGGGAAATGGTAAAGAAGGGGAAACAGACATGACTGAATATGAAGATACTTAATCTATTGATGTTTTATTTATTGCAATGGAACGCAAGGAGCCTTATCGCAAATGGCCAAGAGTTTAAAAGATATGTTGATGTTTTTAAAGGAGAGTATAAACCAGCTGTATTGTGTATCCAGGAAACTTGGCTCAAACCCTGTTTGGACTTTGTGGTGCCAGGGTA
This sequence comes from Chelidonichthys spinosus, assembly GCA_029853015.1. Lineage (NCBI taxonomy): Eukaryota > Metazoa > Chordata > Actinopteri > Perciformes > Triglidae > Chelidonichthys > Chelidonichthys spinosus. The sequence goes on along the minus strand of CM056823.1, from coordinate 12,782,323 downwards.
TGAATGTATTAGGCAGGACCGAAGTGGGATAGCAGGAGGAGGGTGTGCAACGTTTATAAGATCTGATGTGAAGTACCAGAGGGTGCAAATAAATTCTTCTCTAGAGTGCGTGGTGGTAAAGGTGTGGGAAAACAATAAGTGGGTAAATATAGTTAACTTTTATAATCCCTGCTTGCCAATCAGCATAATAGATCTGGAGGAGATTATGGAACAGATAGGGGTACCGGTTATTTGGCTAGGTGACTTTAATGCACATAACCCTTTGTGGGGAAGCAGGGTAAAAAATACTAATGGGAGCATAGTGGAGGATTTTATGGACAAATATGGTTTAGTATGTATGAATGATGGCAGGCCAACTAGGTTTGAAATTAAGACGGGGGCAGTTTCATGCATAGATTTAACATTAGCATCCAGTGAATACGCAAGGGTAGGAGAATGGGACAATATGGACAGGTACCCAATGGGTAGTGATCACTTTCCAATACTGTTGAAGTTTGGGAAAACTTTGTTAACTGAGGATCAGACTGGACCAACCTTTTTTTTTAACTATGGGAAGGCAGACTGGGAGAAGTTTTCTAGTAAGTGTGATAGTGGCCTTGACAGTGTGAATGGAGAGGGAACAATAGATGAGTGGAACAACACATTGTGTTCAATGATATTAAGTAGTGCATATGAGTGCATCCCTTTAAAGAAAAACTCTAAAACTAGAGTAAGTGTGCCATGGTGGAATAGGGCTTGTGATGAAGCAGTGAGGGATAGGAACTGTGCATACAGACTATTAAGAAGGTGCCCGACAGAGAATAATGCGATAGAGTACAAAAGGCTTAGAGCTAAGGCAAGAAGAGTCATTAAGGTTACAAAAAAAGAGTGTTGGAGAAGATATTGTGGAAAATTGGGCGTGGATACATCAGTTGGAGAAATATGGGCAGCAGTTCACCGTATGTCGGGAGTGGTAAGGAAAAGGAAAATGCCAGTATTGGAGGAAAAGGGAGTTATAGCGAAGAGTGATATAGAGAAAGCCCAAATGTGTGAAAGTAAGTTTAAGGATGTACATAGGGGAGCAAACATCGGGGAGGAAGGCATTAGAAAGAGGAATGAAACGCTAAGAAAAAACGTATCTAAACTTGGGGTGAATGACGATAACACTGATTGTGTTAATTTGTACTTTTCAGTGGAAGAGTTGCGCAGAGCCATAAAAAATGGGGGGAAAACAGCACCAGGGAAGGATGGCATAAGCTATGAGGTATTTAAAAGACTCGGTGATCCAATGGTGGAAGAAATGTTAGCACTTATAAATAATGTTTGGAAAGAAGGAAGGCTTCCATTAGCCTGGAAACAGGCAGTGGTTGTCCCAATTTTAAAACCAGGGAAGGAAGCAGAGCATCCAGGGTCGTATAGACCTATTGCACTAACAGCAGTGATATGTAAGATAATGGAAAGAATGGTGACGGATAGATTAGTATACAAACTGGAGAAGGAGGGGTGGTTTACGCAAACTCAAAGTGGTTTTCGCAGAGGAAGAAATACCATGGATTCTGTGATCTCCCTGGATTCGGATGTAAAGAAAGCCATGGCAAGTAAAGAGGGAGTAGTTGCAGTGTTTTTGGACATTGAAAAGGCTTACGACATGTTGTGGAAGGAGGGGCTCATCATTAAGCTGTATGATGCAGGGGTTAGAGGGCGTATGCTTAACTGGATACAGGACTTTTTAAAGAACAGGGTCATCCAGGTTAGGGTGAGGGAGGCGATGTCAAATGGCACATGCATTGAGAATGGAACACCACAGGGAAGTGTAATAAGTCCAGTTTTATTTAATGTAATGGTGAATGACATTTTTAAAGACATTGGATCAGGGTTTGGTTTCGCATTGTTTGCGGACGACGGAACAGTGTGGAAAAGAGGCAGGAACATCAAACACATAACAGAGAAAATCCAGGAGGCATTAAATAAAATAATGGAATGGGGAAGCAGGTGGGGATTTAAGATTTCAACGGAAAAAAACAAAATATGTTGTATTTGGCAATAAGAAAACTGAGTGTCAAGGTTTGCAAATGTATGGGCAAGCAGTAGAGAGGGTAAAAGAGTTTAAATTATTGGGAGTAGTTTGTGATGAAAGACTGACTTATAAAAAGCACGTAGACAGTATTGTGAGCAAGTGTGGAAAAGTTATAAATGTCATGCGGTCCCTATCAGGAAGTTTGTGGGGTGCTGGACAGGATACACAGATGATGATTTACAGGGCAATGGTCAGATCGAGGATAGATTATGGGTGTTTGTGTTACGGGACGGCAGCAAAAACAATTCTCAAGAAATTAGATGTAGTGCAGGCAAAGGCACTGAGAGTCGTCTGTGGGGCCTTCCGTTCCACCCCAATTGCAGCCTTACTTGTGGAAATGGGGGAGACCCCATTGGGTATCAGAAGGTCTAAGCAGGCAATGCAGTATATCTGTAAATTAAGGGGACATCAAGGGGAGAATGTGGGGGAGCTGGCTTTGGAAGGTGCATGGGAGTGGGGAGGAGCAAGAGTGAAAAGGGAATGTTTCATTTTTAAAGTCAATGAGGAAATGGGGAGGATGGAGTTTGGGGAGGAGGGGGTGGCCCCGGTAGTGTACTGGCCAACTATACCACCATGGATTCTACCAGTGCCAGAGATAGATGTAAGTGTGTTAGCTCATGAGAGAACTGCAACAGTTGGGGGAATTGTAAAGGAAAGGCTAAGTAAAACGTGGGGACAGTACATACAAATATATACTGATGGGGCTCAAGACCCAAGGACTGGGAAGTCTGGGTGCTCTTTTTGCATCCCAGATTTGGATGTTGTTAAGTATAGGCGACTGTCTGAGGGGGTTTCAGTTTACACCACAGAGCTGCTTGCAATAATCTGGGCTATGCAGTGGGTGGAGGAGGTCAGGCCAGGGCCAGTTGTGATATGCTCCGACTCTGCTTCAGTGCTGATGACATTGAGGGAGGGAGGGCTTGGAGCCAGGTCAGACCTCATGGTGGAGCTTCTTACCCTGATGTACAGGATTGAGCAGGTGGGAGAGTCAGTGGGGTTTATGTGGGTCCCAGCTCATGTGGGGATAGAGGGGAATGAGCTAGCTGATGGGGCAGCAAAAAGGGCTTTAAGAAAGGAAGAAATCGATGTAAAAGTGAGGCTGGGAATAACGGAGTGTAGATCAATCATTAAAAAGAACATCATGGCTGTGTGGCAGGAAGAGTGGGATAAGGAAAAGAAGGGGAGGCATTACTACAGCTTGCAGAATAGAGTGACAAAGAGCCAGTGTTTTTTTGGGAAAGGAAAGGAGGCATACAGTCATGATGACCAGACTGAGGCTGGGGCATTGCGGACTCGCATGGGACCTACAAAAACTTGGGAAACATGAAAATGGACTATGTGGAGTGTGTAAAAAACAGCAAACAGTGAAACATATCCTGATGGAATGTACTGGACTCACTCGACAGAGGGAACATCTGTATGCAGCTGTGGAAAGCCTGGGAACAACACCGGTTACACTAAAGAGCCTTCTAAATCCCACTGAGAACCAGCCTGGGACTATAAAAGCTGTCCTGGACTTCATAACGGCCACTGGACTACTCCTATGGAAATAGGATGGACTGACTGCGTTTGAAATATATATGTATATATATATATATATATATATATATATATATATATATATATATATGTTTTTGTTTGTTTGTTTGTTTTTGTTTGGTGGTTTGTTTATTTATACAATCTTTTGTCCTGTGGGTGACAGCAATGTGCCGAAAGGCATACAGCCTGCCGGAAATTAAATGAAGAAGAAGAAGAAGAAGAAGACAAGCTGTTGTCATATGACGGAAATTCCACAAGTAGGTCCTGTCCCATCTCTGTGTCTGAGAAAACTCCATACATCCCCTGATAAAGACCTAAGGATGCAGTTGAAAGATTCAGGGGAAAAAAGGCTAGTAAACCTCTGTGGACCTTGAGTTAAATATGCCCCAAACATACCTCTTGTGGGGCTATCCATGCAGGTGGGTTCTCATAGGAAGGCAGGAATACCACTGGGAGCTGGTAGTCGTCATAAGGAATTTTCTGATCCATAGTTTATGAAAACACCTAAAGACAAACGGTACATTGCTCTGAATAGCGCTTCCTCAAGATTTAATCCAAGTCACAACCTGCTATATAAATAACGGCAAACGGTTATATTTATCAATCTCTATAATTGCAAATCAACACTTTATGTTTATCATGTTAACCACAGTATAAAACGAGCAAGGGAAGATAACAATAACGTAACGTCCCGTTATTGTACGTTCAGGTCACATATTGTCAAATAATTACGTAGTTAACATTAAAGCAGGGAACCTGTTGCGATAATATATACATTAAATGTATGTTAGTACACTTGTGTATAATGGACAGTGGATAATTTCATACTGTCATAAGGAAACGATATGCTAGCTATATGCTATGTTAGCTCACTAGCTAACTTCGAAAGGAGTCTGCTCTGCTCATTTCACCAGACCATTTTGAACTAACATTCAATGTAATCATTAGAATTTCAACTATAAAGAATGGATATAGTATTTAGCCGGTGGGTGAGAAACGCTGAGTGGCAGCCACAAAACAGTAAACGATCTCACCTGTCAGTCTTAGGGCTAACTAGCTAGCAAACAGCCAGCAACAACAAGCACTTTTTCTTTTTTAAACGATGACTGCTATCCAGTGCTCTGCCGCCACCTACTGGCACGGAGGAGTCACGCCAACATGCAGAGAAAATACTGAAATCCCAAACAATAAAATCAGATCAGATCAGATCAGGTCAGGGGAAATTCAAGATGAAAGATACCTCCACTTTTACCAGTAAACGAAACAGTCTAGATAATAAGTGCTTTTGCTTTTGATACTTCAAGTATGTTTTGGTGCCAATACTTTTAAATGTATAACTTTTACTTGCAACACAGTATTCCTATACTGTGACATTTTTTATTTTTACTTACAGTAAATAGACAATACTTTTTTCCTGCATTTCTTAAGTTTCTCTTTTCAAACTGCTGTACTGTTTGTCAAACTGTTTGTCAAAATGTATATTTTGTATATTCAAATTGAAGAAAGTGTGGTATATTTTATTACATAAATAGTATGAGGCTTTTATTTACTGCCAAAATTGCACACAGATGAGAGTTGTTACAGATAAATGATTAATTAAAAACCTTGATAAAACTATTTACAGTCTCATTAAGATCACTATCAGAACATTAAGGTCCAGGTCCAATTCCTGGAATCACGTGAAATTAAGGAGGGATACTTAATGGGAGGAGAGGTGACATGCTTCTAAAATCCTGTCTTTGGAAATATGTTGAAAAAAAGTCCCCAATTTTAAAAACATCTGAAAAGAGTATGTGGGGCTACTTGGATAAAAGTATTATTTGGTTTATCGAAGCGGGTCATTTTAGCCTGTGAGTTTCCTTCCTTTAAACTGGTTTTTAATTATCTGTGAAGCCATACCTGAGTTGAACTGCTTGGATCCTCCCTCTCAGTTTGGGCAACACCCCTTCATCCCTGCACCCATTCATGTGGGACCATTCACATTCAGTTCACGTGCTCACCGAACTGGAAAGGATGAGAGGGAAGTAGCGTGGAGGCAAGCAGAGTGGTTTTCCCACGGAGGGTTTCAGCTGGACTACAGAGGAATTCAACAGCAGTGTGATTAATGGTGAGTGTCGATTCATTGATAGATAGATAGATAGATAGATAGATAGATAGATAGATAGATAGATAGATAGATAGATAGATAGATAGATAGATAGATAGATAGATAGATAGTTACTGTAATTCCATATTTCTGTTAAAGTCTAGATAAAAGGCCTCTTTGATCGTGTTGTTATTGAAAGCTGTCAGAGAACTTTTGAGATTAATCCAATCGCTTGTGAGTGTTTTGTTAATACATTTATGGGTAATTGATGACAAATCAAATTCAAAAGTAACAATGAAAGTAAAACAGCCAAAACAATTTCTATAACTGTGATAAGGAAAGCGTGTTTATTTGTTCCAAAGTTTGAGCAGCATCACCTGCATGAGGATCAGAGAGCGTGAGACTGATTGCATAATCATGAATCATTTAAAAATGTATTATTGGATGTAATATATTCCTAATGACTTTTTATTGCAGTTGCGTAACTGCAACATTTTAATGGGTAATTACCGTTGACAACCAGCGTGAAGTGATAACACCAAAGTGGCTGAGTGGATTGGGAAGGTGTGTCTCTGTGTGATTGCTGAATCTGCTGAACCAAGCAGGTGTCACTGCATGTGAGTTGTCCATTGCATTAAGTGATATCATTTGACATTGAAGTATGTAGTAAGTGAATCAGGTGTGTTCATGTATGAGCTTGGAAATGAGAGTGACAATTGAAGCATCATTAATTAAATATACAGCGATGTCTTCCAGCCACTATGTCTGTCAGGGCCATAACAAATGACATTGTTGTCAGGCACTCAACCGGAGGAAGTATTTAATTGTTCTTTGATTGTAAGTGGGACATTTCCCTCCTCTTGTCACTGGTTGTCATTCTTCAGTTAATATGCAACCGTCAGCTCGGGTTTAAAACTTCCTTGTAAATTCTCAGATTGCGCAGTGAGACAAGGCGCCTTGGGTTTCACGGCAGTGACATTTACACGTGGACCTGTCTAAACATGCACACACTACATGGTGATGGAATTCTTTTATTTATTTCATTCTCTTTCATTTATCTTGACCTGTTTGATCTTTTCAAAACTCACTCGCCCTCACCTTTAACTTACTCCACGTCCTGAGGGCTTTGACTGTGGAAACAAAACGAACAATTCAGGCGAGAAGATAGCTGGCAACACCTCAAGTCAAATCAAGTCTAACAACTAACAGTTGGTCGTATAAAAAACCTTTTCACAATAGAAAACTTGTTGCTCAATGTGCCTCGTTGGTGGGGGACAAACCATAACGTGTGAATTTTCCCATGTCCCTTCTGGAGGAGGTGATCGAAACTTGGCACAACTGTGCAGCTATACGCCCCGACATGTTTACTAGCATCTTGCTGTGCCCTGTTCTCAGGCTACAGCACATCAACACAAACAAATGCAGCCTAAAACTTTTAAACGAAACCCTAATGAAGCCGTTTTTTTCCAGCGCCTCTCGGTGCGTGGATGTGCCTGTCACTGTGGCTGTTTGTGCTGCAAAGGCTCCAATAGTGTGACTTCACTCTCAGGCCGCTCTGTGCACTAGACTCTCAATACCCCATGGTGTTGGCCATTGTAAATGCTGCCAGTGGTGATACCCCATTTTGCACACAGGCTCTATTGAGAGGCTTATTGAGCAGGGTTTGCATTAATACTCCCCCTCCCTCGTTTGCTTTCCTCTTTCTCCTCCCTACACTTGGTAGGTGAATGAGGCCTGGGGCCTCTCTCTCCCTGATATCCAGAGAAAACGCTCTCTGCCTCCATCCTTCTTCACGTATCAGGTGTCCAGATCGCACTGAACAGGGTCTGCACTGAATGAGGAGGAGACGTGATGTCTCAAGACGACAGCTGTTGCAGAGTTTGCAGCCGGGGCTTATATAGCTGCCACTGGAAGCGCTCCAGTGTAGCCAAGAGAAGGGTGAGTATGTTTAGCCATCTTTGTGTTTCTACCAGAGTATATCAATATATTCGTATATATTCTTATTGTTCAGATCATGATTCAGAACTCTAATTTCCTTAGTTTGTAAAGTTTATGAAACAATTGTTCCAAATTACTATTTCAGTCTTCATGTTCCTTTTACTTGCACTGACCTTAAAAAAGCCCTGTAATCAGGGATTAACGTTCCACCAGACTGAATTTAGAAATGTAGAATATTTCCAATGAACAGTTTAGCCGCAAGAATCCCATGCTTTAAATGCATTTTAAATCAAAGTGGATGCATTTTTCTTTAGAGAAAGCTGATCACATATTTTTGACGATAGTGACGATGATGCAATTTCTGTGCCAAGAAAAACAAGTAAACTCACAGGCCCCAACAGGCTTGTTTTGGACTTATCTGGAACAGGATTATAAAGGGGTGGTGGTGGGAATGTGTCTGCCTATCATTTTGTACAGAAATGAGAGTAGGGTTAGGTATGTTATTGACGTGAAAGTGCATGAAGGGCCTGTTTGTTGAGAGCTGTCAAGACACAGCACATCCTGTCAAAACCAACTAGAAAAAAAATTGGAAATGTTCCATTGTCTTCTCAGATAAAATTCCACAAATACTTACACTTCTGCACACACAGCATGCAAATGATTATTATTATTTTAACCCTCATGACCTAAACTCCCTAAAAGCGTTACATATTTCTCCTGTTCTTTTTTTCATTTTAGCATGCATGCTGTTGGTTCTCCGTTGTGGCTCTGGTCTCCCTGCTCTCCCTGAGCTGGATGTACATCTGTCTGGTAACTTTTAACGACAGAGAGGATATTAACTGGTAAGTGATCACAAATGGATCCAGCACAAAAGCCCAGAATCCTCTCTTTTCTTCTCTTTCTTTATTGGTGACCTTTATTCCCCTAACCCTGCGCTGCCCTCTTTTGTTCTATTATCAGGCAGGGCTTCGCCAAACTGAAACGATGGGTGAACTGGTTCATGGTCCTTGTCATCGTTTCTGCAGTGTTAACCAGCTACTGCGTTCTGCTGCTGGTGAGAATATAGTAACAAGTGTTGAGGCTGTGATGTTTACATTTTGTGATCGATGTGCCTTATTGTCACAGGAGTGGTTAATTATTGGAGATGAGATGCAGAATAAAAAACACACAATAGCTGTAATTTGTCCCATGGGACCAGATATGACAGCTCAGAAACTAGATCTGTTAATTAAAAAAAATATCATTCTTCAACAATAGTAAGAAGCCATGGTTGCAATTTCATAATCCATTGCCATTCATTACAGCTCTTTGCATTGTTCCAAGTTGCCTTGGGGGAACCACTCAACTTACACTGGCTACACAAGGTATACGTCCAACTCTTCGTTTTCTCCCAAATATCTATTGAGGTTGTTCCAATTGTTGAATGCCATATTTGTATTTTTCTCTTCACAGATCTTCTTATTTTTTGGTGTGGTATTCATCGCTCTCGGAGTGACGGGAATTTGTCTCCAGTGGCGACAGGAATGGCCGACCGTTCCTCTCTCACTCCAGGTACAGAATATTATACCTTATTGGTTGATTGCTGGTATGAGATGGGCTGTTTCACCTTTAATTGTCTGTGTTCACGTGTTCTTGATGTACGTGCATCCGTAGGCCACGGCTCCTTTCTTGCAGTTTGGCGCCGTCGGGGCGTTGACCCTGCTGAGCTCGTTCGTCTTCCGGGGCTTCCTCACAGCCGAGGGGAAATGTACGTATCAGATGTCGTTTAAAAGCACAGGTTGACATGAGCAGCAAGCAGCTACAAGGCCGTGTTCCAGACGTATCATCACTTTGCTTACATACTGTGAAAGAGTCATTTTCAACCAGTACGAGCTTGAAGGGAAACGTGAATAAAGATGTAATAGATAAAGTACAAATGCCACAGAAATTTAAAATAAATAAATAACACACTGGAATTGCTTTCCTCTGTGCAAATCTTAACCACTTAATTTTTATGAAACTCAGTGTGAAACATTGATTTGTAATAAGTCGCTCCCACAGTACAATGTTCGTTGTTATCTCACACTGATGTACAGGCTCTGTTCACACAGTTATTCCCAGAATGATCTCATTGTCAGAACGTTTGTTCTCACCAGGTTCTAAGCTCCTGATTGCGGGGACTTTTGTCGTGCTGTCAGCGGCCATCTTCCTGTGTCCTCTGAGCATCCGGTCTCCTTGTCTGATAGAGCTGCACAAACTACCTGCGAAGCCAGAGCTCATTGGTCACCGCGGCGCACCGAAGGTGAGCATCCTGTTTTTGACTTGACAACCCCCTTAAGGTACATTCACATTGTGTTGCAATTCTTTTTTTCCAACTTGATTGGCCCTGAGGAAATGTGTCTTGGTAAAACATCAAACCCACAGAGCTGTATCCATACAGACTGAGGTACCAGCCATGAGTTACCTGGGAAACTGATCATCAGCTGACTAAGAATGACACCCTGTTTGACCTGGCCTTTGGTCATCCACTGTAAACCTGTCTAAGAGGATGGAGAGGACACTCGAGCCTTGGATATTCCTCTTTTATGGAAAATGTGAGACAGTTGTTTGGTTTAACACCAACTACTGGCCACTTAACTGCACTTTCTGAAAGAGCTGTTATAGTTTAATGATCATTTCATGGGACATTTTGAGAAATATGCTTATCGCATATATAAGTATATCAATATCTCTCTGACAGGAAGTCAAAGCTCGAATGAAGTGATCTTGATATAACTGAGGCGGGCTGGGAATGGCAAAGCAGAGCAGGCAGAGGAACTGAAGGTGGAGCCGGCGTGGTGAACCGGAGACAGAGAATAAAGTGTGAAAAGAGGTTGAGTTTACTGTTATGTTACATTACATTTTCATGCATTCACATTACAGCAGCTACACACGCCTGGCCCGGCCTCAGGTGTGAACAAACGTCCAATCATGTGAGGGCCCCATGTGCCGCGCTGCTCTGTCCTTGTTAGTTGACTGTGCTCCTGGGTCGCCAATAAGCTCAATTTAACCCTGTGTCTGTGGGGTTGTGTGTGCTCACTCAGCTTTAGGGTAGTTTGTGAGCTTAAGCACATGAGTGTGCCTCACCCATCTGTCCTCACTGTGCTAGCTGGCCCCGGAGAACACCATGATGTCATTCAACAGGAGCATCGCGTGCGGCGTGGTCGCCTTTGAGACAGACGTACAGCTCAGGTACGGTGCATTTAAATGATTTCTACAGACCCATAACACTAACTGAGCAGTCGCCAAGCCCTATTAATTACTATTGCTATAACTGGCAAGCTTTACTTCCATGGCACACAGTTTATAATGATGAGAGCGTCAGAATAAAATTCTGAAATAGAAACCATTACATTATATATAATATATATAATATATATGGGCTGCACAGTGGTGTAGTGGGTAGCACTGTCGCCTCACACCGTATTCCCAGTTTGGGTTCGGGTTCCTTCTGTGTGGAGTTTGCATGTTCTCCCCGTGTAAGCGTGGGTTCTCTCCGGGTTCTCCGGCTTCCTCCCACAGTCCAAAGACATGCAGGATGGAGATAGGTTAATTGGTGACTCTAAATGTCCCGTAGGTGTGAATGTGAGCGTGAATGGTTGTCTGTCTCTACATGTCAGCCCTGTGATAGACTGTCATCCTGTCCAGGGTGTACCCTGCCTTCGCCCAATGACAGCTGGGATCGGCTCCAGCCCCCCCGTGACCCTGAATACAGGATAAATGGTAGACAATGGATGGATGGATGGATGGATAATATATATATATATATCTATATATATCTATATATATATATATATATTGTTTTGGCCTTTGTGTTTTTCTCACCTAGTAAAGACAGAATTCCCTTCTTGATGCACGACCATAACGCTGAGTTCTTGTGGAGAACGACAAATGTTAAAGAGAGGTTTCCCGGCAAAGACTTCATCCTCAGCACCAACCTGACCTGGGAGGAACTGCAGAGTCTGAATGCAGGCGAATGGTTCCTAAAGGTGAGTGCTTTGCTTTGACACGTGCTTGACCACACGGCGATAAAAAAAACCCCCATAAAGATTTATGTGTTTATCATGCTACACTTACAGGAAGTATTATCTGGCTTTCCAGACAGATCCTTTCCGTTCAGTGTCCAAGCTCTCAAAAGAAGAGATGGAAACAGCCAGCAATCAGACCATACCCTCCTTACTTCAGCTCCTCAAGCTCGCCCAGCAGCACAACATCTCAGTGATATTCGACCTATATAGTCCCAACCAGGAAGATGACACAGTGGACACAGTTAACACGATCCTGAGTTCGGGCATTGACCCGAGCCTGGTAAGTCAGATTCTAATGAATTCTAATCCAATCTGTGATATTTCAGGATGGAGTAATGTCTTGTATATTCCTTTTTATAGGTCCTCTGGCTTCCTCCAGATCAAAGAGAATATGTAAATAAGATTGCTCCAGGCTTCGTCCAGGTCTATAACAACGAAAGTGATATGTTTAACGAAGGGGGGAACCACCTGAATGTGAAATACAGCAAGTTTAATATGGAAGAAATCAGGTAAAGAAATAAATATGACACAGAATACACACATTATATCCATTAGAGGGTGCCTGGAGGCATGCACAGCGTGTTAATTTATAAAGAGTATGTGTAGCATGCTGAGACACAGCACCGGCACCGAATATAGGGGCGTTGGATCGGCCTCTGGGGAATGAGATTCAGATGATATCCCAACCCGGGAGTGTTGCTTCATGGATGAGCAAACAAACCTTTAAAAAATCCAGGATGAAATGGAGTGAAGCAACGTTCTGAGAAAGTGCTGAAGTGAAGCATGGACTGTTGTCCTTGGCTTATAGTACGATACGATACGATACGATACGATACGATTCACTTGTGAAATTCACTTGTTGTCACAGTAGCAAGAGATGTACAAGCAATAAAAAAACAACACAATAAAAACAATAAAATACTGGTATAAAAAAATAGACAGACAAAAGACAAGATGATTTAGATGAATAAAGATATAGAGAAGCAATGGGCTATGTACATTATATACAGAAGGTTATTAACGTTATATACTATGAAAAGTGTGGAGAAATATTGCACGTTAGGGCTCTGTAGGGTAAAATATAAATATGAATTAAAAAAATAGTATACAGGTATAATATTGCACATGATAATTTCATTGATGCTGTAGTAGTAGGTGCTAGATGGAAGAGGTAGTAGAGGTGGAATAGTGCAAAGGTATATAGTACAGGCTTTCTTCATGTCGTCCACATAAAACAAATCACTGGGCAGCGAAGCACCGTTTACACATAAACATATACCAACTTGAACCCTTTTAATCACACTCATTTGGTCACAATGAACTGTGTGTGATGTCTGTGTGTGTGGTCAGGGACCATGATGCCGGTGGTGGCATGGTGTGTGTATGTGTGTGTTTCTATGTTTTTACATTATTCATATATTTAGATGATATTGGTATTTAAATAAATTATGAAAATGATTGATGAGTAAAAGAGTGTAATATACATTTGCATGCACATAAACAAACTTACACGCACCTTTTTACACACATACAGACAAACACACACATTTACTGTGCTGCTTACCATCGATTCTTGTCTTCCGGTACGCTTCTATCTCTTTACTGTGTTTGTGTTGGACAGGGAGCTCCGGAGCAGGAACGTGGCGGTGAACCTGTGGGTGGTTAATGAGCGTTGGCTGTTCTCTCTGCTGTGGTGTGCGGGGGCCAGCTCTGTTACCACCAACTCCTGCGACCTCCTAAAAGACATGGAGCAGCCCGACTGGGTCATGGTGAGCAACGCATACAGCGCCATGCGCTGAACTGCACATGCTTTACTCCACTTCTTGTTCCTTTTATCACTATTCACCATGAAACAACTGAAGCACTTTTTGTTTTTTGGAGCCAACAAGTGTTTACCAAAATATGTTTGCATGACCATATGGACATTCTTGTATGTTGCAGAGCCCTTCAAGATACAAAACAATATGGATTCTAGTGGACATGGTATCTATTCTGATAATGACAGGACTCTACATTTTTCAGCGGTAAGCAGAGCAGATGTTTCACGCACACATTTGTGTCTGATGTTTGAAAATGAAAGTGAATAGACTGACTCATCCACTTCACTGTCTCTGCCAGGAAAACACACTGTTTGTGTAACAGACAAGGTAACGTATGTTCAGTTAACGATAGAAGTGCAACTCATGATTGCTTTCATTATGATCAATCGACAGATTGTTTTCACAATTGTTAATTAATTAATCCTTAAGTCCATTGAATATTTGTCAATATTTCCCAAAGCCTAATGTGACATCTTCAAATTTGCATTTGCATGATAGTGAAGTATCATGTAATATAAGATAAAAATCAGTAAATCCTAAACAAAAGAATGTTTTCACCGTTATGCTTTTGAAAAATGACTTAAGTGATTAATTGATTATGATTGTTATTGAAGATCTTCTGTTGATAGACAAACCTTTAACTGACTAATTGCTTCAACTCTGTTTTCTACTCTAACGATACTAAACACCAGTATTTATTTTATTAACATTTAAGTGTTAAGCTCACCAGATAACAGCTTGTTGACTAAAGTGAGTTCACCCAACTCCATCTATGTTGCTAATTACATTTTTAAATGGGGTGATATCATTATCTCCTTTGTTATCATTTGGGTTTGACATGAAGTTAATGACTGTATAATGTAACTATAATGACAAAATTATTCCTGGCAATAAAAAATGTGAGCCTGTACTCATGAAATAACAAATTACATTTTCAAGAATGTTATATTCTGCAAGATAATGGACAAGGAGTTTATCATTTGGGGTTAGGGTTCTTACTAGAAAAGTATTTAATAACCATAAACAAAACAACAGCATTTACACATTTTAAATTTTTTATTAATTTGTCTGTTTTTCTAACTTTTTGTACACAGGGACGGAGAATCAAAGAAACAATACTTCAGCCTGGAATGAGAAAGAACTGTCTCCCTTCTTAGCCACCGGGTAGTTCGCCCGACTCCAGCAGGAGATGTTTAAAACGGACATACATTCTTGTCTGCATCACCAGAATAGTTTGGACCTAAAACGGGAAGAAAGCACGTTAATGTGAATAAACATACCCACTAGCCTATTCCGAAGCCATGACAATAAGAATGTTGTTGATTTCAGAGATTATAAAGATATTAATCAAAATAGAAGCAATATGCCACTGTTTCTGGTTAACTGGGTTTTGATCATTCTTCTGTTGCTACTGAAATTATAAAGCTTTTCTCTCATTGCATCACTGAAACGTGCACTGTAGATCTGGAATAGATTCCCTCCGAGCACTGTGATATCGTTTTGTTGTTTTCAATTTGTTGCAATTTTTTTTTCATGGTGTCACCACTGCAGGAAAGATGTAATAGCAAGATGTGTCTGTACTGTTACCTGAGCCAAAAGCACAAAAAATATTTAAAAAATATTGTTTGTGTTTACACATCTTGTCTGCATAATGAACAGGCCTTAGCCCTATACATTTTGCTGATAATAGTTTTACATATTGAAAGCAGTAAAGGAGTATTTTTACATTGGGGCCTTTGTACGTTCACTTAAGTAAAAGATTTGAATACTATTCCACCACTGACATCTCTGTGTTCTCTCCACAAAATGCAACATAACACACACTTAAATCATTATCTGATTCATCTGAGTTGTGTCTCCTGATATTACAATGAAGTAAAAGTAAAACACTCTGTTGCCTAAGGGCACCAATAATATGACTCACATTCTTCATTTCCATTACCCATGGTGCAACTCGGGCGCCGACAGTTGGTTCGGAGGATCGCTTCGGTGTTATGCTAGCAACAATGCTAGCTTCCAACAGAGATGAAGAGCGGGGTACAGAGGTCCAGTAAGCTCTCCTCCTTCCAACTCCACACCCACAGTTTTTAAAAAATGTACTTATTTTTAAACTGTAATCCCAACCGACGCTGACTAACTCTAAGCAGTTTATCAGACTTCCCAAAACAACCCCCTGCGCCCCCCCAAAAGCCTTTAAAACATCTTTTTCCCCCCACACATTATGCTTTTAAGCTAGTTCTCGTTTAACTGGTGATTTCACTTCACCTCAGCACCACTAGATGGCACTAAATGCTAACAGTTGGGGACAGAGGCGACATGAGGCAGATGAGTGGAAAATGTAACCCAGATTCACTAAGGGATTTATCACTAATGGTGATTTCATGCCTATGCTAACGGCAGGTAGTTTACACGTATTGACTTTGGTGTGCCTGGAGAGCCGCGGGGTCGTTTTCCACGGAGGCGAGGCGTGTGTGCGTGTGTGAGGAGGAGGAGAGAGGAGGAGGGGAGGAGGGACGTGTCACGCTCTGGGGACGTTTTTTGCCCCCCAAAAAGTTCTAGAAAGTTGACATGAAGTAAACAGTGTGCGGTTGTCACATCTCACCCCCTGTATGTGGGTGTGGACCGCCGTTAGACAGCTGCAGTAACACTTCAGACAGACGGGGAGTGTCCGGCGACTGGATTTTTAAAACCCATCTCAGTGGTTTGTGAAGAAGGAGGCGACAGTTATGGTTGTATAATTATCCAGTGCTATTGCTAATTATTTCCTTCTTAAAAAAACCCAAACAAACCGAAACTGTGATTTACATGACGTGGAGTTGGCACCATGGTGCATCGATATGGTAAGTAACGTTAACGTAACTCTCGTGTGTCAACGTTTTCTCGT
Organism: Chelidonichthys spinosus; assembly: GCA_029853015.1. Lineage (NCBI taxonomy): Eukaryota > Metazoa > Chordata > Actinopteri > Perciformes > Triglidae > Chelidonichthys > Chelidonichthys spinosus. The sequence goes on along the minus strand of CM056823.1, from coordinate 12,765,954 downwards.
AAATCTCGATATACTTTTTTTAGGTTAATGCCAGCTCAGTGCTCCCGTGAACGTCCTTGCTTTAACTTTCCACTGGCACACTAGTTCTAATCTCTTGGGGAAACTGTTGTTTTTCTCCTTAAGGAATGAGAAAGGTAAATTACTGTAACTGGGGAATTGTGCAACTTCCGGGCAGCAGTTTAATGTTCAGGCTCCAGTAGGAAGCTGAAGTTGTAGATTTACCTCCGTGATGTGCAGCATCTCTGTGCTGTGTTCCTGGCCACCCACTGGGTTCAACAACCAGCTGCACAGTTGTGTTGCCAGGAGAAATATACCTGTGCTCTGCGGGGGATTGTAGCCGACACCAGTGCTGCATTTGCTTATAAGTAGCACATAAAATCATTGTCATTATGTGGTAGTTTCTGTGAAGTCCCATGTTTGCACATAAACTTATGTCTGCGATGGTTTGATGCTTTCCAACTTCTGTGAGTTGCTTTTATATAGAGAGTATCCTCTGTATATTTTACAGCTTATAAGCAAATTGGATGGATTGGCAGAAAATAATAATGGTTGTGTAAAGCTATAAATTGTCTAATTTTTAAGCGACATGGCACAAATTCACTGTAAAAGTGACCAGTTCGGTTTTCTTATAAATATATTTATATTTGTTTTTAAATATTTGTCGTGAAACTAAATATATTTGGGTTTTGGACTGCAGACTTGATAAAACAATATGTTTAAGGATGTCATCAAGGCGTCTGGGAACTTATTTCCACTTTTTTTTTAGAGCAAATGATTATTCAAGAAAAACAATCTGAAAATTAACTGTTAATTAGAATAATCTAAAATTGCAGAACAGATTTGAGGAGGTAGCCTATCACATTTACTATTCTATCCCTGGATTAACTGCCTTTCAAGAGCAATACAATAAATAGTAATTGTAACCCAAGTTCATAAGAATATTGTTACATCTGTTAACAATGGCTCTTTGTTAGTGTTGTCCTGAGAAATGTATTTATTTGGTGAGTCAGACGCAGAGCGAGCAGTGGGGCTGCTCAGACGCTACCAGGCCAACCTGACCAGTCCAGAGGAGCAGACCCTGAAGACCTGTGTGGGCAAAGTCTCTTCCATCTTGGGCAGCCAGCTGTTCCATGCTCTTCTTGGTAAGAAACACATTATAAAATGCTTGTTTTGGAGAAGGGAGTCTTTCAAATCTCTGCCCTTTTAGAATAATGCATCATGGTTTTCTCTGGACTTTCGAAATTACTTTTCTTATCCACACCCCCTTCTTTTTGAGTAAGTTTACCTCATTATTTATGGTTTGTTATGATTGGTTCCCTCAGTTACTTAGTGTAGTTTATGTTTATGGCTGCAGACTGGGTTGTATTAATTTGTATGGGAAGTTAACTGGGTCTAAATGTTTCCCAATTAAGTCTAATGAAAGAGGCCTTTCAGTTTGCCTCACAAAGGTCTCCTCTGTAACATACTGACATTGTAATGAAATCCCAATAAACCCAACCTGAACACAGTCTATCTATAGACTATAGATCCCCCCTTAGCTTTGACTAAATGCCCTCTTTTGTACGTCATGAACATGTTGTTGATCGTTGAAAAACTAAAAAAGTTATTCACCATTATCAGAAAGCTATTATTATGATTTACTATATAAAGTTAGTAATCTACTAAACTTGCTGCCAACTATTGCTACTCCTAAAAGCATCCTGAAGTTTTCCTAGTTTTTACTGAGACAGTGAAGTGTCACTTTTATTATGTGTAACCAGTTACACCTTCATGGCAAGTATGGTGTTTTTCAGAAGAGCTCAGGAAAGCCAATTTGAATCTGAGTTCCATTTAAAGAAGATAAAGCATTACTTCAGTTTAACTCACGGTTGAGTGGTCCTTCTAATTACCAAAGACATGTTATAATGATGCTTGCCCTTGGGTCTGCTGTTGCTTCTGCTGACCCACTGCTGGGCAGCCGGGGGAGGGGATGCTCAGGCATTAGGCACTACCACTTTTTTTTTTTTTTTTTTAACCAGTGATGCATCTGAAGCAATAGTGAAACCACTTTTGGTGAACTCTTGGTGCTAATTTAACAGGGAAAACATTGGAACGTTATACATTCCTAGTTTGTAGTGCAATGAAAACAAGATCCATTTCTGTTTTTGCTTATCCCATCATTCAAAGTCCATATTTCAAGACCAACTATGGCTTAGCAGGTTAACGTAGTAGGAGTCTCATAACAAAAGCTGCTTTAGATGCAGCAAACATATACAGCCTTCTTTTGGTCAGTCAGGAGGACACAACTGGAGCATCTTGTGGCTTTAAGCATACAGTAATCCATTGCTCAGATCTTCCCTTATCAACATTTAAAGTCAAGAAATATCACAAGAACATGTGGTATTTGTTGGTAGGTGGTTATCAGCTAGTAGTAAATATATCACATGTAATGGTCTCAAAAAACCCTCTGCAGGGAGTAAATCATGGAAGATAAAGAAATACCTTGATCTTTTGTTGTTAGCAGGCTGGACATGATGATCCATTAATGTTACAGATGACAGAAAGGAATGATGGAGATATTTACCTTTTAATCTGGTTCTCAGTCATAGTGCTTTAAAATGTATCATACTGTAAACTCAGTTGTCAACACTCAGTATTATGAATTTTGTTGCGTTTTCCTGGCAACTTCAGGAAATGTATGATTTGAAACTGACAAAAAGTGCCTTTACGTTGAACCTTTTGATAGCCAAGAGGTGATTCATTAATAAATTATACAGTGTATGATTGTTTATAGGGTAGGGGGTAGGACCTGGTTTCGGATATACTGCAGCTATTGTGTCGACCAAGAACACATGGTTATGATCACAGAGTCTTAAATCTGAAGGAGGCTCTTCCTACTCATTGCTGTCCCATGCTGATATCCCTAATCAAGAACATTTGATGATACATTTGTTTTGTTGTTTAAATTGATGATGGTTTCCCTTATACTAAATGGCATCATGGATAAACCACATCTTTTAAAATACTACCTATTAGGGTTTCTGTAGACATGGATGTTTTTACCTATGCTTGCCATGTTTGTGGATCTAGGGATGGTAAAGTAGGTCCAGGCTGAAATATCTTAAATATCACAACAGATTGAGTGCATTGGCACAACATTTACAGGCGTTCACGGTCCCTAGAGGAGGACTACCACTGCACTGGTTGCCTTCTAATGCTGGGGGGATGTTAACTTGTCTGTCTCTGAAGGGGGCAAAGCCATAAAAACACGCAAAATACATGACAATTCCTCCCAGTAGTGCTGTTTCTTATAATATGTCGGAAAGTAAAGTTAAGTGAAGTAATACTTCTGCAGAATGAATGGTTTAAAATGCATCTTTACAATAGCTTAGTGCTGCGTACCAATTTAATCTAATAACTGACATCAGATGTAATTTATCTTGATTTTTATTTAAGCGAGGGAGACTCAGAGAGGATTCACTTTCTAAATCAGGATTCCAGACATTCCTCACAAAGAATGTTCAATCAGGACTGCCGAGCCCGAGGCAGCCAGGAAAATAAACGGGTCCCGGCTTTCATGCCAAGCCTCTTCCACAACTCTCCTGACTCTGTGGATCCTCTGAGCAGAGTGTGAGGGTAGAGGAGGAAGAGGCCTGTGGTCGGCGTGTCTCAGGTGCAGGGCTTTGTTCAACATGTGGTTTTCAGGGAAGGCAGAGTGGAGAAGCAGCTGGTTCACAGCACTAATATGAATACAGTGCTGTGTAAACATTACTCATCCTCTTATCCTCTCCTCTTGTGTTTGCCTTCACATGCTCAGGGCCATGTGAACTGGTTCCGTTCAGACCATTATGGGTTGCTTTTGTGGACAGAGCTCTCTGATCAGAGCCGACGTTGCTGTACACCTTTTTTTTGTATTGTGCTTAGATTCGCTTAGATTCGAATTAGGAAAAAACAGAAGGTTTTATCTCTCTAGCTTTGATCCACTGTGGGAAGTAAGAGAGGAGTTTGATGCAGTGTGGGAAGGTTCAGTACTGGCCACTTGATTGGATGTCTGCATGGTTGCACAGTCACGAACAAAGGTTGCCTTAACTGTGTGTCCACCCTTTTGTTCCAGCATACAAACATGCAGTGGGAGGCATGGGGGGCTGCAGGGATTTGGGGCACACATACAGACAGACACACGTTAAATAACAGAAGACCCTAAATGCTTGGGGAATATTTTATCGAGGCAGTGACAAGGGGGTGAATTGTTTGCCCTGCCTTGAAATTGTGACCTAGATATCTGTGAATGTGTTATCCTAGTGAGCTGTGGCTTGCTCATCATCATGTAAAGAACCAGGGGCACATTCTTTTTTGTTGTTGTTGTATGATTCACCAGGCAGGCAATACAGCGATGACTTCAGTCTAATTGAATAGATACATGACAAATCGGACAGGCCTATAACACACACAAACACACTGATCTGCATGCAGTGTCTTTTTTACGACAGGGGAAAAGGTGCAGGAACTCCCCTGTGACTGTGACAAAAAGGCTTAGCGCTCCGACCAGGCCATCCTGAAATAGTCTCGACATCAAAAAGAGATCTGGGAATAAGTCCTGCGAATGAGACTTCTGGCTTGGATTATGTATTTTGTTCCATGGCCAGGAATTTATGTGGTCTGTGAGGGTTGGAACAGTTCAAAGATTTTTGTGGAAAGTCACAGTTGTAAAAGAAAAACTCTGTACTTTGTGTGACTGTGAATTTAGATCTTAAAACATTTCAAGACCCAATTGAGCACTTTTCTGTTTTTTTCTTACCTCTGCCAGAAATAGACACAAATGATGTAATTAGATGTATTAGATGTGTGAAAGCAAGCTCGGTGTCCAGGATGCAGCAGAAGAACACAATTTCTGGCAAGACTCCAGCAGATGCAATATTTTTAATTAAAGCTCACATATTCGAGTTTGGTTTACGTGAACAATGGGTCAAATGACTCATTACATGTGAAAGGTATAACTCGTGATGAACCCACAGAGAATTATCCCCTGTAGCTTGTTTACCGGCTTTTTAGTGTCTTTCAATTAAATTATTTGGTTTTACAGCCTGCAACTTTACTGTTTCAAGTCACAATGCTCTTGTTTCTAACTACAGCAGCTGGTAAGCTCTGATAATCCCACTATACACTACATGCTCAGCAACAAATGAGAGATAGACAAAATTACTAGTGAACATAGTGGAGCATTTTTTAGTAGCTAAAGAGACAAATATTTTCCTAAACCAGACCAAATCATTTTGAGTGCTTTCAAAAGTTTGCCAGAAACATAGCTCCAAATGAATGCAGCTAATACTTAATACCGACATTTTGGGCCATTAGGAAGGCAGCGTTATGTTATTATTGAACAGCAATTTACGTGTTGATGTTCTCGTCCTGTCATTGTGGTCATCTGTTTGACTGCATGTAAGTGTGTATATGCAGGTAGGCCCTGAAGCATGTGTGTGTCTGCATGTATATAAGAGTTGTATAAGTGAGATTGCTCTTTAGTCAGCTAGGCAACTAACTCCTCTGCCCACACATGGCTTCACTCCTCCACATTCAGACACAGGGATGAGTCACATGCTCCATTCTTACACTTTTGTTCTCACAGTATCTTGTTGGGACATACTGACTTTTATCTCTCTCTCTCTCTCTCTCTCTCTCTGTCTCTGTCTCTCTCTGTCTCTCTCTTTCACACACACACACACACACACACACACACATCACTGCTTTGAGTCTGCTTCAACAAAAGGCTCACTAATAGAAAAGACATGTTTAAATGTATTCAGTGTCTTTAGATCTCCCTCTCAAATGTGTCTTGTAGGATGTCTTGTCCTGACATTGAACTTTGGGAAGTTGAGGAAGTCTCCGGCAACCTCTTTATGTCAACAGTGCAGTAACCAGGCCTGTGTGTGACATCAGCAAAATTGTCCCAGTGCATTCCCATCAAACAGCTGCCACTCAATAGGTGACCACAGGACATGAGCGTGTAATGAGCCAAGAGGTGATGAGTGGAGACGAGACGAGAAGGGAGGAGAGTCTGAAAAAAATGCAAAACGCACTGAGATGTCTAGCTCACGGTCTTATCTTAATATTCTGTGGTGCTTTAGAAAGATTTGCATGTGAACATGTTCAACTAATCTGATGAATAGAGTAAACATGATATACCTGCCAAAGACATACCAGCATGTTAGCAGTGTCTTTTATGGCATGTTAGCATGCTGTTGTTGCACAGTTGGCACATATTACTTCATCATAACATTGCACCTTGAACTTTGACCCTGTTGCTCCTATCCACTGCGCAAAGGATTGTGGGTCAGCATTGCTGCAAAGTATGCTGGCTTGCATACTGAAAAATGTGAGTGGATGCAGCTATTTTTGGCATACTGTATTTGACATACTGTGTATTCGAACATACCTACTTTTGTAATACTAAATTTTATGGTAGGAACATTTTGCTTCCTTGCTGATATTTTCTCTGCCACACCCTCAGATCCACAACATGGCGTGTTATAAGTCACATTACAATCAGTCACATTCCTCACATTAAGTTTGAAGCATAAGCTTACATCCCCTTATGTGAAAGTTCAGGAAATAGCTTTTATACAACCAAATTTCCTCACTCAAATCAAATCATGTAACAGGGTATATGTTTCCCACTGCTCAACTAGGGGGCAGTGTCTTCATTTATTCAACATGTGTTGGAGCTCATGTATCCTCACCCTAAAATGGAGCTTCAAAGCAACGAGACTGGAAATGACCTACAGTGTAATTGATCAATGATAATATTGAACTAGTTCTTCAGCTTGTATGAAATATATCATGAACTTAGTCAGCGAGTGAAGGATTTACTCAGTCATTGCCTGAGTCATATAGTTCAGGAACAAGGTAAAAAGAGCACAAACGTGGAGACAATGACATATAAACAGACGACTCTCACCTCCACGTTTTCATGCATCACGGTGGAAAACCTCACTGAGCAACACAATGCAGGAACAACAACAAATCATCAACACGTTGGTGATGTTTTCACGTTCGATTTACTGGATTATTTTACTCAATCAAAGCAGTGTACTTTAGAAGGACTATATGAAAAAGAAATAAAGAAAGAAATTGCAGAGTTAAAAGAAAGTGCAAAAATGTGTTTTTAAGAACCAAGCAAAGAACAAAAACACTCATTATTATTGTTGTTGTTTTTTTTCCTCACAGATATTCAAGAGTGTTACGAGATGACCTTGCAACTGAACACAGAACAAACTGTTGTGAAAGAAGACAGCAGGCAAGATGAGTGGGAGGTAATTTTCCCTTTTCACATTATAGATTGGAGAAAATATGCTCAATGTTTACGTTGTAGTGTCACACATGCTGCTGTATGCCGTGTTTTGCCTCTTTGGCTGCGCAAAAAGATTACTTGGCACAAGGTGTCACTACCTGTGTCCCTCGCACTCCTATGTGGAGAAAATGTTATCATGAGTCAAGGAAGTGTGGAGTATCAGGAGGGAGAGAAGTTGAAGGGAGGGGACACATGGGGAGAGGAGGAAGTCAAAAGAGTGCTGATGACCATTTGCTCATCCGTGGGCTCTCATGAAGTCAGCCAGGCCTTTCATTATAACAAGTGTTTGCAGTAACATGGTTAGAAAGGTGTGGGCCTCATAATACAACGACTGAATTGAAGGGTGAATGTCTTCATTTTTTGTGTAATTAAAACCATGTGCAGATGTTTAAGTGTCTACCCTGGTTTAAATATAGGGATAATTGAGTTTGTAGTTCCACGTCACTGATCTCCTAATAGCCTTTGGATGGTTAGGAGCCCTTGACTTCATGTCACTTGCATGATTTAATATTTCCTCATAACTTTCCTTCATCTTTGCCAAAATGTTAATGAAATTGATCTTTGGCTGACTTCTGTAGCCCATTAACTGAATGATCTCTGGCCTGCTTTTGAGCAGAGATTAGAAAAATGCTATAGCTTCTGCTTAGCCTACATGCACGTGTGTGTGTATGTGTGTGTGTATGTGTGTGTGTGGGTGTGTGTGTTTCTGATTATTTGGCTGCACTCACAGTGACAAACATTAGTCTACTTGAGGTATGTGGGGTATAAATTAATTGTGATGGCAAAAACAAAACAAAAAATATTTCAATTTTAGCACAAAATTTGAAAATGTAATTTGGAAAACTGGATTTAAGGCACAATGCCCACTTTGATCCCTTTGAGCCAAACTGGATTCTTCCACTGAAACATCAGACTTATTTAATCAACTTATGTGGACCTGAAAAAAGCCTCAAAGACACTCATTCCATAACTGGAAAACCAACAGACCATTTCCTCATGCTTACATACCATTTATTAGTATAATGTGACAGGTTAATGTAATCAATACGTTTATTGATGTAGTAATATTAGCTATTTTTTAATATGCTGTAACACCACAGAAATGGGAATGGATCCTTGCTCCGTCTTTAGAGACGTCTTTGAGTCTTGATGGTGTTGCAAGACAAGAATTCACTTTTAACTCTAATTAAATAATTCTGTAGTGAAATTGGTTTAAAGCTTTACTCACCAAATAACAGGACAAATAATAATACCACACTTTCAGCATTAGGCATTAGTTTTTTAAATGTACAGGAGAGAGACAGACGGGAAACATGGGGAGAAAGAAAGACATAGCGTGTAACACAGGTCTGTGGCTCCGGCCCCCTGCAGTTATATAGTTCTCGTCTAAGACCAGGGGGCCACCATGACACCCCAGGTGGTTCACTATGTTAACGTGAGAGGGTCAGAAAGATTTGGGGACAGCTGTGGTCAAGCCAGGACATGAGAAATACATGTATTAATCTACTTGTGAATTAGAGGGGGCACAGCCATAAGATAATGACTTACCCACTGGTTTAATCAGTTCACCCCCAGTAGATGTCTTTATCTTCCTCTTTTGCTTTTACGTGGTGATCTGAGTTGTTGACTGTTATATTGATTTCCTATTTTGTCACCCGTGTGCCCTTGGAAGGCGATTCTCTCCTGCGTGATCCCTTTCCTTCACAAATTAAATAGCTTCATGTCGTCTTGACAAAGGCCCTATTAAAATGTTGTATACTAACATTTGTTATTGGTCTTGAACACAACTTCCCGCCGAGGCTCACTATTCTGCTGCTGTTTTTTTTTTGCTGGTGATTTAAAAGACAAGTCCACAATTTTACAAGTACATTTTAATACAATACTCTGATCTCTATATGCGAGTTAAAAATGTAAGTTGGTATGCTCTGACTGTACAGTCTTTAAGTGAGAAATGCTTGACCACTGGACCGGCTCTTTCATATATAGTTTAAAAAAGGAATTCTTGCATATATGTAGGTGTTACTAAGTCATGTAGAGTGCTGTCACTGTTTTAGGCCTATAATGCAAAAGATGATAGTGAAATTAAAGAATTCCATCCTCACCTAAGATAAGAACTTTAATCTAACATTATTCTGTCATGCTCAACATCACCTCTCTCTAGTCAATCACTTAATGGCAGTATGTTTTTGAAAATCATGTGCTAAGTCCGAACTGGATTATGTATGGTCAGTTGAACAGGGGAGCTACAATAAACTTGTCATTTAATAGACTGTATTAAATGGACGCTTTAGTTTAAAAGACAGTGTTGTCCAGTTTATGACTGCTCCGCAACAAATAAAGCTTGAGCCAGTGACATTATTTTCAATGTATTATTGATGAGCACAACTGATCTATCCTGAGGACCGTTTTGCTACAATATTTTTATACAAATGAATCATCAACGTTTGGGTGTCCCCGCAGCTCACCCAGTAGACTCTAGGTTTGAATCTCTCTGATTACATCACTTTCATGATGTCTACATATGTACTAGTACTTGGAGTGTCAGAAACCGATTGTTCAGAGTTCCATTGCTTTAAGCTAATACTTAAGCTAATACTTAGACCATTTATGTATTGATCCAGATGGTTTGAACTGTACAGGAGAACTGTTTTGTGGTCTTAATTTGTCAGAATAAAATCACCTCTGGCAGTTCATTACACTGTACCTTATATTATAAAGATGGTCATATTTGATCAAATGCAGGAAAAAGTGATGACAAGCAGCAGATTTCAACACATGGTGACATATTGAAATAGAGCATTAGGTAAAAGAGAAAGGAATGGAGTTGGTACACTTCCTTGATGTTGAAACACTTAAAGGTCTATTTTAGGTTTATCTATCTAATTACAGCACCACATGTTCGTAGCCTGTCACTCTTACAGAAAAACACCCCACAAACTATGACTGTGGTTTGAACTTTATTCTGCCATCCTAAGCTCCTCTCAGTGTATTCTGTGATCCATCCTGTCAAGCTTCTAATTCAGTGCAGCATGGCTCCTGATCCTTCTCCACATCTTTCTCTGGATCCCAGCTGCTTGTGGGGCTCAGGCACAGTCCTGGAGAGACAGAAGGGGAAGTTTGAGTGGGAGAGAGCTGCTTAATGGACACCCAGTGAGGTGCTCATCAGTATTCTAGCAATGTTGTCACCTGAGTGGAGGATGGAAGGGAAAATAAATGAGTCTGCAAATTCCCTGATTTGGTGCAGAGTAGCAGGTGAGAGTGGAGAATAGCTCCTTTGGAGAAAAAAAATGAAAGAAACCATGAGAGAAGAAGCTGTTTTTAGTAGTCTAGAAAGTTATTAGTATTTTGATTGCAAGAACAATTTTTTATGTGTAATAATCCTGGAATAGCTAAGAAAGTAATGGCCAAGATGAAACCGCTAATGAATTGATGGACTCATTTCAAATATGTCTGCACAATTTTGGAAGTGCGTGCGTGTTTCTGGTTGTGTAAGAGTGTGTGCACAGTGCAAAGGGCATACTCTTAGTTGCCATTATTAGACAAAGCAGGCAGCATTGCCATGTGGTAATGGAGCTTTCAGAGAGAAACTCACTTAGCATCTCTAAAATTACAAATGGATCTGATCTAGTGCAACAACAAATAAAAAACGTTTTATAATTTTGAAACTCTGTTCCTAAGAGTTGCAGTGATGCCAGGTCCAGCAGCCTGCATGCTTAGAGGTGTGTGTGTGTGTTTGTTGTGTGTGTGTGTGTGTGTGTGTGTGTGTGTGTGTTTAATATAAACACTTCATGTCTTTTCAACTTGAGCAGCTTTCATTTTAATTTGGAGCAGCTGAGAGAGAGGGCATCACATGTTTGGAAGGTCTTTGAGGCTGTTTTTCTGTAACTCTTTTAAAAACTTTGCACCAGTCCCGGCCAGCTCTAAAGCATGCCCTCTGCTGTCAGTTAAGGTTCTGTGGGAATGATCTCAGTGAAATGCATGTGCTGTAGACTCTGTGTATTCCAGTCAGTAGAAGGTTTTGGTCACTTCAGTTTGATTAGGTACAAGTTTGCTGCTATTTTATAGCGGCTGAGTCTCATATGCCATGAAATAAGAGATGGAGTGAACCTGCAGTCCAGTTCGGTGCTGCTTTGTTCGGTGACTGTTTTTGCAACAATTAGCAGCATATTGGTGTGTGTTATTCGGCACTGCTATTCTTACATTTTTGATTCTCTATTTACATTGCTATGTCTATAGCATTGGTTATATATTTTTGGAGAAGCTCCATTTTTTCTTGTGTGCTAAAAAGTACTGATTGGATTAAATTAAATGAGTGTACTCGCTTTCTTGTCAACGGTTAAATGAGAAGAGTGATACTCACTCTCATCTCTGCACTAACTATGAGGCTAGAGCTAAGCTAAGAATAAAGACTGGGCACAGCTAGCCCGGCCCTGCTCAGTGACTTCCTTGTCTTGTCAAGTCACTGTGAGATGATTGCAGTATGGAACCCACTGTAAAATCAGAAATTATAATCATAATGTAATTATAATACATTTTTACACTTCAGTTTTTGTATGTTTTAAACAAACACGATAAATTGTGTTAATTGGATAGCTGATGGATTGCGGTAGGCAGATTTGATCCCTTCAGACAGAGCTTTCTGTTTCTTGCTGCTCCCAGGCTTTATGCTAAAATGAGCTAACTGGCTGCTGGCTCTAGCTTTATATTTAGCTCACAGAAATGAAAGTAACATCAATCTTTTTATCTAACTGTCAGCAACAAAGTTATCAATCAACACATTTCAGCACTAAAGAATAAAGAGAAGCCCGCTGGTTCCAGCTTCATAATAAATGCATTAACTAGCCTCAGTCCGTGCCTCTCATGTAGTACCATTATGTTTAAGTCCCAGAGCTATGCATTTGATTGTACACTTATGGCTGTCATGAAGGTATTTCCAGAATCCTTCAAGCTGCTATATACAAGATTGGGAGCATTTCTATTGCCTGTCAACGGCTCCCAACATGGCAATGGCTGAGCCAACAGCTTGTGGCTAACCGTGCTAATAGTCCTAACAGTGCAAACTACAGCAAAAGTGCTGACAAATGTGTTTACCTGAGGGGGAAATGGAGGGTGGGTGCTACGGTAAGGCCAGTGGCCGTGAACGTGCCAATGAGGCACGCTCATATGTATGAATATGCAATAAAAGCATGTCCAGCTGTGTAAACAAGGAAGAGCCACTCAGGTAGACATTACTCCACTATATCTTTACATGACAAATAGTTGTTGCTTCTATTTCATATGTTGTACCTTTTTTAAGACGCTCACAACCAACTGGATGAAAATATATTCAGTTTGCTCCGTGATATAATAAAAGACAACAAATGAGTGTCGTTGCCAAAATTATGAACTACTCTTTTAGAGGCGTTGGTGATGGTTGTCAACTTTAGTATCCACAAGTCCTGATCCTTGCTTGTCCCACAGGACCAGGACCAGGAGGAGGAAGGTGCGTTTCGGGTGCGAGTGACTAGCAGAAGTAGCCCTCACAAAGTGGAGCGAGTTTCTGGCTTGGTGACGCTCTCCCATGTCGACGTGCCAAAGGTGAGTAAAGCAAAGCAAAAAGAAGCTTTTTAGGGGTCTTCTGAACTCAATTATTCCTCCCTGGTTTGAGTCAGGCATCAAAAAGGGCAACTGCTGCTAACAGAAGCAGATACTAATATACTCGATGATGTGAAGATAGCGTATTCTCCATGACAGTTTAGTGACAGTCATAGAAGTGCCCTACCATCATGAAACATGTTAAGTTAACATGTTACTGTTCATAAAGGTGGGTGACCTTCTGAAAGATTTGATTCATGTTGAGACATGCCTGCTGAATCACAAAGTAGTCCAACGATTCCAGGAATTGATTTCTAGGGATTGTTTCAATCAATTTGAAAAGAGGAAGTTTGTGATGATTATTCTGATGTTAATACTGATGCCATACTTTAAGCATCCCTATAGCTCATTAATGAAGATGTTGCATCTATTTATTTAATCCATAAAAGTGTAAGAACTGTGTTTGTCATTTTATATTGTTACAGTTTTTCTGTACCACGTAAACAAACCAGATATTACTTATTAAGTAACGATCTTTTGAGGTGTTTGTAGTCAGTTTTGGTTACTGCTGTCTAGCTGTATCTCCATTCGTCTTTATGCTAAGCTAACCACCAGCTGGCTTAGCGCAGATACATGACAGTGGTATCGATCTCCTCAGACTCTTGGCAAGAAGTTGATTTAGCATATTTACCAAAATGTCAAACAATTTCTTTAAGATGACATGGTCCGCTGAAGCTTATGAGCAACACTCATGACAGAGATATGTGTCATAGGCTAGCCGTGTTCATCAGTATTATAAAAAGCCCTTGTGTTCACATGGCTTCCCCGTTACAACACAGCTAGCGGCACATGGCAGCACAGTGGCCACAGGCGTTGGCTTTTCAGCTGAGCCTAGAACTAGTGCAGTTGGGGGTGGGGGGTTTATGGGGCGGGGGGTTGCTGTAAGCACATGGATTCAATGTGCTTGTATGATAATGTCTGCATAAGGGTAGGATGACAGCACAGGTTGGCTCTGGATAATATGGAGTTGGCTGTGTGTGTGTGTGTGTGTGTGTGTGACTCCCTCTATCACATGAAGGAGGGAGGTGAGCAAGCTGAGGAGGCGCAGGGAACGTGAGGGAGGGAGTGAAAGGGAGAGAAGGGGGGTGTAGAGAGAAAGATATAGTGGGGGAGGCTGATGAGAGAGAGAGAGAGAGAGAGAGAGAGAGAGAGAGCAAGGCGGCTGAGAGGCGAGGGCCGGTGCAGTGCAGAGCTGGAACGGACACCCAGAGCTCAGCCTTCCTCGGGTTGCCATGGAAACCACATTCCTCCCCCGCCTGCATCCCTACAGACTGCTCTGAATCTATCTCTCTCCTCGCTTCTCTGTTTTTCATCCTGTCTTTTTCATTCCTCTTTTAATTCGTGTCTTTGTTTTTCCTCTCTCTCTCTCTCTTTCTCTTTCTGCTCTGCTTTTTACACCATGCAGACATTGACAATCGTGATGATGCACACTCAGCAAGCACACTGATTTCACATGCATCGCGCTCTGTGACAAGGTGAACGGGTAATTACTCAGACTTTTTGCCTTCCCATGCACTGATGGACACATAAGCACTTTGTTGTTTTCTCGCCATCTCTCCATTTTCTTCTCTCTATTTTTACTCCCCCTTCTGTTGAGCACCATGCTTCAGTAATGCCCCCTCTAGTCATCGCATTTCTGCCCACACATAGGGCACCTTAGCTTCGTCTCTCCTCAGTTGTGGTGTCTGTTGTGGACCCACAGCACCTTCGTCATATTTTATCCACTGCTTTCACCTTCCTCGGTTTCCAGCTCATCTCTTGACCTGCTGCTTGCATCCCATTACAGAGCTCTCTTTCTTTTTTTCTTTTTTTATCTTTTTATGCATGTACAAAATCTATGCCAAACGCTGTTCCTGTGCCCTCTGATACTATACCCACTCTTGCTATCTTGTGTTCCTCATCTCCTTCGACTCCCCATTTTGCTCCATGTGTATGATTCTCTCTCATTATTACATCAGTTGGAGGTGCTGTGTTGGGTATGTGTGGTGGAGCAGCTGTTCTCTGCCGCTGAGTCCTATTAATAGGAGTCTTAACCGTGTGCTAGCTTTTGTTTTCTGCGTCTGCATTTCTGGGAGAGTATTGTGGAGGCTCCTCAGCAGGTTAAATTGTTTTTTAGTACAAAACTGATGAGTTTCATTCTCTTGGTCTGACTGGCATTTTCTCTTGGGGTGTCTTTCCCTTTGCTCGCTTCACGCTTTACAATGCTGTGATTAATTGAGCAGTGAGAGCTTGACGGTTAAGATCCTCCTAAATAATTATTCCTTCCCATATCTGCTATTTGTAGGAGAAATAAGTGGATTCTGCTATGATGCAATCATGCCAGAGAGAGACTTTTAAGACTTGCTTCCTCACCCCCTCTTGCATTTAGTTAAGGCTACAGTAGTGCAGTGTGTGTTGATATGGTGCTGCCTCTTTAAGACTGCCTCACTACCGACTGTCCTTTTATGGTGCCGGATCCGGTCAGGTGACAACGGAGTAGTCACATAGATTCTCTGAGAAATGCCTAGAAATGACTGAAAAGCTCAATACATGGTGTGTGCTGTGGTTGGGGGGTTGTAACGCTCATTACGGTAGCGTG
The DNA here is from genome assembly GCA_029853015.1 of Chelidonichthys spinosus. Lineage (NCBI taxonomy): Eukaryota > Metazoa > Chordata > Actinopteri > Perciformes > Triglidae > Chelidonichthys > Chelidonichthys spinosus. Next base: position 12,750,415 of record CM056823.1, on the reverse strand, counting down.
TGTGTGTGTGTGTGTGTGTGTTTGTTTGTTCGAGGGTGTCCAGGTTGGTTTATGTAATAAGGGCCGTGCAGGCTGATGCTGAGCTGATAATGTTGGGGGAGCTGCAAGGTGGGACGCAGAGAAGCATCTCTGTTCAAATGCACAGGATAATTTCCTCATTTATGCCATAAATCACAGGCGCTTCTTTTTCATTTGTCAACCGAAGGTCAGAGGTTACTGCTTTCATTTCACAAGATAAATCACCTAATGCTGTTGATCCACTCCTTTCCAGTCCAAGCTGTTTAATTGGGCACAATATGTATCAAGGACTGCACACAAACACAAACTTAATGCATAGGTACATACATGTACACGTATGTATACACATGTGTGCATGGATATGTGAATGTCTGCTTTTTATCTTATCTTTTTTATATTGCCACGATTCCTACAAGATAGCTATTCTTCTGGGTCTAGTAAAGCAAAGTTGCTCTTTTTTTATTCGCTCTAGGATTGTTATTAATTTTGGTAAGGGTCAGAGTGTAATTACGAGCTAACAGTTTAATCATCATCATGTGACAATTCATAATACTATACTATAATACGTCTTTTTTGTTGTGTTTGTAGGTAAACTAAATGATTGATATATTTCTTTGTTAGTTTCCATCCATCCATATTTCCACTAAAGAAATGCCACTAACTGAATATTACTTTTATACTTGGCACTGTCACAAATAGAAAAATGTGCTAATATGGGTGACAGTTTTATTACATTATAAACTGCAGATTGAATTTCACAATTGTATGTAATCCAATACAAAGACACTGCAAATGACAACTTGAAAAATAATAGTGTAATTCAGTCGAACCAAAACGTCAGCTACACAACCCCTACAAAAATCCATTATGTTGAACCAATGTGGGTTTTATGTTACAGGTTGCAATAGCAAAGATTTCCTGAAATGTTAACTCTCTTGCATCTCTCTACGAAGCAGAAATTAAGATGCATTTAATTTCTTTACTAATTAAAACATAAAGATAGGATCAACCTAGATCTTTTTATCCCAAAAAATATGTTTGAAAAATCAGATGTCTTATGCGACCAATACTGCAATAACCTTCGAGAACTTTATTTATTTATGGCCATAGCTGTAATTTGGTCATTAATGTGATTAGTGTATATATACAGAAAAGCAGCAATTGATTCGCTCTAAATCGACCTACTAATTTCTTTATATATTTATATCATGTAATATTTAATGGAAGAGGTCTCTTTCCCCTTAGAGGTACTAGATATACATACAAGGTTAATTTGCCAGTGTGTGTGCGTGTGTGTGTGTGTGTGTGTGCGGCCCAACCATACAGATGACATGAATGTTCATGTTCAACACAGGGGATCCTTCTCTGTCTGCCTCTACTACTTCTATTATGTGTATCCTGCCTGCCTTCATCTCCTGTGCCGTACAGTATGTGGTTTTTCCTTTTTTCACTGCAAACCCTCTATGAGGTAAATGTGATGTGGACAGTTTATAAGAGAGACAGAGCGAGGCTAGGGAAGGATGGTTGCAACATGTGCTCAGCCATGTGTGCTGTGATCGATATGCTTGCATCGTCCTTTCAAGCCGCTGACTTGAAGCCCCGCCTCACCGCTCTGATTGGCTTCAGCAGGGTTTGTGGCTGCATCCGACAATGTAACTTTCAGTCATTCAGTGGTGTTCCGGTTTCTGTTTAAAATGCCCAAGTTTCTCTTTTTCTTGCTTTTTCTGCTTGGCAAATATCTGTAGGTTACAGTGAAAGAATATAATCACAATGAAGTGAGTTAGCGTTGCATGTAATTCAGTGGCAGTGAGCCTGTTCTGTGTTCCTCTTGCTAGGGCTGCAGTCTGCCCTTGCCAAAAAAATGCTGAATATAACAGGAAGGTTGCACAGATACACATACATATAAGCACCGTCTTAATGTTAGTCAAAGCGCTGAAATGGCATTAATATATGAGCACTGTAACATGCAGACGATGTACAAATATACTCTCTCCTCCATGCAGACACACCCAGCTCTGTTCCCCGTCACATTTCATTAATAATGCATATATGCAGGGTTTTAATGGCGACACTGTAATATTCCCTCTTAGGTCTCTAAAAAAAACAAACCTTCTCTGAGAACCTTTTTTTCCCAACTGCCACAGATACATGAAAGCAATATAGTCTCTCCTTCTGTCTTTTTCCCCTCACACATTCTCACTCTCAATCTCTTCCTCCACCTACTCAAAAGCCCAAGCGTGTAATCTTGTTGGTTGCGTGCACATGTGTGATGTCACCATTGTGAACATCAAATATTTCCCCTATGGTTCTTAAACATGCTTTCAGGAATGCAGTATTCTCTTAGTGTGCTTATTTTTACCCAATACTGCACTTGGGCTGGTCTTAACAATGACATGAATTCAACAGCAGTGCTGCTTTGCCAGAAGTAATACTAAAAAAGGAAGAGGGGTGGACGGTGATATAAAGGCATCACTGTTTAAAGGGCGGTCTAGTGATACTCAGGAGAAACAAGGATTTTCATATGCTGAATCGGCTTCCATTGTGAGATTTATTGTGAGATTAATTACAGATGCAGATACAGTGCACACTGTGACAGAGCCTGAGGTTGCCAATCACTTGCACAGGAAAGCTGTTCAATCTGCAGCTGAACTAGAGATGACCGTGGCGGTGACCAGTGACCAGTCGGAGGGACGGGGTGCTCACTGTAAATTGGATTTTGGCTGCATTGGTCTGATGAAAACCATGGATTAGACTCACAATTAGTGGATCCGGGTTGAGGGTTGGTACTGAAAGACTGCAGATGACAATTTTCTGACCTTTTTTTTTAAGTTAAGGAAATAGACAAATGCAAAATTTTCATTGTGCCTTCGTTTGTGAAGCAGCACCTTTTCACCCAAGGCAGGAAGCATAGAGGTTTAGTCGCTGCTGCCCCTTTAAGAGCAGCTAGTGAAGCGCTCAGGACTGTTGGTGCTGCTGCTGCTGAAGGCAGCGCTGCCAGTTGATTGGCTGAGGCTGTCAGGGCTGAGGTGCTGGAGGGATGCTGCTACGTATCTCTCCCCCTCCCTCCCCGCCTCTCTCTCTCTCTCTCTTTCTCTCTCTCTCTCTCTCTCTGTCTCTTGCTCTCCATCTCTCTCTTGCTTGCTCGCATCCCTCTGAATAATCCACATCTAGGGCAAGCTGGCTGAGAGGCGATCCAGTGCTCAGCTCCTCTCTGCAGGCTGAGAAAAGAGACGGAGAGAGAAAGAAAACGATTTTCAACGCAGGAGGAAAAGCGTGAGATTTTGGCAGACCGGGACGATACCAAGAATTAACAGAAGAAGATTTTCATCTGCGGATATCATTTATTTATACATATTGTTTATATATCTATATATATTTGTACACACGCATATAGATATTTATATATATACATTTATCTCTGTACATAACTGTATTTGTGCTTGTCTGTTTATATTAATATTTTTATATGTATTTGTGTGTGTAAATATATATGATATATAAACTAAAAGAATATATATATATATACATATATATATATGAATTTATATGCGTATCACTGTGAACCAAGAGAAGCAAGAGGAAATTTCTATCATCGGGGCTGGTCTCTGATTGTGTGGTCGTATACAATATTTTGAATATTTCCTTTGATCTTCTACGGCAAGAGGACAAAGACTACGTGCCCATTTTGTATTTTTGTTTTCCTGTTGCTGCTTCTCATCCCTCTTGATCTTTTTTTTTTCTACATCGGAGAGGAATAAAGCGGAGAGTGACAGGATTTGACGAAAAAGGGAAAATCTGTAGAAATTCCTGTGATTAGTGTTATTTCCATCGGCATTAGTGCTCTGTGAGCCGATCACAGCGCGCTGTGAGACCTGAGGAGGCAGCAGAGACAGAGTGCCACGCCGCTCAGCTCAGCGTCGCTCCAGCCAGCGCAGCCAGCATGCACAAACACCACCACTGCTGCAAGTGCCCAGAATGTTATGAAGTGACCCGTATGGCTGCTCTGCGTAGGATGGATGCCCCGTCGTATGGAGGAGATTGGCAGGCCGAGCCCTATGGATACCCGCCTGGGTACGGGGGAGGCCAGACCTTACCTCCTCCGGCCTCAGGAGGAGGTGGAAGCATGGGGGGAGGAGGGGGCACTTTGGGGAGAAGTAAGGGCAAGATTATGTCTGGTGGGGGCCCTGGAGGCCCCAACCCAAAGGGCCAATCCAAGGGTGGCCCCAAAGTAAACGGCAACAACTCCAGTGGACAAGGAGGATGGTGGCCCGAGTGCACCTGTACCAACCGGGAGTGGTATGACCAGGTAACTCCTCTTCCTCACTCTGTTAGATAGCTCAGGCCTCTGGGGCCTGGCAGGAGATGGCTGGGATGAGACGAGCTGCTGCTGTAGTAAAACAGAGAGCATCATGTATCAGCTGTCGTTTTATGGAAGAGAATTCATATTTAGTATTCATCTCAAGCCCTCCGCTTCCCATTTGTTGACTGTAGTTCTTCTATTGAAAGGAGAGTAAAGAGAACAGGACAGGACTGATCCAGTTCTACTGCACACACATGGACATGATCTTCTTGTTTGGATTTGATGCAGATGACTAATGCTCATACATTTAACACACCTAGTGTATGTCGTCAAAGGCTTACGCCGATGCAGTTACCATAGGCCAAAAATGGTGCATTTTCATTCACTGAAGCAGCACTGAGATGCAGTTTATTTACAGTTATGTGTTAAGCTTAGTAACTCCAACATTACAGAATGACGTTATACATTAGATTTAAGAAATAGATCTTTCCGACTCAACTGTTTGTAGGATTGTGTCTCATTAGCTCCGAGTAGAGATGATGAAATTGATCAGATACCAATTCTATTTCTTGTTTGGCTCTTTAAACCATTTTTTAGCAAGCCATTTTGCTCAAAAGGATTATACTATAACGAATGTGTTGTCAGGAAAAAAAAAAATGAGAATCAGCAGTAATCTGTGTCTAAACGCTGCCTGTCATACATGCCGCACAGTGTGAATGAAACAGACTCTTTACATGCGCTTCCATTTTGTTTCTATTATCTCCATTTATTTAAATGTGTTTTTAAATCACAGTTAATAAAAGGTCAGAACAGCTTCAGAAGCACGGTCTTTAATTAAGGAAGGTGCATGTATGCGAGCATGAGAGTGAGCTTGGGTGGGGGAAGGGTGGCTCGGTGAGCATGAGATTCAAGGAATGGTTGGAGCTGTGCATGAGTATGTGTCTATGTAGTCTCGTTTTTGCGGCAAGTGAAGCCGCCGCATCGTTTGTAGCCCCTCCGTTTATGTGTGATTACGTTTTTTGAGCAAGAAATGTGAGGCAATGGGAGGAAGGAAGGTGAGAAGAAGCACAAGGGTAAAATGGAGGCTGAAATTTCAGTGGCAGAGTGGAAGAGATCCCCATGTGCTGAGCCCACATATGAACCGCAACCTGACTGATATTAGCAGATTACTACAGCCAACGAGAGGTTTGAGGAGGCAAAAAGAGATTGACACTTCTCTTGGTTCATGTAAAAATCTGTTGCAAGCCTTTTTCTTCCAGACCAATCAGGCTTATTTCATGTTTCACACATTGGGAAGCTCACAGCCGATGTGATTATGTAAGCCTTTATTGCTTACATGGAGACTTTACTATCCAACCGTATTACCACCTAATTTTCTGCTGTTCATTTCAAGCTTTCCATATTCAACATCCAACCGAACAAATTAGTATCTAAATACGTACGGGGATCTCATGTTGTCGAAACAGCACTGTAAATGTATAAGGCACTTTATAGAATCCTATCCTTCGAAGGATCCTAACTCCTCTGCTGTATCATGTATATGTGCACCACGCAAATATATATTCAACCTGGCATTCATGGTTTCAATCATATCTACAGTGGAATAAAAAGAGAATCTGTGATGGATGATCATGATGGGGGGAAAGCATCAGTCAGTGGGGTGAAAATGGTAAGGTTGAAAAAGAGCGAAATAAGCCAATAAAGGCAGGCAGTGGGCCTGGAGAGGGGGAGGGGGTTATGTAAGAGGAGGCAGTTGGTGGTGCTGTCAGAGAGAGAGAGAGAGAGCAAGCCAGGCCCTGACACTGTGGACAAGCATCTGTCCCTCCATCTCTTAAAAGAGGCATGTGAACGGCTAGTATGCTCTTCCCCCCCTTCCTATGAATGGATGGAGATGCACAGGCCACCATCACCCCCCACCTTCCTCAGTTCTCCTCAGTCACCGTTTCTCATCCTCGGGTGGGAAATGGGAATGTTACCCTCCCCCCACTACCTACACGCAGCCGGAGAGGAGGGCAGTGATCACACACGCCCAACCACGCACCTCTATTATCTTACAGCCTCCATAACAACTCGTGTTTGTGGATGCTAGCGTGATGAAAGGCAATAACCTCGCACAGTCATTCAGAATGATCAGAGCTGGCTTTTTATAGCTGGATCATTGACATTTTCAAATGGCTTCTATAGCTATGAACATTTCATGTATGTGTGAGGGAAAAAATCATTAGACGACCCCAAAGACATGATGATGCTGTCATCTATTTAACGTTTGTGCTGCTTTTGTCAAGAGCTCACTGGGTTAATTTATGAAGATTGTAGTTGGGATTGTAAGGATATTCTTTAAAACAAGAGCTTTTGAATTAAAATCTGAGAAAAAGTAGAGACCTTAGTCCACTGGGAGCAGCAGTCAGAAAGCATCCTCTTCCCCCCCACGGGCTCCAATATGTCTTTGTGTGTTCTCCAGCTCTATGGCTATGATAAGCTTAAAATATTAATTGCATTTTACTTTATTTATTAGCATCAACATTTGGTCCAAAATGCTTCGCCAGACCAATTGTTCATGACTCATTCGTGGCTGTATTGTTTTAAATGAATGCACAGGCACGGTGATTTTTCCATGTCAAACACTCCCAAAAGCGATTATGACTTGAAAGCTTTCAGGCCTTGATCAGAATGTTTGTGTGATGCATGCATGTGTGTGTGTGTGTGTGTGTGTGTGTGTGTGTCTCATAGTCCAATTGATTTATTGGTGTCATTGGTTTGTATGTCTGACGAGATTTGGTCTGGGTCGGATTTGATTTGCCATTCCTGTAACGGCAACCCAGGGAGTATTAACGGATGGGATTTACATGTACTCCATGTCCAAATGTCTTGAGCTCGATCCCCTACTGTGATCTTGAAAGGCTCTATCTAAAACCTGGAATATTCTCATCAGATCAAGAGAGATTTATCTATGAGCTTGCCTTGGAATACATTTTTTTTTTTAAAGGCAAGAAATATGTGATCTGAATGGAAAGTGCACTCATCATATCTATAGGTTTTCTTTAGAAATCTACTGTGTTGATAATGCCAAGATGGACATATTCATTACACCTGCAGGTCTAATTCCTGTCAATGCATTTCGTCCAATGTTACATGTAATTGAAATCAAGCCCAGATTTCTCCCCACTTGGTTCCTTTTTCTTTTTACCTTGCACAGCAACAAGATTCATGCGAAGTGAGCTCAAACGATGACATTTCACACAAAAAAATCCATCTTGTCATGCTTCAAGTAATGCAACCGATCAGTGTCCTGTAGGAGATACTGGCATGGCTAAGTGCATGTGACGACACAGAGAGGTGACTGTTCGTTCTACACAATAACGTAGCTCCTAACTCCTGACTGGCTTCTGCAAGAGTTTGATTGACAGATGGTTAATCCAATCATCTGCCAAAAATGTTTTAATACTTAAAAAAATGTATTGTCTAGTACAAGCCCATCAGTGATGTCGTAACTGTGATGTCATAGCTTTGACATCACATTTGTGGTTCAGCATTACCCTGGCATCAGATTTAATTTCATCTGCAACCCTGCTCCCCCATGGCCCTTCCCTCTCACCCCAACAAGCATTTTCAAAAATCCAGTAGGAGGCGAAAACAGGCTGAAACAGTGTAATTACCTTTTGAGATCTGTCCACACTGCAGCTTAAACCCCATGTTCAACCAAACAATGTGAAATGTTTTGAAACTGGTTACAGACAAGTGCTCCAGATTTCTCATGATTTTCTCATTCGTTATTGCGACTGCCACAAACATACATCGTCTCTTTTTTTAACACCACCAGCAGCAAGACAGCAAACATGTATAATATGATATATATAAACTGCACACAGCGCGTTTAGCCAGCTAACCAAACACTGATTGCTTCAGACCAAAGGATACAAGAGATGATTTATCAAGATGCTGTTGAGGAGACAGCTTGTGTTTCGAGTTGTGAGTTGTCAAACAAAAATGCACCAAAAACCATCATTTCATTTTGGGCAAACAGGGCAGACCTTACCCTGCACTTAAACCTACTGCATGATATTATGACCTTTTATTTTTTACCACAGTGAGCTCTGATAGTAACACAACAACAGCTCTTAATTCATTTTGGAAAGTCACAATTGAGAACAGCTTAAATTATGAGGTGATTCAGGGAATAAGAACTATTACAGTGTAGTTTCTCCATAACCTTAATGAGCGTCAAGCATTTTAAAGCATGTTGAAGAGCTACCAGGCTTTGTGCAAGATTATATCAGCCAATACTGTTAAACTGAAAATGGTTTCAAAGTGGCTGATACATGTAACACAACTTTGCAAATTCAGCATTCCACAGTCCACAACTTGTTGCACAAAGTTTCAAGAACTACATAGAGAAGCAGCTGCTGAGGTTTTTTGAAGTGTGTTGTTACCCTATCTCTCCCTCTTGATACTACGTTTGTACTGTCACTACCACATTTACATAATTTTTCAATTAGAGAAGAAAAGATTTTTGCTACAAGAATTGAATTATCATTGAGATGCATGCCAACATCCTATTTTATTGATCTCAAATTTTTTAATTTTAGATGTCTGCTAGCAAACCTCGTACATCATATCTTCCCTCCTGCGCTTGCCTGTCACCCCCCCCCCCCCCACACACACACACACACACATACAGTATGAGCACACACACACAACCACGCCCGACGCAAACCTTTACCCAAAAAAAAACAAAGTGTACTTTACCCATGAACATTTGGGGGTTAAAAGAGGATGGTGAATCATGAGAAATGCACTACGAAACAAGGGAGACAAGGTACAATGCAATATTTATGTGCACTTTGACTAAAGTTTGCTTTTTATACGCTGTGAGAGAGGGAAGGGAGGGAGCGCCTGAGAAAAGGCCAGTCAGTCGTTGAGGTGAGTGTGCAAGGAAGCCAACCCAGCCACCATTATGGGAGCTGGAGCGGTCGAGCTGTGATGGGGAGCTGCTGTGGCTGTGACCCAGGACCTCAACTGTGTTGAATCCCACCTCCTACACTTCTTTTAAAAGCCTCCACTGAGCAGCTCTGGGGCTTTACTTTTGCACCACGTTCACAGACTGAACCGGCTCTTATTGTTCCAACATGGAGGTCCTCTGTGAAACGCAGGATTCATAGGCATGCGTCGTGTCCTCTGCCAACGCAGCGCATAAGCTCATCAAGTCGTCATTACTGCAGTTTGGCCGCAGCTATTTGATGCATATATAGGCTTTTCTACGAATCACAGGTGCACTCGCCTGAAGCAGATCATGTGTGTGGAGGTGTGTGTCCTGCTGGAAGCCGAGGCTACCATGCCCCTGTGATCCATATGGTCATTGTCGGAGGCGCTGCCAGGGCTCAGCCCCATATCAGCTCCCCTCTTTGGCTCCCGTTGCCAGCCAGGAGAGGAGAAAGGAGAAGGGAGGGGAACGCTGTTTGTTTGTTTGCTTGCCTGCTTTGTTTTATTTCACTTTTTTTTGCTGATCACAGTAGCGACTGGCCTAGAAATGTGACTGTGCTGTGCAGGGCAGAGTGGACCCTGATTCAGCGATGGAAGCATCAGATTTTCTGTTAGAGAGAGGAACGAGGGACATGGGGCCTTTGATGGAATGAGATGGCAGCGTTAAGCACTGTGCCACTGTTGCTGTTAATTAAAAGAATTAGACGTCAGTGTGTGATAGATTGTATGTGCAGATATGAAAGCTTTTTTCTTCTGCTATGCTAGACTCATTTTAGCAAGAGTGTGCTAGCATTCTTCACCAACTCCATCACCCACATGCTGCCATGGAATAAGTGTATATCCAATCAATACCAGAGAAGAGCTAGTCCCTAAGCCTTCTGACTCCTCTTCGTTTTTGTGGGGGTGTGTGGGTGCTTTCAACAGCGCCTGAGCTTGCATTGCTTTTCTTCAACCATCATATCAGCTGTTATTTTGGTAACACTACAATGAGGTACACAGACTCCTGAGTAGTACAGCACCATAGAAACAGGAGTTAACTGCTGAATAATGCATACAAATAATAAGGCTTGCAAATCATTTAAAATGTGATTATATAGTAGGTAATTTTAATGTATCCAATAACAAATTATCCCAGTGTCTGATGAGTTTGTTCATATTTGTGATTCTTCATACTGACCACATTCTGATTTTCTTACCATAAAGTATTCATTCATAATTCCCTGTTTTGATATATTTTCATGAGAGGCATTTTATGATCTGCTTAATTTGCTTACATTACATAACGCTTCCAACATTTTTTCCTTGTTGTCTCGATAAATTCAGCATCACATACATTTCCGCCGCACTAATTCCATCCATACAGCAGTACAATCATGTAGCACTCACCCCTCTTCTCTAACAGAAATACTGTTTTCATTCACTAATTACTTCCAGTCGCTTGCATTTTGCCATTTTTAAATTGCTTTTAAGATGAGACCCAACACTTCCTGCTCAGATGTTTCACATTAAGAGTGTTCCTTTGCCTCAAAGGGCATACTATCTCCCATTGTAGGTAGGCTTTTAATCTGAAACATCTGCACCAAGTGTTGAGTTTAATTCATAGTAATTTACCATGGCTTGAGATGCATGTTTACATCAGTTCATTCTTATTGTTGTATCCTATGATTGGATACCACAGCCACACTAGATGCTTGCGAGCTAACTAGTGAACGGATAGGTGTAGGCCTTTTTCACAGTAAGGAAAAGCACAGGCGTAAATTAGAAAATGATGGCTGAATTCCATCTAGCTTCTTCACTTTCATCATCCTGGTATTATATATGCTGGCTCACTGTCACACTGTGATGTTTTAAAAGGGACGCTGGAATAGAATGGAGTCATCGTTGGTCAGTAACACCTGTGCTGTTCTTCAAATGATGAGTCAAAATGTGTGATTCATACCTCAGTATCTTATTGCTAATACCAAGAAATACTTTTTCAACGCCTTGCATTTCTTTCTTTCAACAAAACCTTTTCATTTAACAAAAGCAGCCCAGCTTTCATAATACCAGAGGTTGCCTAGGTCAGATACAGAGTAAAAGTAGCCAAATTATTATCTAAATACAAATCTGACCATGCATCTGAATGACTTTCTACCTGATCATTTTAATACTCAGTGCTAGACACATTTGTTTTCGTTGGTACCAATAAAGTATTGAGGTTTGATATTAGCCCTGGTTGTTAAAGGAAAATGTGAACCATTTAAGAGGCATTATAGGCAGAAATGTAATATGCTAATACATTTTCTTGTATTGTATGTATAATCATCTGTAAATAAGAATCGGTATATTCAATTGGGTATTTGTAGCCTCAGAATGAGCTGTTTATGTCTACATATGGAGGCATTTTTCTACAATAGTACAAAATGGACAAACCCAACACTGGCGCTAAAGAGGGCATTGTGAAAGGACCACCGTGGTTCCCCTATATGCTAGGCACCTGAGAGAAGTTTCAGTTGGTTGAAATCTGCATCCTCACCACCAGATGCTGCCAGATCCTAAACACTGCACCTTTAAGCTCACAAATGTTTAGAATAAAGTCAAAACGTAGCAGTTTCACAGTTGGAAATTAGTGTAAAACAGTATATATATATATAATATCTACTTCTTTCAAGGTAAGCTAGTACACCGGTGCTTGTTGCTCACTCATTCATGAGTAACTACTAGGGAATGATTTCACCTCACCGTACATGACACACATTATTACAGATTACTGCAGATTTCCAGTGTTCAGGTTCTCATTTATAATTAATTAAAGCACTGACAGTTCGAACCCAGGTATACAGAACCTGCCACACATCAAAGATGTACAGGAAGTTACTTTGAGGTCCAGTTAATGAACCGGCCTTGACCATTTTAAATCATCTTACAGAAAACTGAATGGTTGTTGTTCTTTCTTCCATTTTCTGGGAATGTGTTTGTGTGTGTGTGTGTGTGTGTGTGTGTGTGTGTGTGTGTGGTGGACATTTGGCGGAGCAGTGCTTATCTTGCCATGTGTAGCTGTTCTGAGTGCCATCTCTGTCTAATGCATTATCCAAGCAGCCCTTCAGCCATTTGGTCTGGCCTCTCATTTGTGTGTGTGTGTGTGTGTGTGTGTGTTGTTTTTTCAATGTTCTTCATTTCTATCATCCCCCTCCTGTCTTCCACTGCCCTTTTCCTCCTCCGCGATATCTTTTTTCATACATTGTACTAATCAAAGGCTCCCTTTTTGGGTCTAGAGCAGTATTCAGAGAGGACACTGCAGCAGCAAGCTATCAGTTTGATTAGTGTAGTTTAATATGTACAGGAACACCACATTTACATCGTGTCACTCATTTATAGCTGACTGAGCTAGAATTATATGTCGTAATACAGTGGTGCAATCTCTTGTGCATATTTGGGTTCATAATTCAAATTTACATGATGGAGATCTTGAATTCATACCAAACTCTGGGTCTTATTTTGATCCAAGCAACCTGTAACAGCCAGTAAATGTTTTTGAAGTCTAGATCTTGATTGACCATTATCTTGTTACAATAACGTATTTACTGGGTTTTGTTTGACATACACAATACTATCCTTAACAGTGCAGTTCACAGTGTCAAACGATCAAGAGAAATCCCACAGTTTCTCTTTTACCCATATTATTTACCCATATTAAGTTTCAATAATCCTGATGAATTTGGTCAAATCTGGACTGATAAGCGCTTACATAAACTTGACTGATGGCATTCACCGTGATTTGTTATAAAATATGCTCATGAAGAAAACGTGATTTTTTTTAAACCTCTCTTTTCTTACAGTAAATATTTGGTAAACAATTAGGGAAACAGCTGAAATCTGTTTCAATCAAACATTTAACTGCATTATTTTATATTCCTAAATGTACATTTTCTCCTTAAATGGTTATAATACACACACACACACACACACACACACACACACACATATGTGTATTTACATATGTATTATGACAGCATATGTTTGGCTCACATGGACTTCCTGTTTTCCTCCCACTGAGCTGACAAGAGGAGGACAGCAAGCATGTTGCAGACATGTCTGTTGTATGTGCACAGAACAGGAGATGATCCTTTAACATGTCGTTTATTATCAGTCATTATAGTCTATTAGTAGGAATTGACTCCATCTACCTGCCGAGTTTGAAAAAGAACATCTCCATCTCAGACAGAGAGATAAAGAGAGAGCATGCCCTCACCCTGTCACGGATATAAACAATACAAGCAATCCCAGCTTAATATCATACTTCTTATTACACTGTTGATAGTACATCTCTGCTTTGAAATTGCTTTTATAGATTTATTACTTTTTGTTTCCCTCTGTGTGCCTGTGCATTTTGGTTAATATTTTTTCACAATGTAACCTTTCCCAATACAAGCCCAATCCAAATTCGTCTTGCCTTGTGGAGATTACAATTCTGAATCATCATAGCATAAACTGTAGAGCGTTATGGGCATGATGTACGTGATGTCTCCTATAGCTTTCTGGATTGATGTTTTATATACTAATAGCAACTAATAGATTTTTAAATTCAGTTCAATACAAGTTGAGTTTTCTTCATACAGGTTTCGACAGAAATTATGTAAAGTGTATTACTGTTTGCTCACACAGTCTGAAGCTGAGCCTTGCTCACCTGTGCGTGATCAGCACAGACGGGTTCAACAGATTAATCCATGTCCTTTGTCGAGTCCAGATCGACTCCAAACACCTCATTTTCATGTTGGTCTGCTTTTATCAGACTGGGCAGGTGGTGATCAAACCTGATTCTTACTTCCAGTGACACAAGTGTATGACGATACCCATGTCTGTAGTATTTATGGTCGAGGTAAATGTAGTCTGGCTGGATTAACATTGTATGCCCAAAGTTTCAGCATATAGCATGTGGCTATCAGGCAGTGGTCCAACCTCTCAGTTGAAAGCGACATTCTTACTATTGTACGGCAAAAATAAGTCAATTTAGGGCTGATTATCTGTTTGTTTAAGTGTATCAGTTTTACATGTTGGCTTTTGTGATTGTCTGGTTCTTGCAATCAAAAATGTTTTGCATAATTAAGTTACTTTATCACTAAATGAAGGCTGGTGCTAAAAAGTTATCATCACATGTTTATGGTGGATGTTTTTGTGATCGATGTAGAAGTGGTGTCTGAAGATGCTCACGAGGCATTTAACTAAATGTTATTTTGATTATCTCAAACAGGAAGTTTGCATGTATGTCCTTTTCATTCCTTCCTTATATACCCCAGATTATACTCTTAGGAAAACTGCTCCCCCTTCTTGCCCACTGCTGTGAAACTGCTGGTAAGAAGAATTGCCCAAATTGAAGAAAAACCAAAATCTTGAGTCCCATATAGTATTTTCCTTTATCCTGAACAGCAGTGTTAAAGGCCAAGTGCTGCCATTCAACAAAGACAGAGTTGCCTTTAAGCTTAAATCCCACAAGATGAGACATGTGAGAGAATAACAAAGCAGACATTTGTGTTTTGATGTGTTCTACATAGCAGTTGGTAATACATTATTGTGCCAGTGTCATGTCTGCCTCTGCATATACGAGGAGGACTTCTTTCTCTTGTAAATTGAAAGCACACTGCGCTCGTCCAGATGTAACGGGGCTGAATGGCCCAGACTAGATTCAGATTAACTGTAACAGTTAATGTGCATGCACAATACACCTAAATGTTTCTTCATGAGTTAATGGCTTTGCACATTATAAATAAATAAATATAATCTGTTGAATAAACTGATCCATAAGACAAAACTGCATTGATCTTTTGAAGACAGAAAATAAAAGAATATTTTTGTCATGAGGTTGAGAAACATTAGAATGTGATACAAAGGATGAGGCGTTGAACTTTGTAAATATATTTTTAATGCACTAATATTTCAGTTGCAAATTGCATACCTTTTGAGGAAATATTGTCCTTTTTGTTTTAATTTAGTGGTGATATTGTTTCCAATCCAGGAAATGTAATTGCTTATATTGCACAAAGGTCATAGAGAGGATATTGGATGAACATTTACTTTGCCCAGAATTTGCATCCTGCATCCTGCTTGTTGTAATGTTTAGGCAATTAAAAACGTCATTTTGGTTAAATATCTTTTCCTAATCTTAACCAAGTGCTTACCTAAACATAACCCTGTTTTTGTTGTGAGCTTTTTAAAGATTGTTCATTATAAATATTCATACATTAAATCTATAAATATTGTTATTTTTTAATGTGAACCAGTGACGGTCTTTTCAGTTGTCCGTCTCCGGTGTGATGATGCAAGAGAGGGGGGGATGCTGGGGGAGTGAGAGGAGAATGGCAAAGAGGCAGGCTGGGAAGATGGAGATAGAGTTGAAGACATGAGAGGTGTGGCGAAGAAAGGGATGAGAGGGGTAGAAGCCAGTAAGGAATAGGAAAGAGAGAGGGGGTGGGGGAGTCTGGTTTGAGCATGTGCTCACACACAGCCCTGTGTGTTGCCATGGTGCAGGCTCAGTCAGAGCTGCACAGTAGCTCTGCTGCTCACCTAGCTAATTACCCACAGACTGCAATGTTGATACGCAGAGAGCTTTGCAGATTACTGCACTGACACAAGGCACAATCTATTTATATGTAGGGAAATTTTAACTAAGATGACGACACCAACTAAAATGCATTCTGAAAATGTGCTGTAGGAATGTGGCCAGCAGCGTTCTCCAGCATTGTGATGGTGCTCTGCTGTGTCAACCATGCCACCTGTGTAAAGAGCTCTTCCAGCCCAGAGCTTCATTGTCCGTACAGTCGCTGCTTAGTGAGAGCCTGCAGATCCTGATCAGCCTGCTTATAAAACCCAATATGGGCCATTGTGGATTTATATTCACCATTAAAATTTCCAATTATGTAATCAGCCAAATCCAAGCCCTGCATATGCTCACTAGAATATCTCAGCAGGCAGGAACGGGGGACGTCTGAATCAGAGGAATGATGCAACTTCTGCCCATGCGTCTAGAATTCAAGAACGTGTCTTTTTGTGTAAACAAAGGTCTCGGGGTAGAAAACTATGCCTGTCATTCTTATTGCAATGATGTTTAGTTCAACCAGGTTCAATGATTATATGATCAAATATTACGTCAGTAGTGTTCATGTTTCCTTTTCGTTCCTCTGGAACAGTTTGACTAAATGATAAATGCAGACAAATCATATAATAAGCCATATTTCAATATAATCATGTTGTTTGTTTTATCTCAACAAAATAGATACATACTTGTTGATTAAATCATAAGAAATGGATAGTCACTGTGACGTCACCCAATTGTTTGCTGCCTTTTGCCGTCATCATCTTGTTTTTTTGCAACCAGCAGTGACACGGGAGGGTGGAGTTAAGTACAACCGAATGTTGATTCAGACATTTTTAGGTGACCAAAAGGTTACAATTAACTTTCATCTACTTAAAAAACACTGTGAAACTGTGTTAAAGTTGTAAGACGACAATGTAAACAACACTCAGGCCAGACAGGTAGCGACCTATCAATCACAAGGTAACCACGCCCTAAAGGCCTGCTTTATTGTGTATTTTACTCTCATTGGAACCATCATTTATGATTTTTGGTGAAGAATTGAAACTTGCGGTTGCGACCATAAATTCAATATTAATTGATGTGTACATCTATTGAGAAGTAGTATAATTTGACTACTATTTTACTTATGTATTGGCTTAATTTTTCAGAACCAGAAGTAGTAGTATGATCATATTACATTACGACTTAGTTTCTGTTTTGTTACAGAACTGCTAACACTCACAAAAGCTAAATGAATGCTGCAGCTCATGATTTTTATTAGAGCTGAAATTATTATTATCCACTGCTGCCTTCGACTTGTAATCGGAGCTCTGATTGGAGGTGAAGAGCTTCAGACCCATCAGCAGCAGCTCCGTATCCGGCCATGAGCAGAGTTTCACCTCCATGCTCCGCCGGTCCCCAGTGGGAGCCAACCCTTTATTAATATGTTGATTATTTTTGTGAGAAATCGTGACAGAAACCTAAAATTGACTATGATAAAACGGAAACAGGCAGAAATGATCACATTTGAAAAGTTGGAAGGAGCAGATTTGGGTCCAGGACTCACATGCTTCTCACAGTATTAACAACCCTAACCTCCCCACTATGTTGACTTCATCAGACATTGTTACAAATTGTTTTTCTGTCAATCAACTATACAAATACTGTTTATCTTACTGCATTCACTTTGTGTTGTTTAGTCCATATGTTTTGCCCACATATTCTGTCTGTTGTGTTCTGACAGCCAGCTTGTATGAAGCGTTTAATCACTTGAACCGCTGTTAAAAGCGTTCCAGCATAATGGTTTGAGTGTTTTAAGATCAGTGTTTGTGTTATCTCTTCAATGCAATAAGGCGACTGCTCTAATCACACCCGAGGTGGGCATAGACGAAGGGTAAACCTGGACCCTCGACAGGAGGCAGATTCATTTGGCAAAGTGCTAAAAACGTTAAGAACAATGCACTGGGGTTTATTTTCCCACTGCTGTTTGGCACTAAATACATCAGCATATGGATCCATGTGCTCACGTATTCATAACTATCACAGGGAAACTAGAGGCACGGCCCCTTGTTTCTGTTGCCTCGCCCGTTGTCCTACTTACTGTAATTCTTCATCACTTTCAACACCTACACATATTGTAAGCCAAAACTTAGGCAAGGGTAGTGAATGGAGATATGTGATTGCGTGGGCATTCCCGAGTGGAGCATATAGAGCAACCATGACTGGAGGATCTCTGCTGATGTATGTCGAGGCAGGCTCTGTCTTGGGAGCCCACTGGGAGGTGGGGACGAATGGTTTTAATTGGGACTCAAAGGTTATTGTTATTCACACTATAGTATTTTTTACAGTTCAGGTCAGAGTGCTCTGTATTTGTCGTCAGTAGCTGTCTCATGATTTTGATTTGTGAACCAGTATCAGACGAGGAGCCGTAGTTTCCATTCATCATTGTCCAAAATATAACAGTCACATTCAAAGAAAAATAAATACTATGCAATAAGTGAGTAAAGGCTTGGGGTTTAAAGGCCGTAAAAGGAAATGAGAGAAAAATCTCCTCTCATGTTTTTGCATCAGATGGTTTTAAGGACCATCGTGGCCTGAGGGGAGAGTGTTTGTTACATCGTTGGGTTCATGAAGCAGAATCACAGTCCAATGTTCCCAATTAAACAAAACGAAAAAGTCTAAAATTGGAAGGGACTAATTGCTGCTCAGAAGATTGTATTCTGGGGTGCTCAGGAAAGGATTGAGAGCAATGAAGGTGGCAAAAGTGAATCAACACAGAGTGAAACACAACAGAGAGCTCTCATTGTAAAAGTACGGAGCACTTTGGACAATCAGGTGTGTTTTCTGGTAATAAATTGTTCCAGATTGTTAATTTTTATGTGGATCCCTTTTAACTGCAGTCAGATACTTTTCCTAGTGATCCTGTAAGACCAAGACTGATGGAGGCAGTTTAACACCTTTTTAAAGGAATAGTTTGACATTTTGGGAAATTTGCTTTCTGGCAGAGAGTTGGATGAGAAGATCGATACCTTAGTGCAAAGACGGGAAATACCACCATCTCCTAAACTCATTAGTTATAATGTTGTATCATGTTTGTTTAATTCTTAAAAAAGCGTTGTTGCAGTTACAGTTAGGGGTTACAATGGGTTATATCCTTTGTACAGACTACACAAATGAAATATAATATTTTCGTGAGCTTTAGAGGTATTGAAAGGCGTATTTTTGTGGCCTTTAGACAAAGCAAGGCTTGCTGTTTCGCCTTGTTTCCAATCTTTATGCTAAAGTAAGCTAACTGTCCGTTGACTGTGGTATTCCTCATATTCCTCTCAGCTAAATCTCCAAATCGAATAATCTGACTTAATATCAATGTCTTGCTTCAAAACAATAATGTTTGCTTTGTCATTACACCAAAGAAAACCAATATAACAGAATAGTTCCATGTAAAATTCATGCCAAATTAAGACCGTTACCTCAGCAACACCATCAGCGTCTTCAAAGCATCTCACAGCATACACACTCAAACAGAATCATAACGATCCATCCAAACAATTGTCTCCCTCAATAATGACACCGCAGCAGAAGAATACACCCTTGTTGAATGAGGAGGGAACTTGACAGTGGTGAAGGTATCAAAATGGCAGCACTCACATGGGTGTGTGTGGCTGTGCGCTGTCACCGGCACTTACCGTAAGAGCCAAAACACCAGAGAGGCTAAACAAGCTAAGCAGCTCTCTCAGCTTAGCAACAAGGGGTAGCAACTAGTCAAGAGCGGTGAGGTAACATGCTGAGGTAGAGGAAGCTGTGGGGGCGGGATTATGTGAAGCATACTGATGACACTCACACATGACAGGCCTCGCCTCCACTAACTTTCAGTCTGACTCTTACTTTGGTAATGTGAGAACAGCCACTGATTTAAATTTTGGAAATCAATGAATAGATTAATCTGCAACAATTTCCGATGTAGTCATTAGTACACATGGCCACATATTGTATATAAATCAAAGTTAAAGCACCTGCACACAGAGACACGGCCGTGTTCAAACCTGATCAATTGTCAGCAGACGTGTAGAAGGCCTTCTCCAGCAACACTGTTATGAATATTCATTACACTAAGTACTTTTCCCTCCGTGGCTGCACTTGTGAAGGTCAAACTAGCCAGCCTCATTTGGAGCTGCTCAGCATGACAGAGAGGTAAGCTAGAGCCTGCTTTTGTAATATTACATAAAGATGAGGAGGGAGCGCTGCTGACAGCTGTGACGGGCTATTAATTATGGTTTCATGAATGTGCGTCTGCAATGTGTGTTGGGAAGGGGGGGGGGGCAACAGTCACAATGCTCAATCATAGCCATCAAATCAGAAAACTTTGAGCTTTAATGGGGCCGTTTTACGGGTGAACTAATTAATTTCCTTGTGGCTGCATATTGAAATGAATGCCTGAATTCAGCTGTTGTTGCAGCAGGAGAAGGGAGCAGTTGACCTTAACCGCTGTGGGATTCTCTTTATTACGTGTCGTTATTCCGCCTTTGTCTCTGACAAAGGCTGCAACATTGAGCTTCATCAACATTGGGAACGGCGTCCACCAGTAAAACATCGCTCACGATCACGTGAGCATCCCTCTCAGCTCCATCCATCTGTCGTTTCTTCTCTCACTTTGCCTCCCTCCTTTACTCTTCCCTCTGGCACAGAGGGGCCACAGCGTGAATGAGATGTTGGGTGCATGGTAATTGAGTAGATATTGATTGGACTGCAGCGTGGCCTACGAGAGGCCAATGAGAGCCAGGTGATCAGAGCAGCACCGCTGACTGCGTCTCTCATGCCACATTCTGCAGGAAAACATAAACGCAGTACCACTAGAGGCATCAGAGAACGAAGAAACATTACATTTTGTAGGTAACAACAGCACTCCTTGCCTTCCTATTTGGCTGCTGTTAGCTCTGACACAAGCCTCAGGAAGAGCTACCTTCAGCATTGGCTATATCATTTGACTGACCGGGTGCATCATCTGAGTGGGGCTGACTGTCATATTTCACTGCGATGTCACCACTGGAGACTGAGCTGCCATGTCGGTGTGCCTGGCCACCGAGGAACTGATGTGGAAATGTTATTGCCCTGTCAGCATGGCGTCGCCGTGCACATGCTGAACCCTCTTGTTCTTCCTTCCATTCTACCTGCGATGAAGGGGAGGGTTTAAAAAAAGTGATGCTGATCGGTGAAGAAGAAAGCCAGGGTTTAACTTTCCTAATGTGACATTATTGTTATCAGCAGACGAGGCGGGATGACGAGGATCAGGGGAGATGAGGGGATTGGATGGAGGGTACGAGCCAATGGGAGCCTTCCGGAGCAATGGCTCCCATTGGTCGATTTCTATGCAGGCCTACGGCTGATAGACTGAATGTATTTTTTTTCATTCCATATCATAGAACATAGCTTTAAGGAAATGTGCTCTTTTGCCTTCTTGCTTAGCATTCGCTTAGCAGAAAGAAGGGGAAGTTTCCGGCCTGTCTGTCCAAACGCAACAAAATCCTCCTCAAACAAACAGCCTTTACAATGTTAAATAGTGAACTTAGTTAGAAGAAGTGATTTTACTGCGTGTATAGTCAGAACCACGCTTTTCCCCCTGCTTCCAATTCTAATGCTAACCAAAGCTCACCAAATGCCAACATTTCTACCTTTTAATATATATATGAGCAGTATATCTGCCTAACAAACCATGAGCTATTCAATACAGTACGGTCAGATAAATGATGCATTTGTGTGTCAAATATGTAATAGAGATGTTTGATATTCATTCAAAGCTCTCCTCCTTACTCCATTGCAGCAATGACATCATTTTTTAACTGATTACATATGGATTTAAGGAGTGTGTGTTGTGTACTGTGTGTGTTGTGTACTGTGTGTGTGTGTGTGTGTGTGTGTGTGTGTGTGTGTGTGAGAGAGAGAGATGTGTACAGGCAGCACTGAAGGCAGTCAGGCACATCCCGCCCATGGCCAGGCATGTGTGAGCACAGAGCCACATAAACTGCAGCGAGAGCCCTGAGAGGTGAAGCAGAGGGGAGGTGGCTAAGCGAATTTGCCGGCCAATCCAGTCGAAGCACCGGTTGCCATGGGAACACATTGATTATTTAACAATTTGGACGACGCCTGTGCCCTGCACTTGCCAAGGTTCAGTGGGAGTCTCTGTGACTTTACTGTCCCGAGGGTCTGCAAACCAAGTATGTGTTGTGTGGTGCAATGCCACCGGGACATGATGCACATCCATCCGTAATGCTGAGAGACAAGAGACAGACACACACCATCTCAACTGACAGAAGAGCAAGATGATAGATTTATGAATAAGAAGCTATTAGGAACAGATGGATGGATGGGATGAGGGAGTGAGAGAAAAAAAAGAAAGAACTGTGGCGAGTGAATTTTCTTGTCTCCTGGTGGTCAGCGGGGACTTGTTGTAATGATTTCATGCTGTGGGAGCAGTCTGGACTCGTTGTCATTGTGTGTACATTAGGTATTTGTGTCCAGCTCACTTGCTTCCATGTCTCTGCCTTCGTGTACGGGTGTCCATATAGTGCCAAGGCTACTGCAACCCTGAACGCAGCATTGCAGGTGGGCAGAAGTAAAGAATAACTGTAAATGTCCTTAATGGCTAGTCCAGCTCAAGTCTTTGTCGATAACAAGTTTTTCATGTCTCTGATTTCGAATCATTATGGTATTTGAACATTTTCCTTTAAAAGCTGATGGTGTGTTTTTACTGAGCAGAGACCTTGTCCTTTCAATGCAGAGGCATTAGGATCACAATCTCACGCCATGTGGCCATGAACGGCCTCTACTCGTCTTTGGTTGTTCCAGGATTTTACTAAGTCACGGCCACAATTTTTGACCTCAAGTTTGCGTTTCCAGGCTCAGCACCATTCGTACTACACCAAATATGCAACCTTTTGCTGCCTCGCCTATTGGATCTCTATGAGTTATCTGACCCATATTCACCTGCAACACACTGACAGACATTTCCATCCCCTTCTGGGTTGACATCACCTCTGGGATCTTCAACCAAAGTATGTAAAATACGAAGATTGTAAAAGTAATGGTGGTGATCAGATCGTGTGGTTGTTAATGAGCTGTCTTCTTCCTGTGGGCAGCAGGTTAGTATCGAGGTAATAGCAGGTTACCAGCAATTGCAAGGAGGGAGGGGTAATCCAGTCTAATCCGAGTTACCTGAGTAAATTGCTAAATGTTAAACAAACTTATGTAGAGATTACTCATGTTGAGATTATCTTCCATTATTCCTTTTTGTTTGCTTGTTATGTGAGATTCAGATCGAGGGATTACGCAGCAATCCCAGGCCAGGATAATACTGCTGTTTTCTACAACTGATGGGTTTATTGTCTTTCAGATGGACTTGTAGGTTCAGTGATCTCATTGGGCGGCATTGGCCCACTATGATACTTATGATGAGCACTGCAGGAATTGTATTGTAACAGGTGTGTTTTGTCACATGTGGCCTCAGTAGTGGATTCAATAGCTTAGTCTGTCAGTCACCAAAGGACAATAGTAAGCGATGTATTCCCCTGTGTTGCCCCTAGGCTGTGTTTCATCACTTCTTGCTGTATGTGCTTTGGTCTCATTCACAATAGACTGTCACTAACATGGCTGCTGTGGGCGTTGCACTCATCATACAGATGTTTTCAATATTAAACCCTCGGCTGGATTTAGGGCATATGTTAAGAGTCGGGGTCTAAGATAAAGGGGGAAAAAGCACAAAGCATTCATGAGAAATGTGCAAGCACAAGCACAGACGTGAGCATCTGTTAGTCCATATGCAGATTACAACGGAGGCCTGATTGTGCTGACTGGAAGGGAGGGGGGTCGTTGCAGCCACAGCTGTCCAGAGTCATAGCACATCACCACCAAGTGGAGCGGGTCAAATCTACAGCTCCTGTTATCTGGAGAGCAACCTTCATTACCAGGGAACTCACTCAATGAGAAGTGTGACGAATGGGAGAAATGAAATGACATCTGCACACAGCTTGTGATGTGACAAACGAGGGTCAGATCTTTTTAAGAATGTGTTTTAGTCTTCTGTCTTGTGTTACAGCCTCATGCAACTTGATCGAAAACACTTCGGTGCCTTTTACATATTGATCTAAAAGCCATTTTTAAACACGTACACATCCGGTAGAGGATAACAACGTGATGCACAATATTGTGGATGCTACCGCTTTAATATATTTTTAATTTACCATAATGGGAAATTTTGGAATTCACTGAGCAGGACTGTGTTTTGGATTTTCATATGATCAATGTGATGAAATAGCTTAATTTGTTTAATTTGCCAAAGACAGCAATCCAATCTTTTTTTTTTTTAAACCACAAAACAGTTTTTGAACCAATAAATATTGCAAATGTAAAAATTAGGAATACTATTAAAGAGGACTGTGTCTATTGTGCTCATCTCAAAGTGTCTATTGTGATATACAGTAGTACATTTTCTGGAAATTCAGTTGAGAATTGTACATGCATAATTAAAATAACTGGATGGAACTGAGCACAGGGTTATATCGTACACTTGGTTCTCGTGAAACAAATACCCCAATATCAATATATATAAATACTGGGCACACCCCTGGAGCTTCTGAAACACTTTAAAATTCTTTTGTTATAATTAATATCATGAAAGTACCATGTACAACCATTCTTTCTTCGTTTTATTAAGAAAAGGCTATCAATAAACTGAAAATTATCCTTAAAGTCCAAGATAAAATGTAATCTTCTGTCACTATATAATATAATGTTGATTAATCGTCCATGTATGTACTTTTAATGTTGTCCTCCAAGGCTGTCAAACAGATATCACTGCAGGCATAAACACAATATACAAGCAAATGGCACACTAATTCAGTATTAATATGTAGTATGTGGTGAATCAAGTGGAAGATCAAGATCAGCTGCTTGGACACAGGCACTATCTGTAAATATTAACAGCTGAGAGGGTGAGATTGGGTGGGGTGGGGGAGGGAAAGGGGTAAGATAGACAGCTCGTGATTTTCTCCTCAATGTCGGACCTCAGGAAGTGTAAGGTCCCCTAGCAGCGCCGTCAGCATCCCCTCACCCACACAGCTCAATCAAATCAATAAATAAAGACAGCCAGTGTGCTGAACTAGAAGATGGCCATCAAGCTGCTCCTAAACCAACCGCCGTCTCTTCCTTCACTCGTCTGCTTCACTGTTTCCTCTCTGGCAGCTTTCCTCCGAGGTCTCAGCTTCTTCGGTCGCTATGCAGGCCTCGGATGGAAAAAAAGAAACACCAGGTGGCACAATAGAGCTGAGCTGGAAAGTTAATTGAAATGTGAAATCTAATATGTAGCACATGTAATTGGGTTCAACCGAGTCTTAAAATTGGCTGCTGTTACTATGCATCAATATGTAGCCAATAGTTCATCTGCATGTTTCATTTGACCCTTTTCATGCGGCCAAAGAAAACAAACAGAGAGCAATTGTGTTTCTGTGGAATAGTATTCATGCAACAGATTCAAAAGCATTTAGGATCACGCAAATTCTCAGCTGATGTCCATATTAATTATATGTTTTTAGTTGACAACTTTTACAACTATTAAGTGGTAAAAGAAAGATCAGAAGCCTGCCTTTAAACAATCATTATTGATAGTAATCATTTTTTCCAATTAGTCAATTATTTTTTGAAGAAAGCAGTGATTACACACAAAATCCCAGATGCTATGACGTCTTCAGATGTTTTGTCAAAGCAAGTTATAAATCCAAAATATTCAACTCACTGTGGTACAAAACCGAGAAAAGCAGCACATTTCTCAAAAACACAATTTTCTTGCCCTTTCCCTTTAGCATTGAATACAACAATAAGATTGGGACTATAATAATGACTGATAATGACTCAACAATTATGATAACTGTTTCAACCTTATTTGACAGAATTTAACCTATATCTGAGCTGTGACTAATTTTTCATTTTTATTAACTGATTAATCTATAAAAATATCAGAAAAAAAGTGAAAAATGCCCAGCAAGAATTTCCCAGGAGCTCAACATGACATCTTTACATAGTTTGCTTTGTTCAACGAATGTTCCAAACAGAAACATTTGTTCAATTTACTTTCATATCAATCAATGAAAAGCCTTATATTTGAGACACAGGGACTAGTAAATGTTTTGAATTTATTCTTGGTAAATGGCTTGAACCATTAATGGCTTATCAAAAAGTGTTGTTGAATAATTCTCCGTAATTCTCTGTGTAATCGATTAATAAACTAATAATTTTAGCATTAAACATTAAAAAGAATCCCGATCCCCTAAATTATACAAAAAGATAATTTAGACATTGCTTTCATCCCTCTAATATCCGTACTGTATTACGGTGGCTACTATGGTTACTGAGCCACTAAATCATGCATTTTGTATGCGATACTACATGTGTTATTTCTGTGTGAAATCAAAGTGGAAAGGATGTGTGGGATAAATGTGTTATCCCAACGGCTGGCACAACAAGCCGGTTTCTTTTATGACATGACCGCAGGACGTCCGACTGTGACGGTTAATAAGCAGCGGTCTCTCCATCCCAGTCCTCATTCTCAGTCCTCACACCTTTCCGACACACACACACACAGT
This sequence comes from Chelidonichthys spinosus, assembly GCA_029853015.1. Taxonomy (NCBI): domain Eukaryota; kingdom Metazoa; phylum Chordata; class Actinopteri; order Perciformes; family Triglidae; genus Chelidonichthys; species Chelidonichthys spinosus. Next base: position 12,723,936 of record CM056823.1, on the reverse strand, counting down.
CTCATCCCCAAGGAGATTCACCGACTGTTCCCATGGCATCCGTTCACTTCGCTCCCAAGTGATAGTGTGTGTACTGCATTGTGTCTGTGTGCTGCCAGCCTCACACGCTGAGATAATGTGTATCTTTTCATATTCACAGGCCAACCCTCCCCCCATCATCGTCAACGCAGACTCACTAGATGCAGGCCCTTATGTAAGTATCTGTTCTCTCTCTTTCTCTCTGTACAGTATATATTCTCATTCACGCTCCCTCTGTGTCGACGCATGAGCGTGTGTGTGTGTGTGTGTGTGTGTGTGTGTGTGTGTGTGTGTGTGAAACGGCCTCCTCCTGGTAGAAACATGCTGTTTGCCATGTGGACCGACAACCATTATCCTTTTGACCCTGCGTGTTTGTGGTGAAAGTGCATTCTGCGGTTGCACATTTAGTCTCACATTGCATATGCATTTTAAGAAAGGAAGAGACTTTTGATTGCAACAAATCAGAAATCCATGGTGATATTTTTATTTGGTAAAACAATCTGCTGAATGTATCTCCTGTATATTTGAGCAACAATCAGTTCACTGTGTTCAGTTTGTACATAAGTCTTTAGCCGAGACATTTGCATGCTTCTCTTTTTTTCGTACTTTTATTTTTAGAAAATGACATAATTCAGGCTCAATGATGTAACTAACCATTACGCTTTTTGTTTTGACAGGTAAATGGCAGTGATGGGATGTACAAATATGAAGAGATAATTTTAGAGAGGGTGAGCTTTACCATTTGCTTGTTTATTTCTTTCCACAATGCACACGTTCATCTTTAATGCATTTTCTGCATGATGGATGGATTTCCCCCCACTAGGTGGTAGTAAGCAGCTCAGTCCTCACTCATAGAGCTTCAAGAATATGAAAACCAAATAAAAATCTTAGTGAGTGTATATTTATTAGAATCATACATGAAACTGTGTGTTTGTGAAGTTAAAGCTGTATGAGTATGAGCACAGAATAATGCCAGTTAGGCATAGCTTTTTTACATAATCCTGATGCACATGTCATAAGCAGACGCCAGAAATGTAAAGTGCTCTCCTGTTCAATTGTTCAGCAGGCACCACTGCACTTGTCAGTGGCGGTTTAGCTTGTAGTGGCACAGCTTTATTTTTCTACTCTCATTATTCCACCCACATATAAATGCACACAATCTCTATGCCCCCTTCTGTTCTAAATGGCATTTCTGCATATGGATTGCAAAGTCACCCTTTAAAAGGACTGTGCGTATGTAACATTTGGGTGGTAAGGCCAGCATAGTCCTCTCTGCTCCAGAGCAGCACACTGGGAGGCCTCAGCCTCCCTCTGTCCTAATTTGTTGCGACTGTTGCTCATTAATTATAGAAAATAATAAAGTGAAGTCTTTTCTCAGCTGTCTTGTTTGCTGCCTGTCTCTGTGGCCACAGCTGTCAGATGCAGCAGTGCGCCTGGACCCGCTGGATCCAAAAGGGCCCTCTGTCATTTCAGAGAGAGGAAAGACGGGAGCCGGTAGTGTCCATCTCCTGCAGAGAGTGAGAAGCTGTGTATCATGCAATAGAAATGACGCTTCTCAGCTCATCTTTACTTTAGATCATAAATCCACTTTTCTATGAACACACAGCATTCGTAACCTTGATGCCTCTCTGTGGGATGATGAGATAAGCGTGACATTTTGAATGAAGTGCCCTCTTCTAATGAAATACATGGCGTTCTCATTTGTCACGTGCACGCACAGACGCACACATACGTGTCCATGAAAGTGGACATCAGAACATGCCTGGTGAAATCCCTGGAGCGGATTGCATCTATCACATGCTCCTCTGAGATACCAATACACTTAAGAGCCACATTGCACTGACCCTGAGCCCACATTGGATCCCCCCACTTACAGCTAAGTGTTTGCGCATGTGTTTTATGGTACCTCACTGAAAATGCCAATCATAACCTGTCTGCAGGGGAACTCTGGCCTGGGCTTTAGCATTGCTGGAGGAATAGACAATCCCCACATTCCTGATGATCCAGGGATTTTCATCACCAAGATTATCCCTGGAGGAGCAGCCGCTATGGATGGAAGGCTGGGGTAAGTTCCCCTCCTCATTATTAATCAATGAATCAAACTTGAGTTAGTTAGTGCAGTTCAAAGTGCTTCACAGATGCTGACAAGCCGAAATGTGGACCATGAAAACAACAGAAAATACTAAATTCATCAATTTGAAAATTTAAGACCAATGCACACCATACAATAAAATAATAAAACAATGTCAAATACTATGCGATACTACACCCCCTCGCCCTTTTCTTTCCTTCTCCTCTTTTCAAGCCCCTCTGCACCTTCTGTCCTCCCACTAGTCGAACCTCCCTACTCTCTTCTATAAAACTCACCACCACTATGTCCTGCCACGCAGTCCTGAGCTTCTACAGCCCTCTGCCCCCAGGCTCTGTGTGTTTCCTCAAATTTATGATTCACTGGAAGACCAAAGCCGGAAACATGCAAAAGTTATATGGAGTGCTTTTTTTATGATTGCATTGGCCATGCTAGGGTCGCTCCCTGCCTTTGTGCATTTATTTGTTCACTGACCGGGTGGTGTGAGTGATGTATATTATATCAGATGTATTCTATATATATATTTTCCTTTTGCAGGGTGAATGACTGCGTGCTACGTGTGAACGATGTGGACGTGTCTGAGGTGGTTCATAGTCGGGCAGTGGAAGCCCTGAAGGAGGCGGGGCCAGTGGTTCGGCTGCTGGTCCGACGGAGGCAGGCACCACCCGAGACGATTCTGGAAGTCAACCTGCTGAAAGGGCCCAAAGGTCAGAGACACATCCCACTTATCACACACTAAGATAGAAATATATATCCTTGTCCCACCAGCTTCTTGAAGATGAATGCAATAATGCTGAATGACAAGTACACCGTTTTTAGATTGAAGACTTTTTGTAGATAAAGGTGTGGTGTCAGCTGACTTTTGCGGGATAATGGGTATTCAATTTGGAAGCACAAGAATTACAAGAAGTGAAGTATTCAGCATAGAGGAGGCAGCCCTGGACATGTCACATATATAAAAATGTTAAAAATGTCAGAGGTGATTCTATGTATACCTATAGATGTATCTAACTGTGTATTACTCAACCAGGTCTTGGATTCAGCATCGCCGGAGGGATCGGCAACCAACATATCCCGGGAGATAACAGCATCTATATCACCAAGATCATAGAAGGAGGCGCTGCCCAAAAAGATGGACGGCTGCAGACTGGAGACCGCCTGTTAGCGGTAAGAGCCTTCCCTCTGACTCAGTCACATATATTGAGTTTTCAAATCAAGAATAACTTATTTTAAATGCTCAGTGGCAAGTAAAAAAAATTCTGCTATAGTTGCTATAATGCTTCAGTTGCGAAAATATGTGATCTTTGTAGATGATTGATTGTTTATGATACACAAGTACGCTAATCTTATTAAGCTAAACGAGAAAGAAAACACACATCGGCTTCATCACTTTGTGCATGATCAATAATCTACCATTTGGACCATGAGGTGTGACAATAGAAATGCCCATTGGCATAAGTGTAAGAATTTGCATTTGTTTCAGGCTGTATCGCTGAGCTCCCATTCATAAAATATGCATTTTGAGACTTGGTCATATACATTAAATATGTTATACAGGCCCTTCCAGTGCATTGGCTTATAATAAAGCATAAATACGAAGATGAAAACATGACAGTTGATCAAATTATAGTAAAATACAAATACACCATTGTGGCGGTCAAATGTAAGTTCATATACAGATCTCTAGATACTGGAGAGGCATTTGGCAGTCCTACTATATGTTGAAAAAATGCTAACTGTAACATTTGCAAGTTTACAGTATGTTCACACGTACTGTCCTGCAAGTTGTTGTTTTTTTACAAAGAGCTTGTCACTAGATATAATCTATGAGGTGTTGAGAAAGTTTTGACTGACAGCATATTAAGAGACGAACTGCAGAAATCCACATCATCTTGAGAACCTCTACCTACTGTTTTTGACCTCTGTTAACACTACGCAGCACACCAACCTTACCGTTGAGATGAGAGAAGTTATGATTCATTATTGTGTTGGCTGGTGTGATGACGGCTGCGGTGCAGCAAAGACACGAGGTGTTCAAGTGTTTTATACAACACTTTCTCTTTTCACGACAATCGTCGCATTCAGGTGAACAACATTGTGCTACAGGACGTGCGTCATGAGGAGGCAGTGGCGGCGCTGAAGAACACCTCTGATATGGTTTACCTCAAGGTGGCCAAGCCGGGACCCGTGCACCTCAATGACATGTACGCCCCTCCAGACTACTCCAGCAGTACGTATCTACCTCTTCTCATGCCCTGGTGCAAATACTAATCACACACTCCAAGTCACAAACTACATGTTATTTGGACTAAAGGCGGGTCCACGCCGGACCGACTGCCCGATTCGCGTCGGTAAATGACGGCGGGCTACTTAACATGGCAGACTCGAACAACGACATGGGCGGTTCACTCCTACGGGACTACAGCCGACGCCATACGTTCCGCGCTTGCGCGAGATGTAATGTCTCCAAAACAACAGGCGGCGCTAATCTGTATTGTGGGCCAAAAACACGAAAACCGGAAGTAGGCGGTCCTCTCTAGACCACCTTCTTCGATTCCACTGGTTATCTGGTATGTTTACCATCGTCACTTCCGGGCTTCACTGATTCACTAGTCAAGCTGCTAGCCTCCACCAATCAGAATGGTAAAAGAGTGACCGCCTCGAATGGCGGATTACACATTTGAATCGGCTGAAATGAACGCCGACGTGGGCCGATTCGAGCGACCACACCAAGCAGACTCATGTCACGGACGCCGACTCTGTCAAAGACGCCGATTTTCGGTCCGGTGTGGGCCCGCCTTAATCCGTAAACAGCCAGCCTACATAACTGAGCAGGTTCATTTATGTAAAAAGTTTGTGGTAAAGGAAAGGGTGATTTATAAGTCAAGGTCCATGTTAGAGCATTTTGCAATGGGAATTGTCTTTTTATCTTTATGAGAGATGTTGAATTTTAGTGTTGGATCACTGTTCTCTACCCAAAACTACTAAGAACAGACACCCACATGAATGTAGTGAATGCACACACACACACACACACACACACACAATTCTACCCACAGCAACGCAGCAAGCGCAGTTCTCTGCCTCCCACTGAGTGTGGATGGTTTCTCACATCCCACCTGCTCATGAGAACCCACGATCTTGAGCTGCAGCTTCTTACATTTCCACAGAACAGTGATTTAGTGTTAGAGGGGGGCTATTTTTTGTATGTTTTAAATGTTTGCAGTTAGTGTTGGAGGGTTTAAGCAAACCCTTGATGCAGATTTAACCCCACTCTGACAGTATAACCCATGGTCAGATCATCTGGAGTTGAAACGCTTGTGTTATCATGCTCAGCTGCCTCCATCAAGAATGTAAAGGGGGAAAAAAAATGTTTTTATGTTTGTGATCTCTCTTTTGCATGAAAATATCCCAAATTTCCACTCTGGTTGATAAGAGGAATGGCAGATTTCAATCATCAGGTCTAGATTATTGAAACATCTCAGACGGAGAACTAAAACAAAAGAGATGACTTGCGTGTACAAAAAACCCAATTTCCTAAAGATAATTTACATTCTTTAAGGGGAAATTCAGGTTTCATGCAACCGTGGCCCTATTTTTGTAGTTTTGGCCACCATTCCTATTGCTTATAATCACCAAGTTAATTATGTAGATCTGGGAAAGCAGAGACCTAGCTAAACAGAGGGAAATAAACATGAAGGAAAATCACATACACCCATTTTTTCTAGTTGTTCTGGTCCTCCAAATAAAGTCATTAAGATAATCTGGCTAAAGTGTTTCCTCATTTCCAGGTGGTCTGCGTATAATGCAGTGTTGCTGTTGTGTCTGTGTTGTAATCATTCTTTCTTTCTCCCTATTGGCCTGGCCCTCCCTCCAGCCTTCCCAACCATGGTGGACAACCACGTCAGCCACAACTACATGGCAGCAATGGAGCCCAAGCCAGTGTACCCGCCGCCCCAGGTCACCCCGTCCAGGTACTCGCCAGTTCCCCGCCACATGCTCGGGGAGGAAGACTTCACAAGGTAGGTTACAGACCGGTTCCTCCATGAATGACTCCCCTCTCATACATTACACTCATATAGGCTCTGTGAGTGTAAATGCGAACGATCATAATGTATACAGCAGATTGCTTGTGGGCATCTACTAAAGGCGTTTTTGCTGTTGTCGTAGTAAGTGAAGACAAATTGCTGTGGAGCTTAATCGTGTAATATTAAATGACTCACTCTAGGAATTATTATTTTGTTTGCATGGGTTTGCCTCTTTGCCTCTCTTTTGTTGTGGTTTTAAAGGTGTTGTCATGGTGTGGTTTATTTTAAAGTGTACATGTGCGTACAGCAATTTAAATTGCCCTTATGAAGCGTTTTGTGAAGCAAAACAATGTTTTGTTTACAATTTTCAGCTCGTCAGTGCCCTGGTGGTGCATACTGTATTATAGCTTGACAGTGTGTGGTGGATGTGTGCTGACCAAATATTTTGCAGAGAGGCCTCTTGTCACTTCTTGTACTTGTTATGACTGTGCTTTAACCTTTGACCTCCTATCCAAGTACTGGATCAGAAGTAGCATTCATAGAGGCTTGATTGGAGTGCCCCACAAGGCCTTGAGTCATCTTAACCCACAGCTCGGGGGGAGGATGCTGTATTCCCCCTGTGTGTGCGCGTGACTGCATGCAGGCGTTTATGTGTGTCTGTGTGTTGTGGAGTAAGTGTGTTACTAGAGGAGTGTCCGTTATGTGGCCCTGTAATGTCCTTGTATGAGCTGTCTACATGACTTGTATGTGCATTTGTCGCATCTTTGTTGGTGTGTGTGCTTTATTTGTGTCCTACACTTGTCCCGTTCACTGTGATTCCTGTACCCCACAGCAGGGCTGAACCTATTTACAGTGTCATCCACAAACCTGGGGACATCAAGGTGCCCCAGGCCCTCTACAGAGGCTTCTGTCCTTCCCCTGCTCCCTTGTGCCAAGGTCCACTCCCCTTCTCTGGCAGGTACTAACCTAGTCCATCATGCCTTGCTTTAGCTAACCCTCCTCTGTATAGTTTAGCATCTGGATCTGGCATCAGACAGGAGTAGAGCCAAAGAGGGACTACTGCCTCACTAGTAGTATGTTGCACCACATTTGGCCACAAATTACACAAGCAGAAGAAATAGACCGAGGAGAAAGATGGCAACGGACTTCTTTTAGCTTTCTGTCTTTGTGTTTGCATGTAAATGTTTCCTCACCTTACGTCTTTACCGCTTCGTAAGCTGTTACTTTAAGTATCTTGCTGCTTTTTATGTTTGTATGACATACACAGTATATGACTCTTATCACGCTCACATGAATTGTACTGACAATCTAAATACTGTAAAAGCAAACTGATTGTAGAGCTAAAAAAAATAGCTTATTATTTCTTGCCCTCATTGTGTTTGTTTGGATTTGGCTCTACTTTTCATCATTCCAAAGGTCTGCCCCTTAGACGTTATTCTCCATCAGTTATTGACTTATCTGTTCTCATCTATGAATCTTAAACAATAGGGCCCTGTTTATCTCAGTTTAAAATAGAGTTGTACCTGCTCTTCACAAACACATCTCCACGGGAGCGCAGCCGAAAGGGCTTCACGCTCCCACAAGCTGCTCAATTCCATCTGTCAGGAGGCTTCGACAAAACTAAGCCTCTATCTCGGGCCAAGCTACTTTCACTTACTGCTTTGGACAATAATATACATGATATTTATGGCAGTGTGTTTGGCATTACCAAATGTGCAAACGTCCTCCTGTTTGTTGATTTAGTTTCACTTATTTGTTTCTCTTATTTATTGCATTACATCCAACGTCTTTCTCATTGTGCTTCTACTCATGGATGAATGCTCTGGTGATTTTGGGTGTGAACCATCGCTTTTGTGTAATGTAAGTGTTGAACAGAGCTTATATCATTGCTGTGTATTGTTGCCAACATGTCTTTTCCGTGTGTGCGTGTGTGTGTGTGGGTGTGTGTGTGTCTGAGATTATGGTTTTGTTGTTTGGCTGTAGGTGAAGGCAGGTTGTTAGTACAGGAGGATGGGAGGGTTGACGGGAGCCACCCAACACAAATATTCTGCTTTGCAGCATTGGAATGTTTTGCCTGCTGCTCTATGTATGTAAATATAAACACAGAGCCTTGCTGTTACCATAAATGTAACGGGGGAGTAAGAGCCTGATCCGGTACGGGCCGGCAGACCAGTAGCAGCAGACAGTCCTGCAGCTGTCATGATTCATCTGCACACTGGGAAAACCAGGCCATGCACTCAGGTCTTACCCTTCTCTTCACCAATGGTGCCAGCACCGATCACACACACACGCTAAACACTGAGACATTTGCTCATAATGTGCTGACACATAGGAGCACACACGCAGATGCGCACGCTTTAGGTGCAATGCACAATTATCACACGGACACATACCTGTGGGTATACATCCAGCACACCAGACAACGGGTAAATCAGCGGTGCAAATTAAAACAGCCTGCATACTGTGACCATGAGTGCACCTGTTTGCCCCGAGTGGGTTTGTACGTCATGTCCGCTGCATAATCAGAAAAGAGTGTCTCGGAGGATATTATGGCCCGACAACCGACTTGATCCCAATCTCATAAGATGAGCATCCTGCTCCATCACACTGACAGACAGTTAGCAGACACCTCCCTCCAGCTCCAGCAGCCTCCCCATTGGCTCCAACCAGAGGGGTTATTTTAGATGGATGCTGTAGTAAGCGCAGGCTACCGCAGAAGTGGAGCAGGCTGATTGTGAGGAATGAGTCAGTGCTTGTATCGGCCCTCTGCCCATCTGCACATCCCCCTCAGTGGTGTCATCACAGACACGTCCTCCCCCTTCTCCATCTCATATTACCCCCTTCTTCTGGAGATATGTCAGTACTGTACATCCCCGTCTCCACTCAGTAAAAGATAAAACCTCTGTGTTCAAATATGCATGTTTGTATGTAAACATACTTGTGGGCAGTGTTTACAGTATGCACAAATACTAAACAAGCAGCTCTCCTCTGCTGGTCCTATCAGCGCTGTAGTTGTCGGATACACACGACAATGATTTTAGTACGGCTTTGTTCAGACACAGCTTACGTAAATACAGAAGCCTGTGGACTGCAGCAGCAGGTGAGCTAATCAGTAACTTTATGTGTCTCTCACACAAACACAAACCTTTGACTGACCAGCGCAAGAATTGAGTCATCAATAACGAGGAATGCTTCTACCCTTTATTACGCAGTTTTAAAAGCTGCAACAGCAAGAAAACGATACAGCAGAGCACCCATCTTACATGTTAAGCATTCATCGCTCCAATTTTATTGTTAGTCAGGATGAAAGACATGAAATATGTTAAACTGTCTATCACCTTAGCAGTGAATAAATTCCCCCTATGTCAAAAGAGAGGAAAATAGCAGGGCATGAAGGAGAGGCAGCCACAGAAAATCTATGGTTGAAATTTAAGTAGCGAAAAGGAAGACGGAGACAAAGCAGCATTTTAATTTGATCAGTATGCGCCTCTATTCATAAGCTGATGTGATCCATTCGGGGGAAAGGGAGAGATAAAGTGCTGCGAGAGGTAGTGTCTGTCTCTGGAAAATGGCGTCCATCTGCAGTGTCCACCATTAATCAGCCAAGCAGAGCCAATTACTGGGCTGAGTCCAGGGCAGCATGACCCGCTGAACCCTGCAGCCCAGATATCCATTCACAGCTTTAGGATTTTCCTGCGGCCGCCTGAGCCAAAAAACCCTGAAGCATACAGGGAAAATATTGCAGAGGGAGGGGGAGAAGGTTTTGAATTAGAGAAAAGAGTCACGGGAGAAATGGCTCGGCAAAGAGAAAGGGTTTTTACCGCTCAGTAACTGTTTACATTCCTGGCATGGATGAAAAGGCAAAGGGGGGATGGGAGGGGAGGCAGGTCTTATGATAGGGGGGGAGGCCTTGATCCCTGTATTTAAAACTGTAGGAATTCACTCCTATTTTCCATGAGAATGGTCTGGCGATTCACATTCTATGGACAAACGGTGCATGCAGAAACACACACATGCAAACCGCACTGATGGTAAGATAATCACACTTTTGCACAGTAGTCTGCACATTACTTTCCAGTGAGCTTCCAGGTCATAGTACATGGGGATGTGAAATCAAAGGCCCAAAGTTGTGAAAGCCAGTTCAGGAGCTACTCAGTTTGTTTACACTCTGACAAATTAACAAGTAGCTTCGGAGAATCTGTCTGCCTATTCTCCAGGGCTGACAGACAGGAATGCTGGTTTGTTCTCTTGGAGGGAGGTGGAGTGCTGAGGGGGTGGCTGGACCCAAAGCAGCATCAGAGCAGGGACGAGGGGACAGCACAGTGTGAGAGAGAATCAAACTTGGATAACCTCCAGTCCGACACATCTGCCAAGTCCTGATGCTCTTGATGTAATGCAGTCCTGCTTTTTTTCCAGATGTGACTGAGGGGGGATTTTGACATCTTGTAGAACTAAACGAAGATGATTTGCATGGGAGCGTTAGGGTTAAGCGTTAAGTCTTGCATTGCTGGTGATGATGGCGAGAGAGAGTGTCTGTGACATCCCAAAGAGGAGCTGCTTCCCATCACGGCACACAAGAATGAGATAGGGAACACCAGGCCCTGATACGCAGGAGCTTCTAAAATTGCAACCCCTCTCTCAGTGGAGGGAAGAAATGTCGAGGAGTTGGAGCCATGTGCCATAGCCACCATGTTCACAGTCAACATCTCATCTTCCATGTCGCTGGTGAGGAGCCTACCTCAACGCACTGTTAGGAAATGCTCTTTCAGAAGCAAGCACCATTCCCGGACCATAAGGTAACCATGGAGATCTGTGTGCCTCATTGTGATGGGAGGAAAAGCGCATGATGGAAAGCAAGGTTATTTTAAACTTGACTTGTTTGAAGGCAAGTCAATCATATCGAATCTGTCCCTGGTTCTGCCTTGTAGAAACACTATTTGTTAGGAATCCTACATAACCTGACTCACTATGTTGCTATTGATCTTATTTAGTGGTCTTAGAAAATATTAAGTTCACTTAATTCCAAATGAATACACTCTCGCAGTCTGGTTAAACTTCCTGAAGTCTTTCTGTAGGCACCGTTTTACCATTTTGGACTTCCTGATGCTCTTAATTTCTTTTAGTGGAGTAATCAACGCTTTTAGTTTTTCCACTCAGCCCTCTGTATGATCCTGGGAGTCTGGAATGCTGCCTCGGCTGCCATCGATGGGGAAAATGATCTTAACGGCGCGCAGCCATTAGGGACCACGTAGGAATTGTTCCTGTAGACTTTAGGCTGAGGCTGAGTACTGCAAGAGTAGACCACTAATAAGAACCATGCAGTGTTTTCTATTAAGACTGGAAACTGTGTGTGTCTCTGTGTGTGCCTGAGCCTACATACGTGTGTGTGGGTATGTTTATGTGTGTATTTGTACATCAAGTGTGTGTGCATGTACGTGTGTGTGTGTGTGTGTGTGTGAGGCCATGGCTGGGCTCCTGACAGTGTGTGTTTGCACACGTGTGAAGTGTGTTCTCAGAGGGCTCTTGCTGGACCATAGCAGTGGTTTAGCCTCTCTAGCATCTTAAAACTGAGGCAGTCTGAATAGCCTGCTGGAGGATGAGTCATAGTGGCTGAAGCTAAAGCAGAGTGGGCCTGTCATGCAGGAGGTGGCTCCTTGTGTCTGCGTACATTAATATGTGGGTGTTTAAATGTGTACACGTGTGTACATTTCCACGAGATTGCCAGGCAAAGAAGGGGGAGTCCTATAGCCAGGAGATAACGTGCATCCAGTTATGTTGCTGCTTGTTTTATTGCATTCATTATATATATTGCAAAACTGTTTGCAGTGTTATCAGTGTTATCCACATTATCTTTATTAGCATTATGATTACTATATGATTACTACATGGTTAATCATTGTGTTCTACTGGTGAGTGGTCCTGCAGATTACTCATTTCAATGTTCTCTTTAAAGTACTCACTTTCAAATATATAGAGTGTATCTACAAAAAGATCTGCAGGCCTACGGCTTGCATCACTCGACATTTTGGGATCATACACAAGATGGCTATTGTTTGAAACAGCCTCTGTGTGTGCCTCTTGATGCTGTTTCTATTTCAGTTTTGGTCATATCTCGCTCTCTCTCTCTTCGGCCCATCTCCTCTATGCTCACTTTCCTGCCCTTCACCCTGACGATGTCACTCTGTTTGGCAGGGAGCCGAGGAAGGTGTTGCTGCACAAGGGCTCCACAGGCCTGGGCTTCAATATCGTTGGCGGGGAGGATGGAGAAGGCATATTCGTTTCGTTCATCTTGGCAGGAGGGCCGGCTGACCTGAGTGGCGAGCTGAGGAGGGGCGACCGGATTCTCTCGGTCAGTAGCTCAACCTCAAACTTTCTGTGTGCCCATAACATCAACTGTAACAAGTTTGAGGCAGCTCAGCCAACTCCTGTTGTCAGAATAATGATGACAGAATTAAGGTAGCCTAGTGTTTTGAAAGCCAGCAAACATCTGCCGTGCTGAAATGTCCTTGAGCAAGACATTAAAACCACAACAACTCCAAGGGAGCTCAGCTGTGCTCTGCCAGACAATATCATGTTATGAATCAATAAAGTATCCAATTAATTACACATTTAAATCCCAAGACTTGAATTACATTAGTCTTAACCTTTCCAGAACTGCTTTAAATATATGCATGCTTTATTTCAATGCTGCTTGTCATAGTAAAATACACTGAGACACATTCTATAAAAAATAAATGTCTTGACAGCTACATTGTGTGTGATTGTGCAGGCTATTCACAATAACAATTATTCATTATCTTTGAGGTAAAGTCATATAATTTAATACATACTGATAATCTGGTCACATTTATTGTTAGGCTTTTACGCATTGAGGGGAGATCTGTCAGATCTTCATGGGCTTAAACTATCCAGTTTGAAGATTAACTCTGCTCCATCCAGCCAGACGTGTTTCCACAGATCTCTACAATTAGACAAGTGACACACCTTTAGGATCTAATCTGGGTTTTCTTGCTGAAATATTTTGCTGTCTGCCTTGTTTGTTGCAGGTGAATGGAGTGAATCTAAGGAATGCCACACATGAGCAGGCGGCTGCAGCATTGAAGAGAGCTGGACAGACGGTCACCATCATAGCTCAGTACAGGCCTGAAGGTGAGACCATACTCTCTCATATATCACACATAAATATTTCATGGTACTAATGTGTGATACATGGTACAGTTGTGATGGGCTGTATTGGAAAGAGATAGCATCAAACAGCCAGATGTCCACAAAATGTACAGATTACTAAAACAAACTGACAAAACAGTCTCCGGGTCTGCAGTTGCCCAATTTGGCTAGTTGCTAATCCAGCCTTTTGCTTGAGGATATTAAAGGGACACTACGCTGATGAAGTTTAAATTGATTTAATCCTAGTCACAACTGTCAGACATAATCTTTGTCAGTGAATTTATTACCTAGATTATATCATCAGGGTAATCTCAACAGAACACCTGCATCATAATCTAGAGTCCTGATGTTTAAAGGAATAGTTTGATATTTTGGTAAAACAGAGTTGGATGAGAACATGTGTAGCACTCTCGTGTCTGCATGGTAAATATGAAGGCACGCTTCAACTTCACATTGACAACAAGATTCCAGGAAATAGTCTGGCAATAGTCCGATTTTGTACGGATTAAACAAACAAGATGGCATGTGTTAAATTTAGAGGTGCTCTGAATTTTTGTTGTATTTTTTGTTCTTTGAACAGAGTCAGGCTTCCTGTTTACCCCTTTTTCAATCTTCGTGCTATGCTAAGATAAAATAAGCTAACCGACTGCTGGAGGAAGCTACACTGATAACAACCCTCTCTTCTCCCCCCCAAGTAAATTAGTACATTTCCCAAAATGCATAACTACCGGTATTCCTTTAAAAGACGGTGCCCATGTCGTGTTGCATTGTGGGAAATGTAGGACACTTTTGCTTAAGCTTATTAGCTCGTACTAGGCAATAGAAGTCAGTCTATTTTTGCCTTTAATTGAAGCAGCTTCTCAGACGTTAACGTTGCAATGAAACATTAGACCCCCTGGGTTCGGCGGTCGATGCTGCTCAGCGCCGGAGCCGCGGATGAGTTCAGCGCTGTAGGAAGTATTCAGGTTGAGGGGCGGCACTTGTGTTAGCGGGCTGAAGTGCTGAGCCGAGGCGGGCAAACCAGCCGCTGTTGTCCTTCCTGTTCAAACTCCAAGCCGCGCTGTTCCCGTGACACGGACCCGGACAGCGACGGAGAGCGGAAACTAACCGGGAAGTACGAGCTACGACACCAGGGAACAGCTTAAACTGGTTTAAACTAAAGGTTGAAGACGGGCAGAAAAAGAAACTTCCAACTGTTATCTGTCTACCAGCCTGTGCGGATGGGGGATGGGCTCCGCTACAACAGCAGCAGAGCAGAAGCCGCATGAACTCCCGAATGACTGGGTGAAGAAACCGGCGAAATAATAGCCACCGTTTGGTTTAACTGAGGTGAGACGAGGACGAAACATTAAAATATTCAAATACTGAAACAGGGAGAAACCGTGTGAGGTAACAGGTTTATCTGAACTGCTAGCATACCGGGATAGGTCGTTGCTCGTCCTAGCCGTAACCTGTAGTTCTACTCCTGTAACGTTGGTACAGTATGAAAAGTGAGTCCCCCTCATGTCTGAGACAGTAACAGTTATGGCAACACGGGCTTGTTTTAATAAGGCTTGAAATTATTACTGTGGGATATGCGATAGCCTCACCCTACTGTACTTCATACACCAACTTCTAGGGAGAGCTCCTGCCATTACCTGGTTGGCTTTTGTGGCTGTATTTGTTATTTCTCTATTTAATGTCCTACTCGAGGTTGAACTAGTTTAATGTTGTATTTTTTATTCAGTCGGATTGATTCAGGCGCTCTAAATAGCTGCGATACTGTTCTTATGTAACCTAAGCCTTTAGGTGGGGACACAGAGGTGTGTTCAAACAGGTGTTTGTCAGCCTATTGGTGGGTTTTAACATGATCTCACCTGTGAAGTCACCTCTTCACGTTTACATTATATCTGTATGCTAACACCAGACTGAGGGAGGCTTGGACCACAAGTCATTTTTAATGCTAAAGCAGAATGTATTCATTGTTAGCTTGTAAGTCATTTTCTAATTCAAACATGGTTTGACAAAATGGCACAACTCTTTCTTTGTAATAGTACATTTTGGATTGGCCATGCATTATGGCTACTGGCAACTGCATTTTTCACAATGTTTTCGTAATTCTTTCACGTGTACTTCAGCATGCTGTGGTAACGCTGTAACAAGGATATTGTTAGCTTTAGATCTAGGCTGAGATCTCAGGTTGGACTATGACAGGAATGTGAAGGAGCATAAGTTGTAGCATGTGCTCACTCCGTATTCCACTCTCTCTGAAAAAAACGCCTTAAATGTCCAATAGATCTCGTCATTGTGAAATATAGGTGGAACAGGATTGGTGAATTGGCACGGGCTACGCGAAAGACGGACACAGGCTGAGATTAAAACTGACAGAATGGCGGTATAGATTTTCCTTCTGCTACAAAATACTGATTACAATGCTTCATTCTTGCCTATGTGAGTTCATGTTGTTTCGCATGCCAGACCAATCAGGCAGCATCTTGAATAATGATGTGGTTCATTGAAGGGAACCTTTGTTTTCCATACCAAATCATGCTTTCAGCTCTGCGCCCCCTTTGTAACCCAGTAAAGGACACTTATCTGTTTGTGTACAAAGCCTAACTACTCAAAACGCACCAGATAAGTGCTGGCAAATGATTGACTTCCTGCATCCTCTCTGCTGACCTGAGATCTGTCTCCAGTAATGTTGCTGGCATCTGAAAGCGGTGCGACATGTCGTTCATTTGAGTTTGGAGCAGGAGGAACCCCCAGTGAGGAAGTGGAGGGTGAATGCTGGTTTCTGCAGGGCAAACTGCCTAGAGAGTATTCTCAGGGGCTGAGGCCCGGTTGTATACAGACCTCTGATGGAAGGCCAGCAACGAAGACTACAAGGAGCCCCAAAAGAGCACACAGGCTGCAGCAGGAGGCCACCGTCACTCTCAGTGGCAAACTGGAGCATCACCAAGTCTTGAACTCGTATTCAGCTGGGAGGAATAGAAGTGAGGGGTTTATATCCACATGCTGCCTTGCCTCACTATCAAGGAGTGTAATTACACAAAAATCTTTGAATGTAGGAAATGGGAGGAGGGCAGCGGAGGAAATGTTAAACTCAATGGCCTCTCATCAAACTCACACCAGTCTGCATTACAGAAGTTTGTAGAAATAGTAAAGCCAGGGTCTACATGTTCCTCCTGCAGTATATTATTGGGGGTGTGCGTCTGCATTGGCTGCACTATCCCTGAGAACATAACACACTCTCACATTACAAGTACATGCCTGGTGTGTTGCATAACTGGATCAAAAGAGAAGCGACCATCCCCCAAAATAAAAAAGCTGTAAGACTAATGAGGACATGCAGTGGGAGTGAGAGATACAGAATAGTCCCAGTTTCTATTAGCTGTCTTTTCTTCCTGTGGGTCGCTCCTAAAAATAAGGGCTAGCTACTTCTTGTGTATTAAGTGCTTTAAGGGACAGAGTTTTAGCAATAATTATTGTGGACTCCTGTTTCATGGCATTTCAGCGGCGGCGTAGTGAGTTGTGATGTTAATGAATAATTGATGCTGGGTTGATCACTGTAAAGAGTTGGATTAGTCGAGAATGTATTAATAGACATTGCAAATATGACTCATTCTTTACCAGGTAATGAAATTATGTTCTCATAAAAGAAACATTTTTTCTACTTAAAATTAATTAAACTTAAGCATTTGCCTCTGTAGGTTACACCTTAATGTTGATTCAAGGACTTAAGATTTGAGTATGCAATGCATTAGATATCCAATACAAGTGCAGGATTATGTTTTTTTGTCTCTTCAGTTTTGTTTGGCCATTTGTTACATAATAGTGTATAATTGCTGAGTGGGAGCAGCAATTTGGCAATACTTTTTTTGGATCATTTTTATTTTGTGACTCAAATACTTTACAGGTTAGTATTATTTTGTTTGTTTTCTGAGTGGAAGATGGATTGGATTATACGGCAATAATATTGTCAACTTAACAATTTCCATGAAGTAAAAAGATGTATTTAAAAAGACAATTTAAGCTATTATTTATTTTTATTAGATACCCGATAGTAACTAGAACAAGGACAACTACAAGGAATTGGATACAAGAAAGGTATCAGGCCGGATGCGAACCAAAGACTCTTAAACATTAATCAATTACTGATCATTCATTTGTTCAGCAATCAGTCAAAGAAATGCTTAAACTTGGATCCCATTTTTGAGTGATCTGAAGACCGAATGCTGCAGTTACAGTTTTGACTTGGCTTTGTATTAGTTCTGATTTCCTCACAATCCAGGCACACTTCTGAAAGATTTATTTCCATTACTGTTACTCTGTGTGCTTGATATCTGAGGTGGAGCAAACGGTCGATACAGAACTTAGGTTTCAGTGTGATGCATCGTTCCTCCCGTGGCACAGTTACAGTGCCCATTCTCCAGTATCACAGTGCTTTCTGTTTAAATACTGGGAGGATCCTTCCTTTTTTGTTTAACAGGTTTTATGTCATCTGACTTTATAATTACTGGAACGCAAAGCACGTCATTTAAAAGGAAGTACGTGTGGCACATTGATTAGAGTTTAATGTGTGCGCTTCCCTACTCTGATACACAGTTATTGTGGTGTACTAAACATAGATGTGTTGCTGAATTTTCTCTGGTGACGTTATTAACAAGGAGGTGCGGCAGCAATTTATGATTTAGCTTATGATTCCCACCCCAACTCCCAACAGAGGCTTAAAGCTGGTTGTAGATCAGTGCTCCTCCTGCTCTCCTTGCATGGCCACAGTGTTAGATTAATCATTTGGACGTTAGGAATGTGAACAAGCAAAGCGTTTTGCTCTTCCACCTGTGCTACCCATAGTGCTATCTCACCGGCATAGCTCTCGGTCAGCCCTTCAGGTTAGTGTTTTTTGTGAAGCAGGGCATTAATGAT
Organism: Chelidonichthys spinosus; assembly: GCA_029853015.1. Lineage (NCBI taxonomy): Eukaryota > Metazoa > Chordata > Actinopteri > Perciformes > Triglidae > Chelidonichthys > Chelidonichthys spinosus. The sequence goes on along the minus strand of CM056823.1, from coordinate 12,705,729 downwards.
GTTCTCTCGCCTTAGCTTCTCTGTGTCTTGTCCCTAAAGCCCCTCCTCCTAAGCTACCATTCACTCCCGTCTCCTGTGCCTGAGAGCCAAGTGGACTAGTCTGAATGGCTGTTTCCTCATTTGCTGTCCCTGTTCTAGGAGTGCTAGGACGTTGCTCTTGGTTACAGGCAGTCAGGCGGTGTCTGGTTACCTCACCTTGCAGCGTCGCCCTGTTGTATTGTTAACCCTTTGAGCAGAGGCCAGGGTGGAGAGCTGGCACGGGGCCCAGGGCAGGATGTGTGTTCACTTTGATTCCTTTAGGTTTCAGCAGGGGGTTAGGGCCAGTAACCTGAAGCTTGTTTTTGCACCTGCCCAGAATATTCCGGGAGCTTGGACTTGAACTTCAGCTAAATCATCTTTGTAGGCATGGGTGTTTGTTTTTCAAGTCTACTTGTGAGCTTGTTCGACAGAATCTGGACTTTGATCCCTGCGTGTTCATGTTACAGGAAGTGTTGTCTGCTATGGATGATTAAACTGTAAGGTAGGAGTCGACCCCTGAAGTCAAGGCAGTAAAAGAGATATGTGGAATAAATGTGGGCGATATTCTCTCACACTCTTTTTATTATAGTCTTATTATGATCAAGACATAGATATGTTGTGTCATTAGCGCAATAGGGCACAATACTGGGTTCCATTAACAATGTGATTCTCGTTCATCATATACAGCTTGAATACATTATACATGAAAAATTAACACAAATTAATTCTAACAAATTTCTTTCTGCAGCAGTATAAATAATATTTTAACATATGACAAAGGAAGTTGCTTACACTTTTTTGTAGTCTGTCTCCTTTGTGTCATCACATGAGCAACCTAGCCTACTTGTCTTTCTAGCTGCATCTGCCGGTCTGTTTATCCTGCAGTGTGGTTCTGTGGCGTAGCTTGTTCCAGTAGCCTCGTCACAGAGCTCGCTGTGCAACGGTGGCCTAATGAGAGCATTCTTAATGAGGAGGTCCAGGTGGATTCATATATCATCCCTGTGCTCCTGAGCCGCAACTGGATTTACACACCTATGACAAATGGTCATGCATTTGAAAGTGTTGGAGGCCTTCCTTTTTTTTAACCACACTAAAGAGCCCATGTTGAACTTAATTAATCTGTGTAATTAATTACCTGACATGAGACATTACTGGACGTGTTAGGCAGATCTGTGATAAACCATCTGTTCCTGGGGTCATTAATCAGCCTAAGGATTCGCCGAACCTTTCTTCTATTCACTCCAGCTCACTGCAGTGCTAGCTGAGACAGAGATCTCCCAACTGTTTTCCAGTGAAACAAGAGAGCGGGATCCAACACACTTGTGGCCTCTTTCTTAGAGATGTTCAATACCTCTTTTGCTTTGGGTGTACTTTAAAGCCCTAAGGGGTAGTATATGCTCAAATGACACAGTTTATGTTGTTTGTTCCCTCCAATGCAGAGTATAGTCGCTTTGAGTCCAAGATCCACGACCTGAGGGAGCAGATGATGAACAGCAGCATGAGCTCAGGATCAGGCTCCCTGCGCACCAGTGAGAAACGCTCCCTCTATGTCAGGTAAATCTGTAACACACAAAAGCACACACACAGTCATGCTTGTACTCACAACATGATATTCTAAGGTCTGTAGTCACAAAAACCATTCTTGCATAATAAACCTCTACCTGCCGGTGAGTAAGAATAAAGCCTGAAAGCACATGCCGCCAAAAAGCAGCCACACTGTCAGCATGACGTATCATGACGTAAAACATGATTCTTCACACTGAAGTTTTTGTAGGGAAGCATTTAATTTAGGTTATTGGGTTGAGTTCATCAACATCATGAATTAAATAGACGGGAAACCCCTGTTGTTGTTTTGATGCCACACATGACATTGACTCTACTTTGTGTTAGGTAGATTGACAGTGGGGCTTTTCGAAGTGACCTGTGTTATGACACTTTAGGCTGGTTGCCAAACTGGATTGAGGCTCATTCAGAAATTAAAACAGGTGGCATCCTTCTGCTCACATAAAAGCAGCAAGTCACGAAGGACTCACAGGGGTCAAGGTGAAAGGACTGTGTGATGTAACTCCACAGTCCAAGTACTTCACCATATTTCTACTGAAGCACTAATGCGCTTCACTTAACCTAAGCCTGATAGCTACATTACTAAATTGATTTAGCATAAGTTCAACAGCAAGGACCTTACTCTGATTTATCAAAACCTGCACACCCACTATAGAGAGAGTGTTACCCATCTGACTCATGCCGTCTTATAGATGGTTCCTATGAGGCATGTAGAGCCTAGCCTGTTTCAGTGTGGCTGACTAAGCCTGCAGTTATGTTGGAAAAGCTGTCTAGCTACCCGGCTGATGTAGGAGCTGTCCATGTCCTCCCAGCCCAGCCTCAGGAATGTGGAGGCGTTAAGCCTGTAAGGTGTTCTCAAAAAAAAAAAGAGAGAGTGTCACATGCTTGCATTCTGAAACGCTCTGTAAGTGTGCCACGGTGCTATAAAATGGTTATGCTAGGATTTCTTCGACCTGTGTTTAAAGTGCGATTGTTAGACCTGGGCTGATAATTGTGTTGTTGAAATATCGTACGATCTATGGAAATTACCTTGATCCTTTTTTTGCTGACCTCGACATTACCTATTGTTCATAAGTGCGTGTTTGTTTATATAAGATTGTCACTGACATTTTGGCCAACATGATGCCAAAATAAATGACAGGTTTTTCCCTTTGATTGTAAGAATCTGCTCAAATCCAGACATTGGAGCCAAGGGTTCGTTTTATTTATCGTCTTTGTTAAGTATTTCAATATTTTTTCACATTCCATTTCCATGGCCTGAATTTTCTTAAGACTTAATAGGGATGTAGTTCTAGTAATTTTTAGTACTTTCCAATACCTGGTACTGATATGAGTACTCATAAATACCATTACAGTTCTAACGATAACTTTTAAAACATGTTTTTTTTTCATCAGATGTCCCTCACATTCTGACTGTAATTAAATATACAACATGATACTGTTGCTGACTTAATTACATTCAACTTTGAGTTTTCCTGATACAAACAGAATAGCAGTAGGGATGTAAATAATTCTCTTTTTAATGGTGCTATCAATTAAAACGGTTAAAAGAAATGTAAAAAAGCGATGCAAAATTGAGAGGAGCGGCTGTCATTTAAAGGAGAATTGTGCTCGACTTCCTTTAAAAAGTGGGCTTCAGCCGGAGCAACCGCTGTTTGCCCCTTTTACGTTAAATCATCAGCTGGCTGACGAGCAAGGAAGTTGCTCTTTTAAAGGGTGTACTTGCAATGTTTTGCTATGATATTATAATTATCAGTGAATTGTTCATTGAAAATGACAATAACAGCATTTATGGTCATTATTTCTAGGACAATATATCAGCCAACAAAAGTACACAGATAATCTTCCACAAGACAGTTTCAGCAGTTGTTTACTTATTGCCAGCTGCAGTTTCCGTTGGCAGGAATACCTGAGCCAAAATCTTTAACTGGGATTGTTGTATTTTGGCTACAACATATCTGTCCACTGAACCATGGTATATGGCCTGTGGATTAACTGTACGCTTGTAGGTCAAGTGAAGTAAAAACCTGTGAAACGGGTATTAAAACCTTTTATAAATGACTGTGGGTTTACCTGTTTGACAAGATAATGATGTACTCAGGCAGACAATAAACAGTGAATGTCGGTAGTGGAAAGTATGTGGCAACTGCAGTTAGAAATGTCAAGTGGAAATGCATGAATGGCATAACCTGACCTGCCAGATGGTTTGCTACACTGAACCATTTGAGAAACCGTCATCAGACCTCTTCCCTCCTCTGCAGCTCAACGGTGTTGGTGAGAACAAAGCTGTTAATCAGAAGAGTATTTTTAAATTTTCTGATTGTTTCACGTGATTATGTTCTAAAGCACAAATAGACACATCCACACCTCTTTGCTCACTTCATCTTGCCGTGGCCTGTGAGGTCTGTGAGCCTTGGGGGAGGGACGTTGATTGGCTGGATTTTGTTGCAGATCTCCATGACAAAGCAGCAGTATTTGATTTGGGAATGAGAATGGGCTGCACACACCCTACTTGTTGGCTAGGAGTTACTCCCCCATGAGGGCAGGGTCTCTGCAGATAGAGGCAATCATAATTGATGATTAAGAGCTGCTATTTTTCTGTATCAATTTATTACATTGTGTGTCTGGGACTTCCACAACATGTACAAAGCAGTAATAGTGTTTATTACGGCCATGAATGATGACACTATATTGGTGTAAATGCAGCCCGTGCCGATCGGATTTCTCTCTCACCCCGACTGCAGTACGTCTCTGATCCCAAACTGCTCGTCGATCGCTCGCCACAATCCCTGCTTTTGTGCCAACTGTGGAGTAATTTGATCTTGGTGGATCTGGAATCTCTTCACACAAATTAAAGATAAAAGGAAAGGAGGATTGTAACCAGAGCCTTTGTTTTTGCAGAGCTTTGTTTGACTACGATCGAACGAGGGACAGCTGCCTGCCCAGCCAAGGCCTGAGCTTCTCATATGGGGATATCCTCCATGTCATAAATGCTTCTGATGATGAGTGGTGGCAGGCGAGGTTGGTCACACCACATGGAGAGAGTGAGCAGATTGGGGTCATTCCAAGCAAGAAAAGGTACACTCACTCTGCGAAAGCCAGACAAAGCTAATACGACTACTACCATTCATGCCCAGACTAAATGTATTTCCCTCCCACCCCAGAGTCGAGAAGAAAGAGCGGGCCAGGTTAAAAACAGTCAAGTTCCACGCCAGGACCGGCATGATTGAGTCCAACAGGGTAAGTGTAGAGGGCCAGCTGCTCGTTGCCCTGGTGCCAGAGAGGCTGTCTTCAGAGCTGCTGCTGGGCTCCCAGGGAGATGTCCTACTTCCCCCTGAGTGTGGGAAAGAGACCAGCACCTGCTCACTGAAGCGAGCACAAATATCTCACTATATAGATATCACAGAAGCTCCATGGAGATGAGGTTCCCGTAACCTCCACAGCTCATGCACTCAGTGATATTAAGAAATGTGCACTTACAAAATGTCTGACGTTTGTCAGCGGCTAATCTGTCAGATGTGATTTGCAGAAGTATAAATCAGCTGTAATGTTGTGTCTGTATCATCATATAATGCAAGCAGATTTAATTTAATGAAAAAGGAACATGTTTAAGTTGGTAAACGGAAGCCTGTTTCCTTCACATTGATATGCCATTCATTTTCACCCATTACCTGCTTCTCATTTTCATTATTTGAAGTGTCTGGTTTGTTTACATTTCATTTGTTTTTGCATGGGTGTCCAGTACCCTCATTGAAACCCATTCTGTTTTTGTTTTCACCCTCTCATCGCCCCCCCCCTCCCCCCCTTCTCACCCACACATCGACAAGCAGCCAGTCAAAGTAAAGCGCAAAAAAAGCTTCAACCTCTCACGCAAGTTCCCGTTTTACAAGAGCAAGGAGAATATTGTGCAGGAGTTGGAGTCTGAACGTGAGTACCAGCTGTGTGATCAGGGGGGTGGTGTGGTTTCCGTCCTATCCCCTTCATGCTTTAGTTCTGTCTCTCAACCTCCATCTTTTCACTCACCTTCAGGGATGGTTTGTGTGATGGCACCACTCTCATCCCTTTCTCTGTCCCAGAGAGATGCCCCACAAGCCGGCATCAGGCTGGAGATGTGGGGTTCTTTCTGGTGTGTTTGTGCATCTGTCCATGGGCTCCAGAGGAGTGTGTGCTGCCAGCCAGCTGTGTGTTTTTGTGCGTGCTTGGCTGCATTAACACACAGGCCTCCTAACACTGTGATGCTACTCCTCGTATAAGTCCTGATCAATTCTCCAGTCAGTCACTGACCCACAACAGGAAGAATCTCATTAACTGGACTGAAGCTTTAACACTTAACAGGTCAAAATCCCATTTTAATGGGATTGGGTTTGTGTAATTGAAAGGCAGTGGCTTACTATGAACAAAATGGGGCTCAGGCTTAATGAGTACAGCACAGCGCCATGTGTCAGTGGACCTGGCCAGCACTACAACGGCACTCCTCTCCCTCTCTGCCCCAACTCTCACTAACCTCTTCTTCTTCCTGTCTGCTCTCTTCTCTTGGTTTCTGCTCTCACCTGTCGGGACATCTAGGACTTCCCAGGGTTAAGCGATGACTTTTATGGATCAAAGAGTTTGAGTAAGTGTGTGGTTGTACTGTGTCAAGCAGCTGTCCCCTGAGCTCAGAGAAAAATGCTTTGTCACTGCAGACCCAGGTGGGAATGCTAAACCACACACATTTAGTTTAGAGTGACCCACACACAGATCTACGCAACAACACACACACACACACACACACACACACTTTCAGATTCACAGTACATATAAAATATGCATTCCCAAGGGTGGGTGAGTGAGTGTTACTCTCATCCTGAATGTCTCATGGGCTCTGTACAATAAATGTTTAGCAGAGTTTGTCAGATAAGGTCACACAGAGCTGGAATCTATCTGTCACCATCAGTGTTGCTAAGCCTGGTTGGCAACGCTTTTCCCCTCCTGTCTCCGAGTCGGCCAACTCCTGCTTCCCGCATGTGGACGGTGTAATGCCTGTATGTTTTCTTAATCTTTTCCCCTGATATGAGATCCGCTGCCACAGGCCCACATCTAGCAATAGGAAACATTGGCCGGGGAATAGTTGGTCATTTGGGATATTGTCACAGGAAACACTTAATTTCCTATTGCTTGCACCTAAAACCACTTCCCTAATATTGCTAGAGCATGACTGCTGCACCAAACAAGCCTTCTCCTTTCTTTATCCCCCCTTTTAATGCCCTAGATGTTTCAAAACAGGATTTCCCCCCCCAAGGCTGTTGAGGCAGGTGAAATAAATTTTCACCCATTTAGAGAATATATTTGAATGAAACTGTTTTTTGTTCACAATCTACATCATGCTCTTCTGTGATTTTGCAGAATGTCTGACATCCAACACGAGTGACAGTGAAAGCAGTTCGAGTGAGTCACCTTAATTTCTCATGCTTTTTGTTTTACATTGCCCACATAGATGAATGAGTTAGAGAGATGAAAGTTAATATTCTGATGATTTAGTTTTGTGTTATTACAGAGGGCCAGGAGGATACGATTCTCTCCTATGAGCCAGTCATTCGACAGGAAAGTGAGTAAATCACTTCTTACACAAATGACAAACTTATAGCACAAGTCAAACCACATTGAAGGTTCCTACATGTATCCTCACCTTCTTCTTCTCCAATGCAGTCCACTACACAAGGCCTGTGATCATACTTGGCCCAATGAAGGACAGAGTAAATGACGACCTCATCTCTGAGTTTCCCCACAAGTTTGGCTCCTGTGTACCCCGTGAGTTAACAGCAACAGATGGATCCAGACAGTACAACCAAACATCACAGCAGTGATTCAAAATATACTTTTTTTCCCCATCCCGCTCTGCAGATACGACCCGTCCGAGGCGAGAGAACGAGATGGACGGCCAGGACTACCACTTTGTGGGCTCGCGAGAGCAAATGGAGAAAGACATCCAGGATAATAAGTTCATTGAAGCTGGCCAGTTCAATGAGAACCTCTATGGGACGAGCATTTTGTCTGTCAGAACTGTGGCTGAGCGGGTAAGCTTCTTATTTGGGTTGACACGTTAGGTTTCCTGCTAAATTAATCAATAATTAGTTTGCACCACTCTTTATTACAAGAACCATAATCAATCATTCATGAATTTGGGACCTACTAAAATTGAAAAAAGTGTTTTTTCTTCCTTTTTTTTAAACAAAATGTATCTCAACCTACCAGCAGGGGAAACACTGCATTCTGGATGTGTCGGGGAATGCCATAAAACGACTGCAGCAAGCACAACTTTATCCGATTGCCATCTTTATTAAACCAAAATCCATTGAAGCCCTAATGTAAGTTTGAGTGATTTGACATACCGTATGTCAGATATGAGTGAATGTTTGTGACCCTTACAACTGATAGTTTTCTCTTCCAGGGAAATGAATAAGAGGCAGACGTACGAGCAGGCTAATAAAGTCTTTGACAAGGCGGTCAAGCTGGAGCAAGATTTTGGGGAGTTTTTCACAGGTTTGTCTCGCTGCCTTTTTGCTTTGGGCCATTTATAAATATTTGTATTTGTAGTATTAGTAATGACTTGGGCCATAGCTCATGTTTAAAATAATAATAACATTCAATCCATCAATTTTCTTGATTCATTGGTTATAAAAGTAAATTAAAGAAAAACCCAGAGATTTTCAGTTTAGTGACATCTGTCACAGAAGACGACAAGTAAAACTAGTTGTTCAAAAATTCATTGATTTGAAATGGGCAGACTAATTTGCTGTCGATCAATTACCTGATTAATCGACTAATCATTCCAGTTCAATTTATTTGGTTTTACAATTTTTTTGAATGTCAAAATAAGAGAAGGTTTCTTATACTATTCCCTATTTTCAATCAACAGTCTTAAACTGAAAAATATATCATTTCTAATTCTAGCTGTTCAGTATTTTTTGCATGTCTATTCATTCTTTTATGGCTAGTATTTTGGCACAGTTGCAGACAAGATTAGACATCACTAATTAGTGTTTCCCCTGGATTCATTCTGCGGGAGGGTCAGACAGTCTGACCGATCAGACTTTTAGGTCCAGATATGACACCAATGTTTGAATAATAGGCTGTATGCCTCGCTGTGTGGAAGTGGCTGTGATCATTCTTTTATGCATAAGGCAACATCAGGCTTGAATTTAATTGTTCATTTCTTATTCAACATTGTAAAAACAAATATAGGCAATAAATACAGAGCTATAAATTTATTGAATTGTTACTTATTTATTGGCCCACCTTCACCGATATCCGATCCAGCTATTTGAGTCAATATGGGGCCGATATAAGAAATCGGTATCGGTACATCTCTATTCTGCGGTCGCACGATCATTAATATCCTCTGCTCTCGTGTTTCACCGAGTGTCGGGCTTAGCCTCTCCGCACACACTTGGAGTGGAGCAGCAGAGATCCCGGTGAAGTGAAGGCGTCGTTGTCGGCAATGGTTACAAAGCATTTCAAAAAAACATTTCACTTGAAAAAAACTCTTTGTTGCCCGCCTGAGCACACAAAGGGAGGCACGCTGGCAGTGACGGGTTCTGTTCATTTAAGGAAGATGATTTAACAAGTAGACGGAAAAATTGAAACCAATGAGTCACTATATTCAGATTGTTTTTTCTCTATTTAGTCTACTTCTATTGAGTATGGGGGCTCAATAGACGCTTTGGATGCAAAACAGATTTCTAATGCAAAAACACAGAAAATTGTCCTCCCATTTCATGTACAAATATGTCTTATATTATTTTGTTTAGCTTTTGCTCAAATCTGATGAATTGATGATCAAAATTGTTGCAAATCCATTGTTTGGACTTCAGTTTTGATGCAACCAACATGTATCTGCCTTTGTGTCTCTAGCTATTGTACAGGGTGACTCACTAGAGGAGATCTACAACAAAATCAAGCTCATCATCGAGGAGCAGTCTGGTCCCTATATCTGGATCCCCTCCTCAGAGAAGCTCTGAGCTTCATGCCGTCCCCTCTGCATCGGTGCAGAGCTCCCCTCCTGCCTCCCAGAGACCCCACCCAAACCCAAATAGCCCCCCTCTTCACCTCCTTTTTGCAGATATGTTTCATATCAAGTTTTAGTGTCATCATTATGTTACTCTCTAAATGAAAAAGAAGTCTTATCACCATTACTGTGACTGTGCACACCCCTGCATGAGTTTCTCAACAAATCCATTCAAGACTGGAAATGCCATTCCAAAGGATTTTGTCAAATGAAAACAAAAGGGAAAAGGAATAAATCCTTTTTGTGAACTGGGACTGACTGAAGATCAGAATGTTACAGAAATCTGGAGAGAAGAGTTGGGATTCAAAAAGAAGTTGCAGGGAAACAGAGACAAATCATACCAAGTTGGAACACTTTGTAAATGTTCATCAAATCACATTTAAAGAGACACGCAAGATGAGAAGTGAAGACCAATTAAGGTTTGTTTTTTCTTTTTCTAAAAGGACTGGATAAAATCGAGCCCTGCTGATGGTACTGTTCAAGGAGTCATCTCTCTCTTGTTTATAATGACTGAGGAAATTAGTGGAGCCTACAAACTGGTGATCTATTTATCACAAACCAGCTTGCTGTTTGGTCGTCTGCCAGTTGTCTGTGCTGCAGCTGATAAAGACATCTCGGGAGGCTGATCAAGAGGAAGAAATGCGTTGTGAATCTCTACATTTATATTATGAAATCACAAGATAAATGATAAAATCCCACTGAGATTTTACTACATATTAAAAACTACACATTTTACACTTCACTAGAGTTGTCAATTTGGAGGGCTGTTAGATTTTTTTTTTTTTCTTTCTTCTTTCTTTGTGGGATTTCTTTGCTTGTGGTTTTTAGCTGCTCTGTGTAAAGGATGGGGGTAGAGAAGTGTAACTGGGCTCTCTGCAAAACACCAAACTGCCTTACATCAAATACAAATTCTGTTTTGTGACTACCTGTTGTCTGTGAGGGAGGCTGCACACAATTTGCTAGGAAAAGAGAGGAAAACACTCATCTTTTCTTACATTGTTGTGTCCTTCAACTGCCAGGAGGCCTGACTTGAGTGCAATAGTTAAAACAAAGTCTCACCTCTGTGGGCGCTTTTTTGTCCCCCGTATTTCAACCTTCCTTCCTGTGTAATCAAAACAAATTTGGCCATTGGATTACAATTAGGACAGCCAGAGCCTCCTAATTCACGTTGAGCAGCAGACCACCCTATTACACTCTCTGCCTTCCAAGAGGATTCTCTTCTGATTGAATGGTCACATGGTACTGTCCTATCTGCCACTCTGACGGTGGCCTTAAAACGGGTAGAACAAGACAATAATTGTATTGGATGTCCTAACAATTAAAGAGTCCGTATAACCTGTTTTGGCTTGTCCCCCTGTCCCCTTACCAAAAATAACACTAAAGTTGGGTTTGATTAAAACCTACATGCTTTGTGCATCTATACAAGTATGAATTCTTAATGCATCTGTTGTTAGCAGGTGCTGAACCACTGTGTTGAGCTCTTAGTGTGTCTGGGGTGAGCTGGACCAGCTCTGGAATCTTAAATGTACAGAAACCATTTCCCCTGCGACTGAAAGGCCATGTTTGGGCGATGACACAGAGAGTTCATAGCCATCCAATGTGAACAAACAAGTACAAACAGTACTGCCGCTTATTGGAAGTCGTTTTCATCTTAACAGCGTAATCAGGTTGTATTATGTGTCATCTCTTTTTTTTTTTTTTTTGTGAGGCGGTGAGCTTGTTCAAGGCCACGGGTGTGGGTAACCTTTGAGTTGGCTGTATGGCATCATTGGGATTGAAATGACCGGCTCCAGCCTCCCATGCAGATCTTGGCCCTGTATGTTTAATGTGTGCATGTGAGAGAGCACATCTGAAGAAGGAATACTGTGGCCCCTGATCCTGTCGACGTTCTTGCTTTCCTCCTCAGATTGAGTGCAATGGGAATTTTTGTTTTGGTTTTGTTCTTCTCAGAGAGCCAGACCCAACAGGAGGTGGTAACCTAGACCTCTTGGTCCCCTGCTCTCTCCCACCCACAGAGCACCTGTACCTGCAGGCATTTTCTGAACAGGTGTGCCCACCTGCCAGGCACCACTGCTAAACCAGCTGTCATTACCTGTGTCAAAACCAGAGTTCAGGGAATAACCGAAGGGAACAGAGCCATTTATAAACTGCTTGCAGACTGTTTCAAAGGGTGTGGTAGCTGTACAATGTAAATAAGCCCCCAGCAGATCCCCCTCACCTGTGCTTCATGCATGTGTGAATCAAACTGGGACAAACATGTTTTATAGACCACAAATGTCAGGTAAGTAAAGTTTGAGCTACTCTTGAGATATAATTTCCATACAAATGTGCTGTATTGTTGGTCTTTTTCTTCAAATGCCTATTGGAAAACTTAATTAGTCAGTTGGGAATTCAATTCCCTCAAGTAGGGCCTGTCTACATGTGATTTCTTGTGGAACGTGTCTGGGTGTATAGATTTAAAAAATATATATATATTGTAAAATAAATAATTAAAGAGATGCAGGCAGAAACCTACACAATATCACAGAAACCAGGAGCATTGATCAATACATCATTAGAAGTCTAGAATTGGTCCTCACTGGTGTTTAGTTGAAATACAGCTGACTGTTAACTGTGTGTGGTATTCATACCTCAGTCAGCCATGTCAAAGCCCAAAGAACTTGATTTCATTTTACTCTTTCCATTGAGGTTGTGGTATATAACGAGATGGAACCTGAATGCCTCTGTGTGTGTATAATTGATGAGGGTCTTTGTTCTTATGAGAGAAATGATGACATATATGCTTTTATTTTTTGGGTGGGGGGGTCAGGGTTCTTGTTTGTACTTTTGGGTGATGATGTTTATGTTATAGCACATCTTTGCAGTAAGTGCTTGCAAACATGAACCCTTTGATTGTACAGTAGTTTCCTTCCTGTCACTGCAGGTGGTACAGCCTATCAGGACAATTGGCCTCATGGTCTTCCTTGTCCTAGTCAAGAGGGAACACAGTCCTGCAACTTTTGTTTGGGTTTTATTTTGGGACTTGACAAGAGTTTATTTGTTTGAAAATAAAATACGTGACTCAGCTATGATTTTGATCTGCTTGTTATTGCGTTTTAAACGACTCAGTAGCTGTGAAAGGAATTCAATTATACAGATTTTATTTTTTCAAAGATTATTCTTTGGGATTTTAACCTTTAATGGACAGGAGAGTGTAGAGAAATACTAGAAGCACAGGGGATGACATGAAATGAAAATCAAATCTGGAATGAATGTGTCTTAACCACTTGTCTTTTGGGACAACCCTTAACCAAACCTGTGGATTATCTGATTGAACATTTTACCACAACATTAATAACATTTAGCTGTAAGAAACTGTCTGAACTGAATCCATTTAAATCAACGGGCTGACGATAACTGACTTGTCCCAGTTCGGTCATTCCTCCATGAGGAGGTTGTTTCTTGCTTTGTCCAATCTGTCCAGGATTTCACTGTAGAGACCAGACATCTGTGGGCACACAAGAAACGAGTATATTTTACCAACGTCTGTGCCATAAAGGGTCTACAATGATGGTTTTACACTTGATTCAGCATAAGACCTTTGTGTTTCTGGGGCCAAAACCTTTGTCACATTTACCAGCAGGTCTCTTATCATGCTCCGCTGCTACAACCACCTGTTTGCTTCATCCCCTCCTTTCCTCTCCACCAGTGCTGTACCTGTGTCTCATAGCTTTCCTGCAGTGATCCAAGGTGGCAGATGAAGCTCATGGCGAGGCCACACCACTTCTCAGCCTCGGGGTACTGAGCCAGGCTGTACAGCAATATCCCTGTGTTCCAAGCCCGAGTCAGCAGCCACACGGTCTCCATCTCTGGGAAGTCGTCCGGCTGCAGAAAAGAGCAGGAAGATGATCAAAAGGCCTTTTAACGGAGGCCACCTGGGTGACTCACTTGAGCCAAGTGTATGGAAGGAAATCGTTTTTGTTGGTGGGTAAAGCCCGTGAGTAACTTTCATCCAATCCCGTTCTACTGTATTTTAACCTTTACCAAACAGACCATAAACAAGCTTGAAGGGCTATAATTTCTACAGTTTCATTTGTTTTTGCACACCACTTTAATCTTGGGCTTTTACTTTGATTCAAAGAATTCCACCGCTTTCGAGTAATAACTCAAAATGAAAGGGGAAATATGTACTGCCTCTAAAGCAGTGTAATGTCTCAATAATTTGATGCCTCTTTCAGAGCTGCAGCTCACCGGCAGTACGATTGTACTTGTACAGCACATTAACATTCAAATTGGCAGGAAGGGGGTGGTGAATGGAAGCATCTGCTAATTGAAGTGCAGCTGAAAGCCCATTGATAAAAAAAAAAAAAAAAAAAGAGGCTTCTAGAACAGCAGGCAGGCTTGGAGTGGAAGAGAGGGGGTTAATTATATATCCGGGAGCAGTTCTGTTGGAGGGAACAGGAGGTGGGTGCCAAGGGATGGCGATGTGCGATTGGCGCTGACTCACTGCAGCTGCGATGATGGACAGGGCCTCCTCGTAGTAGTCCCACACCTCCTCGAGCACATGGGCCTCCACCTCTGACACACCGCTTGGGAGGGACAGCTTGATCAGGCTGTGAATGCACTTGCTATTACAGGGACACAACAATAGGCACGCAATCAGAAAGCCTTTCTTGTCAGTAAGCACTTTGCAGGAATGGATCGTTAATGAAATATCAAGGGAATTTTCATGCTGAGTAGTGAGGAGTATGCCTGCAGCGGGTCTGGTCGGCCTGTGGTTGTTTCCTGTGCAGAGACAGAGCCACCCTCAAGGCCTTCTTACAAAGCAGAGGGAAGTGGGCTGGAGGTTCCATGGCTAAGGCTACATATGCAAAAAGAAAGATGCCAGCATACGGTTTCTACTGATATGTGTCCGTTTCTTTAGGCATGTCAGCAGAGATGAGATTAACAATACAGCAAGGGCTTGTCATTGTCTCTACCTGCAATGGTCTCTAGCACTTTGGTTTCAACATTTTCAAGCTCCAAGAGAGACTCCAGTACTGTCTCCACCTTTGGGTCATTCAGCTTAGCTCGAGCTTCAAATTCATACAGCAGCAGCAGTGTGTCTGTCGGGTCCATTGGGGAGCTTCCTGCAAGAACATATTTGATTTTAATTCATGAAAGACGTGCAAATAAATATTAGAAATGTGGGGTTATTTGGATAGTGAGTCTCCTTAAGGTACCTGAAGCTTTCAGGGTTTTCCAGACCTCCCAACAGACCTGAATGTGCTCCAGAGCCTGTGTGAGCTCCTCCGTCTGTGAACCAAATGGCAACATAAACCAAGCATTGTGGCTTCATCATCGCCATCTAGTGTTCACTTCTTCAAAGGCAGAGGGATTAAAATGAAACGCCTACACCATCGCCAATGATGTGGTTAGTCACCTCTCTTCTCCACTGGTCTTGGTAAATTTCCATCCATGTGGATGGAGAGTGTGCTAAATGTAGTGGATGGGCAGAGGGAGTGGGTGGCACACCTGGGCAGAGTGAAGAGACTTCCTGCAGAGCTCCAACGAGGCAGCAGCAGCCATTAGGAGACATGTCTTCTGGCCCATGAGCAGTGTGCGATCAGGGGGGCACAGCTGGGAGAGCTATGGGGTCCAAGCAGATGCCATATTTACAATTTGATTGCAATAAATCAAAGTTGGCTGCTTCAGAACAAGAGAAAGATGGGTTGTGTGTTTTTGTTTTAGATTCTTTTTGAGGCATTTATGCTTTATCGTGCTAGCTAGAGAGAGAGAGCTGCAGAAAGGACTCGGCCTCAGTGGGACGTGCTTTAAACTGTGAGCTACGTGGGTGCATGGTTTGTGTTTCTGAAGGTGGCTTTGCGTATAAGACAACCTGGAAATGTCCTTAACTGCTTCTGATTATAAATCACTTCATCCCAGTTTCTCTGAGACATGTCAACAGTCAGCAACCAACAGCAGGAGTTTAAAATCGTATAGGCGTGTTCTTCTCGGACAACAATGTATGTGTACTCAGTCAAAGACGGATCCAAACTCCACTTGCAATTACAGGTATTCTGCTGAAGATTAAATCAGAGGACAGAGGGATCATTGTGGGTCACTGTGATTCTTTATCTCAAATTGACAGGTTTATCCTTCTGACGTAATGTTAAATCCCTTTTCAGGTGTTATTGATCTCCACCCATGTACTGTAGATATTGATTAATTCACCTGACAAAGCTTATAAGAGCACTTGCCTGGTAAGAGAGCACAAAGAAATCCCTCATTCTGTCGGGACTGTTCTCGCACTGCAGAGCCGAGTTCCACGCTGTTAACACGGAGATACACAAGCGTACACACACACCAGCCCACACAACACACACAGACGAAATGAAGGTGCAGCAAGATTTGAAGCGATAGCATACCATATCAGATTCAAGTGGACAGAAAGAGTCTTAGTACCAATCTTCCTGAACCAGTTAGCTTCCTCTGTGCGTTGCTCAGCAGTCATGCCAGACTGGTGTGAAACTTTCCGCAGAGCTGCAGCGATGGCAGACAAAACATCACAGCACATGCTGTAGTTGAAATCCTTCTCCCCAACCCCTGCTGCATGTGCACTCACCCATTGTTAGATATGGCAGCAGGACGCCCAGGTTCACATCCCTACATGGAGTAATGTGAGGCTGTAAATGTAAGTCTGTGTTTTGGCTTCATTAAAAGCAGCATCAATAATACTATGTCATTGCACTGTATTAGGTACTTTCCCCTCACCTCATCTCGTCATGTGATTTTTCTATTGTGGAGAGCACAAGTCGAACCAAACACCTATAAAAAAGATGAATGGAGAAACTGGTGTTGACCTCCTTTCTCTCACCTACTAACTGTATTATACAGAGACACACTTTCAGTGAAGAAGCAAGGGAATATAGGTCAGTGGATCATTGAGGTGTATGGAAAACTAACACACTTGCTACGATCTCCCAGCAGCACATACGCCATCTCCACTAAATGTTGTCACTTTATGTGCGAAACTCTGCCATCATGTTTTGTTTACAGTCTCAACACATAAATGCTCAATGTTTCAATATAAGAGGAAAATGTGAAATTCAATACTTCTGTTCTCAAAGCTAACTATAAGCATACGTGTATCATGTGTGAAATGTCCATATGTGTCCATGTCTATTATGCATTTCTACGTACTGGGATGTCATGCAGGCAAATAATTGATTTTGGTATCAAACACTTCATTCGTATATTGCAGTTCTTACAGACCTGAGAGCAGTCAGAACCTGGGCTTCATCTCTGGAGTTTTCACACAAGCTCTCCAGAGCCTTCATCGCCGTTTCCTGCTGTTCATTCTGTCACAGGGAAACGTCCTCCTCATTATTACCACCACCCACCCATCATATTCAACACAATCATACAGAATAATAATAAAAGGATTCCCACACATTTGCTATTCATAAAATACATTTCTAAACTTCATCCTAAGAATATGCTAATGGATAGTTACTCTTATGCCAATGATGCCAACTGTGTCATGCAACTATAAAAGCTGAACTACATTCAGTCAGTACTTATTGATATGCTTATGTGCGACAGGCCAGGGCAAGGTGGTAGGTGGTGATGTTCTATCTCTGACAGGTGATTGTCTTTCCTCCCCAGATCAGTGCAGTAACCAGGACGTGATCCCTCATCGGTTTCCCACCCACAAACTCCAAGCTGCAAGTACCTCTGTAACCTAGGTTTTTAATTTTGGATGTTGTTAACAACATTCTTGTGACTGGTTTACAGAGTCGAGTAACGAGTGCTATGGCGAGTCCCACCTCTAAAGCAATCTGAGCAGCCAGACTGAGAAGATTGGAAGCAGCGTTCTCAACTACCAGCAGTCCGTCCTCATTGGCAACAGAATACTTGGACAGAAGTCCCATCGCATTCACTGCCTCTGCAGCTGGTACATATCAGCCTCATCACCACAGAGAATATGCTCAAAATGTGCCTGTTATGAAACTGCAACACTATGACCAAGACAGCTTTTTTCTGCATGTATCACACAGCTAATGTTTTGTAGGTACCTTTCTCCACATTGTTTTCCTGCACTGCAATCTTGTAAACAATGAACTGGGTGAAAATGTTGTCAGGATCACATCTCTCTGCTTCTTTAATTGCTTCTTTGGCCTGATCAAAAAAACAAGTATTCATACACACGCAAACAGACACCGCTGACTTGCTGCTGTGGCTCAAATTGTCTTACCTTTTCCAGTTGCTTAAGTTGCAGGAAACAGGAAGCTCTGTTCCTCTGCAGCTTGGCTGAGTTGGGCTCTATTTGGCCGGCCTTGAAGAAACTTAGAGAGTAGTTATACCACTGAAGAGCCTCGGAGTAGTTGCTGGCCTGGGAAGAAAGGGTATGAAGTTATGATTTGATTGATCTCCATGTAGAAATTAAACCTTTAATTGAACCTATCCTACTATTTAGGGACAGTGGGCCAGCAGCGCTCCACCCTCCTTGTTATGGAGTATCAGTGCTGATCTATTAGCCACCATGCTGAGAGCTATACATGGCTATATACACCACACACACATACTGTGAATTAAGGATGAATATGGTTGTTTAGCATACCTCAAAGTGTCTGGATGCTTTATCCCACAGCATGACATGTAGACATGTGAGGGCCTGTGGAGTCAGCTGTTTTCCTGTATAGTGGCCTGTGTGGGTGTAAAGTATTATAAAACAGAAGCACATCTACAGTGTATTAAATGCACTTTGAAACATTTTTTTTACAATGTTAACCATGTTTTATATATATATATATATATATATAAACGTATTCTACAATGCAAAACGAATGTACCAGTGATTATATCCTCTATCTTCTGTTTGCCCAGCAGCTCCTTGCCTCTCTGCAGCAGTAGCTCAATTTGCAAGACAAGAGCGGTTCCCAGATCAGGGGACGACTCAAAGTGCTGACACACACGTTTCAAATACTCGAATGCCGGCCCTTCTCTAGTAAAACCAAAACGGACATCAGTCAGAGTTGAACGGCATGCGTCATTCCTCAAATGTGTAAAAGGATGCTAAAGTTTTTTACCTGTCTTCAGACATGAGAAGTTTCACTGTGCTCAGACACACTTCAAGAGAAACCTTAGATTCCAGCATCTCATTAAGTCCTGACAACGTCATTTAAAAAATGTGAAAACAGGTAAATGTATGACCTACTTTTAAATACGCATTTAAATGTTGACCATAGACACACAGGAACACTAAGAAGGGTCCCAGCCCAAGCACAGTCTTCTACAACTCTACTGGAACACCTGGCCTGACTTGTTAAAGCCTCTGGAGTAGTTACATCATTGTAGACACCTTTTCTGGATTAACTAATCAGTAGCTAAACTTGAGTTTTTACTTTTTTAATCTCTCAGCCACTAACACCCCAACAGTGCCAATATTAATGAAGTTCTGTATAAATAATGAATTGAGCTTAGGGTGATTAACCTGCTCTGATATGATCGTCTGAGGCCCTACATCTCAGGAGTATTCTGATCTTTAGGTACCGCCCAGAGGCACTCCCACATTCCTGTCAAATTGCACAGAACAATTGGGTTCAGAGCATCGTTTTTGTCACTGCATGTTTCAAAATGCATATGAAAAATACAATATGAAAATGATTTCTCATATCCCACCTTGTTGGCTAAGCTGACAGCATCAAGAGCCTTCTCCTGAAACCTCTGACAGTCCCACTCTAAATAAACAGTGGCAAGGAGACGCAACACCTTGGCCTATTTTGAGGGTAATTGAAGACAGATTTAAAAAAAAAGAATTATCACTTTAATTTTTACCACGTGTCCGAACTAACTTTTCTTACCTTAACTTCAGATCCAGGGGCATAATTAACATTCATTCTCCCAATGTCATAGCTTTGGCTGAGAAAGAATAAGAAATAAATTGCTTTCCCACTCTCAGCACTCTCCTATAGAAATGAAACATTATGTTTACCTGAGCCAAACTTCACTCTCCTCAAACTTTCTCAGATTGTAAGTGTCTATTCCAAAGTTGTAACACATAAGTGAGAGGTATGCAGTCTGTATTGGAAAATATATATTCAGAATTAACATTCCCTACTGATTTTCAACATAGAGTATATATATGTGTATACATATGTGTATACATATATATATATATATATATATATATATATACACGTTTTATTTATTTTGTTTTACATCTTTTGGTAGCCGCAGAAGCATGTCCTTGCAGCGCTGCATGTAGACCACAGCCTCGTGGTTATTCCCTTGAATCATGGCCTGCAAAGAAGAGACTTAAAATTCCTGTTCAATGTCAGCAAACGATATAAAATTCCCTATTAGCACAGAATGAGATTTCCCCCCCTCATTGTTTCCCAGTTCACATTTTAGCTGTCTCACACTTCACACTGCAAGTCTGTCAGAATAGCACTTCCTCAGCTGCCAAATATCACAAGAACAAATATTCACATTGAAGGTGTTGAACATCACATGCGCCACAGCTCACCGATTCTGCCTGGCATGAGAGAATTCGAAGCAGATCTTTCTCCACATCCGCCTTGGACAAAGACATGTCAGCTGCTCCATCACCTCTGGATGTTAGTTGGCCATAGAGGGTTTCCACACTCTAGGGGTATTGAATGTTGAATAATTTGTAAAGACATCATTTATTCTATGCTCTCTCAAATTGAGTGCGCTTTTTTTTTTTTCTTCACCTTGACAGCAACTCTTAAGAAGTTATCTGCCATCTGGGGATTCTTGGAATCCAACCAGGTTCTCCCTGTTTTGCTGGCCATCTGTAAAGATTACACACTGACAAACAGACCTTGTCCTCAAGAAATGCTGAGCACTCACAGAGGTGCCCACTATGTTGCTCACCAGAATCTGCTTGCGGATGACGCCCTCTGTTGGATTCTCAGGCTCACTGCAGAACAGCAGACTGCATGCGACATGACGCACTATAAGGATGGTGAGAACATTTGAATGGGACATGACGTGACTGTGACCACCACTGCTTCCAATCCTCACAGTGTGCCAACATTTCAGATGATATGTGTAGGTATTTTCTAGTGTCATGGTTATCAGTAAAATGATGTGTAAATAAATACTGTAACTTCAAGTGTACCTTTGGCTTTCTGATTTGTATTCAGAGCGGTGCCCACATTCTTAGTAACTGCCCAGTTCCACAGCTGGATGGCACACTCCTCAAGCTATAATATGAGGGACAAAAAGAAATATGGTAAAGGTGACATAGTCTGACTTTATAATAGATTAATGCAACTTTTCAACGTAGTGACAGACGTAAAATAAGTCAAGGTAAAACAAATATAAATAGGGATATTTCAATTGATGTATACAGCCAAACTATAGCTCTGTCGCACACTTGTGCCTACTTGTGGATCTGGTATTTTGGGGAAATCCTGTAGGCCAGAGACTTCAGAGAAGAGTTTCTCTATCACCTCATCATAATCTGTCAGCTGCTTGTGCTGCAGATTGTCTGTGAGACCTATGTGTAAACAAAGGCAAGAGATTAGATTAATGTCTTCCTCAAAAATGGTTAGTCGCAATAGCTTATTTCATTTCTAACTCTCTTGTGGCAATTTAAAAATATAATTGGGGTATTTTGTTGTAGTTTATGATTGGGCTAACCAACATTTAAAAATGACAAATTACTGTTAAATCTGTAATCATGCTGACCATTGAGTGTTTGATTAGTCTAGTTATTTAATCAAAGTTTCCGAAATCCAGTATTCAAAGATATTTAATAAAGAAATATGAACAACTCTTCAAAAGTTGATAAGCCATAACCAGTTATAATAGCATTAAATTCAGCAATTGTTTATTTCTCATTTTCTTTTTCAAAGACTAGCATAACTATGTTAACTTTTTTGATTGCACCACAATTTGCATCATTTTGGATATTCAGGTGACATCAATCTGTCAGCTTCCCATAGTAATGTAGCCTCGATAGTGTACACTGCTGTATCTCCACTTATATACTCCACTTAATATTGGTCATGTTAGCGAAGTAAAGGACACAGGAAATCAATGCAAAGGAGACATTAGCATAAGCATACAAACACAAGCTAGCTAGTTAGCCTTGCTAATGGCAGTAACAGTTGGACTCTAAACTATGTTACCTTGTCACGGGCTTCTTTAGTCTAAGTTTAATATCACAATTTGTGTCCAAAAACTAGCTGAACAGGATAACGTTAGTTACTCACATTTCACTGTCGAAACAAGATGCTCCATGTTTCAGATTCACCACTGTCTCCAATCTAATATTAGCGCTGCGTCACAGCGCCATCTTGTTTTAGCGGACAGCCGTCACTCACAAATGCCGGGAAGTTCGTCCAGGAGGGGAAGAGGCTGAAGGTACGTCTCACTAAACAGTAACAGGATTCATGTGAACTCTCAAATATTTAATGTGCCCCCATATCGTATTTTACGGAGACTGGTTAATATTGTCCTAGATTGATAGCCTTAATTTATAGGTTACCTTATTCATGAAACAATTTCGACAGTTTTCCAAGCATATTTAAGCTGTTTAGCTAGCATTAGAGATATTGACTTAGCATGATGGTTGCTAATGTGATAGGGGACCAGCCATTAGGACACGTTCAAGTTACACCTGCTAGCGGCAGAATTGGTGTGGTTTCCGTTGTGCTGAGTAATTTACAAATTCATATAAATCTGGAATATTGCATGACATGACAAATGCTAGGTTGCTGCTGTTGTTAATTTTCATACAATTTAAGGACCTTGGCTGGAAAGGAGAGCATATCTCCCAATCATATGTTCCCCTGTTCAATATCATCTTAATATGACACATTAAGGAGACCTTTCAATGTGTTATATGTTCTCAGCAATGTTTTCCGTCAGATATGTTCACTGTATGTTTCCCTGTTTCCCTGGGTCACAAAGTGGAAATACACCCCCCCTACACTTTATAGCCAATTAAAGTTATACTCTTTGAAACCCATGTCCTCAAATTTGCAGATTTCTGAAACATAATAGAAATAGACCTATTTCACATATAACTTTTGTCTTGGTGAACACAGCTGCAGCAACTAAACCTTAATTATGGCTGCGGTACCTGGTGGAAAGTTGGCTAAGCTGTGAGCTGTAAACAACAGTTTACAGTTATTTGTAATGCAGTGCCAAACAAACAAAAACTCTCTAAAAAACGTATTTTAGATTACATCATCTCCGGCAGAGGATATGTGGGACTAGTAAATATTCAGTGTATTTTGACGAGATGCTTTACACTAATTTGATTCGGACATAACAGGCCCATTAATCAAAAGTAAGATAGTTTGCTCAACAATGAGACCGTTGAGTAACTGCTATGCTCATTTACCAGTACTCCATTATGAAAGAACTGTTGTTCTAAAACAGCATCTTTAGTGGGGCCTAAAACATGACAGCTATTCTGCTCATTTTGTACAGTTAATTTCCAAATAATTACTCTTTATTGTATTTAATTTTGAATTGATGTTTTTTAATTCCATATAACCTTTTCCCCTATTGTCGATTTAATGTTTTATATTTGATCCAACAATATTGAACATAAAATATTGAACAAGAATCTTTTTTATCAAGTAAGTTTATTAGCTTTTGCAAAGTGTTAAATTCTTCCACCATCCTTTGTAGATGACAAATTTGATAAGATTTGTTTCTGTAAATCTTTGCGTTTTCCAACTTTTGCAGACTTCTTTTCAATTCAATTCAATTCAATTCAAATTCAGTTTTATTTATAGGTTCATATCACAACATAAGTTATCTCAAGACACTTAACACATTGAGCAGGACTAGTTTACACTCATGATTTTCAGAGTTAAACACATTTTCAAAGACCCAACATCACGCAAGCATTACAGTGACAGTGGCGAGAAAAAACTGCCTTAATAGGCATTTAGGCAGAAATCTTGTGCAGCCCAGGCCCATGTGTTCCATCTGCATTTGCA
Organism: Chelidonichthys spinosus; assembly: GCA_029853015.1. NCBI lineage: Eukaryota > Metazoa > Chordata > Actinopteri > Perciformes > Triglidae > Chelidonichthys > Chelidonichthys spinosus. The sequence goes on along the minus strand of CM056823.1, from coordinate 12,682,155 downwards.
CTAGTAGTGTTAACAGTAGTAGTAATAACATAATTATATTTCTATGACCCTGGCTTGAAAATCGACAATTTAGTATAGTTGTCATTCAAGGAATGATTTTGTTAATATTGTGAGCTGTAAATCTTATTTCCCGCCTATATTTACTCCATAAAGTTATGTTCCTTGCTTCCAAGTCTGCAGTATGTGTGGGGTCTGGAGACTGTGGCATTGTTTCCACTCAAGGCTGACTACAGTCATTTGATCAGCGGGGCAGGCAGACTCAGACCCCCTCCACCCCTCTCCTGAAGGAAGAGGACTTTGCTGCTGGGGCAAAAGGAAGAGTGCATGCTGTGTGTGTAGAACCAGTTACTCCCCCATAGTGTGTTTTGAACACCAGATTCTAAAATAAAACACTTTAAACCCACCCCGATCAGCGAGCAACTTCCAGCAATTGTTCATCAGGAGACGTATCTGCTGCCCTCTGGGCCTGGTGGGAATGTCTCCTTTACTGAAGACTCAAATCTGAACACTAAGAAGATTGTTGGAGAAGACATGCAGTTTCTTGCAAAACTCACATCTTCCTTTTTCATTTAGTAAGCCACTGTTTTTCTTCAAATGTGCAAGCCTATAACATCTTTACCGATGTGTGCACCATTAGAACTTGAGAGCCTATGTCTGGAGACTTTTTGATGTGACTATTACTGTTTGACAAGGTAATTGTAATAGTGAGTGTCTACAGTCAAAACAGTGCCCAAGTAGGAGAAGAAGAAAGTAACAAACAAGCCTATATGTCCCCTTTTTCAGATTATACCAAGCAGAAGAGAGCTAGGTTTTTGTGTATGCTTGAATACTCACTAAATAACTTTTGAATTTTTTTGAATGAGTTTATGCAAAAGCAGATGTTTGAATTCTTGACCTGTGACTTGTTCTCATAATCCCACAAAGCAGAAGTACCCACAACCACCATGTTATAAATCGTTTCCCATGTACTCATGAGCCATTTCACTCTTATCCTACTACAGAGAGTTCAACTGCTACAAGAGTGATGCTCATCACATTTCACCACTTTTGCTTGCCCTTGTCCATGTCACAACTCACGATCCAGTCCCCAAAATGGTGGCGTGGAAGGAAAGGTAAGGGCAGGATGTTCTTATTTACAATGCCTGCTACTTTGACCTACAGCAGTAGAGTAATTGTTGTGGTGATAAAAGAAAACAGTCTGCCGCACATCCACACTGCAGGGTACCGCTGGACAAAAGCGGATTATTTACACTGATATAAAAAGCATTGTATCCTGTTTCTAAAGTTAAAAATAAATCCAGCAAATATTTATCCTAAACACTTGAACAGATAGATTCGATCTGTTATCGCCATGATTGTTTACATTATATTCTGTTTCCTCTTGAGACAAGATTAACTTTAATCTCACAGCACGGTTTTATCAAAGGCAGCTTTACACACAAAGCTCAGTTCAAAAAAGGGTTAATGATTTACTTTATTCTTTATTCAATTAAACTTTGTTTAGAAATGTATTTTGACCACAGATCAATAAGGTGATATTGATATGAATTATGATTGAAACAATCATGTGATAGTTTCCCCACTAAAAATAATTTATATGTTCATGTTTAAGCGCGTCACTACTATTTCAGTTACCCTTCATGTTGGTCTGACGCATGTGTTGTAGGATTACAGATAATCATTATTTCTCATGAAGTGGTCTGCTCCTCAGTAGAAAGGAATGTGTCCCCCCCAAAAAGAGTGACGTCGTGTCCTTCCTCCGTGTCTCTTTATAAAAACGTGCCTCGCGCATGGACTGTAAGTGTTGCACGGAGGCGAAAGGGAGGAGAAATTGTCCAAGGCGCGCATGAAAGGCAGTGAGCTGATTGATCTGGCTTTCGTGGGCTGCACCGGGCACCAGCTAGAAGCTGAATATACACCGCTCACCCAACTTTCATTTCTCGCCAACCACTGAATTTAATTCACCTAACTTTTGCTGTTGTTGTTGTTGTTGGAGAGCACCTGCCCCGAGGATACAGCGGTACATCCGTCTCCTCTTTGCCGGATCGGGAGTTGGATTCCCCCAGCTGCGCAGGAGAGCTCCCCTGCCAAACGCGCCATGGGAAACGGGAGAAACACTGCCGCCTTTTGCATGTACACCTGAGGGTTTTGTGGATTTACAACACGTTTTGAAAAAAAAAACTCAAACCAAACAAGACTTATAATAAGATTTATTCGCTTTAAGAAGAAATTGCATCGAGACTCGGAATTACAAGCCTCTGCGTAGGACTCTTATAACTTTATTTCAACGCGGTTTGGATTTGGGTGAAGAGTTGGCAGGATGGTCTCATCCGACTGTTTCAGATTGGTCGTTTTCATATTGGGTTATTCATCACTCACAAACGGTAAGAAGTCATTCATGCTTATACAGATCGGTTATTTACGCGTAGTAGTATCTTATGCATGAATGGACAAAAGTTCAACATCGCACACTTTGACTGCTAGATTTGTTTAATTGAACTGGTGAATGCGAATTGTTTTACAGATTTTGACACAATCAGCTGTCAGTTATCAGAAGTACAGAGAGTGGCTTCTTTTTATTTTTTATTATCTTAATACTTATAATAATCTTATTCTGACTGACTGTCGCCAACAGTTGAATGTACAGTTGTTTTATTTGTATCCTAACATGTGCGGAACAAGCTTTGTTCTTTGGAAAACAGATATTTCAGATTTTAATATTTTAGTGGAATATTAATGTCGCGTGTGGGGGGGAAATGATGTGTAAAGGCCGTCAATGGACATGCAGTTATCACACCAGCCGCTAGAGGTAGTCCTGCTCCGTTGTAATTAGGTGATTATTAATGTTAATAAAATCTGTTGACTCTGACAGATCATTTATATTTTGATATCAGACTGATTTCATCGATGAGTTTTGGATAAAAAAAAATTGGTTTAGTTTTTTTCAAATATTCTGAAGATATTGCGAATTCGCCTTTTGTTCTATATTATGAAAAACGTTTATCCCGCTATTGTTATCTATGAGTGAACTGGATTAAACAATCTCTGAAGAGAGAGCACATTCTATATACATAGTAGAATCAGCTTCATTGTCTCAGGGTCGCTCCTCAAAACAAGATGAACAGATAAAAAAGGTGGATGTTTCTCCACCTTGTGCCGGGTCTGAGTACCACTGAGATACGCACGATGTCTTCCTCATCATTCCCAAATAAACAGCCTATCCAAACAAAGGAAATATTGTCCACGTCCCCCCCCTCCCCCCAATCACACACTCGTACGGGCTTTTAGCCTGCGACGCTTTGTCTACGATGTTTTAAGTAGATTTCCTTCACTGTCCGCGTACAAAGCGTGGGAAAGACACAAGGAGGAAGCGGACGTAGGGGCAAGAGGCAGCCTGTAATTGTTCTGGCTAGTAAAGGTCACGGAAATGTGACACGCTACCTGAGCAAAGATTTCTCTCTCCTCCTTGTGCTCACATTAAGCTATGTCAAACTGCATCCAGAAGACAATGGCAAGGAGGAAAGGAGGGCATTGTGTCTGCAGGGGAGCTACTGACTGTTAGAGTGATTAGTTATTGATGATGCATCAACATCTTTCTGTCCCTGCTGATTGTGTAAAAAAGAGCTGTGCAGAAACAACAACTTAATGCTAACACAATTTAAGAATCATGTTGCACCCTGTCAGTGATGGTGCAGTGTCAAAATAGTTAAGTTATTGAATATTTGACTGAGATACAGTTTGACTAAATTTCTTCTATTTTTTACATTTTTCATTCAACCGTTTTTACTGTAATTACATATCAGTGATTGAGAGGAACAAATTAAAACTTGTCTAAAATGTAGTCAGACCTTTATGGTATTTTGTTCATATTTCACTTCTAGCTGTGTCTTATTGAAAAGTGCGCAAAGGTCAAGTGTGTTGCTTTGTGACCTTTTGACACCAATTTAAATGAAGCATAGCAGCTCAGACAGACGGAGAGAACCTTTTTTCAACTCTCTGCAACATGATGCTTGTAGTTAATTCACTCAGTCTGTGTAATGGCCAATTAACTTCTGCATATCACTCGGGCTGTGATCATGCCTTTATTATTGATTCAGTTAACTGTCTGATTTTCATAGATTTCATGCAATAGGCAGTTAGTTTACTGCACTTATTGTTTGTAAAGATGACTTTGAACAAGTTCTGTATGTGGATTTACATGGTTTTATTCAGTGGTGTTTTTGGGTACAGGCAAAATTCTGGAAAAACAAGTGAAGCATAGTGATGATTGAAATAAATATTGACTGAAGTGATTATTGATTTGAACCTGGAAGCTGCCTTCTATTTTTTTTGTCTTAAAATTCCTTCACTGATCATCAGGGTCATAGTTCTCTTTTAGTCTACTACACTACCTAATCAAAAACCTCTTTTACTACAGTCTTTCTTGCAGATTTAGTTGATGTTGTATCTTATTTTTTTATTTCCTTTTATTTTCCTGCTCGGACACTTGAGATGGAGTGAAAATGGGAGGGATGAGGGGTCAACCAAGTGCAGTGGGGGCTCATTGCTCACTGGCACTCGCAGGCAGCTCAAGAAAAACACATCCATACTCTCTCACACACACACACACACACACACACACACTCACCTGGATTGAGGTTTACCGGCCGAGCAAAAAAAGCCCTTTCCCTTATACAGGGATATAACTTAACAAATTGCTTTGTGTAGCTGTTCTTATATGATTGCAGCATCTGGCCCATACTACGCATATCCATCCTGAGCCAGCAATATATTATCTTTGAATCCTGCATAAGATTTCAATTTCAAGGAGCTTCTGTCTGCCTTCTTGTCTTAATCATGCATTATGGAACAGGAATCTTTTGGGTTTACAATTTTGTACTCTCGTGCAGGCGATTCCTGTTTGTTGGCTCTACTCAACTTTATATAACCTGGAATGGCCACCCATCATGGCCAGATGTTCCTTTATTTTGCTTTTTTAAGAGCAGTCTGGGGCATTTTTGCCTCCAAATCTCCAATGGCTAATATACAGCTAATAAAAAAGGCACTCTCACTAACTGTTGTCTTAACCTTGCAGTTGGCAAAAGGTAACGGGAGAGAGAATACTCCGGGACACACAGACCATGAAGCACGGCCATAGCAGTGGTTGCTAGTCCTTTTTTTGGCAGGTGGTCTCGTGTCTTGTCAGGGATTCAACTTTGTAATTTGTTTTGTCTTGAAGACAAAAGACGTAAGACATACTTTTCAAAATTACTGGCACAAAACACAAAATAGTTCCTTAACAGGTGAAATAATAACTTGAATAATTGAGAGATTATTTGAAAGCAAATCTATGTGTCCTGTGTTGCATTGGTTTCCAGTTGTCGGCCTCCAACAGGCTAAACGGATTGCCTGCGATACATTTGCGCTAAAGGACAGGAAACTCATTGCAGTGACCACCACAGATTGCTGAGTCTTTGCTACTGTCTCGCTCTAATCCCTATGGTCACATCACAGCCAAAATGACCATTAACATGACTGACCCTGCACTCTTTTGTTAAACTGTAATTCACTCTCCACCCTGTCCCATGTGGCACAGGAGTACAAGGGGTATATTGGCAAGGTTAAACAAAGGAATCATCGTGTCTTATTGTTACTTTTGCCTTGAACACACCAAAAAAAGATTGACTCTCAAGACAGTCACCTTGTTTCATGACGGCAAAGGAAGTATGGTGAGAAGAAGTGGACTCTCTGCAAAAGAAAAGGGAATTCCGCACATTATTCCCTGCACTTGAAGGGATGTGCTTGGGCTTTCCGGTCTAATTCAGTGTCAGAACAGTCATCTCATACAGTGATAGTGCGTCATATTACCCAACATAAAGCACGAGTTACTGGCAGTATGATGCAACAGCCAGGATGGTGCCATCCTACTTAATATACATGCCAGCTCTTAATGTCCTTTCTTATCTCTCAGCTTCTTTCTTCTTGTTGGCTGTTTCATGCTCAACCTTCAGTTCTATAAAGTTGTTGTGAAATTGAAAACTCTAACTATGCAGTTGGATTAATGTACCAAAACTATTGGCTGCAAATCAATCCAGAATTATTAGAAATTAATAATAATATAACAGCAAAGAGCACTGCACTCAGTCAACCTGTCCTGACCCTATATACATAAAAAACATTTGGGGTAGTCTAGGGTCAACAATTTTAGCTGCACTGCTGAGCCTCTGGCTTAGATTCCTTAAAAAAGTCCACGTTTTTGTCATTGGCGGGCTGTTCTTCCAGACTAAATATTTAAATGGCATTTTCTGGGCCACAAACGTCCCTGAATATTGTAGTCAATCCTGGATCCAACACTGTCTGATTTTTTTTGTCTTCCTTACTGGTAGTGAGCCTACTACAAATATTTTCCAAACACCGCATCCTGTGCCACTTCCCCATATCGATGCCGAATGAGGACAAGGACATACAAATCTGATCCTGGTCTAATCTTAGTTAACTTGGCCCTGTGACAATAATCGGTTTGCTGCTGTGTGATCTTATGGCTCAAGATCTCATCTTCAGTTGAAACGGAACCAGAAGTCACAGCCTGCCTTTCTCCCTCTCCCTCACTTGGTTTGTTCCATGCCTGTCCTCTTCTTAATGGCTCTTAATGAGAACCAGCTTCGGGGCTCTTTGAACCATCACAGTAAGCACAATTTCTGGTATTTTTCAGGCGCTCTGCTTGAGGAATGCAGCACACAGCTGTTATGGTGGGTTAGGGGTGTCCGGACGCTTGCTGAGGTCAGCGTTGGGCAGGCACTGGGGCAGGTGGGAGTTTTGAGGGTATGGGGGTAGAGAGACTACCGGGGGATGTTTTTTTTCTCTCTTTCAGTGGGCTGCGGAGGCCCCTGCTGATTCATCCATCTGTAGTGTGTTACTGAAGAGAATAGGGGAAAATTGGCCAGTTTTAAGAGTTGAGCTGCCTGCCAGTGCAATTCAAGGTCAGGAAGATGTTTTTCTATTGTTGCTATTGGTGTTACATGTGCAAGCAGATGCCAGCAATCCTACATTTGTTGATTTTGTATCACAACATACGTCAAATAACTGGCCTCTTGAACATGCAGAAATCTTTGTTGTAGACAGCACATGATATATAGTCCTTTTTATTTGGCCATTTGTATTTAACGTTTTCATTCCAACAATTGATCCAATTACATGACTTGCTGCCAATTTTCAGATGTGAGGGAAGAAAACACAAATTAGAGCATTCTCAGGGAAATGTGTGTTTCAAATCACCAACAACACATAGTTATTAGCTTGTGGATTGTAGGTTCTGGCATTGTTTATTAAGGTGGGGAAGCTTGAGTTTTATTAATGTAATATACAGCTGAATGCGCGTGGTATCACAGCATGAAAGAGTATGAGCCACATCCCTTCCCCTCTGCATAACCTTGGACAATAAAACAATGATGTGCTAGTATTTGTGAGGAAGTCAATATTGAGCCAACACTGGCACCGTCAGCTCATTCTTAGCACAACAGCTGCTCTGAATAATAGACAAATACTAGTAACATGTGTGTGTTTGCATTCCTAAATGCAGGTGCACTTTAATATGTGTGTGGTTTTCGACGTGAGAATACCCATGAATCAATCATGTGTCAGCATGTCAGTAAGCAGTTGTGTTATACCATTGTCTTTCTTGATAATGGTTTCCATTGAAAAAGAAAGAAATTACATATGGGACTGAGACACATCCTGGATAGCATCAGTGTTTCCTATGTTGATCCCTGTTAGAAGGACCTCGCGGCAAGTAATGGCACTTAGAGACCAGGGTCGATGGTAAATGAAAAGAAAAAAACTTGTTCCTAAAAGAGAGGAAGGGAGCACCCGTGGCACATACAATACTCGGCCCTCCCTTTATTCCACCTTCTTTCTTTCTTTCTGCTCATCCCAGTATTCACTCACCTCTCATCACCGGAAACAACCCAGTGCTCTCACAGCAGACCATCACTTGCGTAAGAGGCAGGAGTGTGTCAGCAAAAAGTGAACTCACATGCATGACACTGAAGTGATTCATGTGGGTTTCCAACCATGTTTTTTATTTTTTTATTTGTATGATAGTGAAAAACAGCATTAATGAGCTGATTTGTTGTCCTTTCTCACTCATAGTGTGTGTGTGTGTGTGTGTGTTCTTGTGTGTTCAACAGGACATTTGGGGAGAGATCACTCGCCTAAGATTCTGCCCTCTGACAATCCCCTCATTCTTCTCAAAGACGATTTGTTGATCCTCATATGCAGGTATGCAACACACCGGTTTGTGTCAATACCAAGTGGACCCAAGCAACACTCAAATTCAACAAGTCTTAAAATGTAACATTTAGCCAACTTTTTACTACATTTATTTGACGGCTATATTCAGAAGTGACTTTACAAAACATGATGAACTTACAAAATATCATGCATTGTTACAGGTATCAACATATAGGTTATTACAAATGATTCTACCTGAATCCGCTACATTAAAATGCACCTTGCATGCACTGAATCAGTTGGGGAAAATGATGTTAGCACTTTTCTGCATCATATACTTTTGTATTTAAATTTAATTTAATTCCTTTTACTTGAGTAACATTTTAAATGAAGGACTTTTACTGACCCCAGTTTTTCTTGCCCTTTCTGTCAGAAATCTGATCAGTTATCAGAGGTCAGTTGGGAGGAGAGAAGTCTGTTTCTGAACTGTCACTGCAGCCATAAATGTTAGTCTCTGATCTCATTAAGTGACAGAGAGGCCAGGGGGGACATGTCTGGGCCTCAGGACACTTGGTGTCTACAAAGAAGCTGGGACAAATCTTGGCAGGAACAAGTGGTGGTCCACATTTATCAGCCTGTTGAAATTTCCTTTAAGGATGTTGGGACCCAAGTGTGCTGCATTCACATTTGCTAAGAATTTAGAGAGTCTTGCATCATTTTGTAGGCCCGCAAGGAATGCTCAGGAACTCCTGTCTATCTAATGTAATGCTTCCCTACAAGGCCATATGCTAAGATGCCTGGCCCATAGTGTACGTGTCTTGTTTTCTGTCACTGGATGAGAGCAGGAGGTTGCTTGACCCAAAATTCTGCAGGCAAAGGCAGTGGTATGCAAGACATGTTTGATGTTCCTCTGGGATCTCTTTAATGAGAGTTTGAAAATGGATTCCGTGTGGAAAGAATGTGTTAGCTGAGCACATCATTCAAGAGAAGCATGTTCCCATGTGAAAGTTCAAGTTGCTGGATGACTCCAGATTAACTCAAAATAAACTTGAAATGAACACAGAGTCAAAAAGTCCCAAGGGCAGAAGCAGCACTCCTAAATTAAAAAGCTTGTGAGCTGTGACACTTTCCCTCAAAATAGATCTGAAATTGAAGTTTTGGATTTAGAGGACAAGTGTCAGATCTGAAAAAATATATAATATTGTTTTTATATTGTTTGACTATTTTCTTTGTGTGCATCTGTCTTCTGTCAGAGGGCATGGCTTGCTGCACTGGACCCTTGGTGATACCAGTCGATCAGTCTCATCAGAGGGGGTGAAGGTCGAGCCGTGTGATTCCACACGTAACTCTCACTCACACTGCAGCAAACTGACAGTCTCATCCTTGATTGTCAATGACACGGGAAGGTACAGCTGTCATTACTCCAAGAATGGTTCAGATCACGTCACCTCGACCTACGTCTATGTCAAAGGTGAGATCTGCGAGGCGCTCTGACCAGCTCAGATCACCTGTCATTTTTATCAAACAGTCAGTGAACCAGTGAACAAGAGAGAAGAACCTGTGCAGCCTCTGTTAGACACTGACATGTTCCCATCCAGTAATTTCAAGCTCTAGAAAAAGGGGAATATAATGCTGTTTAGAAATATGTATAATATAATAATATATATAAGTTTTTCTCTGTTTGAATTGAGTGGTTTTCTTCCATTCAGGATTTAACTGTTTTTGTGAAAGTTAAGACTGATAAAAGTGAGGTTTCGCAGGGTGATTGTCATCTGCAGTAGAGGGGTATGGTGTTGAACTTGGTATGGTGTCATAGATAGAATAAAATAGCCAATGAGCAATCGCATATTTCCCGCATGATTCAAGGGCTGGAAAACACCTACTTAAGCAAAAAAAAATAGAATAAAAAAAAATCATCAGTGAGAACGGAAGAACGAAAAGGACAAAAAAATTAAAAAGAAAGAAAGAGGAAGGAAATGCAGTTTTTTTTTTGCAATTGTATGTGCTCTGTATTTCCAGTTATTGGTCCAAGTAGGAAGTTAACTTTAATCTACATCTATTCGCATTCAAGAGTCACAGCTCTCCTTGTCAGAGATTGAGAGAGACAGGGAGAGGAAGTGGTTTCTTTGGTACTGTGAGGTGGAAGGGTGAGTGTGATTGCACGGGAAGCCCTGGTTATTGACTCTGATTTCCTGCTCTGGCTACTGTTTTCTGAAGTCTTTCCGAAAGTGTCACATGGCACCAGTTACAGTTACAGTATCATTGAAATGGAGCTTGTGCTACGCACAATAAGGAGGGTTGATTTTGAGTGTCGAGTCAGCCTCAGCCCATTTTACTTAGATGTGTATGGTTTTTAGACATTTAAGCAGTTAAAACTGCACATTGTTCCTTCTCCTGTTGCTCTGTGAATGTGGTTCCCAGTTTACTTGGCTCTCAGGCAGCCTGCTGGGCCTGTGTTTAGTCTAACACCTACTTTTCCAAGCCTTTCAGTTGTTTATTACGTGATTTTTCATGTTTCATTTTTCAAATAATAGTTCCTTTATCACACCACTACTGCTTGACCTCGCACCAATGGCAGACTATTTGTGTAGCGGTAGTGTTCCCACAGCATTCGTGTGATGCCTGGCAGCTTGAGGAGGAACACAACACTAGACTGTTTGCTCTATCTGTGCTCTGCTGCCTTATCCGGTTAAAATGAACTGATCCGAGATTTGATCTCCGTGATGCCCTGACATTTCCCTGATTCAATTGCATTGCTCAACTCAGCTCTTGCATAAGAGTTCAGAACAACAGATGTAAATTAGCTACAAAAACGTGGATGATCCCAAAAGGCAAAATGTAAGGGACCAGTTCTGATTTGAAATGCTATTTCTAACTGACTTTTTTAGATCAGACTGATATTGACCCATATGTTTTGTCCCTCAGATCCCGAGCAGCCATTTGTGGAGCCCCATCCCGAGAACCCTCAAATCTTGGGCATGTACAGGCATGAGACCAGCTTTGTGGTCCCCTGTCGGACGTCCTCTCCTGACACGATTGTAACACTCACATCGGTAAAGCCTTCCAAAGACAATCATTTACACCTCCTGCTCATTATTGTGCTGTATAGTAATATACTGTATGTGTTTCATAGACTTTGTTGAATATGAACTATAAATCTATCATCTGAAAAAATAAGACTGCTAATTATACCACAGCAGTGTATCCTTACTTGTCATCTTTGGGAAAATAAAGTGTTCCCACTTTGTGCTTAAGGCGTCTCACAGGTTCTCACACTCTTGTGTGTCAAATCATTCAAGCACACAGAAACAGACCAGGGACAGTTGTTTGTCTGAGGAAAGCTCAGGGTGGCGATGGGAGTCATTCTGTCTGCGTCCTGTAAGAACAGGAAGGAGCTCCAAGAGTGTTTTTCTCAGAATAGAACCTCAGCCTAAATTTAGTCCCCTTTCTCTTATGAACATCAGGAAATGCAGTAGAAAATCAGCACACCCTGTTTCCAGTCACAGGAAACAACAGGTAACTTATCATGACAATTGTAACATTTGCTACCAGAATGCAGCTAAAGCAACGATTGTGTTCACTAAAGACAACGCGAAAGCCATTTTTGACAAAGTTGCCATGACAACCAATGACAACGTTCCTACCGTAGACAAACACAACTGACTCAGATGGCACAGATAGTGGTTTGTGTGACCTTCCTGCCGTTGGTAAATCTTTGGCACTCCTCCTTCCTTTCCTTCCTTCCTTGCCTCCTCTCCCAGCCCAACTTCTGGCATGAGAACAAACAACAGCAGGCACGTACATCCTTTTCCGAGTCCACAATGTTTTGTGCTCCATTGCATAAATGACAGCAGAGGTTACACTCCACAAAACAATAAAAACAAATTAGATCTTCACTCTTAACAGATGTATGTCCCCAGCTGAGCCCACTAGAGCACAAGTTCAATGTTAAATGAAGTTGAGTGCATAACACTTCAGTCTGGTTCAGTGATCGTTAGTGAACATCACAAGTGTCACCAAATATCATAGCAATGACAAACCTTCTCTGCTCTTCTCTCTTGATCGTAGCTCCGACCTTTATCAGACAAGATCCTTAAGGAAATGGTATGGGATCCGGAGGTAGGATTCAAGATTCCCTACGATCGCAACACTGAGTATAGTATGCTCACCTGTAAAACCACGGTCAACGGTCAAGAGTTCTCGTCAGTGTACATCCATAGAATAATGAGTGAGTCTGTTGTCTTTCTCGCCAAACTTGCTCATTGAAATAAATACATTTGTGTAGATTTTTTTCACCATCTTCTTATATTTGTCACCGTTTTTACAGCTCTTGTTCTAAACAACGTGAAGATCACACCAGATACTGTTAGAGTGTTGGTTGGAGACACCCTCATGCTCAACTGTACTGGTGAGACGACCTATAATGGAAAAATTAACTTCACATGGGACTTTCCAAATAAGAGGGTAAGTTCAGGATTTATTTTTGACACGGTACAACTGCATAAAAAAGGAACCCTTGCTTTAGTTGTAGCAGTGGAGTTTATAATACTTCCTTCGTCTCTCTAGGAAAATCAACAATATATAAAGACTTATGGGCGCCCTGCTAAGGTTATAATGATGAGCAAGGCTTTAATTTTGCCATACATTACCATGGAGGATAAGGGAGTGTACCGCTGCAAAGCTGATATTGACCACACAAAATACAAGAACGCCACAGCAAAAGTCCGTGTCTTTGGTAAGTATGCTTTGGATTGATTAATCAGGTGATGAATTCCATGAGATGTAAAATTTATTACAAAGTATAAAAATGCAACAAAGTTATTGCATAAATAAAGCATTTTAACATCTAAATATTTGTGTTACTCTACGACGATGGCATCTTTGCTTTCCGATGGATTTCAATATCTGTCCATCTTTTTTGTTCCAGAGCATCCATTCCTCAATGTCTCCTATAGACATGAGCGGCCTAGTAAGGTGACTGTCAAAGAAGGTAGAAAGAAGCTTGTGTTTGAGCCCAAGGTCAATGCTCTGCCACCACCAGACATGTTAGTGTGGTAAGTTATGGTTTACAGTCACTATAAAAACTGCTGATTCTGTATTGAGTATTGCAGTTTCTTAAGGATTCAACTTCCCATTTGCTTTCCACGCCTCCAATTTTGTTTAGGTATAAGGATGGTGTCCCTATCAACAAAACTTCCACCTGTTACAAGATGTCTGGTTCCAGCTTGATCATCACTGATGTGCAGGGAAAGCATGCTGGGACCTTCACCATAAGCCTGGGCAACCGAGTGAAGGATTTGTACAGGAATCTGAGCTACACGCTGGTAGTCGACGGTAAGCTGATGCTATAAACCTGGCAATGACTGCTGATCCAAAGGAAATGAAGCAGTGCATTGGCTGCCCCAGCACTGTGGCTTCTTTCAGTGGAGTTCACTGGACGGCAGGTAGCAGCTCTAGTATGAGAGGAATTTGGGGGCTTGTTGATTCCAGGGCTGGATTGACGTAGCACGGGCAGCTGTTGTTGATTATTGGGGCTCTTTTGAAGGGGCTTGGCGCAGTGTGTAAACGGCCTGGGCTCTATTCTGCATGCAGACTCCAGCAGTTCCAGACCCCCCCTCAGTCCCCAGCATTTATTTGCATCCTCACCATGTGTATATATAGTGCGACTCGTATAAACAACATGTTCCATACAATTTGTACACAGCTTGAGGAAAACAAGGATTGAATATTTAATTCATTGTTTTGAATGAATCGGATTGAAGACTACTGATAACTGTTAACACTAGAGGTTATACATGTTTTAGTATGTACGGTGGAAACGTATTAAGTCTGTGTGCTATAGAGACAGAGAAGAGAAGTGTGTGTCAGTCACGTCAAACTTGCCATGGGGGACAGAGGTATTTTCACTGCATTCTTTAAACATTATGTACTTATTCTAATAGTGTGCCAAAAAGTGTAAAATCAGCCCCTTCTGGCTTGTATAAACTTTATGTATGGTCTGTGATTCGTTTGCGTTACAAAACTTTGATTTATTGGAATGACAAAAAATAAACACAGACACAAGCAAGCAAAAAAAGAGAGATTCCTGGTATCAATTATGGAACTATTCCATCAGTTGTTTAGAGCTGTCAGAGTCCTCCAGATTATGAACGTGTCCTACATGATGGCGTGTGTGGTGGGATGCAAGCTATGTGGTTTGCCTCACTATGTCACAGTGTGTAGCCTGACTTATTCAGCTGTCCATAATGGAGAAAATGGTGAAGTGATTTGGACCGCTTCCTGAGGTGGCTCAAGGATCTTTGTCTGTTGTTGATGGTTTATTCACTGACCTGGGCATGACTGGCCACAGTGAGGTCGTTCTTTGACCTACAGCCCCATGCTATCCAATCATCCTGCCATTCTTCTCCTACACAGCGTCTAACGGACAACTAGTGTGCACAACTTTTTCACGGCTATCCATCATGACTGTCTGCCCTCATTATAAAGACATTATGAGATTCCACGCTGGGCCGGGATGGCAGACAAATGATCTAGCCTGTTGTCACTCTCTCTTTATCTTGCTCTCCCTGTATTTTTGTGTTTTTGTATATGTGTACTTATGTGTGTTCATGTGCACTTCTCTCTCACAGTGAAGCCAACTATTTCAGAGGCAGAGCTCGCCACTGTGGACGTGCAGCCCTACATGCTTGGCAAACAGCATCAGTTAACCTGCACTGCTTATGGGGTACCCTTGCCAAACATCACCTGGTTCTGGCAGCCGTGCCAATCAGACACTGCGTTTATAGAGTGAGTCACCGTCTTGCTATATTCCAAAGATTTACATGTTTAAACAAAATTTTCTGTTTATGTCCTCAATGTTGAAGAATTAAAAAAGGTTTTTCCATGTCGTCATAAATACCCAACATAATCCAATTCATAATCAACAACATGCCACTTGCTACCATATTGTGGAACTCCTGGATTGAGTGTGTTGTTTCAGCTACCTGTTGTCACAGGTATACTGTATGTTTAGAATTAGCCGGCAGTTTATAGATGATTAAAAGATATCATTCCGATTATTCTTAACTCCTGGAGTTTCTCTTTTTCCAGAAAATGCAGTGAGTATGTTTATTATCTGTTTGGTAAATACATGTTTTGGTGTCATGGTATGTACAAAAGACCTAAGTACAACCATTGTATTGTAGTTGTGTGTAAAAGCATCTCAGATTTAACAGTAGAAGTGTAGGGTCCAGACCAACCTGGGATCCCAGTGTAAAAAAGATCTACATTGACTGAATTGACTCTGGCCCAGAATATGACACATTAATCAGAGAAACGCACCCCTCGAGAATGGCCCTCTCATTTGTGGTCAGTGGCCGTGTAGGCTGTAGAGGAAATAAATAAACCTCAGGTTCCCAGAGCTGTTACACAGCAGAACAGAACTGAGTGTATGAGCGACTGTGTATGAATACCGGCCTGGTAGTGAACCCACAAACAAGATGAACATTCCCTGAGACTCTGGTTCGTCAATGCCAGCAGGAGACCTGCGAGTCATAAGATTAGGAAAACAATGGGTCATTACCCTTGGGTTATCAGGCCTTAACACCATTAACAAAAACAACATTGTGGAACACTGCACAAGAAAGAGACACCGTAATGCTACATATTTGTTAATGTCAATCCACCAGTGCCCCCCATTATTTAATTTATTAAATCATCACAAAACCTACTTGTACTTGCCAGATCTACGATAAATAATAGCAGAGCATTAGCTGGGTCAAAGCAACTCATTCTGCAGGCCTAAAGATAATCAGGGCTGGCACTAGGAACAGTGGCAGCCAGCTAATGAGACAAAGGAAAAGCTATGGCCTGGTGGGAAGCCAATTGTGCCAAATGTTTATTTTATACAGCCCCAACCTTGTAAAATACCTGTCACTATAAATACTGCATGTCCTCCTTCAAGATCATATCCCATCTAAATCTTTGGGAGTTTGGAGAGGAGGGGAAATGCAGAGTGTGGGGGGTGTTTAGAGGGGAGGGACATGAGAAAAGCTTATAGAATGAGGCTGATAGTGTAGGGGGCAGAAATATGGGGGCGTCTTTATCACTAGGTTGAGAAGTTATCAGCTGTCCCTTGTTGACCGCCAAGGTCTTAGGATCAACCTTATCTCCTCTGGCCAGAACATGTGTGTCGGTGGGGGGTGGGGGGATCGCTTCCTGCACGAGGTGACGCATAGCACAGCCCTTCCTGTCGCAGTTGCTGTTTCCTCCTCTGCCTCTCCTCTCATCAGGCTGATTGTTCCCCACCACGGGCGGTGAAGGGTTTGGGGGTTGGGGTCAAATCAATGCTTTCTCTTGGTTTTTCATCCCAGACAAGCTGGATTAGACCTGGACTCTACCCAGATCATTCTCAGTGTTCTTTTAAAAATACATCCGCCTTTCAGAATTATGGTCTTTCACAGGAGGATAGAACATTGAACTATCGTGTGATCGAGGCAGGGCAGGATATGTTTTAATTTACCCCAAGGTTCCCAATTAAAACAATGTGGATGTCTGTGTTATTTCTTCTGTGTTGTATTGTTTAAGGTCCAACACATCTGCATCTGTCTCTAAGCATACTGTCTGCATGACTCAATGGCCTCATTCATGTTCTTTTCTGTCCTGCAGTTGCATGGCTTACACCAAGCCTATACTGGTCAATATTGATGACAGGGGAAATGACTCCCACAACTGGATTAAGAGCATAAACGTTAAGCCTGAACTGGTTAAAGGAAAAAACAAGGTACGTGGTTTAACTTGATGTGTTGTGTTTCCACGTGTGTTTTAAATGCAGGATGCACTCGTAGCACTTTTTTTTTTTTTTTACCGTGGAATATGGTTTACAAATAGTTACCAACTCGTGCCACATTTTCACTTCGTAAATTCTCTAAATGTTCCAGGTATTGGCAATGATGCTGAACATTTGTATTCACTGAAAATGTTTAATTTTGTCTGCGTTATGTTTTACTTGTGTGACTGTGACCAAAACCCATGAAAAGCCTTCAACGCTCTCTTTTGAAAAATTCTCTGTTGTCTTTCAATGCTGCTCTTAATCTTGATTTATCCTTGATAAACAACCAGGAAAATATGTGAAAAGCTCTTAGTTTCATGCTTTTGGTATGCTTGATCTGAAAAAAAAGATGCTATAGGGTTTAGGGTTAGGGTTAATATAGTAGTATATAGTATAGTAGTAGAGACATAGTTCATTTACCCCTACTGGAGTGAAATACACCCTCCATTTTCACTGCTTTTTTAGATGATGGCCTGTTAATATAGCAGCTGCAGCTTCATCCTGGGTCTTACCAAAGAAACATCTTTTATTCTTACATGAGTTAATCTTTTCTGCTGTTGAGACTCTTGCAGCTAAGCCTTATAAACATTACAAAGTCTATATGGCTTAACTAATCTGTGTGCCGAGAGCTGAGAACACACTTTTATAGATTCTACCCCACACCATAACCTGTGAGGATGAGCCACTTAACACACCAGAAAAACAGCCGGAAATCATGCCTTTGTTATGTAAGCATATACTGCTGTAATTATACAGAAAGCAATTACAGAAGAAAGATTTGATTGTTAGAAAAAGTCTGTCACACTTATACATTACACTAAATGTAATTGTCTTACACCTCAATTACAGTTTTCTGCAAAATCAACACTAACGTATCAATGTGGGATTCAGCTTTTCTCAGGAAACATCAAACACATGTTGCCATGCAAGCCTATAACACAATGGGGAAACTGCAGACATTGCCATGAATGTCCTGTGGGAGCCTGTTACTAAAACTGTTCACCCCAAACATAATTAAGAGCAGGCCTCTACTGCCTGGGCACTGCAAGAGTCTGTCTATAGGATTACGTTAAAGAAACCCATTACAGCAGGCTGGGCCATATTAAGCCACAGATTCATGGGCATAAATGTTTTCAGCTGGAGAAAGAATTTTGTCATTGTCAATCCAGACTATTGTTCACTGTTTTCACCTGTATTTCTGGAACATAACAAGGTGATTTATTGTATCTTGCTCTCTGATTAAGCACATAATGAAAATCATTATCATATCAAGTAATTGTAATTGTAAAGGCCTCAGTTATAATGTCTTTGACATAAAGAGGGAGGCACCTCTTATTTACAACTACTTGTGGCCAAACGCTGGTGCTTTATGAGGGTTAGGACTAAGGGTCAACGATAACAAGCAGAAGTTTAAAAGAAGAGGGATTTGTTGGAAGTGAATTCCTCTCTGTCACCTCACATAAATTGTTGGCCCGTGAATAAGAAGGTGGTTAGGGCCAGGCCTCTGAGTGCCTCCCCAGAAGGCCCAGTAGAGAGAGAGACTGGCCCGGATCATAATATAAGGAAAACACAGGGGGAAGACATGGGCACAGAGGTCACAGTGCGTCTGGTCAGGTCACCTCTTAGGGACTGTGCACAATTGTTTAAATGACTGTGTTCGAGCTCGGCTTACATCATGGTGACTAATAGCAGTAACATAATACCATAAGCCCACTACATCATTGTTTTGACAAGTGTCAGAGCAGCATGGCTTGGACAATATGACAACTTTTAAGCATGCATTCTGTTACTGCCTAAATGTTTTTATGGTGAACATTGTTAATGCAGGGTCGCTGAAATTGTTTCATGGATACAGCTGTGTGTCTTGAGAGTTGATGCAATAGCTCCTTCAAACCCAGGAAGTTTAGGCCCAGACAATACACCCACATCATTCACTCTCTTTGATGTTGCTGAATGGCCCCCCAAAAAAACAGATGTCACTATGAACACTAAACAGACCCCACGCAGTCCAGCCCTCACTCAAGTTTCACTGATTATATTGTCTTTTTAAGCCATTAAAATGTTGTAATGTGCGATGACAAAATTGAGTGTGGCATTAGAAGTGCTTACCAGGAAATGGACATGAAACCCCAGCAGTAGATCTATAGCACACGTCTGAAGGAGACTCAGCGGGTTTTGAACTCCAGATGTATCCTTTCATTAATGTTATGCACCGGAGAGTTTAAAACAGACCAGGTTCTGGACCCTCACCCGCCTGTTAATAGCTTCTCTGATGGTGATTGAAACCTCAAGAATATTAGCCAGGCTAGCGCCGCCTACTGGTTCCGGCAAATTTAATTTGCCTCAACCATATAGTCAGGGAACTAGCAATGCGTTTCGGTTTGCTCCGTCCGCCAGAGCGGACGGACCAATCAGCGAGCAGATGTGGCGATGACGGGCGATGACGGGCGATGACGGGCGATGACGTCGAACTGAAGCGCCCAAACTGAAATACCGGTGTAGTTCCCAAGCTGCGGTAAACAGTTGACGAGATGGATGTCGGCGAAGCTATACGCTCTGTGCTTGAAACTATTCAGGATATTAAAGACTTAAAGCCAGAACAAGAAGCATGTTTGACGAATTTTTTGGAGGGCAAAGACGTTTTTGGACTTCTTCCTACCGGGTTTGGGAAAAGTTTAATTTACCAGCTGGCCCCGTTAGTGGCGAAGACATTATGCAAGCCAAACGCTAATGCTAACCCTATTGTCATCGTTGTGTCCCCCCTGCTTGCCCTGATAGAAGACCAGATTAAGGAGGCAGGGATACTGGGTGTAACAGAAACGACAACACTCGTCAATACACATGTTCTTCTTCTTGTTGTTGTTTTACTGCGGTGGGATGTCAATAGCCTACACATGTTTTCAATATGCTCAAAAAGACTACAATGCTAAACCACCCGGCTTCCGGCGCATAGCATACGTCACTGCCAAGCAGCAGCGATTAGTCGAAGCAAACGGAAGCAACCGCCTCCCGGAAGCAAACGAATCTCTACGGCTCGTGTTCAGACGCTATATGAAATGTAATGAAGTAAGCGGCTGATGCATCAGGCTACAAGAATATGTCATGCTGAAGGTCTAATCCTGAATTGTGATATTAAGCATTTGTTGTTTATGTCAACATGTTTTATCCTGCTTTGAACAATCAGTAATAATTGCCCTGTTTATCCCAATTAGACTGTGAGCACCCTGGTGATAGGAGATGCTAGCATGTCAGGAAAGTACTCCTGTGTGGCCCAGAATGAAGATGGTAACAACACAATGTTGATCCCTTTCTACGTTGATGGTAAGTAAGAATATGAGAGCTGAAATATCAAACTTTAAATCTTAACCACTCAGCCGAAAGTGCTCACAGAACTATGCTGAGTTTTATTGCCACAATTGCAAAGCGCCCTATACTGTGCACTGAATTCTTTCAAATGATCTACACGTACAGTACACGCTGTAATGAATTGCAAGAACAGCAAAGGAATGTGCAGATTGTATTGTGCAATAAAGAAACCGGAGGGGGGCATTAATTGAAACCATCTTCCACTGTAACTGAGCAGCTTTAGGGCGGAAGAGAGGCAAACATGTCCTGAGCCATATGGAGTTCTATAATGGCACGCTTTTAAAATAAAGTTATGAATAATTGCATTCCTGCTCCGGTGCCAGCAGGTCAATCTTATTTCTCTCTGAGCCTTCGACATTTTTAATGTGCATCTGAGCTTTTCCAAATGTTCCCAACATGAATATCCATTGAGACACTTATGTAATAATAGTGGAGATGAGGTGTCATTGCACACAATCACAGTTCATTTTGCAAAAGAAAATGAATCACAATTCCTTAAGAGCGAAGTGAATCACATCTCCTGAAGAGTGAAGGATTGCATTTGGACAGGGATGGATGAAGGTGAAGCTGTGCTTCAGGGGAAGCCATTTGCCAAAAATTTGACTCCCAGAGTGGGAGAATTCCCAAGAGGAGTGCAGCTCTCTCCCAAAGGTGAGAAAGACAGAGAAAATGAAGAATGCTGTTAAAAAAGAGGACACGATTGTAATAACAGCTGTCTTCTCTTACGGAACACAGAATGCTTTCCAGCAATCTGAATAAACAAGCGCAGTCTGGTTCCCCTGGGGCCCAGACCCAGCTTCGCTCCAATTGGTTGAGTGCAGCAGCACCATCAGCCATGCTGTCCACCAGCAACGTGCTTCCAATTAACAGTGATGAAACAGGAAATAACTACAAATTTGACATTCCTGGCATTGCAATGAGCAGCTCAGTGTCCAAAACTATGGTCCAGCAAAGGATCTCAGGCCAGCAGAATAAGTGTCCCTCTTTGTGTGTGTAGAACAGATGACACTGACTCTGACTCCTCTTCATAATTAGTAACTGTATGATTTACCATCAATGGAATCCTGATATACTATATTTCTCTACCTTGTCACACTAGATCAACCTGAGGAAATCACCATCGAACCTCGGTCAGCCTTCCAGGGGGATGATGTCACTCTGACCTGTCGGGCAGCTCGCTTCCTATACACATACCTACAGTGGTTGGATTCCAGGAATCAAACAATCACTTCCAACGTGTCCAGTCTCCAGATCAGCCGCTATTCCATTTCTCTCTCTCTCCATCTGCATAATGTGTCCCAGATCAGCACTACAGGTTACAAGTGCCAAGCATACAAGCTCCACAAGAGGGTTGAACTCAAGACCGCTGCGTTAACTGTGGATGGTGAGTAAGCAGAAGATATGTGAAGCTGATTGATAATCAGCTGTAAAATTCTAGTTTTGTAGTCACTGTCTGAACAAGACAGTAACAGAGTAACAGCGCATTTAATTCAAATGTTTTTGTTTCGTTTTGTGCAGTGAGAAAACGTCCCTGGCTGAGTCAAAATCTGACTAATCAAGATGTGAACAGTAGCAGCACTCTGATGTTGGTTTGCTATGCTCTGGGAGTTCCTCGTCCATACATCATGTGGTACAAAAATGGCCTTGCGGTGGAAGAAGGCCCAGGTAACCTGAGAACACTATTCCATGTTATGTTCATGATATGATACATTTGTGCAATCCTGGCGCAGCAGTGCACAGGCTTGATGATGGGCTGGAAGAGAAAGTAGAAGCTGTCATTTCCTTTGAAAGCCACTGACAGTTTCCCAGTGTGTCAAAGCCACCTTTCTTCAAACAGTTCTTCATAGGAAGGCATATATGCTCAAGGCGCAAGTAAACAATATATAAGATACAGAGTGCACTTATGCTTCTTCTGAAGCTGAATTGATATTTCCAATACCGCCAAATGCCTGTCTATGCATAGTGAAGAAATTAGTGCAGAAAGGCTACATTTGCTATTGCGATTGTTTACATTAATACAATCTGTTGACAAAGTAAAGGTTGCATTCAGTCACATTCTGCTCCTCATATTTGCATTTACACTTGCATTTACATTTAGCAGATGCTTTTGTCCAAAGCGACTTACATAAATACATACATACATTAACATGCACGCAATAATGCTATTACTATGAGAAAATACATGTGCTAAATATTGTATTAAATTGCATAACCTGAGCAGCTTCAGAAAATATTATTTCTGGCTTAGTGTTTAAAATGTCCTAAATTGAATTGAATTATTCTGCATTAAAACAACCTCAACTTCTGTGAGAACGGGTTAGTTTTCAGCCAGAAGAACCCTGAAGATATACTGTAGCATGTTATCTGCTTTTGCAATAACATCATCAGTTTGACTGAGTGATTGTGTGTCACTGTTACAGGTATCACTATGGGAGAGGACGGGGTTCTGACCATCGAGAGGGTGAAGAAAGATGACGAGGGTCTCTATGAGTGTGTAGCCAGCAATGTTGAGGGTTTCGCAAAAACAAGTTCTGTTGTGACTGTGCTCGGTAAGTCACTCAAGACACCTTGAGATGTTAACTAACTAACCATTGAAGTGATCCAAAACTCACCAACAACTTGCTGCATTCTCAGTGTGAAGTGGTGTGTGCTGCAGTCAGTGTGGCTACAGATCAGATCAAATACACTAATCATCCATATCAGCAGTGGAGTCATATTCTTCATGTCCAATCAAAACACCGCAGAGGCCCCTTGTTTTCTTGTCACCACTACAAATAGCTCTCGTCTGCCTTCATTATGAAAAGGTTCCCCTGACAGAACATATGTGGCTACCAGGATTGCCAAGTAAATTCCTTCTAGGGTTTTATGATCAAGGGTCTGGCTGAGGGTCCTTACCATGAGGACATGACCTCTGTGAAGTGTTTAGAGGTCCACTAATGAGTGCAAAGAGATTCACTGCAGCCAAAGGACTGGAAACACAGTAGATTATTGGAGTAGCATGTCTCTTAACCTATTTGTGCCTGTGTATACTTACAGGTAAAATGAATTGCATGTTGACATGTGAAGGATGGTAGGGTAATTGAGATGCATGTAGTTTTCCACGTAGTAATTTAAATATATTCTTACTAAGCTGAACTTGAGTTTCTCTTGATATTAAACAGTTAGTGTCATCCATTCCATCTTCACCACAAAGATATTCCAGCAACAAGCTGTTTACATGTTCTGCTTTGTTTGCTTAATCATAAATGACATGTAATACGAGTCAATAGAAGGTTGTTTGCAGATTGAAGGAATATGAGGTTTCACAGCGTCGATGTGGATGGTTAGAAAAACAGTGTTTGGAAGAAAATATTATAGGAAAAAGTGTGGTGTGCGTGTCCCAAACAAACCAGAAATAAACACTTTTGTGTGTTTCCACTTCCATTATGTATACAATCTCCCAGAGAAAATGTATGAAGAAACAAACAAACAAAAGAAGGACTCATTTGTAACAGACTTTTTTGTTTGATCCCATTTCCTCACAAATTACTGTCAAAAATGTATGAAAATTAATGAAAAAATGAAAAGTACACTCTTTTTTTTTTTTTTAAAGAGGTCTGGTAGTGATGACAGTTCTTCTCTTTCCAGGGGATGAAGGGAAGCCAAATGTTGAGGTAATCATTCTGGTGTGTACAGGAGCTGCAGCCACGTTCCTCTGGCTCATGCTCATCCTCTTCATCCGGAAGTTAAGGAAGGTAAGACTTTACATTACTTCTTTGTATCAGAAACTACATACTACTACAATACTAATGCTAAAATAGTATTTATGGTTTTTATTTGCATTTCCTATTTTAACTAATTTGGCTCCAATTATTTAATAGAAGTGACTTACTGATGCTTCTTGAAAAGTACAGTTAAATGGAAGGACAAATGTAGTGTTTATGGTTTCCACATTTCTCTTCCACATGTGGGAAGTGCTGAGCTCATGTTTGTATGTATAGTCAATCGCATCTATGCGCCTTCAAACCTGGTCAATACGTGCAGAGCAATTTAATAGTCAACTCAGCATTTTTCACTGCTGAATGATCCTTTGAAATAATCCACAAGTTACAAACTATTTGTGTCACGGTTATCATTATCAAAAACGTCTTGAAGGTAATCATGAAATTTGTAACACCCTCAGCAACCAGCACAGTATAAGATGGGTCCATCTATCATCATTGACCCTGACGAGTGTCCCCTCGAGGAGCAGAACGACCTTCTTCAGTATGACAGCAGCAAATGGGAGTTTCCTCGTGACCGCCTGCGACTAGGTAAAAATCCAATTTGCAGGAAAATGTTGCCGATTGGAAGATTTTCATATAATTTCATGCTAATTAAGACACAGTTGGTTTCTTGACCTCTTCTAAATAGGTTAATTGCAAAGCTGAAATACATTCCTTTAGTTGTTGAGATGATGTTTAAATAATAACAAAATATCCAGAATGATACTTGTGGTTACTCACATTATAAGTATTAACCAGCTAGCTGGATGAATGAAGTTATACACAACCCAGCATGTAATGCCACTGATGAGTCGGTATTTGTGGTGAAGAATGGGATGATGTATTATTCATAGGAAACGTAATTTTACTGTAACTTTCATTCACATCTCTGTGTCAGATATGTTTGGTAGGTTTGAGCATATTTGCTTAGCATTGTCTGCCAGAAACACCTGATACTACCAATGCAATGAGACAGAATGTCAGGATAGCCGTCCAACTACATGGAGTATCTATCAGCTGTTGTGTAGTGTCATTATGTATCAGTGACCTGCACTGTCATCCACTCTGAAGCAAGCCATCATTTCTCCAGAGAAACGCTCTGTGAGTTAATTACAGACCCATAGCCTGACTGACAGGGAATCCAGTCTGATTTTTGGCCCGAGGGACAGGATCCTCTAATGTTGACCCACTTATCAAATACCTTCTTCCTTTGCCAGGCAAAACTCTTGGCCATGGAGCGTTTGGAAAAGTGGTGGAGGCTTCTGCTTTTGGGATCGACAAGCTCTCAACCTGCAAGACTGTTGCTGTCAAAATGTTGAAAGGTAGGATGTGAAAAAATACTAATTAAAACCATGACTTTATTTGAAAATAATAGGGATTAGTATTGACAAAGCCTCTTGTTGTTTTTTTACATATGTTGTTTGCCCATGTGGCCCCTCTTGTTCATCCTAGAGGTACCACCACGCATGTAAGACAGGCATTGACCTCACACTATGAATGGGTATGAGAAGCAGATGAATAACTGTCATTTCTGCAGAATATTTATTTCTTGTGCATGTTACAGACTCATGAGCTAAAGCACCACATGTGCCTGCAGTTAATGTTTGTATGCCGTTTTGGCTCAAAGTAAAGCATGCAATGTCTGTTCCTCGCAAAGTGCAGTTAGAGGTAAAGGAGACCTCTAACCCTGTCCTTGATGAAGAGATTGACTGTGTATGCAGATCTGACAGCTCAGGTCAGAAAACCTGCAGGTATAGGAGAGTTCAAAATGTGAACATACAGGCACAAAATAAAAACATGTTTATTTTGCCAAATTTTTGAGATTCCAGCATTTGGAAACTATCTGCTGTGTCCGGTCTTTTAATTTAAGAGGAATTAGTTTCCCATTACAACGTCTTTCAAAATATTCACAATGAATGTTGGAACAAAAAGGAAAACAGGAAAACCAACAAAAGAATTTTAGCTGCAGACACTTAGCTATTTTATTCACCCCTTATGCACTATTGAATGACTAATTTACCCCCCCAATAAAAAAACCAAACAGTGTTTTGCATTACTAGAGATGCAAACTGCCGCGCTATCAGTGGTTGGTGGTATGCTGACAATGGAAATTAGTTTACGTTTTGGATGTATTGGTCACTGTCATATTATTAATCATGTCTCAGCATAAATCACAACCTCCCTGGGAAGAACAGACTCCGGCTGTTAGTCGTAGGTCAACCTTAATGGAAAGCAGCAGGTCTCTTCAAATGGACTGTGGTTTAGCTTGAGACTCCCTGGCTGCTTTAGCTTCAAGCTCATAAACATCTAGTTGGTCAAATCAACATAAAACAGCATCATTTTCATACTGCTATCGTGGCATATGACCATAACTGAATGTTCTGGTGGGTGGGCTCATTTTGTTTAGTATCTTCCATCTTAACTTCATCAAAATCTGTTTCTCAAAGTTTTTTCATGGAGTTTGGATTTCAAAGGTTCATATTGTGTTAGGATGTTTAATGATACACCAGCCAATGCTGATAAAGTGTTTATGTGTTAACATTGTTACAGGAGGAGCTACTTCAAATGAGCGGAAAGCTCTGATGTCAGAGTTAAAGATTCTGATCCACATTGGCCATCACCTGAATGTGGTCAACCTGCTGGGAGCCTGCACGAAGCCTGGAGGTGAGCTTTATTGCAGAGGAAGTCCGAAAATATACTGTTTACATATTTCCGTATAGAAAAGTAAAGAAATTGTCATTTAACTTTAAAGTTTAAGTTGTCATCTCCAAACTATCACATGATACAGGAATAATCAGACGAGATACACTATTTTAACAGGTCCATTGATGATGATAGTGGAGTTCTGCAAATATGGCAACTTATCCAACTATCTGAGAGGCAAGAGAGATGACTTTCTCGTCTACAAGGTGAGTCACGAGGATTTAGACTTTCCAGCACTCCTACTTTCTCATCATTCTGGCTACGAGCTTGTCAGCATTGTCAGCAGAGAGGGACTGTTTTGACAATCCATGCATGTCAGCAGCGTTTACCCTCAACTCATTTAACATGATATATGTGTTTGTGCTGGTCAGAGCCAGGATGGTAAGGTGGTGTCATCAGGATTGGGCTGCGAGCTGAGCGAGCTGATGAAGCGCCGCCTGGAAAGCGTGGCCAGCACCGGAAGCTCAGCCAGCTCTGGCTTCATCGAAGATAAGAGCTACTGCGACTCAGAGGAAGAGGAAGAAGGTAAAGGCCAAGCACGTCTTGCTTCCCTTCACCCCCTTCACGCCTTCCCCCCTCTGTTTGTCCCTCCTGCTATCCCCCCCACCTCAGCTCCACCCCTCCTGCCCAGCAATGAAAGCGCTCCTCTGATTGTTTTCAAGCCCAGGTCTGATAGGACGTTTCCTCCTCCTGTTCAGCAGTACAATCACTGCAGCAGGAGCCACTGTCACCCCACTGAGTTTGGGGAGGCGTCTGTTTATTTCCGGTCCTGACCTGAGTGTTGCTCTGCTCTGTGGCTCCAGCTCTGATGTGCACGTCGACCATGTTGTGTTATTTCTGGTTTGATTAGCTGTTTACTCAGGTGGGCCAGTGGAAGGACTCCTCGTGAGTTCCTCTCCCAGACCCCGACCAGGACGCTGGGCCCATAACCACACGTTTCACCTGACATTTGAAAAAATAGGAGGAATTGTAATTTCTTTCATCTCTCGTTTGTAAAGGATGTTGTAAAGACAGAGTGTGTAGGGGAAGACACTTACGTGACAGGACGGATTTGTTATGATGATGTATTTGTCTGGAGGAATTGTACTGTTTCATCTTATCTGATTTATATGACGGAGAGCTGCTGATCACACTGACTGTGTTTAAAAAAACCTAGGATCGGATTATTGTCCTAAGTTTAAAGGCCACAAACATCGAGTTTGAAATATCTGTCTCACTGAGAGAACTTTCTGTTCTTTTGTTTCACAGAATCTGAGGATTTATATAAGAGAGTCCTGACGTTGGAAGATTTAATTTGTTACAGTTTCCAAGTTGCAAAAGGCATGGAGTTCTTGGCTTCACGCAAGGTATTTTCTTCTTCACACAAATCACTCCAAGACATCTATCCATACATTTTATTTGAAACAGCTGCATATACATTTTTTTTATCTATATTGTAATTGTGGTGTTTTTTATTTAAAGATTATGTTATTTTGATATTTATTATCAAATAACAGTATGTATTATAATTTGGAAACATTCTACTCAGTACAGTGTTTGTTTACGGTAACTGGTGCGTTTAACCCAGAAAAGTCAACAGTGCAAAGTAGAAGCAAACTCATGCAGAGTAAAATACATCTTTTGAAGTTTTTGTGCATGCGGTTCATGCAGAAAGTTTCTTCACTGTAAATGGTGTAAACCATTTTGCTTTTTCTATGACGCTGATAAGTGCTTCTAAAGGTTATCAGTCTAGATATCATTCATATTTCAAGTCATTCATAATTTGGTGGATACCGGATGTGACTGATTAGAGAATGAAGCCATTGTTTTAAATAACCTGTTATAGACCATTTCTTCCCCTGGACATGGAACGTGTCTCCTATTGTAATCTCACTGATGACTTGACCATGTGTTGCTCTGCAAGCAGCCAATGCTTTATGGCATGCAGAGTACCGTTGTTAAGTCAATTACATGCTGAAAAACTTCAAGTTGTTAATGTAAATATCTCACCTAATACAATTTTGTTTCTTCCTTTTTTCATTAGTGCATCCATCGTGATTTGGCTGCCCGAAACATCCTGCTATCTGAGAATAATGTTGTGAAAATTTGTGATTTCGGCCTTGCCAGAGACATCTACAAAGACCCAGATTATGTGCGCAAAGGAGATGTAAGTTTGTTAATGTCTAGATAAGTCTTTTTCCAGCTGTCTGGTTTTTATTGTCTTAAAGAAAATATACTCAAAGCATATTCATTAAAAGATAAAATGCAAAACAGTAAGCTATCACTGACTTGGCAGAAAAAGTAGGACTTAATAAATAAAGCAGTTCTTGGAAATCTTGCAAAAATAATTGAGGTCAGTATGTTTGTTTGACTACTGGATGAAGGGAACCTACGTAGGAGACTAAATGAGTCCGACAGCTTAAACCAACCGGCTCTCCACAGATGTGACCGTGTAAGAAGTGAGATGTCCACACCACTAAGATAAGGAAGTCAATTATTTTTTTATCTCAATATCTGCACAGGCCAGACTACCACTCAAGTGGATGGCACCTGAGGCCATTTTTGACAAGATCTACACAACTCAGAGTGACGTTTGGTCCTTTGGTGTTCTCATGTGGGAGATCTTCTCTCTGGGTAAGTGTCACGGCTCAGCATTGACCACTACTTTCACCACCATTACACATACAAACTTAAGCCTTTTCTCACACGTAATTCCTGGTAAATCACTGGGATAACATTTCAGGCACTGCTTGTGATTTCCACTATAAACAGGCGTGCTATATTCAGGAACATTGCCATCTTGTGCAATGCCTAACCCTAACCTAGCCTGTAGTTAGAGGATACTGGTATTTCCTCGTGAAATGAAAATATTGACATTCAATTTAAATTTACTGGTTTGTTTCTGTTTAACATGCCCACATTTGCACAAAGCCTTGCATCTCAGTTACACAGGGTTCTATTATCAGAGATGTTCAATGAGAAGAGTGCTTCACTAGCTCAGTGGTCTCGCTCAGTGCCCCCAGCTATACAGCTCACCAGATGCACTGGGTAATAACTGTCTTCTTCTTCTGCTGTGTAATTGTGCCTTTAGGATAAAGGCCCTGAGCTGACATTGTCAGCCTGAGAAAACTATTTTCATGCCACTAAAACATAACTGAAGTTCAAGTGGGAGTTTTTAGTACAGGCATTGCACGTTAAAATGAGAGAACACCTCCTATTTAAGTTATCCGTTTTGTCCCAGCTGGCAACACAAACTCACTGTAACCAGGCAGCCAGATCAGTGTAAAAGTGTGCCCCTGCTGTGAAACCACCACAGCCTTTAAGACAGTATTGTGTGTCGGTCCTGGATTGCCTGTGCACCGTGGCACAGAGCTCGCCACACGTTTCTATAGCAAGACTCAACATGAAATATTGTATGTTTAAAAGTCACCATGGGAAGCTGCAGAAACATAAGAGTAAGTGTAGCCAAAGTTGGATGTATTGCTTTTCTGTACGTTTTGACTGTGCTGCTTTTGAATCGCCGCCATACAATGTCGTCACCCACAGCAGTTGAAAGAAAAGTGTGTCAAATTGCATATTCTTTTAAATGTAAAGCACACTGACGTCATTTTGACACTTTCCCT
The DNA here is from genome assembly GCA_029853015.1 of Chelidonichthys spinosus. Lineage (NCBI taxonomy): Eukaryota > Metazoa > Chordata > Actinopteri > Perciformes > Triglidae > Chelidonichthys > Chelidonichthys spinosus. The sequence goes on along the minus strand of CM056823.1, from coordinate 12,651,724 downwards.
TTTGTCTTTTCTTCTTTTTCCTGGTTTCTTTCTCCCTCTTTTTCACTCTTGACACGTTCTCACCACATTTTTTTCTGTTAAAGAAACACTTACACATCTGGGTAGTGTTAACGGGGCCTCAGAAAAATAAATCAGGAAACAAGGATACAAAATGACCAAGAAAAATGGCAAAGAAGTGAGCTTTGCAACCTGATCATGTTAGGAGGTCAAAAGTTTCAGTGTAACCCAAGTGTGTTTTCAGATCGCTCTGTGAACCAAAAGTGTGTCAGTTCCGTTTTGTGAGTTTACATATCCAAAGTTTGTTTGTATAATATTGATGCCAAAAAGTGAACCAGACCAATGTGGTGTTGATGTACACCTTTATCAAGATGTGATTTCATTGTTATAGATAAGAGATCAAAGAATATTCTGTCTCGTCATAAAACACAGGTAATATATTTGGAGTGTACATGTATTTTAGAATACAATTGAATTGAACACAATTTGGATGCCACATAAATGCACAAAATACATACAAATAAGTATAATAATAAAAATAATATTCCAGATTAGATTGGGATATAAAGGGATATTAAGTGTGACTGTGTGAGGTTTTTATTTTATTGCTTGCAGTAGATGGGGTCAGCATAACATTTTCTAAGACACACAAACTAACCCATTGAGGCAGCAGTAGACCAGTAACGTCTGTGTTCTGAGAAGTAAAATTGCTGTTTCTGTCAATGGAGGTTTGTGGCTTTGAAGAGAGCTTTAATGGATATCTCCCCTGTCAGAAAGGGCTGTCTGACAACAAGCAAAATCTGTCAAAAAATACTCTAAATATAGAGTACTTTTTGCTGATGCCAGCTTCCATAGCTGTACATTACTTTGCTTCTGCGCTGGTACTCCTGTCTGTCCCTCCAAACTACAATAGTCAACTGTATGGAAGACACTGACCATAGATAAGTACATCATACAACCCCATTTTAAAAACATCTGGACTGTTAAACAATTAATTTCTGATTTTTTAAAGAGGGATAAGTCTGACCTATCCATTAAATAGTACTCGTTCAAAAAGAGTTTAATATTAACCCGCAGTACTTAGGATGATGTTACTTATAATTCACTTTGCAGTGGATAAGAACAATAATGTAAGGTCAAGTTCACTTCTTATTTGATGAACAGCACGTTTACATACCCATCGTCACGTCAGTTGAAAATAGAAACATGGACTATGTAAACAGTAACAGTTGGGATTTGAAATGTTTTCTCAACACAAATCACAGATTGTTTCTTTTCCAATGCAGTAAGCTTTATTTATTTTAAGAGTTGTTCAAATACTTCCATCTGGGGTTTCTCTCTAAGTTTGTGTGGCCATAAAGTTAGTGTTGATATTGTACGTGGGGATTCAAGCTAACAAAATCATTATTTATGACTCATGAAATTATATTGACAACTTGGAATGGTTATTATTTTCCAAAACCAACACAATTGGACATTACTTACAAGTTCAGTGTATGACTGTATGTTTTTACAGGGTTCCATGTATGATGTAGGCTTTCATTACCAACATAATGGTTTAAAAGTAAATAAAAGTAGTGGTGGTTTTTGGTTGACAGATTCATGACTCAGCAAATATAAAAACATTACACGTTCACTGTATTTATGTTCTTGACTGCAGTACTTTGCTTTATTGTTTATTCTGTAAATCGTATACCAAGGCAAAATCCTTGTATGTGGAAAAAGTACTTGGCAGTACACACCTTCTGATTCTGATTCTGATGTAAATTCATATAAATATGATATTGTATGGCCTTTTTTGTGTATGACAAATAAGGTTGTAATAATCTCTCCCCCTCTTTTCTCACAACCTTTTTTGTGTATGACAAATAAGGTTGTAATAATCTCTCCCCCTCTTTCCCCACCCAGGTGCCTCCCCGTACCCTGGTGTCCAAATTGACGAAGAATTTTGCTGCAGACTGAAAGAGGGAACCAGGATGAGAGCTCCAGAATACTCTTCCTCTGAAATGTGAGAATCCCTATCGACTAGTTCTCCAGTAAACAACAAATTAAAGTCAAATACGTACGTGCATGCTGTCGACCTCAAGAGAACAATGAAGTGGACATTAACTTAATGTTCTGCTTTTCTCTCCTATATTGTAAATCTGTCTTTGAAAAATGTAGAATTGCAAACCTTTTATCATTTGAACTACCATACTATTTGAATCTTTATGACGTTCCTCTTATATAGAGTATCCCAGCCAGCTCCATATTCCCAGCTGTATGTGCTCCTCACAGATGCCAAAAAAATATAGGCAGCAAGTAAGAGCCTGCCATATCAATGTACTGCTAAGAGGAGGTATTATGTCTTTCTACCTCTTTGTGGTTGCACCAGCAGGTCAGCAGTGCCTGATAAGAATCATGGGTTATGCTGCCATGAAAGTTGCAGGAGGAAACATTAGCTAGTGATTAGCTTGGCGGCAGCAAGCTTGAAGCTCTGAAGCACTTTCTGACTGACAGGTGCACAGATGTAACTGGGCAAAGCGTTTAAATGAAATGTCTAGAGTTCAAGTTCCCTAAAGTGAGGAGAGCCTTTTGAGCAGGGACTGGTGGATGGTGCTGGACATAAATATCTGTGGGAGAACAGAGATTCCTCTTCTTTGGTATCAGCGCTGTCAGTCAGTGATGAAGCCACACAAACTCTTTTTTGTAATAAGAGTACTTTGCCTCTTCTGTCTTATATGCAACTGACCCAGAACCAGCGACCACAGTCTGAGCTCCGAGTCCACCTCCAACATATGTGCATACATTGTGTCTGGTTTTCATTTAAAATGACTCATATAGTCCACAAATCGTATATTTGTTTTGATAGCATAATGCTGCACTTCTACTTAATAATGACGTGCTATCAAAAGGTACAGAGTATTAAAGCAGCGTGTGCCAAGTAAAGCTAACTGAATGAATTTATCAGCTTGGCAGAGAAGACAGTGATTGGAAATGATAGACCAAATCTAATCCAGACTGTTGTTCAGAACAGAAGATCTGTAGAAGCCAACCGACTGGTGCCAAGAATGTTATATATTTTGCATGCATATGGCTCTGAGGCCTGCTGCTAATTTAAATCTAAGATAGAACCTGCTGATATCAGTGTAAATGGGATGCACAGCAATGCACTCAGAGTCAGTGGGGTAAAATCTACTGATCCCTCAGACGGGTCTGCAGTTGATCACATATGTCTGTAATCCCAGGTTTTGACACGCTGACCCTCACCCCAAACTTGAAATATATGCTGATGATGAAAAGCACATGAGGTTGCAGGCAGTGTTGAGCAAATCATTTGTACCTCTGCAGCTCTGATTCAGCAGGAATGTTGTTTTCCATCTGTTAGTAAGATCCACGTCCTGATGCATTGCAGAGGAATTTAGCGGATGCTGCTCAGAGAGTGGGAGGACAATAAAAAGGATGCTCATTTCCCATCCTACTACACTTGCCCAACCGGACAAAGTAGCTAAGTTCTACAAAATCTCCTCTCTCTTGACCCCAAACCTGCGGGGGTAGGCTATTCATTCTCATCGCGGACCAGGCAGGAAATGTGGTTTAAATTGTGTAGTCATACAATGTGTCTACTCCCCCCCCCCCCCCCCCCCCCCCTTAAATGATATGCATAGAGGCTGTGATCAAGCTCTCCACATCCTGTTGCCATTAGGAGGGCTCCCACCTGGACGAGTATGCTCTACGTTCATTAATGTTGGAATCACAGCCGCTTGGCTTCTTTTAGCCGGGCCTGACAACACTGAGAGGTTTAGATGCCCTGCACACAAACACAGATGGAGAGGATGGGGGATCAACATCAGACCATCTGCTTTCTGTCCTCAAACTTGAGATCGACTAAATACGATGCCAAAAGGCAATCAAAATCATAATACATTATATTTACATAAAACTTTAGATATGTGTTTTGGGCATGGTGGTTGCTGCAACAGAAACATGAGAGGGATCCATCACCCCCATCAATCCCAATCAGGGACATGCTGTAAGTAATTTAAACAGCAGCCGTGGTGCTCTGTTTCTAAATTCCTCCACAAAATGAGACAGGCCACTGCGATGGAAACTCACATTAAAGGTTGAGAGTCTTCCCACATGGGCAGAGATGCTGACAGCTTGTCAGAGACCTAAACGAGGCTCTGTACTCTTACACCCAAGACCAAGAGAGAATCGGATACAGCCCCAGAGGCTCAGGATCACCTGAGGATAGAAAACAGGGTGTGTATGAGTATTCTAGATGAGAGTCAATTCAGAGGTGGACCAGATGTGGTTGCCTATTGGACTGCCAACCCTGAGGATAGTTATTCTTCTTCTTAAAGGTGCTTTGTCACAGTTTGCAATACATCGACGCAGATATCCTGTATGTTGTTTATTGGCTTTAGCATTAAGAATGTCCATCCAGTTTGCTTAAGGCTTGCATGTGTCCATCTTGGGGTTTGTGTTCAGTGGTGTAATCTTTGCTCTTAGATATCAGACCATGTTGGACTGCTGGCAGGGGGAGCCACTGGAGCGACCGACCTTCATTGAGCTGGTGGAGCAACTGGGAGATCTGCTTCAGGCCAGCGTGCAACAGGTATGACAGTCAAGAAGGATTGCATTGTGTTTGAACTCTACATGTATGTGTCATAGGTTTGTTTCAGCAGCAGCACGAATGAACAGCAGCTGTGGAGCTCTGGTGTGAACTCAAACTAAAAGCTGATGTTGATACGCCAAAAAGAGATTTATGGAAGTGTTTTCTCAGTCAATTTCAAATACTGGAACTAAATGTATATTTCAAGTTTAAATCCACGCCATACTATAGCTTCTCAGAACTCTTATGTAAGAATATTAGTCAGTAGAAATGCAGAATGAGTTACAAACACTGCAAATATTCAGAATGCAGCATTGCTGATCTAAGTCCTGCCACTTAAATAAGATTCAGAGCGGCATCATGTGCATGTGGGTGCTCAGAGTGAATGAGAAGGGAAGTAGCATTCAACGCAAACACATGGCTCTGTTTGAAAAGACAACATCAATCGTGTAAGAGGAACCACACTTCAAAACATATTGAGAAACGATGTAATTATTAATGTGACACAACACGACATGGTCTGGAATGAAAGCTGTGAAATGTCACAAACTGCTTGGAAGTTTGTATATTTTTCGAGGCTGTCAGAAAGTTCTACAGCTGTTTGTTTTCATCAGGTTAACAAATATGCACCAAAGGAACAATCTGTGTTTTATTATTATTCAAACATATTTTACTGAAAGAAAATGACACCTGTACCAATAGGCCTTTTTCACAGCAGAGATTTTGACCTGCAATAGTAGGAAAAGCACAGGTGGTACTAAAAACACTAACAATGGCTCCGTTCTATTCAAGTCTCCCAGTAAACCACAACAATGAGCCAACATATACAATACCAGGACCCTGAAACCGAAGCAGCTAGAACATTCAGTTGTTGATTACTATGTGTTTCAATAGAAAACCAAGTAGGGTTGGTTAGGTTTTCCAAAGGATGGACTTTTAGTCCTATTCTCCATTCCCATGAATATGAACAACGTATTTGAAGCTTAATTACATTTTCAAATCAACATTTTAAAGTGGTGAAAAAAAACAAAAAAGATGGAAAGAAATTGAAGAAAGTGGAGCCCTTAGCGATAACTATCAGAGACGAGAAGAAACTGGCCAGAAGCCTTAACAAGAGCAGGATTATTTTTCAGTCATCAGGATCCACAAGATGTCCAGAGTCATGTTTCCACTTCCAGGCACTAAAGATAACGGGCTTCTCGTCCTGCCTGTACATTACAGGCACACAAAGAAAGGGAATTGTATTTCACTGCTCCTTCAAAGACTTGACAGAACCGACGATAAAGACAAGGTCACACATGACACCACATGAAAACTATAGCATGTTGCTTAACAAATGAGTCTGTGAAAGTGAATTCATGAGAAAAAGTACAGGCTGGTCAGAGAACAGCAGAGGGGTTTGACTCTTATTAATAAAGGTATTGTTACAGAGCAGGAAGGCCGGTCACGGACCCCACCAACTTCATTACATTGTATTGGATTTATTAGGCATGACCTCAGTTTCTTTGTCTACTCGCCACAACCTGTGTGTGTGTGTGTGTGTGTGTTTGTATAGCATGAACACCACATCGACCCTCGGGCCTCTCGTCTTTATATTTTGCATCATGGATGCTGTACTCTTAGATATTCTTTGTCTGTTTGGTTGGTATAGGAGGGGAAGCACTACATACCCATCAACACAGCCCTGCTGGGCAAGGTGGGAGACCCGTCCACCACAGTGCTGTCAGAGGAGATGCCTACAAGACCCGTTTCCCACCGCGACTCAGGGAGCACCTGGTGAGAGCATGGATACTTTTTATTCATCATTCACTGGTTTACATGAAACCGACACCTCAAACTCTATATCTATCTATCTATTCTTTTGAGTGAAGAGTTGTTACTTAGCAACAATAGAGACACCGCAAATTCGATGTGTCCGTCACTCAGCTCACTGCTTTGTTCCTGCCTCAAATATCTCAACGACTACCAGAGGGATCGCCATGAAATGACATTCATGGTCCTCAGTGTATGAACCCTCCTGACTACGGTGATACCATGGGTTGCAAGGAAATATGACAATCATGTTGGTCTCAAGATGAATTGAAGTTGCTAGTGGTCTCCCTTAACTTTACATATAGCACCCTTATCAGGTCATAATCTAAATGTATCTTTGGTTTTTCACCCGCCAAAGTTTCAGCATGCTCATCAGCCTCTGCTGCACTTTGTGTTAATTGCTAATTAGCAAATGTTAGCATGCTGAAGTAAGATGGTGAACCGTGTAAATATTATATCTGCTAAACATCAGCATATTAGCACCGTCATTGTGAGCATGGTTGCATGCTGAGGTTAGCACTTCGCTCAAAGCACAGCTGTGCCTTAGTCCAGCCTCACAGAGCTTGCGAGCATGACTGAGGAGTCACAGCCTTGTTGACTCAAATCCGTTACACTCGCCTATGAACTTGTTAAAACATTCTAGGGTAATAAATCACCAAATCGTGCACATATGTAAACTTATGCTCAGGCTGTTAAAGGCAAACAGTGCTGGGTCTGTTTTGCTAAGGAAATGCCTAAATCATTTCCCCACTTTGCACTGAATTCTTTTCCAAACAATTATTGTTCCTGTCGCAATCAAACTAAACTCAGCTAGAACATTTAGGTCTGACCTGAGGACAATGAGGCCTGATTGACATATGATAAGAAATGTACACACAGCCGCTTGGTGGCCAGAGAGCTTTCGGTATTGTGGCTCCTGGGAGGAATTTCTCCAAAAACCATAGAGCCAGCTTCAAGATTTATGTCCACTTAAAATAATATTTGTTGAGCTCTTGGGTTTTCACAGGTCCTCCAAGTGTGTTTATTGATAAGGTGTTGAAAAGCAGTAATGACAGTTAGCCTTTGAGCTGAATTAAGCAGTTGTTTAACCCTCTGAGTGTTGAACTGCAAAGAAAACAAGATTTGTTTTCAAAGAACAATGTCACACATGTTGTACACATTGTTGGTTTGAGTGATTAAGTTCCTGCGGTTTTGTAGCTGAAGCTTACCTCCAGTGTAATGTAAACAGAAAGAGAATATTTTAGGGTATTTTGGAGAATTACCCTGGATATTTTCTCACCAGGAACATCAAGATCCGTCCTGCTAGTGTGAAAACCTTTGACGAGGTCACCATGGAGGACGGGATAAATGATAACCAGGTGAGTTATTCAGAAAAAACAGAAACAGTTGGATGATCTGCAATCTAATTTATCCTGAAGCACACAATGGGTTAGATTACAGGCATTTGACAATAAACTAGAAACTCCACCCTGTTAGATAAATGTAAGTTGTAGTTGAGCTGTACGAGGGGATATAACATATTTTTTTATTTTAGGGTTTGATAGGTAGAAAGTTAATAACTGGTTAGTGACTGTATTTCCTCTCTGGTCTTAGTGTTTGCAGCGGTTTTATATGTTATGTTATTAATTAATTTTCAATTTCAGTAAATCTGACCATCATTTGATGTAGATTGATGGATTGATTTAATACTATTGTAGTTTATGTACAAAATCTGGGTTTGAAAGGTTGTATAAAGTTTATTTACTTACTAACATTCAGATACATTACTTACGTTACTTGTTCACCTCAGATAACAAAGAAGGGTTTTATTTATTTTCTCTGTCTGTCTCATCACCAGGGCGGTCAGTCCGACAGCGGGATGGGCCTGTCGTCTGACAACATGGAGACGCTGAAGCGCCTTGAATCACTGGCAGGCCGACCTCTGAGCATCATGGCTCTGGCGTAAGTACACTACACCATGCGGCACCCCGTCAGCGTGCCCCGCAAGGGGCAAATCAGCACACACAAGAAGACACTGCAAAATACCTGCTTGGAAACCTCCCCGCTGTGCTGGAATGTAGACGCTATAACTGTCACACACACACGTTTCTCCTGCCTTAAAAAGAAGTCAGTGCTTTCCTCTTTTGTCTGGAGAAGCCGTGCTGGAGGGACAGTGGCACAAAGGACAAGTGGGAGGGAGAAAGCTTGAAGGTGGCAAACTGAGGCACTGAGCACAAAAGTAGAGTGGATGCGTCACTTGAGGTTTGGCTGTTTTAAGAGCGCACACTAAAACCCTTTGTTTTCACTGGGAGATCCGACTGAATGAGGTGCCTCCCAGTCTGATTTAAGTCATTATGAGTCATGGTTGTTTGGTGTAATGCAACGCTGCCAGATCATCTTAAAGAGTGACATTGGCTTAAAGTCCACCCTCCAAAATACAGCAGAGCATTTGATGATTTAAGATGTGATCCCACCAGGGCAAGAGACAGTGTGTTCTCATTTTATAGGTTATTTGAGGATAAAGTGAGATCTGAGTCAACTTTCTATAAATCTTTTTGTTATGAGGTGTCTTAAGGCTTACATATTAAGTTTACTGCAGCTCAGTGGCAGGGTTAATTTACAGGGTCAAACCTCTGAACTCAGTAATTACACTTTAGACCTTGTGGTATTATTCTGCTGTTGCCAAGTGTTGTGGCTTCCACTTAAAAGATTAAAAGGAGGAACCGAAATAAATTGTCTTAAAGCTCTTCATGTGTTTCCCAAATCTCTGTTGATGGGAAAACAGTGTAAACAGCATTAAAGTTCTTATAAATGATTAAGTGACATCCTGTAAACAACTTCTGGGGAAGTAACGAAGTACGAAGCACTGTTTTGCAATTCACCACTCATCAAACTCATTCCTAGAAACAACCACTCAAAGTGACTTTTATATGAGTCGTTATGACGCTTGTGACATCAGGGCCTCAGCGTGGCAGAACACATCAACCCAGGCATGCAGAGAATGATCCACATTTTGAGGGGAGGGCCTTCTTGCTGGGCAACCGCTCAATCACTGCCACCTTTGAACTTAGGAGGGTTTACAAGGCGTCTCCTGTTAGCTCTGGCGCTGTGCTCCTTTTGTTAAGCTGAAGTCCACCTGTCGCTCCCTCGGCCTTCACCACTCCTCGACTCTGACGTCTTTTAATGCACGCAACACAACTTTTAAGTGATTGAACTATAATGCCAAGGAAGTTGGAAGCTTAACAATTCATTGTTTCTGATCAAAGTCAAAGAGATGTTTTACTCTGGCTCATTTTGTTTCCTGTTGTTCAATTACCTTGTGTCATTGTACATGACCTTTTGTGAGGCATTGACCACGCAACACTGTACTACTAAGTACTTTTGATGGGTTGTTTATCAGGTATTCATAAGGACAACATTCCAGTATGGCGGCATCATTTTACCCCCGCTGGGCTTTGACCCTTTGGCCCTCGACAGAGAAGCTCTGGAAACCCTTAGCAACCTCCAAAGACAATAAGAGGCAATTACTCATATTCTGAGCCTCAAATGAAGCAGAAAGGCTCAGGATGATTGATTACGTCAGATATGAATAAGGAGAGGTTTGTCTGATCGTACAGCTTCACAAAAGGGGCATTTCTTAAATCTAAGAATATCTCAACAAACTTGTGATTATTTTCATGAATGAATCTGCAGATTAGTATTTTGTTATATCATATTTGTTCAGCCCAAAAAATATTCCAAACCGAGAAAATTATTAAATTCTAATGTTTGAGAGGTTGAACCCAAAGAATATGTTTGCTTAAAAATGTATAAAATGATTGTTCACTAAATCATCACCATTAAAATAGTTGCCGATCAATTTTCTGTAGATCAATTAATGAATCACTTAATTGAGGAAAATGTTTTCAAATTCATAATAGTTTGAGACTGTATTTTGCTGTGTTCTAAGTCAATAGGAAATATCAACTTTCTGTCATTTCAGTGACAGATTATTGGGTTTTTAAGGTTGTTATTAAGTGTATTAATGAATTGATGATGACTGTTTTTATGTTTAGAAACCCGTTTGTCTTGAGTTGACCCTTGAAAATTACGTATTTAGCATGAAATGTTATCATGTACTGGAAGCCCGAGTATTATTTTCCTATTACATTAATGTTGTGACTGTCTGTTTCCAGGATGAAGGCAGTGAGTAAGAGTAAAGAGTCTGTGCTGAGCGACACAGAAAAGGAGAAGTTCCCGCCCACGGTCCCTTCTCTGGACTTCAGTCTGGACGACTCGGCCCTGGACGCTGGTCTGGAGTGTCACAGCCCGCCGCCTGACTACAACTATGTGGTGCGCTACTCCACCCCTCCTGTGTAATCTCCTGCTTTGTTCTCCTCTTTTTTTTTACTCTTATCTCTGGACTTTAGCAAAGTTTGAGAGGAAAACCCACGAGATTCCCTCTTGAAGTGTTTAGAAAGGACACTCTGAAATAAAACATGAATCTACTCGACCGCATCTTCCACCTTCCAGGGCGTCTGCTGAGCAAAAGAAGGGAACCAGTACACTATTGATTCCTTTCCAGTTTTCAGGCACAGGCTGCCGTTAATGCTGCTGGTCCGTTCCACATTCACTGTGATATGTCAAACAGCTGGAAACAGCCTCAGGTAATTCTTTCATGTACTGTGAAAACGATTCCTACTTTACCACAGATCTGATTAAACTACAACCTTTGATGATTAAGAATAACCTTTAGAACAGAAAGGAGGATAGCTGAGTCAAGTTTATATTGAAACCTTGTTTTAATTTTATTAAAAAAAGGAAAAACTGGAAAGTAATTAATTAAATAGTAATTAAAAGGTTAAAGAGAAGATTGCAATTTCCCTACATCATCATATGAATTATTTTTTAAGTTGAGATTTGCTCAAAGCAAGAAGCAGATGGACAACAATACAAAAGTGATGATTAATCATGAAAGGGTCTCTTATTTGACGTTTCACTGTCTTTAATTCCATAAAGATATCAGCTACACCACCTCAGGTTGACCCAGAGCAGCGCTGTCATGTAGTGATAGATGTTTTTTGTAAAATGAAAATGACCATGAAAGCATTTAGATGAAGACTTACTGTAAATGTAGATTCATCCTCCTGCCCTCCTCCTCTGATGTTCAACAAACTACATTTTTTTGTTTGGTCAAACTGAAAAGAAAGTGAGAAGTTTTTTTTTTTACTTGTGTACAAATTGAGTTAAGAACATAAGATTAGACTTATTAGAAAAATGCTAGTGTAGTATATTTATTTTCATCGTGAACACTGTCACTTAGTAACCAGTTCTGTTTGTTCATTTATTAAACCATCCTTTATTTGTTCATATTTAAAAGGTAACCAGCTCGGTCTTCATGAACATGTACTATCCCACGTATATGCTGTTTGTGCTGCTGTATTCACTCATAGTCAAGTTGAGGGAAACGTGTATGTGGATGTTCTCCATCCTCCGTCTCGTGCTACGTGTTAGTGAAGCTTGCAGGGCAGGCTACAAAAACTCTACATGTATGTGAAGGGAGCACCAGTCTGCTCTGGTTCACTGTTGTTATTATTTGTTAACATGTAAAAATACCAGATGTATTGAAAGTACTGTGGGCCAAACTAAGCGTACACACACCCTGTAGACATGCAGCTAGCTCGTGCTTGTTGACCACTAAAGAAAACAGTATTTGCCCGTGAGTAAACTGCAGTATGAAGTGGATATTTTGAACCCTTGCGTATTTCCATATTTGTTGTGTTTATGTGGAGAGGAAGTGATTATGCACTGATACTTTATATCAAGTATAATGTTTGTATTCTAAAGGTATATTATTATGAAACAGTGTTGAGGGGTCACATGTTACAAAGATTTCCAGTTTATTTTTGCGTTTTTATTTAACGTTAACTCTAGTCCATTGTAGGAAATTAACATTTGCCGTATTTGTTATATCATGTTCACTTGTTGTTATTCTGTAAGTCAAGCTTTGTTCAGTTTTTTTAGTTACTGCTATCCCAATAACATTCAATGGATTTTATTGCATTACTTCCTACATAACCACGAGTAATAACGTTTTTTTCTGTTACTTTTGTTGAAATGTTCCCCAACACTGTTAACTGAGCATATGAAACAAATAAATGAATAAAGATCTATATATTTATACTTTACTTGCAGTCTTGACTCGTAATTGCTTGAAATACTTATATAAGGAAACAAAATATTCTTATTATACATACACTAGGCTGACATTCATGATTCCCAGAGGATGAACCCTACTGACTGATGATCCCTTGCCTGCTTTATCTCTGGCACCACCATGAGGTTGACATTTGTGGTTTACCAGTAAAATCTCTCAACAAATATTTGATAGATTCCTTTGTTATTTGGTGCATTAATGGTCTTTGTGAACTTTGCTTTCCTTTTAGTGCCATCCTCAGGTCAAACTTTAAATTGTCCAATACTTCTGTCTATGTAACTGTGAGCATTACAGCCTCAAAAATCTGCTAGCATAGATAGATAGTGTAAGTTTTGATTCAATTTAACCACGTGGTAGCCATTTTTGCTCAATTTATTCAAAGATAATCTTCTGAAAATCACAGGTTTTGTCTGAACAATATTTTGTGCTATGGGTGCTCTTTAATGAAGTGATTCACTTTATTGAAATAATTTCTAGAGGCTTGAAGTGCTAAAATTATCCAGCACTAGCCTACTTTAAAAAGAAAAGAAAAGAAAGAAAGAAAGCAAAGTGGGGACATGAAAGATATTTTATTTATTTCCTGTAAATCGTGTCATGACCCCTCAGGTTTTCCTGCCACCCCTTATAGGATCCTGTATGTATGAGTAACCTCTGTGTTTTGAATCCTGGCACAAATATGTGTGACCGGAAGATTCAGACTATTCATTATGCCAACCAAGTTGATTCACAGAATCTAAATGTTTCTTGATTATTCCCGTCTGAATTCTCAGACCTGAACGTCTGTTTAGATTGGACCGTGCCTTCGGCCTCTCTGCCGCTCCTTGGCCTGCGAGAGACTCACTTCCTCCTGCAGGACAAGGTGTCGGCAGCCTGTCTGCTCACCGGGACAATGCCCCTCAGAACAGGAAAGGAAGGAGCACTTAATCATCCTGATCACGACCGGAGGACGCCACACACGGGGCTTCCTATGGGAGCACGGTGACTCTGGTTACCGGTACTGGGCGTATCCAAGGGGACCGCACGCCATAGGACAAGTCGGGCCCTTGACTGTCTCCGCTTGTCCTGACAGGATTTACTATGTTTACTGTAAGGTGAGCGACCAACATTACACCCAAATACATATCAACAACCTCCGACTATTCCCAGAATATAAGAAACAAACAAACAAGGGAAGGATGTTGGGGGGGGGGGGGGGGGGGGGGGGGTCTTGACTGTCAGGTTTGTGTATCTACATCTGCACACAGTATTTTTCCATACAGGCAGAAGTATGAAGGCTGAACATTCCAGAGAGGCTACCCCTGAGTGAAAGCACTACTTAATTAATGAATCTGCTGCTCTGCTTAGGTCCATTTAATATATAATTTAAGATTATTCTTATTATTCTTATTCTTATTATTATAAAAATACATAATATGTAAAAAAAAAAAAAAGATTGTCACGTGAGAAATTGAGGGACAATTAAAACGTATATTCACATAAGCTACATTTTTTTTAAAACACTAAAGAATACATATTTTACATAATAAAAAGAGTAATAAAAACTTTGGAAGATATCCATTTTACTAGCACAACAACTGCTGAAGCATATAAACTTATAAGCTTCAGAGTGGATCTCTTGTTTGTGTGTCAAACATGATACCAGGTGGGAAATACACCACTGATCAACAAAACTACAATAACATGACAGGAATACTCCTTGTTATTGTTCTGTGATCAGAAGTATCCCTAATAAAACATGTGGGAGCATTAATCTGTCACCGGAGCAGGATGTGCCTTGAGATGTTTGGACTCTAAGACTTAATGAAACACACACATTTGCAAATCGGGGGCTTAACAAGTCTTTACAGTTTACAGAGCAGGGATCCCGTCTGCACGTTCTGATCCAATAGTGATGAAAACATATAATCAGAAATGTTCTGTTAGCACTGAGTACTTCAACTGCTGTGCAGTCTGATTTGGTTTCCCCTTGTTTAACAATAGCGTGTGTGAAAAAGACCTCTCCCCTCCTTGAACATATCCTCAGTCTCTTCCTAAAGCAAACAGATCTGCAAAGAAACTCCATTAATCATTAAAAAAAAGAGGTGTTAATGAATTAACGTTGGAATCCACACTTTTTTTTAAACACTGAAGCTGCGCAGCTTGAAATCCTATTATGGGCTGATTGGGGCCGTCCACCAGACAGTACAAATGTCCTTCCATATATAACACAATGCTATTCCCAGACCCCTGCCCAAGCAGGTGAATGGTGGGTAGGCCCACATCTGCGCCTCTCACCTAAATGCAAAACAATGAGCCGGATACTGACCTCTGAAGATACTTCACGTCAGTCCAACTTCACCAAGCCAACAACACATAGGGCTAAATAAAGACTCTTTTATAAAGGGCTCCAGAACCACCATGGTTCCTAAGGTGAGGAGGAAAAAACAAACCAGTGAGACTGAACCATTACACTTAATAGAACAAACAACAATATGTTTACTAGATATATATCAGGGCAAAAAAGCTTGTAATAATATACATGTTTAACACCATCACCACATTAGTTCATCAGTGAGCACTAAACACAAAGTACAGCTGAGGCTGATGGGAAGGCCATTTGTTTTGCAGGCATTTCAATACAAACCAAAGTACTTCAAATAACTCTGAGCGGGACACGAGTACCCGTGGCAATCCATCCAATAGTTGTTGAGACATTTTGCTGAAAACCGTAAACGTAGAACTCGCGGTGGTGCTAGAAGGAATGCAGAGGATCACGAAAGTCTGTAGGAATCGTCCTCTGGGGAACATGAACGTCTGCACGAAATTTCACGGCAATACATCCGGTACTTGCTGAGGTATTTCAGCCCATAACAGAAGTAGTGGATCGTCAGAGCGGCATCACCATCATTTTCGGTGGCTGGCACTAAAAACTGTTCATGAACAATTTCAGACATCAAGAACCAAACGGAACAAAGGAACATCTGGTGACTCCACCTGCGTACCGTCATGTGGATCTGTGATTTCGCTGAAGCGGCAGAACATTAAACTCCCTCCAGG
Organism: Chelidonichthys spinosus; assembly: GCA_029853015.1. NCBI lineage: Eukaryota > Metazoa > Chordata > Actinopteri > Perciformes > Triglidae > Chelidonichthys > Chelidonichthys spinosus. The sequence continues at coordinate 12,636,110 of CM056823.1, read as the reverse complement.
AAATCAAAATGAGGCATTTTATTCCGGCTGAGCAGATCATGTGTTGTCAATTAGTGAAAACAATCACAGTTAATTCATTTTTTAAATACTTTTTTGCTGGATCTCTTCATAGCATCCTATAATCCTCTAATTGTTTACTGATGATGACAAAGAGAAAACAGGCAGATAGTGCCATCACCTCCTTATATGGTTCAGTGATAATATGAGCTGCACAGAGCCAGTGAATATCTGACTTCTAATAGTTTCCAGAGAACTGCCGCACAACTATGTCAGCCATGCACCCTCGGGAGCCTTCAGATTCATCAATGCCCATTCAAAGGCAAAAGTGCAGTGAAACCAGCTCACCTACTTGCCCCCATTGTTTACCTCTCTAGCAGGGGGTGAGTGGGGTATACAGTGCTCATGCACCAGGAGGGCCTGGGAAAAATGCTGTTCACGGTGGCATAATTAATGTGAACATGGCGGGGTGGTTTTTGTTGGGTTTTTTTTTTGTGTGTGTTGTTAATCCGTCTCTATGAAATGCTGTATCTGCGTAGCTGCTTTTGTAAACTGAAATCTCTTCTGATGTGCACAATCAGAACGTCCTGTTTGCAGATGCGTGGTTCATTGGTGCGAGAATGTCCTCTCAGATTGTTTTCCCTTTGGATTCAGTTGATTGCGCCGTTGCCAGAATTGTAGGTAATCTGTTTTTAGTTTTTTCTTTTGAAACATTGTAAGGCACAAAATTGTAGTGGTCAGTTGGTTCAAAGAGTGAAATATCTCAACAAATATTGGATGGATTGCTGTGAAATCTGCCACAGATCTCCACGCTCCCCAGAGGATGAATGCTCCTGACTTTGATGATCCTCTGACATTTCCTCGTCAGACCATGAGGTCGACATTTATGGGTTATTGCGAAATATCACAACTATTAAATAGACAAATGGATTACCATTAAATATGATGAAAAAAAATATTCATGAACTCATTCAAAACATTCCCAGTGTTTTTTCATCTGCTTTGGATCAGCATGTCAGCATGGGAGCATGTCTATGTTCCCTCAACCTTATGTTTCCTCAGCCCTATGTCCTTTCAACCCTATGTTCCCTCAGATTAATAAACCTAACCCTCAGCCCTGTCCCATCAGCACTATGTTCCCTCAACACTGTGTTCCCTCAGCCCTATGTTCCATCAGCACTATGTTCCCTCAGCCCTATGTTCCATCAGCACTATGTTCCCTCAACACTGTGTTCCCTCAGCCCTATGTTCCATCAGCACTATGTTCCCTCAACACTATGTTCGCTCAGCCCTATGTTCCATCAGCACTATGTTCCCTCAACACTGTGTTCCCTCAGCCCTATGTTCCATCAGCACTATGTTCCCTCAACACTATGTTCGCTCAGCCCTATGTTCCATCAGCACTATGTTCCCTCAACACTGTGTTCCCTCAGCCCTATGTTCCATCAGCACTATGTTTCCTCAACACTGTGTTCCCTCAGCCCTATGTTCCATCAGCGCTATGTTCCCTCAGCCCTATGTTCCATCAGCACTATGTTCCCTCAACACTGTGTTCCCTCAGCCCTATGTACCATCAGCACTATGTTCCATCAGCACTATGTTCCATCAGCACTATGTTCCCTCAACACTATGTTCCCTCAGCCCTATGTTCCCTCAGCCTATGTTCCATCAGCACTATGTTCCATCAGCACTATGTTCCCTCAGCCCTATGTAACATAGGCTATGTTCCATCAGCACTATGTTCCCTCAGCCCTATGTACCATCAGCACTATGTTCCATCAGCACTATGTTCCATCAGCACTATGTTCCCTCAACACTATGTTCCATCAGCACTATGTTCCATCAGCCTATGTTCCATCAGCACTATGTTCCATCAGCACTATGTTCCCTCAACACTATGTTCCATCAGCCCTATGTTCCCTCAGCCTATGTTCCATCAGCACTATGTTCCATCAGCACTATGTTCCCTCAGCCCTATGTAACATAGGCTATGTTCCATCAGCACTATGTTCCCTCAGCCCTATGTACCATCAGCACTATGTTCCATCAGCACTATGTTCCCTCAACACTGTGTTTCCTCAGCCCTATGTTCCATCAGCACTATGTTCCCTCAACACTATGTTCGCTCAGCCCTATGTTCCATCAGCACTATGTTCCCTCAACACTATGTTCGCTCAGCCCTATGTTCCATCAGCACTATGTTCCCTCAACACTGTGTTCCCTCAGCCCTATGTTCCATCAGCACTATGTTTCCTCAACACTGTGTTCCCTCAGCCCTATGTTCCATCAGCGCTATGTTCCCTCAGCACTATGTTCCATCAGCACTATGTTCCCTCAACACTATGTTCCCTCAGCCCTATGTTCCCTCAGCCTATGTTCCATCAGCACTATGTTCCATCAGCACTATGTTCCCTCAGCCCTATGTAACATAGGCTATGTTCCATCAGCACTATGTTCCCTCAGCCCTATGTACCATCAGCACTATGTTCCATCAGCACTATGTTCCATCAGCACTATGTTCCCTCAACACTATGTTCCCTCAGCCCTATGTTCCCTCAGCCTATGTTCCATCAGCACTATGTTCCATCAGCACTATGTTCCCTCAGCCCTATGTAACATAGGCTATGTTCCATCAGCACTATGTTCCATCAGCACTATGTTCCCTCAGCCCTATGTTCCCTCAGCCCTATGTTCCATCAGCACTGTGTTCCCTCAACACTGTGTTCCCTCAGCCCTATGTTCCCTCAGCACTATGTTCCCTCAACAATATGTTCCCTCAGTACTATGTTCCCTCAGCACTTTGTTCCCTCAACAATATGTACCCTCAGCACTATGTTCCCTCAACAATATGTTCCCTCAGCCCTATGTCCCTTCAACCCTATGTTCCCTCAGATTAATAATCCTAACCCTCAGCCCTATTTTACCTCAGCCCAATGTTCCATCAGCCCTATGTTCCCTCAACCCTATGTTTCCTCAACCCTGTCTCCTTAACCCTATGTTCCCTAATCTTAATAGAAATAGAAATGATCCCGTTATTTTGAGCATGCAGCCTCACAGAGCTGCTTCCTGTGTGAATGTTTATCGTTTTGTTTGTTTTAATCTGCTTGAATCTAATGATTAAAATGCTCTCATTTTCCACAAAATAACGTTTTTTATTAAAAAAAGTTAAATTCCTCAACACCCCTGAGCCCATGATGTAGAAAATGTGTTCTCACTCTCAAAACTCTAAACAAAACAATAACAGCTCAATAAAATAAATATTTTCACGATTTATTTCTGTCCTACGTAAATCAATCAAAACACTGGAACATGACTTGCATTTGCAGTTCTCTGCTTCACATGTGTTTTACGTTACAGATGACAAACGAAGGATCACGCCTGTGTCAGCCATGCAGGCAGTTCTCTAAAAATAGTAGCAGATGGTCCTGTTTTACCTCCCTTCCCGCAGAGAAACACTGTGGTCACTTTAATAACATCAATGAAGTTATGCAACAAACTGAATTCTTGGTCTGGCTGTCACTGATCTACTGCATGTGCACTACGCTGAGCTCAGGGAAAGAAGGGACTTTTGTTACTTTGTGTTGGAAAAAGAGAATATTTCTCTCCATCATCACATATTGAGGAATGTTAATGTGATCCTTGGAGTCATTTTAATGTCACTGTCAAGATCCATGGGTTTTTATTCGTTTTTTTCCTCATGCCTTGTTTTACTTCCATGTTTTTGTCAGGTTCCCCTCTGTGATTGCCTGCCCTGCCGTTACGAGTTTCACCTGTTGCTCCCTGCGCTCACCTGTCCCTCGTTATCTCCCTCCTTCACTCAGGTATTTAGTCTCCGTGCTTCCTTTCACTTCTGTTTGGCTTCTTTGCTGCAGGACTCTTAAACGTAAACATAAATGACTATATAAGATATGCATCACACATGTAGATATACATACATGGATGTTGTGGGGAACATTAATGTATTGAGAACCAGTTTTAAGACACAATGGTTGAAATGCCTTTTCTATTAAAATGGGAAAGCTGAACAACTGGCCATATTTTACTTGTGGTATCAGCCTGATGTTCAGTTTCAACTCTACTGACTCACATGTCTGAATCAGAAAACCCAGCACAACCTTTCACAACATCCAGGACACTTTCACAGTCATCTCGTCAATCTGTTGCAACAACCTCTGGAAGCTCTCAGCATATCAAGCTGCACATCTGTGCAACGTCACAGAAAACTCCTGACCCCATCCATCCATCCATCCATCCATCCATCCATCCATCCATCAGTCCATCAGTCCATCCATCCATCCATCCATCCATCCATCCCAACACAGCTCATAACTAACTCAATTGTGCCATCTAGTGAATTCCCATGCAGTTTACTCATGGGGGCTATTTCCTGTGCTTCAGCCAAATGCACCAAACACCTGATTTTACTGTAAAACACTTATAAATTCTAATATTATTATTATCTAAAATAAATTCTACTATTATTTACTCAGCAAGTTACTTGAGACGTGAATATTTTGATATCAAAAACACATATTAGGACCTTACAGGAAGCAGAAGGGTGTGACAGAAACACGGCAACCAGTCTGAACCTGGTTCATCTTTGAACCAGTCTGTTCTTGTTGAACACCAGACTGTAATGCAGGTGTCATTGACCAGAGCTACGACAATATATGAAGGCAGACATGATAAAACATGAGAGGTCACAAAAGGTCCAACAGAGTCAGGAACTCAATAAATGTCAACGTGGCATTACTTCTCCTCAGCCTTCCTCCTACGATGTTACCCATCAAGTTTCTCTTTCATTTTTACGCTCCATTTATCGATCATAGTTCAACAATGGATGCCTCGCCCTTCACCTGAGGATAAATATGACTTATAATATGATGTTTCCTGATTACAGGACTTAAGATATGCACAACTTATTATTGTCTGATGACGTTATAAAATAATTACTAAATAAAATATGATCTTATGATGGACATTCTGTCTGTTCTTAATCTATTATGTAAAATCAGTGGGACAGCAGGATTTCAAAGTTGATCCTATAGTATTTATTGTGTATTTAGCCTGTATAATGTGTATTGTTGTACTATGTCTTGATATATATTTTTGTTGGTGGAGGCTGCCCTCTTGAGGTCAATAGTTTGGTGAGTGCTGAGCACTGGAGGAAGAACTACAGTAAAGTCAAAGTAGTAATAATACAGTGTAGAAATACATTGACACTTAACTTTAAATCCTGCACTCCAACATTCACTGAAGCACAAGCATCGAAATATATTTACAGTACCAAAAGTAAAATGATTCATTATGCAAAATTTCAGAATATTATAGGAATATTGATGGATTGCATATCTTTAATAATGCAGTTGGTTAAGGTGGGCCTCATCTTAATTACTTAATCCACAGCTTCTGAACCCATAATGTGTATAGTTGTTGATTATGTTTTGTATTATAAAGTTATTTCTCAGATAAAAGTAGCGGAGAAAAAAATATACATTTGGCTCTGAAATATAGTTAGCAAAATAGCATTAATGGTAAATACTCAATTAAACTCAAACGTGTCCTTAAGTACAGTACATGTGTCAATATACCTGGTTGGTTAGTTATTTTCCACCACTGGTGCACAGATTTCAACTATCAGCAACAACAAGCTGTTGTTGCGAGAGAAATCCACAAGAGGGCAGCAATGAGCGTAAATAGTCTACATTGAGGAAACTACAGGACAGAACAGAGTAACCTGAGTGCAAATTTAGTACAGTGTACTGATGCAACATATCCTTCAGTTCAACTTACAAAGAAAAGTACCAACTGTAGTCTTACAATCAAGACATAAAGCACAATGTGAACAAGTCAATAAGTAAATTTGATCTGCACGAGGTAAATGAGAAGAAAATATTTTAGTCACATTAGAGATTAAAAAATATGTATTTAGTATTCAGGCTATAGAAGGCCGATTGTGACAAGTTGACCGCAGTGTAACTCAACAAAAAGGCCAAGAAAACAAGTGGAGACGTGTTACAGTTGATGTCTTCTTTAAACAGACAGCTGATCGACAGCCAGGGAAAATAATCCTGCACAAATGAATGACCGTGGGCTGTCAGACTCGATCTGACTGTCTCGTGAATATTTTGTGGTCAATAAACAGATGCTTCAGAGATATGCATCAGCATTTATGACTTTCAGACAAGCCAATTAGCCAGCCCTGCTAAATAAGCCTCCAGATAGCTGCAGATAGAGTCAAGCAGACAACACCAACACAGAAGAAGAAGAAACATAAGTTTCTTACACGTGTCAGAAACTGTGTCACATTTATGCTCAGTGATGGATTCAACTGTATTCAGCCTGAATGCAAGTGTCAATATGACTTTTAAAGAACTGAGCGAGAGTGTTTTTGTTTAAACTGATCATTATAGTTCCCTGAATCTGGTGATAGCCATTAGACAGGATCAGAGTGAACTGACTGGGCTGTAATTCCAGGAGACAGCGGTGACTGATGGGTGGGGGGCCGCTGTTTGTCACAGAGGGGGTTGCAGGAGTTTCCTTGTAACCGGAATTAGCTGTGAAGTGCGACCTTGAGGTGTGAACGCGGAATACGAAAGCTCCCTGCTTGCTTCGAGGGAAAGTCTCTCGTACTTTGCACCTCGTTTGCAAGTGAATCTTTGAACAAATAAAACGGGGATTCGCGCGTGAAGCGTGGATGGAAATTCCCACAAGCCGTTTGGAACTCAAACGCATTCAAATGCGTGTAGTTTGGAAAGATACCACCGTGGGGTTTAGTTTCATTTGCTACGTGCATATTCTGTATTATAGTCTAGTGAAATCTGCCTTTATCGAACAAGTCCAGTATAAATAAATATATCTGCGCACAATTACGCACAGGCCTTTTTGCATTGCTTGGTGCGTTTGTGGACGTGTTGCCTCGGTCCGTGCAGCCTGTGCAGACGATAGGCCGCGGTGTTAATGTATGCATGGTCGAGGAGAACTCCTGCTCGGGATAGGCCCAGCGTCAGGTGATGACGCGCTGCACGACAGACGCAAGGGGACAGCTGGGCCTGCAGCACCGGTCACTCTCATTTGAATGCAAATCACCAAGAGTTGAGGAGTAGGCTGACGTCAGGCAGGCCTTAGTATACCTTTACCAGCTTGTCAACAGAAACACATCATGTGAGACTGGAGACAGACTGGACCTACGTCGCATTTCGCACCGGGAACCCATTTGGACTACATGAACAGCAGAGGGATTGTTTTTGAACCGTTCCAGGGCAACAATGTCGCCTTAAAATAGGCCTCATCACACCCCTCCTTTGCTGTTCCATTCTATTTCTTTTTTTGTTGTTGTACAAATCATGTATGTGGGATACATTCTGGATAAAGAAAGCGGCATGTATCACCAAGGGCCAGTAAGAAGAACGAGCATCAATCTGCCTCCACAGAACTTTGTTTCCACGCCTCAGTACGCCGACTTTACCGGATACCATCATGTGCCGAACATGGATACGCACGCACAGTCTTCGGGGAGTTGGGGACCCACGTATGGCGCTCAGCGGGAAGACTGGGGCGCGTACAGTTTGGGACCACCTAATACTATTCCTGCAGCCATGAACAACTCCTCTCCCGCACAGGTTCCTTACTGCTCGACCGAGTACAGTCACATGCATCCTCCAGGATCTGCGGTGTTACAGCCGCCGCCGGAGAACGTTAACATTGCACAACTTTCTCCCGATAGAGAAAGGCGCAATTCATTCCAGTGGATGAGTAAAACTGCGCAAGCATCTTCTACAGGTGAGCCCATTGTCGTGAACACTGTGTGCCAACATTTGTATTATTCCATTGCTTTGGTGTTGCAACGAAAAGTTTTACGCACCGCAGGTTTGCGTTTACGTCCAATCTTTCTTTCTGGCAGCTTCATGTCATTTGCAAACTTTTCGAATTTGTGTTTGGAAAAACAAGAGCTAAGCAGTAACATGCCAAAATCATTATTTGACAAGTTATGTCATAAGCAGAAGGTGCGTAAAAACTCCACAGAAATGGAGAAAACAGAACGAAACTGGCCTTTTAACACTTGCCTTATGCGGGTTGCTTGCATTTATCATAATAACAGTAATAACTGAATAATGAGAGGATTTATATATGTCTATAATTGAATATGCCTCTATAATAACGAATAATGACAGCGACATTTCCGCAACAGAAAGAAGTCAATCATTTCCATATCTCATAATTCTGATGGGATAATAGACTGAAGACCAGCAGCTGAGTCAGCTGTTTTCTATCTTTCTATGTGGCGGACGTTTAGAATTTAGAAAGAAAAAAAAAGGTGTGAGGAGTCGGCGCCAGGCCCGGTTGTGATGTTAATGCCATTATTCCTGGAAACGCGAGGTCGACTTCCCTGTCACGTTGAGTGTTTTTAGTGTTATCCGTCATATCCAGGCGGTGGCCTTTGCTTTCAACACCTCTTCACTTTGATATGCACCAACCTCCCTTTCCTCTCCGAGAGTTATATTGCCGGAAAGGGTGACGTTTTTCGCAGCCAGTGTCTCAAACGTGGAGAGGTACAAACGGAAAGACTTTTCCAGTTTCAAATCGAATATTATAAGAAAGGCCTAGAATAAATCAGACCAGATATGTGACAGTGCATTCGTTAAATTAATTCAGCATTTATTTATTGTGGGGAGTTTGGACGCAGGATCAAAAATATTAATATGTATTTTCAAGCTTACATTCAAAGTGAATTCTGTAAAAGACGAATCCAGCGAAGAGCGAATTAACTCTCGCTCCAGATGTTCGTCCACTCTCCTCTGTTTCTTTTCTAACTTGTCGTTTGAGGATCTCGTTGCTGCCTTTCTTTGAAACTCCCTGTACGGCAGCTGTCATCAAAGCGAGACGGGAAAAAAAGCTCGATTTGCGTATGTGAGGAGAAAGCAGCGAGATGTGGATTTAAGAGCTATAAAGATGCTGCACGCAGATAGGCCGGCCCTGGCATGCAGCCCGAAAACATCCAGCCCAACCACCTGGGAAAAAAAGGCCAAACAAGCGCGATCTCAACGCCGTGTTTTATGTTTCTTATCACCTCCGCAGGTAAAACGAGAACGAAGGAGAAATACAGGGTAGTTTACACAGACCATCAGAGGCTGGAGCTGGAGAAGGAGTTTCATTTCAACAGATACATCACCATCAGGAGGAAATCTGAACTGGCTCTCAACCTCGGTCTCTCGGAAAGACAGGTACATGTCAGAATGAAATCCTTAAAAGCATGCGGATATATGACGTTTACAGCCTATGAGCATTATAAAGGCAAATATAGGCTTGTTTTCACACGGGCAACTTGCAAAAGGAGGCCTAGAGAGAAAACATGATCGATATGATCGTCAACGTATTGCTTAGAGTGCATATTTACCGTCTCAATGTAATGTTACACAACCCCTGGTAGCTTTTAATTATTATTTTTTAAAGTCTATGATGGATGATTATATTCTAAAAAATAAACATAGATTATTGATAATTTCCTGATATTTCGAATATAACTTCTCATTGTGAAAAATAATAAATAATAATACAAAATATAACTACAAAAAGGAAATGCTTTAATTTACTTGAATTTAATTTAAATTATAAATGATTCACAAGGGGGGGGCTATATATACATATTGTTGTATATTATTATTGTATTAATTTCTATTCAGGACTATCTATTTTGTTTATTTTTATTTTTTGCTGCTTATTTATTAACCCATTTATTTATGAAGGGTTAATGGAGAGTAAAGGAGCAACCACACCCATTATACTAATTTAATGTCTTGGTCTTTGTGCCCCCCCTCAGGTGAAAATCTGGTTTCAGAACCGCAGAGCCAAAGAGAGGAAACTGATCAAGAAGAAGCTGGGTCAGTCTGACGGCAGCGGGGGATCTGTGCACAGCGACCCGGGTTCAGTGAGCCCTCTGCCGGTTCCGGGGTCTCTGAGTCCCTCAGACATCCACAACACTATGTACCCCCCTCAGGGAATGAACACCTTGCCATCTATCAGGAATATACAGCAAGTGACAGTGACTCAGTAGAAGAGTTGACCCTCCGGACCATCTAACATAACTGAGCACTCCGACACGCTGACGGGACACTTGACGGGCAGCCAGAGGATCCGAACTCACGTCCTGAAGCACACAGCTGTGGATACAGATTTGATTTATAGCAACGAAATGCTGGAGGCTCTTGACACATTGCTTTTTTTTAAAATAGAATAGTTCTAATAACGTGGGGATTTTTTAAAAAAAGAAAAAGAAAAAATCGACGTGTTTCTCAACTTAAAAGCTTTTAAATTGTTTGTGAGTTAATAAGATATAAATATCATTTTTTTGTGTATGTGATGAAGTGTATGTGAGGAAAATGAGAATTCAGGGACGTTTTTTTTAACGAAGTTTTAAACTGGATTGTAGTGGCTTGTGCCGCACAAACTGCTTTGACTTGACAAATCATTTACACGTTTTTCAGCACAATGTTCTCCGCTTTAATGCCGAGAGCAGCTGCTAATGATGCGGGTAGAACGGTCTTGGATGACGAAATGTAAATAAAATGCTGTTTTTTGTTGCAGTAGATCTGTCATTTTTCTTATTTCTGATTTTTGCGAAGCTTGCATTTTGTATTTGCTTCCATGAATCCAAGCTTTATTTCCCTCAGTGTCGTGATCGTACACACGAAGTTGCAAACCAGGTTAAGCCTTTCAGAAATGAACTCAATCTCAAAGAAACTGTATGGCCTTTGGTCATTAATTTATTTGAAATGTGTGTTGAAAATGCTCCTCAACACGATTTTAAAACTCAAAAATCCCAATACAATCAGCATACAGACCTGTCAACATTAAAACATGTTTAGTTCTCTAATCGCTTTCCAAGTTTATACAATTGGGTTCGATGTCACTACGCCCAGTTCAATTCCACTATTTTTCTTTAGAGAAAAAAAAGCTAATTTCCAAAGCCTGAAGAAACTTTATTATATATATATATATATATATATATATATAAAACTATTGTTAATAGAATAGCATTTATTTGAGTTATTTACTGTACAGTTTTCCATCAGCAGGTGCACTTTCATTTGGCTTTCAGTATCAGGGAATTTACATCTAAATAGGCGATAACACATTTTATCCCGGAGTCCTGAACCTAGAGGTCGCCAGAAAGTGAAGCAGGTTCAGGCTTATGGGTTCAAAGAATGTGTGAATGTGAGTAATCAGTTGAAGAGACACGTTAATTGTTGTGTGGCTAGACTGGCTATTTTAGGACTTTTCTTGACTTTGACCCATGTCCATATCCGAAGAAGTGAATTATTTGATGCAAACTGCAATATAATATGATATAATATAATATAATATAATATAATATAATATAATATAATATAATATAATATAATATAATATAATATGCACCATTTCAACATATTATAAACAGTCTTCGTGTCGTGCAATGATCCATATCCGTCACGTCTTACTCAGGTCAGATGTGTTTTGCTGATCATACGCTCTGGTCCCTCTGAACACACAGGGGCGATGATCGCAATTCACAAGCACTGGCTCCGCGCGCACCGCTCGTGCGTCAGTGAGTGCGCAGCCCCGTAGAGAGACGTCATGAGCGTCTTACTACCCAACATGGCGGACTTTGATACCATTTATGAGCTGGAAGACGAAGAAGACGAGCGCGTTGGGAGCGAGGAGCACTTGCCCAGATACTGTCCGGAGCCCGTGGTGATGCGAGGGGCCGGCCACATCACAGTGTAAGCGCAGTCTCGCTCGTCCCCGCCGTCGGCCTCTGCGCCGCTTTGTTGTTTTGCTGTCTTCATCCTTTAGCCTGGTTTAGCTGCTGCTAGCCTGCTAGCTAACGCCAATCACAATAACTAACAGTTAGCCGTACGTGTTGTCAAGGAGGACCTCTGGGTTTGAACGTGAACGGAACCCGACGTTGTTATGTCATGAACTAACGATAACGGCCAAATGTCCCCATGGCAACCACGAACGTGGTAGACTAGCAACCGATATTCATTGGTAGGCAAGTTTGCATGTGGTGTGTTGTTAGCTAGAAGTCTGTGGCTGTGACGTGTTTATCCACCAGACTATAACCTTACACCAGCATCAGACATGTATTAACATTATCCAGCAAGTCCACACGATGTCACCGCCTCAGTTGTCGTTATACGCGGATTTGTGGCGTATTTCATTCTGTTTACACGGGACGTTAGCTCCCTAGCTACATTTGATCGCACTTTATCAGGGTGAAAGCTAACGTCAGAGCTTTATGTACGTCAACCCCTCCAATATGACGTCATATTGTCCTAGAAGTACAGTAGAGTTTTATTATTATTATTTATTATTCCAGGAAAGACATGAACATGAGACACTTTCTGATCAAGTTAAATACAAGTAACAACAATGTTATTTACTAGCAGCTTAGTGCAGAGCAAATGTACATGCAAATGGCCGTCCACTGTAAGAGATAAGGCTGTAAACATATTTATTATGTAGCATGCCACACATCATCTGCAAAGTGGATAATTCATCATATAAATGCTTATGCACAATTATTTACCTATTGGTAAAAATCTCACTAAACACATGTGAATGTCACATTAAGTCTGCAGTGTGAACTACCTGCTGCATAAAATACATTTTGGGATATTTGACTTGAAATTATTTTGCTGATGGTCATTTGTTTGTTTGTTTGTTATATGATGTTGCTTAGTCATCTGGACTCTAATTACACCAACAACTGCAATAGAAATAAGTCTTTATGTGATCCTATTGTAGTTGTGTGTGACTTAATGTCCCCTGTCTCATAATGACAACTAAACTGAACTTTAAATATTATTATTATATTAATTAAATAGCTGTATAGTTTGAGTATTCCATATTGGTTGTTAGTTCTCGTCATGTTCATAGCGATAGCACTTTTGTACATAGTTTTTAGATAGATTTTTTTAATTACCATATCAATGCTCACATTTGTGTTTGTCTTTTTCCAGGTTTGGACTAAGCAACAAATTTGATACAGAATTTCCCTCTGTTCTCACGGGAAAGGTACAGTTGCTCTTTGGTTTTCTTGCACTTCATTCTTGCAGGCTGCTTTCTGTTCAATTCCAAGTGGGAAGAATTAAGCAATTAAAGCCGCAGTGATTCAATTGTTCTTTTGGTCCTTTAACAGCCCCGACTTCCCCAAACTGCCCCATTCAATCCCCTCCGAGTGGTTTTGATCTGACGGAGCTGCATTTCAAGCAACGCACCATAGTGTATAGAAAAGAGTCTGAATGTGCTGCTGTCCAGCTCTGTAAATGAGTAAGCCGTCTATGGGACTCAGTTAGCGGGGACCCCAGTGTTTTTGAGGGTCCAGCTCCCGGTGATAAAATAATGAAATGAAGACTCTGCCGTAGACAAGAAAGGAAAGCTTCCTGGGTCGGACGCAGAAACACAAAAAGGCTGCAGGGGTAAGAGCAGGCCGAGGGAAGTGTGGGGCAATAAAAAGTAACTTTGGTATTGTGACCCAGGGTGACATGTGATGGATGAGGTCACAATTATGATGATTGAAGGGTGCAGATCAGGCCCCACTGGGCTTTATTCTGAGGTCTTTGGCTGTTTGCAAAGAGACCTTTGCATCCTGTCATAAAAGATTACGACCCCCGTTTTATGGCGTACAGACTCGGCGAGGAATGAGCATCCATTCAAGTTGTTTGGTCGGTGCTGCCACAGGCAGTGAGCTTATCTCTCCTTTGAGTCCCTCCTTGCCTTGAACAGTCTGGAGCTCGGTTAGCAAGTCAGAGGCATAGTATTTAGAGATCTCATCTCTGGACAACATCTGCAAATATCTACCTGTTGGTTTTTCTAAAGCCCTTTGATCTTTTGAACAGGTTTTCTTTTGTGTATTTAGGAATATTGCATGTCATCACCACCTACAAACACTTGAAGTGTCTCTCCCCCGCTTCCACTTTGTATTTTAGTTACTGCTTACATTTTCTGATAATTCCCTCTACTGCATATGAAGGAAACGTTTGTTTTGGTACGCGCACATCCATTCTTCCCTTTTCTTTTCTTCAGGTAGCACCAGAGGAATTCAAAACCAGCATCAGCAGGGTAAATGCTTGTTTGAAGAAGAACTTGCCTGTGAATGTGAAGTGGCTTCTCTGCGGCTGCCTGTGCTGCTGTTGTACAGTGGGATGCAGTCTATGGCCTGTTATCTGCCTCAACAAGAGAGTAAGTTTGTCTTGTGACACGTGTTGGACAGTTAAACTCTCCCTTCCATCAGAGCTGATTACTCAGGGGCTGTTGTAGTAATTCAGCTACATTGGTCTGAGTGCAGAGGGTAATAACAACTTGTGTTCAATTAGTGGCTCTGTGTAGAAATGACACATTGCAGCTCAAGGGTGTGTCATTTAAAGGTGGTGTTACCAATCAGAATTAATAGCAGCACAGTGGAAATTACTAGCTTGTAAATTGGGAGTTCAGTTCATAAATTCTAACACTGTGGCTATTGAATTTTACTTGTTAAAGTGTTAAATTGAGAAATGAGTACTTTGTTGCTTGTATTAATGTACGCGGATTTGTTTTCTCTTCCAACAGACAAGACGGTCAATTCATAAGTTGTTAGAGTGGGAGAATAATCGATTATACCACAAGGTAAGGAAGACAAATTGCAGATTAGCACTTTGTTTGAAGTGCTTATTTATCTGTCAGTGTGCAATGTAAGTTGAGTATCATCGTGACAGATAATGACCATTAATCTGTTTAGTAAACTCTAACCTGCCACAGTCCCTCAAAAGCTGAGTCTGAGCACGAGGTCTGAGAAGACTGTGAGGTCAGCAGTAAAATCCCGTGTTAATTTTGTTTTGTCTCGCAGCAACAAATTACTGCTAGTAGCTGTGCAAAAGCATAAAGGAAGCTCTTCAGGGTGTCTGGCCACAGTTTGACCCCAGTGAGACCAGACAGCCCTGCTCCCAAATTCCCCCCACACTGAAGGAGATTTCAGACAGATTTTCCTTTTGTGTGTGTGTGTGTGTGTGTGTGTGTGTGTGTGTGTGTGTGTGTGTGTGTGTGTGTGTGTGTGTGTGTGTGTGTGTGTGTGTGTGTGTGTTTGTTTGTGTGTTAGAGTGAGAGAACTGTTCATTCATTGTGTCTGTGTCTTTTCTTGTCTCATCAGCTGGGGCTGCACTGGAAACTCAGTAAAAGAAAATGTGAAAGCAGTAATATGATGGAATATGTAAGTAGGCAGCCACAACAAATCAACTATGAATTATTTGATTATTGTGTAACTTTATCAATACTGGATTATATCCAGAAGCACTTAAACAATAGATCATTTTCTTGATTAATCGATCGATCATGTTAAAAATAGTATTAAAAAAATGCTGTTATAATCTCCCAAAGTCCAAGATAATGTCTTGAATGTTTTGTGTAAACAGCTGTCCAAAACTCAAAGATTTCCCGTTGCCTAATCCTACAAGGAATCCTATCAGTAATACAGCATTACGTTTTTATATATATATATATATATATATATATATATATATATATAGTTTCTAGGAGACAGGAGGGTTGCTTTCTCAGAACTTCACTTTTGTTTGTCCAATTAATACCAAATTACATGGTTACAAGAAATGACAAGAAACCTCCTAAGAAACATCGATACCCATTAAATAAAGCATTACCATTATGTTTAAACCCATTACAGTTGTCCTAATTAATACTTTTTGTGTTTTTCTCTCTACAGGTGATTCTTATAGAATTCTTACCCAAATATCCTATATTCCGACCAGACTGAGGAGGCCGTTCAAAGACTGGATGTGTGGCCCTTGAATCTTATCCTTAGTGCCTTGTATATACAGTATGTTGGAATAAGGGTCTGCACCGTTGTCTATCATGACGACCCTCTATATCTCCCAGTACCTTGTACATTAGAATTTGCAACACTGTCACTTTGCTCTAGAGCAAATTTTGCACATTTTCCCGACAGAACTAGACATGTTCCCTTTGTTGCACTCGGATGTTTTTTGTTTTGTTTTTTTTTTGTTACATGTGACAAACAAGTGAAACTCTCCAAAAGTGCATTTACCCCAAAGAACCATCAACTTGTCCCATATCAGTAATCCCTTGCAAAGAATGTGATGCCTCCACTTTCCTTAACTATCCTTGCCTTATGTATGATTTTTTTTACAGAAAATAACTCTCCATGTAAAAGGAGGAGGGAGGGTAATTCAACAAGTCTGTAGATTGAAAAGCTGTTTGTTGGGTTCCCTCTCTTTGAATCCAGTTCTTTGCAAGTATATGGGACAGTTGAAATCGCCTAACGTACAGTGTACGTCATCAAACTGTGTTATTTCTTTACATTTGACCCTCTGTACATGGGAACTAGCTAGTAAAAGAACTTGACCTGTAAATACAATGTTAGGATAAGCTGTATTGTTTACATAGTTACTTAGCTCTTTTTTTTTTTTTTGCCAATGTATTGCTGTACCATAGTTTTGATTAATGAAAGATGTCTACGTACCTCTCTAGTTTAAATGGACCTGTTTACCCTGTAAGCCATAAAGTTACAATGTAGTTACAATGATGCCAGAGTTAGGACTGATTATTGCACTTGAGCCCAGTTGAAAGTCAGGATTTCATCCTGAAGCTTCATCCACAGCAGTGCATGTTACCACGTTATTAAAATTTAGCTTGAAAGTGATTGCATCTCCGATGTGCAGTTGGAAGCTAATGATTTAAAAAAAAAAATCCTTTCACCCTAACTTTGCATTAATTTTTTATAGTTTTGTACTTTTCCTCGTGCTGTTTGCTCTTCCTAATGTGTTTGGAAGCACGCGCATCTACGGCAAGTGGCGTCTCGAGCAGATGGCTCTATTGTTTCAGTCATTCTGTCCAGTGTTAGTATTATTTTCATGAATCTTAGTCAGATTGCTGCATTGTGTCGTATTAGAGTGCCTCTGGAATAGTCGGTGAACCACAGAGAAGACGGGTTGAAATCTGTCCTCTTGTACAAAGGAGATTTTAAACCCTCCTCCCAGTATTGTCCCTGTTACAATTCTTGTAAATGTTCGTCATGGTGACCTAATCCCTACGGAGAGAGAAAATAAATTGTTAATTTTGAATTTTCTTTGCAACCCTTTTCATTAGAAACTGTTTGCTTACTGAGTGCCCCACCCAATGAATGATGTGTCATCTTCTTTCAAACGGATCGACCAAAGCCGCCGTCCATGACAGAAATGTGGCTATTTGTCATGTCTAACAAGGTGTTGAATCATTAACTTTAACAAGACGGTCTGCAATTAGTCGACACATTTGTAACAGTCGGGAATGCTGTAACTATAACCTGCTGCTACTTTCTAACGTCAGGGATCAGTGGTCAGAGAATATTGAAACATGTCTTGACTTTAGCTCTCCACAACCCCCGAACACTGAAGCAGTGGGCTTCACTTCAGTCTGGCTGGTTTTATGGTCCTTTGTTTTCACATTCACAGTCTTTCCCTGATTAGAAAGACGTTTTACTGCACCAGTGCTCCAATAGTTCAAAGCTGCTCCCACTAGTTTCAGTTAATTTAGTAGAGTTATTAATGGTAGTACAATATATAATAAGCTTTACCAAAACAGTGGATTTTGTTTATTAATGTAGGATTTCAGCTAAACCTGTGAACACAAAGTCACTTGCCTTTTCTATCTATGATTTATGGTGTTTTACTTCTATTCCATTACATTTAAGAAGGAAATATCAAACGTTTTACTCCTCCACTACATTTTTCTAAAGTTAGCTCCTTATGATTTGTCAGTTCTCCAGTAGAAATGATACAGCTGTTCTGCAACAAGAAGAGTACTTTTGCATAACTACAGCTCTGAATGCAGGGATTGTATTTCTAACGGAGTATTCGTACATCGTGGTATTGCAACTTTTACTAAGATAGCGGTAGATCTTAGTACTTCCACCACTGGCAATCCACGCTGCGTATGATGCAATGTAGCGTCTGTGTGACTTTCATATGTACTCTTGCATTTGTAGCAAGTTGTACTGGTCTTGTGTTTGCATGCACAAACACACGTGTCTGGGTGAGAGAGCAGGAGGGGTTGAAAGAACAATGCATTCATTCTGAACCACCACCTTATTTAATCAACACTTTCTCTTTACCCAGATGATGTGCAGACATAAAATAATTTTTTTAAAAAGTATAATTTTGCATGTACATATCATTTGTATGAGTGTAAAACAAGTAAGGAACCTGGGACACTTCTGTATTCTACAGTTTTTGTCCACTAGGTGTCAGACTGAGCCATGAACAGACCGTCCAGCTTATTGGACATGTCTGAATGGGGAAAACTCCTTCAGTCACTTGCACGGTCCTGTAGGTCATTAAAATGAAAGATACAGGGAATGTGGCATGACTACAAAACCCCTCTGATCTCGTCTATTATGAGGTTGAATCGGTAGCCCAACATTTACATTCATTTTAGCATACAAGTTGCAGTTATTTATTTTTCTGACACTCGGGAAGCTTCCAGCAAGGACAAATTGTGAATCTGAAGCCACGTTAAACCGTGGAGCAGCTTGATTTGATTTGATTTTATTAAACATAATGAAACAGTGGACGGGCTTATACACACATTACCTACTGTATACACTGTATACCACAGCCACTCAAAAACTAATTCTGAAACGATATTCGGAATTATTGATAAGTCTCGTCTTAATTAAGACACAAGAAAGGCCACTGGGAATGTGTTGACACAAAAAGAATGAAAGTAACACAAATTTGTCTGAACAAGGCTGCTCTCCTCAAATTCCCATAAACAGTTTATAAGGAGAGGAAACAATGAGGGGAAACACATTTTGGTACAGTGGAAATTTAAGGCATTTATATATTCTGGTTTGTCCTTCAATGTCTACAAGGCACCCTTATCAAAGTCATTTAATACGATATAATGCTTCTATAGACCAGCTCACAGTTTTAAACAACAATATATAATACGTACATTTCCTGTTGGCTAATATCAACAACTAACAGGAAATAAACCTGGACCTGGATGATGATTTGACTCTTTAAGCCCCTTTAAACTGAACATTCCTCTCTGTGATTGTGGATCTCGTCTTTGGCTTTTCAACAACCTCCCTGTTTAAACCCCCCAAAACAGCTAACTTTATCCTCAATGTCACTTTGACTCAATTTGACTGAATTTCCATCACGGCTTCTGATGCATTTTTTTGGGAAAGTGTAAATAAAGTGAATATAAATCACACTAATGGTTAAAAACAGCCACAGGACAGCATGTTTACCCGTCTTTGGCATGAGCAACCATTTTGTTATATGTAGTCAACTATAATTCTTCATCAACTGTCTATATAAATTGTAAGCACTACATTTCATCCTTGGATGCCGTTTATGTGAATCAGACAAATGATAACATGATTTGACAGGAAAGCAAAAAAATATATGAAGTATTCAAAAAAAGGTGTTCCGATAAAAACAACGATCCGTTTGTCGTGAGGACAGAATTCAGTGATTGTCATGGTTTTAGCACCCTGATTAAACCCATGTTGTGCGTTCGTCTGCCCTTTGCTTGTGAGAGGACGCTGAATCAACCAGCCTGATGAGACCATGCATGGCAAAGTCATTACTATTGTACACAGGATGTTTCTTAAGCACGCTGGTTCCGTTTTACATAACTGATCAAAACAATGTTAGCTAACGATGAGTTACACATGGCAGGGACGGTCAAGAATGCAGCTGAACAGGGCGAGGATCCGTGTGTGCTATGAACAATTAAAGAGGGTGACGGAATGAAAAGAGTGAATGTGCAAGGCGTGTTTGCTACACTAGACTCCCCGGCCAGGACACCACAGTCAGTGTGACCTTATTCTTCTGCAGCTTGAGCATAGGGATGAGAGAGGAGTTGTTCATTCCCACTGTTGTGGCTCCGTTCACAGCCACGATCTCGTCGCCGCACCTGGAGGGAACGGAAGGGCGTTAATCTGGAGATTTAAGAGTGGGGACGGGATGAAGGAGCTGGTTAAGTCATGTGGGAGTCAGACAGGGCTTCACTTACTTGAGGCGTCCGTCAAAGTGAGCAGGCGTACCAGGCACGATGGTTTTGATGAAGAAAGGCTGTTGGCCGTGGCTCTCCTCATAGCCGCCTACGATACTGAAGCCCCAGCTCTCGTTGTTGGTCTTCTGCAGGACGATGTCCCGGCACCAGTGCATGGGGCTGAAACCACAAGGAGCTCAGAGTCTTTCGCACCAAAACGAGCAGAATACATGTGAAGTGGAGAAACTGAATTCAGGCTCTACCTTGGTAATCCCAGCCAGCGAGTCCACAGCGGAGTCCAGTTGAGGGCGTCGTCTCGTGGGTCGTCCACAATGTCCAGTTCCTCCTGGTTGGCCGCCTCGGGGTCCTCCTCAGAGTCTTCAGAGAGGGTCTGGATGACACGGAGCGCCACCTGGGACTGAGCTGTCTGAGTCTTCAGCACAGAAACGGCCTCGTTGTAGGTCAGCTGGGTCAGATCCGCACCGTTGATGCTCAGCAGAACGTCGCCTGAGGAAACAGAGGAAGTTGAGAACACGGACAAAAGGAACTTTAGTGAAGAGGGTCTATGTGTTCAACATGAGGAATACATTTTTAAATTATATTTATTTTTATTAAATGTGGACTTCATTTAAAAAGGGCATTTTCCTATTCAGCCAATTGTCACATTGTAATGGAAACAGACTGGAAATGGTTTGCCATAAACATTTTGTTGCCGAGTTCAGTGTATTAATTAAATATTCCCACGAAATGAAGGTTCTGATTCAAAATTTGAAAAACTAAACTAAAACTAAACTGATCTCTTGATACACTCACAATAATGCCTTCCTGCATTTACATTTAGACATGATCGGAGCTGCAAGTTTAGTCGATCAATGAAAAATGAATGAAATGAAAACTATTTGTCATCGACATAAATGCTGGTTCCAGCTTCTTAAATGTGAGCAGTTAACCGAATATCTTAATATAAATCCTTCTCCCCCCTACATTTTAAAGAAATTACTTAATCGAAAAAATGATCATCAGATTAACAATAAGAATAGTGAGCCCTCACCAAGAATAATAACATTACGAAGACAAACTGCAAAGCCAAAAGCTTCTCGTACCAATTCCTTATTAACTGTCAAAATCACACATCACCAGATGTACCTCTTTTGATGGTGCCATCCCGATGAAGACAGCCGACAGGCTGCACACTTGTGATGTAAACGGGGAGACGGCTGCGACAGTCCCTCCCCCCGGCAATGGTGATGCCGAGGGAGAGCCGAGGCTCTTTCTTCAGGCTCACAGTCTTCTCCTGGCTGGAAAACCCGCCTGGAGGATCCTATATAAACAATCAACAAATTGATAGCAAGCAATGACAAACATCATTGGAGTTTTAAAGTAAGGCTGAAGAACTATTATTTTATCTTATTTTGCTTGACATAACACACACACACACACACACACACACTTAATTGAGTCCTCTCACAGAACCGGTCGTAGAAACAAATGTGGAACATTTGAGAAGGAGTTGAGAGGTAAGGCTAGAGGCAACGTGTGAGGATCAACACTAAGCTCTCGTAGTGGAAAAGATGTGTGGAAAATGGCAGCTTCAACCAGTCTCCTTGTTTCTCTCTGGAGTCTGTAAACCATCAGAAGGGAAGGAAGGAGGAGGAGGGGGGGCTCTTCCTCCCCCCCAGCAGGGAACCCATCTCCCCCAGCAAGACGAAAAGGTTCGACTCTGCAGGCGAAAGCTAACTGTTACCAGCTTTGATCCTCTGCCACCCAAAGAAACAAGCAAAAAACAACAAGACGGTGGCCCCATAGCTGCAGAGTGAGCAGCACCCGAGGCCTTTTGATCAGGACAGAGGGAGGCCCCGGAGAAGGGCTTTCATCTCTGCTCACCGATGCAGGTGTCTGCTCTCAAAGCTTCTCACCCCGAAGTGAGGGGGTTGCTATTCTTCCTACTGATAGTGTATGGTACAACTTGATGTGACTGACAAAGGAGCGATCAATACAATTACACTGTGTAAACAGAAACATGTCGTGTTTATAAGACACTGGTAACAACACTAGTTAGTGGTGTCAGAGGAAGTTAGAGCTCCAGCAGCCAACAGCTGGCAAGGACCCAGATCAATTTGGACGGAAAGATTTTATCCAAAAAGCTGTTTCAGCACTAAATTTGTGAGGAAGTGTTCAGTATTACCTTCATGTAGGTGGAGCGGCGGCGGAAGTACTGTGGTTCAGGAGCCCTCCTGGCTGCTCTGCTGTGTTGTCCCTCTCGGATGCTTCCTCCTTCCTCCTGATTCTCTGCAGGTCGCATCACCACAAAGTTCACGCGCACCTCACTTGCCTACATGAACGCACACAAAAAAGAGGTTTTATACGTTTTTTGCAATCAAAAATGTTCTATTTCTACTGACAAATTCAAAGCCATAGTTATTGCGTTGTCAGATTGATTTGCTACGTCCCTGCCAGCCTTTTGTTCATAATATTTTCAGGATGGAATTCAATTTGCGGAGTTTAAAAATGTTATGACATTTTGTGCAGGCAATTTTCTTTTGTGCATTTGGTGCCATTTCCTCTATACTGCCACCATCAGGCCAAAAGATCTCATAATTGGAATCTTCGTTGTGTAAATTTGTGCTCTTGAGAAATAAATCCTGTCACGTTTGTATTGAGGCAGAGGGCTTCTCTATTGTGCCATGCTCAGCACATTCTTACAAGGGTAGAATTCGTAGCCCAACTACTTGGAATATTCAATTTCAAGTAATTGAAAGCTGTGAGTCTGTAACCTTTTTATGACTTTATGACAACAGAATTCACATCATCCTTTTCAGAATGTCCATGTTTTTCATATTTTTTTGTCTTCTTTGCCTTGGGTCGATATCAAAAAACAAAGTAGTGATACTTGTAGGGCCATCAACTCTCTGTGTAATTCGTTACGCACCAACACTAGTCCATGAGCACAACTACATTAAAATAAGGAAATGTTTGAACACACCAAAACTAACTGAGCGTGGAAGAAAGGAAGTCAGTCTGTAAACTGTCAGTCTGTTGGTCATGCTTCACAAAATGGTCTGTGATAATGCAGAGTGTCAATGTGGCCAAAATGTACAAACTCATGTCTGTGGTCCTGTATTATACCTGTATGATCTGGGCAGCGCTCTCGGGTGTACCATGCCTCAGATCATGTCCATTGATGGCCAACACCTTGTCATTGTTCCTCAGTTTTCCATCTTTGGCTGCCAAACCACCTGACAGCAGGTCCAGGATGAAAACCCCGCTCTCATCCGATTTGCGGATGAGTTTGATGCCGAGAGGTTCGGCGCGCTGACTCTTCATTAGCGTCACCTGCAGGACTGTGCCAGGGTTGTGATTGGAGGTAGTGTTGCCATGGGGACTGTGAGAGGGCTGAGAGGCAGTGGGATTGGTGCAAGAGGAAGTGTTATGATCAGACCGAGGATCCCTCGACTTGAAACCTTTCTCCTGCATAACGGTGAGCCTGAGGAGGGCAGGCTGCCGCAGCACTGCGATGGCTCTCGCGTGGGGGACTGAAGCCAGGCTGACATCATTCACCTGGAGATGGGACGCCAAAGAGAGAAGAAACAACAGTCAGTGGGGCAGCAGCCTAACACAGACAATGCGATACAGACTGTGTGTTGATGCTGCCACCATAGAAAGTCATAAGACTGTTTCTACCATCTGACATGTCTGACTTTAATATTATATCTGTATTTCCTGTATCAGAATGATCAGAAGAAAAACTATTGACATACATACAAGTTATCATCAGTTTACATCTTTCTATAACCAGAGCTTGTCAAAGTGATATTTGCCTCACAAATCTGATGAGAAGTTAAACCTTCACAAAAATCAATGCACTGACTCAAGAGGAAGAGTTTGATGGTTTCACCATATCTCCTTACATCCACCAGCTTTCCACAAAGCCATAAAAACGGCAGCTAATGTTTCCTATCCGAAGGCAGTCTGTTTGGTGGCAGGGTTTTATTTTAATTTCCAGGTTTGGGATTGGTTGGCTTTGATAGAAAAGCAACATTTTGGAGGACACACCGAAGCAATGGGTGCCAGAGCTGAAGTAGTCTATGAGCTCAGTTTACAGCGGTACCACGTTCCAGGAGAACCAAAGGGTAGAAATACGAGGAGGAGGAAACCACAACTTAGTGAAATTGACAGTTATATTCTGCAATTCCATTCTGCTCTTTGGAAAACAAAAGTGTAACTGCAAATAAACCAGACCCAAAAGTAGCTTACACGGCTAATGACACTGACAGAAAAAATTATTATAGAGAAACTACTTATCAATTCATTGTGTAAGTAATTTTTCAAGCAAACATGTCAAACATTTAATGACTCTAGTTTCTAACATTATGGAAAATTGAAAATAGGACTGTTGGTTGGGAAAAACAAATGTTGCATTGGGCTCCAGGATGTTGTAATAAAATATATTTTTTGCTGTGTTCTGATGTTTTATAGACCAAACTATGAATCTGTTAAGTGAGAAAATAATGTGCAGATGAATCGATAATGATAACTGCTAGTTGACACGCACAGCGACTACCATAAAACTCACCTCATTGGTCCCTCTGTTAAGTTATGTTTTCATTTAAATTTCTTAAAACGTGGTGGAAGGGTGTAACATGGGCCATGGAAGAACTCAATATATTTTGGAGCAGATCCATTATTTTTCACTTCCCCTTGCTCTCAGAGTGCCCTTCTAGTTTCTTAATAACTCTTTCAACATCATGTTTGAACAGTGACCCTCTCAAACAGAAAGGTGGTCAGTCAACCAGTGACAACAACAACAACAACCAGCTAATGCTGCTTACACTGACACTGACATGTTGGCCTGGGAACCTTAGCCACGCCTTATTACCATGGAACTAAAACTTGATTAACTTGAAAATCTACTTTCCGTTGCCCTGCAAAAGCTCTGTGTTTACAATACCATGAGAAATCAGTGACACTGTGTTTATGCAAAAATAGCTGAACTGAACTGTCACGCTATGCCAACAGGATTTCCCATGTTGAAAAAAAGTCCCTCTCACCTCTAAGACGTGGTCCCCTGGGGCCAGTCTGCCGTCACGAGCTGCTAGCGAGTCCCGGACAATCTCCTGGATGACTATGTTCCCCAGCGGTGTGTCTTTACCCCCCACGATGCGAAGGCCCAGCTCCTCCTCTGGCTCCTCTCTGAACAGCTCCACCACGTTGGCCTCGGCCACCAGACTGCAACGCAGGGGGGTGTTGTCTGGAGGGAAGAGGAACAGGGAACCATGTGGAATAAATATTGCTGTTTATTCCTGTTTATGAAGCAAATACTGCCAGTCCTCAGCTCTCGTCTGCTCATCGCACATTATAAAATACCTGAAACAAACAGTATGTGATAAAAATATCAACAAGCATCATTCTTATTAGATAATAAGCCTCATAGAAAAACAAACAATCTTCCATTAAAGGTTAAAGGTTGTTTCAACATAAACTGAGCCTATCTTGTACCAATCTCTTTCCTGAATGCACAGAAATAGATATATTTATCATCTAATCTAATTCACAGCAAAACATCAAGAAACTTTATTAAAAAAAAACTTTAGAGGACACCTTTACCAGTAGAGACATGCATACTTTAGGTGACTTTTGTTTTTTATAGCACACTGTTAACAGTAACATTGGACAGGAAACAGAGAAGCACAGCAGACCTCGACTTGTAATCATGTATCAAATGAAATAGTTCAAACGCACTGAAGTGCACAGAGTATTTCAACCTTAGAACTGATCTGTGCAAACACACGGCAAATATTTCCATCCATCCATCATCTACCGCTTTATCCTGTATTCAGTGTCCCGGGGGGGCTGGAGCCGATCCCAGCTGACTATGGGTGAAGGCAGGGTTCACCTGGACAGGACGCCAGTCTATCACAGGGCCGACATGTAGAGACAGACAACCATTCACGCTCACATTCACACCTACGGGACATTTAGAGTCATCAATTAACCTATCCCCATCCTGCATGGCTTTGGACTGTGGGAGGAAGCCGGAGAACCCGGAGAGAACCCACACTTACACGGGGAGAACATGCAAACTCCACACAGATGGAGCCCCGACCCGGGAATCGAACCCGGGGCCGGAGCCGACAGTGCTACCCACTACACCACCGTGCAGCCCTCGGCAAATATTTACATGCTACAATTACCACCTCAGCAGTGCTACCATCTTTTTCGTTCCACAAACATACAAAGGCATGAATTCAGGAGACATAACATCCAGGATGAAGCAACGTTACGCGATTTTATGATAAAAACCAAAACCAAAAACCAATAAAAAAGGAATATAAAGCTTAACTGCATAATTTAACGTGTAACTTCATTGTATTTCCCTCCCTTGTTCCCTCAGATTTTCAAGAGTATACAGCAGTCATTTGATAAAAATAGAGATTATAATAATGGTGGAAACTTCTCTGCAGACACTGATTACCAGTTGCCTGGCAACTATGTTTTGGTGGAGTTTGGTCCCTGGTAGTTACCACATCTGTGTGCTGATACACGCTCCTACGTCTTGGCTGATGATTCACCTGTGACGGACTCGGAATCAAAACCTCCAGGCTCAAAACATGACCAACTCCCGTCTGTGTGTTTCAACAACCACCCACATTACAAATCACTGTTTCCGTCCAATCTAGAGGCTGTCATCAACATTATTCAGTGTCACAGACTTTGTCCAACCTAAATGAAATAAAATGACTCCATACCATCCTCACTTTCTTCATAGGCAGGATTTATGAGCCCAGGCTCAGGCTGATCTCTGGTGGGATTTCGGGACTGTGTTGCTGAATGTTTAGCATCACCAGATGGCTCCCCTTCACCCTTACGTCCCTTTAGCTCGTTCCACGAGGGCCTCTTCCTCTTCTCTGCTTCCTCCCTCAGTCTTCTGAAAACAGGACATCTGAGGAAAGACAGGAACACAGGGGAAACTGGTTAAGAGATAAAGAGAGAGGCTGATGACCAATGAGTGATTTTACTTTTAGACACAACACACCTTTATCATGAAATAGAAGGGGCTTTTATTATATGTTTCAGGTAACAATGGGGTGCCAGAGATGATTGAAGATGATAAATGGATATTTAAAAGTGTTTGGAGCGAGTAAAGTGGAGACAATAAGAGAATATTTAAACATAGGATTTAGAAGAGACGCGCTATGCAGATGAGTAGACCATTTTACTGCATTGCAGGGTGTCTGGGTGAGACAGGTTGAGTCTGATTAAGTCAGTCAGAGTGCTGGGACTGCTGCGTGTTCCTCATGCCTGAACTTTGTCTCCTCGTTGTTTGCACAGAGAGGCTGCAGCAGGACTATCTGCAAGCCACAACTGACTGCGTCAGGGCTGGCCGCTAGGATGATAAGCACCATGCCGACCATGTGAAAAACAAGTCGACTGACCTTCGCCTTGAGCTCAATAATTATAAGTTTGTGTGTTCGTAGACGGACGGACCTACAAGGAATACTGCTTCAAAAAGGGGAAAACCATGCTTTTAAAGGAGCATGAAGAGGAGGTGGGGGGGACACCTTTGATTACAGTTATTTTACATTCTGAGTAGTCGTCCGAATTCTTTTGTCATGACTTAAACTGCAGATTGTGTGTTTAACTTAAAGTGAAGATGTGTGCATTCAACTCATTGTGATGTTTTCTTTACATGTTATCTTGCTATAAATGATTACCTTGCTGCTTACATTCCTTACATAATACGGCTGCTCGTGATATTATAAACACCCTGTTGTTTTTGATAAAGACAGAGAATATACATTCATACTCCCCCTCCCCCCCAAAAAAAGTCATACGCTCTAATAGTTTGTTGGAACGCCTTTAGCATTGATTATAGCACACATTCACAATGGTATTGTTTCGATTAGCTTATGCAATGTCACAACATTTATGAATCACGACCAATTTCCGACCTCATTTCTTCCCCCGAAAATTATGGTTCTTCACTTTCCTTCCATGTTTTAATCATGTGCTGGACAGTTCTTAACCCAATTTTAGTAGTTTCAGAAATCTCCTTAGTTGTTTTATAATAATTTGACCCTTCTGAAACAGAACATCTTTTCACGACTACAGGATATGCTTTCCCACATGGCTGTTTAGGAAATGAGAACCTACTCACTTCCAAAGTAATGGTTTAATACTAGTCTTCAGCTCAAATGTATTAATCACTGCAGTGGAAGGATCTTACCCATTTGCTTTGTTAAATCCAGGTTGTGACTTTTTTTGGCCAGCCACTCTAACATAAGACTCACTGTTAGGAATCATTTTAACTAAGTAAAGGTTAACCAATATCCACTGAAACAGACAGTCACATCCTGTCCAGACTCTTACCTGTTGTGCAGGTGAGGCTGCAGCTCACAGCGCTGCATCTGTTGCTGACACTCTGCAGAGTGGGGGCACATCACGGTCAGCTTGTCCAGTAGGTTCCTGACCAGCAGACTGGAGGGACGGCATTGATGTAACTGTAGCCGCAGGCGGTCCACGGGGCAGAAGTCCTGCTCTTTCAAGAAGTTGCTCAGACAATGAAAGCAATATGTGTGGCCACAAGGGGTGTCCATAGGTCTGAGGAGGGGCTGCAGGCAGATGTGGCAAACCAGTTCATCGTCCACCTCATCCTGGTACTCGTACAGGTGGCTGTCCAAGCCATCGTGCTGCTGGCCACACTCCTTACACACCCGCGCCCAGGACAGACTCCCGGTGCTACTGCTGCCGGCAACTTTGGTTTCTGTTGCAGCCATTGGCAGAAGAAGATCAGTCCAAACTTCTTCAGTAAATCGGTGTCCTCTTATCTCCTTAAAAACTGTGTCTGGTCAAACGTCTATGTCTGCATGTCCCAGCTAAAATCCATTCACAGTTCGACAATGAAACATTGATCCAGGGTCGACAACGTTATCTCCACATCTTCATTTTTGCTTTTCTGTTGAGAGAGAAACACAGTTAAGTTATACTGCAGAAGTTGGACTAGTTGTACTCATACTGGCCAGCTCCACAGGAAATGACAAATCCACATAACAGCAGCAATATGGCAGCAAGCCGCAGCTGCTTCCTCTCAGCTAGTTTCCTGAGGGACAAAAGGAATTCTCATCTCAGCTAAAAGTCACCGTGCTCCGTACTGAAGGGGCTCAACTTGTGTGAAATGAGGCAAGAGAAAACGGACTCAAGTCAAACCCCTGCCAATGTGAAGGAACAAAGGCACGGCACTACACGAGAGTAAGACTTTTGAATGAACTGGGCAGAAATGCAACCACCATCACTAATGGCCCCTTGCACCCTATCGGCAGTGGTCTCCATCCCTTTGTGCAGCTCCTAATCTCCTTTAATTCTCTCATAAGGAGAGAGCTGATTAGGATCACATTCTTTGGAGAAACTTTGGGCTGCTTATTACAATCAAACATATCCAATAAACTGACACGTCATAAATTAAACCAAATACTTACAAGTTAGATCTCATAAACCAGCATTTTAAATAAACTCCATCCACTAAAACAGCATGTGTATGCATTTATGAACTGCTCTCTATGGTGAGGAGCCATTAAGTGCCATTAAGCTGCAGTAATTGGCTTTCATATGACATAGCTAAGGAGTTTTGTGCTGAACACTTTTACAGGCATCGTTTCAGAAGACTTCATGCTGTCTGAGAGGCTGAAGTGACACAGAAATGAACAAAACACCATCAAATACCACCTTGAGATGCATGACGATGTCCTAAAACAGATATTATATTGCCACATATGAATAAGGAAAAAAGCCATCACAATTAAGTCACTACAATGAGTTTTCCTACTCGATGTGACCCCAGTCCAAGATTTCAGCCACAAAAAGACTGCTTTGCCTCGGAGCGACTCACCCGTGCTGATATCTTTGTTGTCAAGCTCCTCATAGCCGCTGCACGCAAACACGAGACTCTACCCTCGTAGCTGCCTGAAGACTGAATGAAACCAGAGCCCTGCCTCTTCAGCAGCACACCGTCAGAATAATGTCTGTGTGTGTGTGAGTGTGTGTGTGTGTGTGGACACATATTTGTGTGCATGAGTGTGGATGTGTATGAGCTCTGACGGCACAGGTGTGAGGAATGCAGTGGGGAATTGGTGTAACTAGGCAGAGTGAGAGGAAAGTGTTCCCTCTGCCTCAGCTAATGCCCGTGGATGTGTGTGAATACATGTGAATGTGAATGTGTGTGTGTGTGTGTGTGTGTGTGTGTGTGTGTGCATTTCTGTGTGTGTTTGGGGGGGTGGAAGCTCACACTGCTGATGTTGCACTACTACAGGCAAAGTACACTCAATAGCTGAACTGCATGCTAACACACAAATCTACTAGAAACATGTGTGCACACGCCTTTCCACACACATGCACCCTGGGTGAGGTCACACGTCTTTACTTTGTACAAGTGATACCCTGTCCTGTAATGGATAGGGGTCATGGATCCTGTAGCGCAGAGAGGGAACACAATAGGAACCAGGTTGTGCTCCATTTATTTGGAGATCATGGGACGTGAACGTGAAACTAAAGTATACAGTACACTTAACATTAAATGAAACATTCTGTCCTACTGGAAAGGGTACAGCTGGTTCTCTTATCAATGAAACATTCACAGTTTCATATCACCTTAAAAATGACGTGTGCTAGTGGGAGTCACAGTGGAACACAGATAGCACCGAACTGGCTTCTCTGAGGAGGAAGCATGTCTTCATTAGACCAGAGGTCATCTTCACAGGAAGACATACAACGACCCTGGAGATTACTGGTACCCTCCCGCTTATTGTGCCTGAGTGTGGCCGGCTCTGAAGCTATCTATCACTGTCCACTATCACCACACTGACACAGCAGTATATATCTCCATGTTCCTCAAGGATACAGCATGACATCAATAAAAAGGTACTCATCTTTCTTGGGATCCTCCATGTGAAATGGAGACCGGGATTGATTTTTTGAGTGAATCGATCAGTTGATTCACTATTGACAGCTTTTTAAATGGAGGCTTTCCTGCTTATCTCAATTTTATATAATTATAAAGTGAATATTTAGCGATGTTGGACTGTTTTTCAGACACCTTAGACTATGGGTAAATTGTGATTCATTTTTTCACAGAAAACAAGACACTGTGGGACATTTTTTTAGCTAGTTAATCAAGCAAATAAAAAAGTAAGCAATAATTAAAATAATCATTATTTGCAGTTCTAGTCAATTTTAAATGTAAATTTTCATTTCAGTCATCAATTGTTTTGCGGAAAAATCCTTAAGTCTCGAGTTTCTTTAAGTTTGTATCAACATCACCATTAAATTTAATCCAAATCCGTTACGACAGCAAGACAATCCAAACGGAAAGAAACATTAGACTACACTTACATGTGTATGAGACGAGCATAACAAGCAAGTCTTACAAAAGACAGGTGAAAGAGGTTTTTATAGGTTTAGAATTAACCAAAGCGGCTCAATACAACCAGCCTCAATTAGGAACACCCTTATCCAAATCAAATGCCTTCTAATCATGTGACATACTAATCTTCGGCGGGAAATGTCTGTAGCCCTACGGTGTCCTCCAGCCTCCCAGGGGATTACCAGAAGTGGAGTTCCTTCAAAAGCTGAGCCAAGTCACTCGCTTTGATGGTCGATATGAGTAAGTCACATGTGCTGCCACACCCTCGGAGAACGCAGGTGAAGCCATGCTAGACAAATAATTTCTCCATGAGTCCGTGAGACAGGAGGTGTGTCATGTCTACCTCCACCTCCCACCAACGTCTGGTGCTGCCAATATACCGAAAATAAATGATGCACATGAAACGGAAAGCGAGGTGAATGAGTCTTAATCATCGGTGTCTGAGTATGACACAATGACGTGAAAAGCTCCAGCACGTCTCAGATTAAACTTTTATGGCTGCACACAGACACAGATAATTTCTCTTGATATGTAATCAAAATAAAACACCATCTGTATATCTATTTAGAGCAGAGTCTGAACATTAAGTAGCTGCTATAGCAACAACATGCAAAGCCTCCTGCTCTAAATACAGTGACCAGTATTTGCATTGCATATCAGTATGCAGGAAATGATCAACACTAAACCATCTGAGTGACATTAAAACCCTCAATACCCAAAGCGTTTTCCACTCCCAACTTCTCCCCTGTTTATATTTTCATAAAATCCAACCAGTTGGATTCTCAACCTGACTCCCACGTGGTACCAGCGTCTCGTCCACATGTCACACACTGAGGTTAAGCTTGTGTTCACAGGGCTGCCGAGCCTCCCGCTGTACAACAGCCTGCCTGCACATAACAAACAACACACCACCCATGGCATTCACTAACCATCAGCCAAGGACGTTGCCTTCATATTCAGCACGAAGGGCGGCACATAACAGTAATGAGTATTGATTTTAATCCAACGGCTGGTTGGGACTTGGACGTGGCACAAATCATACAATACTTTGGTCATGCAGAAGTACTTAACATGCTGTTATTGTCCCACGGGGAAATCTCTGTTGGTGTTGCATAACATGAAATGTTTGCCAACAGTGTGACAATGTACATAGAGTATCGCTCATAGGTTATTCATTATGATGACCCTCGAGCAGGCCTCTCCCTCTGGTGGGCAGAGTTTGGTCGAGACATTCAGCTCACCTGGTCTGGCTGTAAGTCTATGTAAGTTGGTGGCATTCAGCATTTCTCTTTCCTCGCTTCTACTCTGTTTGGTTATCAGCCTTGATATGGGTTGTGACAAATTGGCACAAATTGGTTTGTCTGGGATCAAATGATCCATTTTGGTAAGATGAAGTTCAGGCTTGATCGTTATTTGGCCTCCTGTCTCTTAAATGTTACTCATTTGTGTAATTTGGTTTATGATGTCCATTTTATTTGATAACAAGTGTGAGTTTGTTGCCGTTTGATCTCTTAAAGGGGCAGTGAAAGCTGTTTGCTATATGCTCACGATCATGTTTTTTTCGGGGTAACATGCTAGGACTTTCCCTAAGCTGTGTCATTATAACGCTGATGATCGGCACCAGTGATTGACGTGCGTCTCAGCTGGAGAAACTACAATAATGGACTACAAAAACCACGTTGTCCACTTCTCCACATGTTGGTTTTATAAGCAGCTTGTTCACTAACCGGCTTCAGTTCCAGCAGCTGCTGTATTTACATTTCATTTGTGGTTTTAGTTTAGTTTATGTCAAGTTTGTAACATGATTGAAATGAATAAAAAATACCATTCAATTATTATCACTGTCCACACACATTTATCAACACAATTCCAATTACTATATGTCTGCATGAAAGTAATTGTTAAATATGCAAATGCACATATCGTTTGTTCTTATGAATGGCCGAGGTGTGCGGCACTTTAAATGTTGCTCTCACAAAGAATTGTGGGTCGGCGTAATCTCCTTTCCTTTCGCATAGGAAGATCCGTTGCATCCGATGCTAAAGGAGCTCTGAAAGGAAGCATTGGAGCTCCTTTCCTTTGCATTTAGAAAATCCGAACGGCTCTTAACATGGCGGCCACTTGTTTACTTCCGGGTCAATTCTTCAGTTTGGAAACTTCCTAAGCAAAATAGACTATTCGACCGCACCCAATACCATCCATATGTATTGTACAATATGACATACATATGTCAGGTTTCAACATAGAAACAATAGAAATTATATAGAAAAACAAACTCTGAAAACAATTTCATATCGCCCAGCCCCAACACTTACATGAAAGCGCACATCATACTATTGTGTGTTGCCATTTGATATTTTGACGGAACGGTCTGACTGAAGGTAATACCTTGAATCTTGGGTCATTAAAATATTCTATGCCTCCCTGAGCACAGATGAAGTACAAAAGCAGTCCTTTTGAAGACTGTTTTTTGTAATAATTGCATACCTGCACACAATCAGACTAAATGGCCAATTTTAGCATTCGTGCCATGCTACTCAAAATTTAAGTAAAATAACTAAGTATGCACAAGGTCTCCTTTCAGTGTTTTTATTTATTTATTTATTGAAATTGGTTGCTGAAGCAGCAATGTTTTAGTTGGTGGGGATGGAAAAATGAAAGTTATCTTTATAATACTTATAAAGTATACTATAATACAATCTTTATATATTCTCTCACACTATTTAATGTCTTTATACTATAAAATATTGTGATTCTGTTATATCGCTGTGCTATATTATATTTGATTGTCTACTTTCATCATATATTTACATATTAATGCAGACACACAAAGTATCATTACTTAATATTGATCTGTGCTGTTTACATATACTTGATGATCACTAGTTTTCCTTTAATTGTTTGAGTATAGCTTTTTTTTACTAATTAGTTTTAGATACCTTTCACTATTAATGTTCTCCTCTGGCAATCAGTACAGGCTTATATATTTTATAGACTGATGGATGCAGAACTGCAGTGGCGTAAAGTATATTCCCCCAATGTAATGAAGTAAAATGTGGCATTAAATGGAAATAGTCAAGTACACTCAAACGTGTACTTTGCTCCTTTCCACCACTGCTGCTGACCTTAACCAACCCGAAGTGAACGTGTCCAGGTACACAGAACAAGTACGCCACAGAGTCCATGTTTTATACACGGAACAGCGTCTCAGTAACAGAAACCAGGCCGTTAATGATCACTTCCCTCCGCTGTCTGGTCGCCGTGTTGTCACGGGGACCATAAATAACCCCCCTCCCCCTCTTGTCACCCCCCTGACTGCTGCTCTTTGGTCCTAATCAGTACACCACGATGTGACACATCCAGATGACAGAAGCGCCAGTAATAAAAGTCATCCATCGCTGGTCTCAGACCGGCGGTATCCCGGTTAACTGACAACGGCGTCACCTCAACCTGCCGAGACGGCGCTAACCGCTACACACCTTGAGCCCGGAAACTCACTTTTCAGAGTGAATGTGCGCCGCCGACTACATTTAATCGTTTGACACGAGCTTTGAACCCCCGTTAAAAGGCGGTTACTAAAACATCCACGTTTGGTGCCTGTTTTGCCGCAAATCGACATAATTAGCTTAAAGTGGAGACCGAAACTCACCTTACCTGTGTGAAGGTTGTTCTTTCCGGAAGCAGCTAGCTAACGTTCACGTAAGGCTAGCGTAGACAAAGCGACCACTGTGAACTCGCTGGATTCAGAACAGCCCCCAGCAGAAACATAACCCTATACAGCTTCCCCACCGCCCAAGTTTTCATCCATTCTTCTTCTTCTTCTTCAGTTGTTACCGCATTGCTGTGCTGAGCCCGGTGCCCCCAGGTGTACTACCGGAGAAGACTGGGCGACATTCCCAGTTTCGAGCAAACACACAGGAAGAAGTCCATGCAGGTGTACACAGTCCCGCTCACCCGCTGTCCACCAGGGAGGGTTTTGAATTGCACTGAAATATAATAACAGTAATAATAATAATACAAATATCTTGCAGAATTGTATATAAAATAATAACTTTGCTCATTTTGTTGCATGTTGTATTCTGTAATATCACTGATCCTTTATGAAGTACAATATGTGTTTAAATAAAAATTAAAAAAGTATGTAAAGGTATTATCTGCCAAATAAAGGCTACTTAAAGATAACTTTTTGGATTATAAATCGTGGATTCGTGTCTAGCCCCATCAAATTAATGTTGTTAATGAAAATTCCTTCATGCTCAGTCGCTTAATTTATAAAGATATATCATTATTAGTTGGTTTATGTTGTGCAAAGTAACTAAAGCTGTCAAATAATCAAGTTGGGTAAAAATGTTCAATATTTCCCTGACTACAAAAAAAAAAAAAAAAAAACTACTGACTACAAGAGAGAGAATGTACAAGTAACTCAAACTTGTACTAAAGTACAACGCTTGTGTGTAAGTACTTACCGTATTTACTTTCCACCACTGCTTAAGTGACTGTAGAGCTCATTGCAATTATACCATCTGATAAACACCATAGCCAATTTTAGGTACTTTATACACTAGTTAGTTTACAGCAAAATTTGACTTGTATTGCATTTTGTTGCTTTTTATGTACATTTATGAACATATTTTTACCCACTTTTATGTACATAATAGTTCTGTTTATTTATTTACTTTTTAATCTTCATTCTGTTTTATTTTCTTTATTGTCTATTTCTTTCTTCCTGTAAATTGTTCTGTGTGTAATATTGAGAAAAAGTTAAGACCGGAGTTACAACATTTCTTGTATGTGTACACATATTGACCAGTAAAGCTGATTCTGATGTTAATGTAGTGGAGTAAAAATACTTTTCACATGCAAATTAAACATTATATAATCAATTATATCAGCATTATATAAACATACAGTATTTGCATTGTTTGATATCACTGTCATACAGTGTGAGAAGATTAAAATGAACTGCTGGGTTGCCTACGTTTCTATTACTTGAGCGTATAATTGTTCTCAGCCCTTCAGCCATATGGAATGTACATGTATTCAAATATATTTGCATGTTAAATATTTCGATTTCATGCTGCATTGAACTTCTATTTCACTACGGTTTGAAAAAAACCCTAAAAATATTGCATTTTCTTACACAACATTAATGACAGCTTAATTGCAGATTTCGATTATTGCTAAAAAAAATCAACTTGTGATCTGAGATATTATTGTTAAGTTAACATCCAGTATGTACAGTAAGGCCAAATATTCCAGTTGCAACATTACATAATGATTACACATTCTTGCACCAATAATTATAATCCAGTAATATAATACAAGGACCATTCTACATAATGACCACTTAGTAGTTTATTAAGTATACGCTGTAGTATTGGTACTTTTTACTTAAATAGCTGAGCTGAATGCTTCTTCCACCAGATGAATTTAATCGGTTTACATCACAACCAGCCTACATTTCAAGGTTCCTGTCTAATCAAAACATCTGTAAGTGAACACCTGGATGATGCTGAATAGAAAAATATCTGTGCCAGTTAAAAGGACTGGGACACACACTAACACCCGGTGTAAAGCACCATACCCCCTGCAGAAGGGAAGGGAAGTCTCTGTGCCATAAAACGTCTCTGTGAAAGCACGTTTCCCCCAGGATTTACAGCTATGGTCGGAAACCTCAAGACAAAGTGACATTTGCTGAGACAAGCTCACAGAATGAGACGCTCCATTGTGGCAATACAGATGTCAATTGGTCTGTATCTCATAGCACATCCAGGAAGTTAGATGATCAGTATTAACTGAACTATAACATTAATGGGAAATGTAATAACTTTTACGAAAAATTAATTTTCTCGTTTACCTCAGAATACATTTGAATCTTGGTGCCATGAAAAGAGTTAATACAAGCAAATTGAACATTATTATTTAAATAGCCCAGAATTTTGCCTCAAAGTGTTTTAACAACCTGTACAGCATAGCCTTGATTCAGATAACGAAACACTTTAGCATAATGCTAAACATTTAACATGATTCTGCTAACCATTGTAAGTTTGACATCCTCTAAAGATACCATGTGAAACGCTTGTTTTTTGGCTGTCAGAGTCAGACCAAGAACACTGTTTTCAACCAGGTGTCTGATGAGGGTGGGCCGGTTTGAAGGTTTCCTCTCAGAAAAGATGAGAAAGAGTGACACCATGTGTTAAGATGAGGTTTCATAACTCGGTTGCTTGGAATTGTTCAGAGATTTAGGCATCTTGGTTTGTTGTGGGTTGATTTCACATGGCAAGTAATATGTAATAAGTTGATTTTTAAGTCTGGAGTAAAACCATCACTTATCATAACATCAGGATTTGTAATGGCTAAACAGATTTGAGATGTTTCGGAGGCATCCCCTGCCTTTTGGTGTGCCTCACTTTGTCAAAGTGTTCACAGCATTGAAGTTAGTCGTCTTCTGATGGGAAGCTTGGAAGTGAGGGTGAAAACACAGAGACAATATAAACACTGACCTACAATACAATACATCCTGAAGCCCACTCTCTCTCTCTCTTTCTCTCTCTCTCTCTTTCTCTCACGCACGCACACACACCGTTTGAGCTGCGCTACCAACAAACAAGAAAGAGGCTGTTTGTCTTTCCTGGGATCAGTAAACATCCTCAACACAAACAAGTTCCTCTGGAGTGAGAGAGGAGAAACTCACACCGTCAAGGCAGCTGCACTCTCACTCCACCGCTGCCTTTGATGTCCTTCAGAGAGAGCTGATAATGAAGGCCCCTTACATCTTAATTCTTTTAATAGGAGCGTGGATGTAACAGGTTGCTGATACTTTGCTGTCATTGTCTGAGCTTGATGTGAACTGAGGAGGAAAAAAGAAATCATAATCCTTATTTTCAAGTAGGACAAACTTGGTTTTGTTTTGTTTCAATAAAAAAAATGATGCTATTTTTAAAAATAAAAGCCTGCGTGGCTTTGTTGTAGAATCATCTGACTATCTGAAAATAACCTCATTATATATTCAATATTTTTGTTACTGTCCAAAAATCTCACAGAACAAAATCAAAGCTCAAGATCAAAAGCCCATTGTTCCAATTGAAGATATAAATTACTAATAGATTATATTTAGAACTGCTCAGTCATTTATACTTTCATTCTTTTTTTAACAGCTGGGCATTGTAGTGAATGTACCCAAACAGGAGGAAATGGTGCATGTGTTTGGGACTGTTTTTAGCTGCAGATTGATACACATTTGGTGAGTATTTTCTGCAGGAAGGTGTACTCAAAGTAAACTACAGTGCCAACATTCACTGTGATGAAGGAATGTGTCAGCTGCTTTGGTTAACATTGGAGGTACAGAGGATTAACAGGCTTTAGCTACACCAGAAATACTTTTAATTTTGTTCATTTTGTTGAATTATAATATAATAAAACGTTAACTTCCAAGTGCTACACCCTCCTAGGTCATCTTTTGTAAAAAAAAAGAAAGAAAAAAAAGAGAGAGAGCGAGGCTTTAGATACAAGTATGTGTAACTGCTCTTTTGTTTTTAACTGTTGCTAAGAAACCAAGGACACTTAAACGTGGCAGCAGCTTGCTCACCTCCCCTCTGGCCACACCGGGCTAAAGCATCCCTCCTCCAGCCTGCCCTGGGCGAGACAGCGAGGCATTTGGTTCAGGCCACAGCTTGCACTGCAGCCCCAGGTCCTGTCTGGCCTCCACGCGACGGCTTTTAATCAGTGACTTATGAGACAACACCGCACCAGAC
The DNA here is from genome assembly GCA_029853015.1 of Chelidonichthys spinosus. Taxonomy (NCBI): domain Eukaryota; kingdom Metazoa; phylum Chordata; class Actinopteri; order Perciformes; family Triglidae; genus Chelidonichthys; species Chelidonichthys spinosus. The sequence continues at coordinate 12,596,909 of CM056823.1, read as the reverse complement.
CACGCTGTGACATCCAAGCTCCTTTTCGCGGCTTCAACACGAAACAGATTTAGGAATTGGCTCGGTCAGAACACGAGACACCATTTGTGCTAAAACATGAAAGCTAAATGTGTGAAGAGAAAGCGTGAAAATCCCGAGGACAACAAGCTTGTGTGTTCGTGCTTGTGCATCAGGAGTGCCTTTCCAGTCTTCCCTGTGTAAATATGCTCAGACCCAGATGATCTTCAAGGGCTCGCTTGTTTGTACCTGCCGTGTCGTTCTGCTCGTCCGCCCAGCATGACACCCTGTAGCCCAGGATCAGCCCCTCAGAGATCAAAAGAGCTGGCTGATTCTTATCAGATAATATTCTTGTCCGCCTTCCCTCCCCTTTGAGTCCAGCCTCCCCACACTGTTGACCTGAACCATGCGCACTGTTCATTATGGCCCTTTGGCCTTTCCTCTTCTTATCACCGTGATAGCCAGGCCGTGATAAGGCAGGTCCAGCCTCGGGACAGAAGGAGGGTACCGTCCACTCTTCTCAAAAACTTCAGATGCATAACTCGGACACTTCAGGGCAGTAAAGAGGTTATCTCAGCTCTGCGCATGTGGTACTGCGTTTTAAGCACTCACAAAAAAGTGCAAGTGAGATATCTCTCGCCATTCAAATTGGTCATAAATGTGTTCTGTACATTTTAGATTCATTGGAATGTCTACACGTTAAAACAAACCGTTTCATCCTCCCTTTAATGTGTTGAATATTATAGATATAATTTTGTATTCATGCCTCTTTGGATTTGACTCAGGGTGACACCTGATCTTTTTGCTGTCATCCCCTCCGTTTGAAAAGGCTTAAATCTGCTCCGACAGCCACATTTCTCACTGCGACGTGACAACCGTAGCCTACATCTGTCTTGACGTTGGAGGTATTTTTGAGTATGCGGTCCGAGCAGACAGACAGGGAGGACTGGTGTCCAAAGTCACGACCCTGCCCTGACCTGGATGAAGGAAATGGTCACGCTGCTCGAGACAAAGCAGGGCAAAGGAGAGTCTGAGGGGCTGGCTGGTCAGCCTCTAACAATGGGTCCGTGCTCTAAGACCGCGGGCCACACAAAGGCAGAGAAACCCCCTCCTTCCCACTCCCACATTGCAATAGAGCTGGCATTTCACACTGGCCTGTGAACAGCCATTCAATCAAACTACTGTTTAACCTGACCCCTGGCCCTAACAGAATTCAAGATGAGTCTGGCGGGATGTATTTAGGTAACTGACCTCTCTGGCCTCACTCCAAGCCAAGTCAGTTACAACACTGTCTTTACTGTTGATACTGTTTTGATTCTTATCTTTCAATGCAAGATGTTTCCTATTTCTGTAATTTACCCCCAATTCCTTGTGAATATTCTTTAAACACATGCAATCAATAGGTCACCCAATAAATAATGTTTCTAGTGATGGGTGTAAGGGGCAATAGCTCCCTGGGGAACAAGAGACACCACCAGACCCTTCGTCTGGGTCAACTACCCTCGAGCCAGGGCTGAGAGAGGCAGCCACATGACCCCCTCGCTTCTCAATGGACTGTTCCTCCCCTCTACCTGTACACGGCTACAGATCAAGGTGTGGGGGCTGCATATCAAACAGAGCGAGGCCTTTGATGTGGATGGAAACACAAACACTGATTTGAGCAGAGTCGTAACAGCTTATTTGTTCCCTTTAGTCATTCATTGAGCTGCTTGTTGAATGTGTATGTCTTCAAAGGGGCTGCAGCATGCAGCGGTGGTACAGTAGCCGAGGAGGCCCTGAGAGCGCCCTGGCCTGGCGGGTTGTGGGAAGGCCATCTGGCTTCCTGTTCCTTAGATTTGATATTGATTTATTGGCTGTACATCGGGAAGATAAGGGAGCACCAGCTGCCAGAAGTTCTCCTCTGCATCCTCACAGACAATGGACCTCCTGGTCATCTACATCCTGACCAAATAGGCGATGGATCAGTCCTTGTTAAGGTTTTACACACCAAATAGAAATAAGCAATAAACAATGACATCTTTGCACAAATTCCAAAATATTTTTTTTGTTGTTTTTTGGAAATCTCTGTTTTTAACGCAACACTCAGTTGAAAATGTCACTGCACACGGAAAAATATCAGCCCCACATTAATATAATACTTAATGGATCAGGCACAAATTAACACTTTGAGCTTGCGTTTACTGCATATTTGACATCTTATGTACTGTATTTAAGCACATTTACTGGTGAGATAACAGTAGTTTCGGTGTTTGTTGTAATAAAGACTGTCCCCAGTAATGAGGTGCAAAATTACATTCACTATTCCTAACAAACCCTGAGAACCTTTCACAGTTTAACCCATCACAGAAACCATTCATTCAAAATGAGGCTCCTATGCATAACAAGTCACCCTTTCCTGTTAAGTGAGCCGGGGAGTGCGGTGGTTCAACTCCAGCCTTGTTGGTAGAGGTGTCAACACGGTGCTACAGTGAATTGTACTTATGACTGAATTTTCTCACCCCTACCCCCCCTTAAAAAAAGGACTCACATGCAGACAGACTCTGGTGTCACCCAGCCTGTCCTGTTCCCCACCCCCACCCTTTCTTCCCATTCCCCTCCTCCCCTGCCAACACAAGCCTGTGATGTGACTGTCTCAGATAATGAGGTGAGATTTTTATTGCACCAGTCTGTGAAGGATGACAGCAGACTCTGGCCTCCAGCCTCCCTGGTATCAGGCGCCCTCTGCTGACTGCATGCAGACCCACAGACTGCTCGCAGTCTCCTCCAGCGGTGCACTTCAAAGTGGGAGATCAAGGGTCGACTTGCGCATGACATCCAGAGAATGACAATGCCTCAGCCAGCCTACACCTACCGCTACGTGCCGGTGCCCGGGACACAAAGGCACGCAGGCAGCTCCCACACTGCTCTGCTGCATGCAGGAAGTTCTCGTTCAAGAGGTGGGGGGGGGGGATATACATACAGGAAGAAGGCAGTGCTTTATGTGTATTCTCTATGAATACTGGTGTGTGAAGGGCAGAGGAAGGGTGGTCGAGGAGACAGCATAGTGGCAACAGATTCTCGGTGCTGTCCTGTTTGATTGCTGAAGCATTAATTTGATAAGATACAGCATCACACCACTTATCTCTAAAGGACGACGTGCCATTATCTCAAGCATCACAAACCACACACATATGACAGTGAGATCAAACATTTTCAAAGTGAGCTCTTTTACTGCTCTGGGGACCAAAAATGTATTCCTATTTTAGCATTCTTCTGTTGGAGCCGGTCTTGACGTAAATTAGCTGCAAGATTGCATTGATTTGCTTAGAACAAGATTCAAATACCCCTGAAGTTTAACACAGCATAACCTAGTTGCCTGGATAGCTAATATGAATTATTATTTCAGTGTCTGCACATCTCACAGCAGTAATTTGATTTGCACTTTTTCCTTTTTAACCATCAACTTCAATTACCTCCACTGCATTAACGTTGGTGTTAGTTATCAGAAGTGAAAGCCAGTATCCCATTCACACACACAGACACACACACACACACACACACCCCGTGGGCAGCTGGGGGGGGAGTGAGGGAGACCTCTTGTGATCTGGCTGTCATTTCCTCTGGTTGGCTCCGTTATTCCAGATAGGCTTTCTGAAGGAGCCAAGTGGTGCAGCCGCAGACAGAAGGTGGGCCCCTCGCAGGCATCTGAGGTTGTCAGCCCGGCAGGAGAGGGAGGCACTGCTGGCAGCCCACTACGAGGAGAAAAACAAACATGGTGCTGAAACATGACAGCGACAACAAATCCCTGCTGATGACTACAGTTAGACCATAAATCAGACCTGACTTGTCTTCTTGGTGCAATAAAGACAATCTCATGAAGAATTTATCCGGCTGGAAACATGTCGACGGTGTCGCTGCAGATTTTGAAACCAAAAATATTCAGGATATTGCATCTATTTTTGCTTTGAACTAAACTTAAACTAAAAAACATTTTATATTATTTTATATTTATTTGTCTATGAACCGTGTTCAAAAATAAATACATCAACATATTAGAATAGTCTCACGTGTACTTTTATTTGAGCAGTTTATAAATTCTAAATTGTGGGATATTCTGAGGCCCAGTTGACATGTCGACAGATCAAAAAGTGGGAGTATGGCGCCACCTATAGAGACAAAGTCACCCCATCAATCCCCAAAATATGTGGTTACCAAAGTAGTATTCAAGAGGTCATATGAGGAATGGTTTAATTCAACTACTTCACTGTTTCCTCTTAACTAGAAGTTAGACAGTAATGAAAGAATCTAGCAGAATTCCTACACTGACCACAGTTCGTCCAAACAACAAACTACAGGAATGCACTACTGTTTTGTTTTGTTTTGTTTTGCATGTCATGATTTTCTTGTGTAGCAAATGCGCTACTACATTTCATTTTGCATTCCTGCATTGCACTACGATAAGAAATTATCCTTGAAATTCCATATTTTCCTTAAAATTGTGTTTAAAAAAAGTATATTCTCACAAATTGGAAACACTCAATGTGCCATTGCTACAAAAAATAGTTTGGTTGGATACTTGAGTAAATAAAGCTAAGGAACTCTTTGTATGTTAATTTTGTGTTTCCTTATAACATTGTGAAATTTTAACATTATTTAGGTGGGCGCTTCAAATAAGCAACTGGGGTTTCTGCCTCTCCCTGCACTGTATGTTATTTGTATTCTCTGTCATTCTTTGTGCATTTTTAAAATTTTGCTAAATAAATCAAACTAAAAACTAAAACTAACCAAATATTATTTTTGACACTGTTTTGACTTCACTGCATGTTTGGCAAACGTAGAAACTATAGCCTTGCTGCTGGGCATGTAGTCAAATGTGTATCAGATTTAGAACAAATTAATGCAAATCAAACAAAAAGTCCAAATACAAAACTGCAAACTTATAAAAAATGATTAAACTAAATTACTTAATATTTAATTGATTGCTGATAGTCAGATTTTAAACTTTAAAAGTTGTAATCACGTTTTTGTTTGCCTATGTATTATATGGATCTAAGCAGTAATGGAAAGTAACTAAGTACAACAACCTGGATGGGGCCCTTTGGAACAATAAGCACTTTTACTTTTGAATACTACATGTCCATGTCAGTGGTGGAAAAAGGACTCAGATCTTTTACTTAAGCACCGCAGTGTAAAGATGCTCTATTACAAGTTAAACTTCTGCATTTAAAATCTAACTCAAGTAAAAGTAGGCCTAAGTTTGTAAAGGTGGGCTGCTGAGCACCTTTATCCATAACAATACATCATAATTTAATTTATATGTTGCTAATGTTGCATGTTCTACAGACTGTAAAGCCATACTGAATTGAATGGGCTCTATAAACAAAATTGAATTTAAATAAGTAATATAAATGTAATGTATAAAGTATACAGTACAAAAAAATAGATGTAACCTCAAAGGGCAGTATTGGTATTTTTACTTGAATAAAGGGTGTGTATATTTATGAAAGCACAGCTGGGCCGTGGAGGACACCGTACTGCACTGAACTGGCTAATAATGCGCTTCAGCCAAACCAGGTAAAACAGCGCCCCCTCGTGTTACCGAGACGTAAAACCAGCAGCACCAGTCAGAGTGACGTGTATTTGTTATAGACAACACCACCGGCCAGAGAAGGGGACGGATATCTCCTCGGCATCCACAGTTGGATGTGCTGCACAAAGAGATCTGAAACCGAGACTGAAACCTCCACAGGAAGTAGATCCGCAGCAGAGGGTCCAACAGTGATGGCCTCGGTCAAAAAAGACGACAGACTGACGAGCTCTCAGAGCTTTACGTGCGTCGGTTTCGCCGGTATTTTCAGTAAAACCGTCACCTCGCCATTGGAGGTGGTTAAAATAAAAACCCAGGTGGGCACCTTTCACTGTAAGAAGGGTTTATGGCAAAGCTTCCTGCTTATCTACCAGAACGAGGGGCTTCGGGGATTTTGGAAAGGAAACCTCGCCGCTTGTTTGCGGTTGTTCCCCTACACAGCAGTGCATCTCACAACGTACAAGAAGTGAGTAAAGTTGAATCTACTCGATTGTCCCGTCTACTGACATTCAGTCTCAGTGAACTCACGTTGAGGCTGTATGTTTCTCAGTGTTTATGCTAAATTAGCTTTTAGCCATCTTGGTCAGCTGACGTTGAGGTTGCATATTGAGCTTTGTGACGAGCCGCAGTGTTAAAAACAACTTCGGTGGGAGATTTATTGATCATTTTTTGTATTAATAATGGTTTGACATGATAAAATAACCAAACGGGCACTGTTTAAATGATCTGTTTACTTTCATCCGGGCAGCTAAACATGGACTTCCTGTTTTACCGAACCTTCTTTATTCAGCCAATCAGAAGACTCGATTCGCTCAGTCGATATTTAAGGGGGCGGAGTGTTTTTGTGCCTGAGTTTCGTCTCACAGGTCTGTTGTCACGGCAACTACTCCCAAAAATATCAGCGTTTGTCACCATTAGTCACGATTAGAACATGGATTAGCACGAATATAGCTAAGCTAGTAACTATAGTCAATCAGTAGGTTAACAGTTTGATCTTTAAAATGAATACAAGTAGAATACAGCGAATAATCACAACCTAGTTGTTAAAAACCATGGAAGCAAATATTTAAAGCATAATGCCACGATTTTGTTAATTTCCACTTCTCAAATATACTCTGCTGGTCTTCTTTAGTTTTCTAATCCTATGATAGAAAATGTAATAACTTTACATTCTGGCCTGTTCCTACATATATTTTGTATGGTTGATTATTGGGGAAAGGACAATCCTCGTGAGAGGAAGTGTTGCCTGTGAGGCTGAATTCAGGGTGACAAAACATGGCTTGTACTCTCGGGTAACTAAAGTACAAACCTCATGACCGATAGCGTATGAGATATATAAACACGCGGGTAGTGAGCAGCCGTGACAACAGTTATCTAGCATGCAGTCATAAATATTGACCCTTGTCAGTATGTACATCATGGTATGTAGACCGTGACGCTTCCGCTCACGTGTATCTGTAAACATACTGACTTGGCAAACTACTCTACGCTGCACTATAATGTGTAGACCGTGTTCACTCACTCACTCACTCACTCACTCACTCACTCACTCACTCACACACACACACACACACACACACACACACAGAGGCAGGGCATGTGATGCAGGTATTGATTAAAAGAGTTCTTATCTATACATTGAACTCAGGCTGCAACTAACAATCAACCTATGTTTGTTGGTAATTCAATTATATATACTTAAATGAATTGATTACTAAAATAGTCAATAAAATGTCTGAAAATGTTGCTAAATTCCCATTACAATGTACCTGAACAGCCCTAAACACACAGATATTCAATTTAAAGCTGAAGTGATTAGGCTCAAAACAGTCATCAAAGTTTTGATTAGTAATAACTAAATGACAAAGCAATATATGGCAAGCATCATCAACTGATTGAGGGGAAACTAAAATAATACATGAGTTTAATCTGAATCAAACCGATACCAAACAGAAGTAAATCATCACATTTGAGAAGTTAGAATCAGGAATAGTTTGTCTCTGTTTGCTTCATGAATTATTTATATTATTAATTGTTGATGATTCTATTTTCTACGTAATGCATATAAGACAAGGTGCAAGCTAGGTTTTGACAATTCAATAAAAATACTGACAACAAATGAAACATCAAACAGAAACAGAATGAGTGCTTAAAAACCTCCATCTGTCAAATGACAGAAGACTTCACTTTGTGTTTAAGTGTCATTGATGTTGCCTTCCCCTGTGCCCAGGATAGTCCACCTTCACATGGATGAACTGGGCTTCATCTCCCAGTGGAGAGCCATATTCGCCGGTGGACTTGCTGGCTTTGCTGCAGCTCTGACCACGTACCCTCTGGAGGTGGCGGAGACCAGGCTCATCGTTCAGAACTGCAGGCAGCCCACCTATATCGGCGTGGCTCACACTCTCTCAAAGATCTACAGGAATGAAGGGCTGCTTGCTCTCTACAGGGGCTTCTCCCTCACTTTATTGGGTGTGTTTGCATACTTTGTAGCAGTGATGTAGGTCTGGTGGTCCAAAAAAAAATGCACCAGCCACTCCTCCTTGATATTTTATTTCTACTCGTCCTGATAATAGTTTTTGTTTACAGTCTTACCATCATTTGCCACACACATTTCATTAATGATGCATTTTGTGTCCACAGGTGCGTTTCCCTTCTCTGTCGGATGCTATGCAGTCTACATGAACTTGGACAAACTCTGGCAGGAGCCCCCTTTCCGCTTCACTCCCCTCCAGAACTTCATTAATGGTTGTCTGGCAGCAGGAGTGGCACAAACGTTCTCCTACCCTTTTGAAACTGTAAAACGGAAGATGCAGGTAATTTAACATTTCACTTTTTCCATGTAGGTAGGAAACTGAAACAGACCCAATTTAAAAAAAAAAAAAAAAAAATCCCAAAAAACAGATGAATCAAAGAAGTGTTTGACAGATTTTCATCTTTTAAAGGGAAATATTAATTTGCAAGATGTCTGGAGATCTCTCTATACATGACTGTATTCAACTACGTAGGGATAATGCTGGAAATAATTAAATATCTTTTAATCAAATCAACTAAACATTATCAAATGTGTCTGCTATCATTTGTTTTTCATCATTCCTACCTGAAATATTTTGGAAACAAAACAATGCGTTTACACTATAGCGTGTATAGTGGCTGCAATACCAAATTTAGTCCACAAGGGTGCAGTGAGTTTGCACCTAAATTTCGTTTAGCCTTTCCTGTTCTGTCAATGTTTTTGATCAGTTTACATTTTTAATTCCAAATAGTATAAGTAGGCCATTTAAGGTTTTTTTAATTTGACCTTCATAATAATTTAACCCATGTCTGTTTATATTCAGGATATTTACCATATATGTTTATTAGAACACACTGGTCACAGGAAAAACATATTGCACTGCTCCACTTTCCCCTGAATGATGTTGAAGATGCCTTCTGCTTGTTGGGGAGGACACACGGGGAACAATGGCGCAGCAAAGGACAGAATACTACATCCGATTTGATCCGCCTATTATTAGCTAGCACAAGATTCGACAGCAGCTGGGAATGTGAATGTGTCCCGCGTCTGCAGATGCTATAGATAATTTCTCTAAAGATAGCCGGTCGCTGTCAGACGGCAGGCAAGGTGAGAGTTGTTTCCAGTTCACTGGACCATCACAACCACGTCACCCGACTACAAAGAACAATGTTGCATAACTGTTTAACTCTGGGATTCAGCTCTTGTCTGTGTCTCGAGAGTTAACCATTAAAAGTGAGACAGAGACCGACTGAGAATGTTTGCAGAAGCTTAGGGTAGCCTAGCATTGTTTAACTCGCTGGTTAGCTTAATGTTTCCTCCACAAATGAAGCTGTTTGAACAGTTTAATACTCTTATGGCCACGTGCTCCCATTGAGAACCTTGAAACATCAAAAGAGTTAATGTCAACTGGCGACCCGAAGAATTTTAACAAATTAAGAAAATGTGTTCTGTTATTTAGGAAATCTGGCATTTAGAATGAGATAATTTCATTGGGACAGATTTACCGAGGCCAGATATGTGCGTTCAACCTGCAAGTGCTAAAGACCTTATGGATGCATCGGTCAGGTCATTATTAGTGAGTTCACGACCTGCTGCAGGAGTCAGGCTCACCTCACTCACAAACCCGCGCTAAGAGGGGTGAGAACTGATACCAGTTCCCGTCTGTTATCATATAAATGTAGCTGATGACCCCCTTGTGCTAAATATACATTTCCTCTGTCACATGAGAGAGAGTTGTCTGCATGGTTACACACACACACACACACACACACACACACACACACACAGTGCAGTGTCATACAGTTTGAGTCTTGTGAGCTTTAATATACTGCTAACTGTCTGTACCTAATTTGATCTCTTCTTAAAGTTTTTTAATATACAGTTAACTGGCTTTGCTCCCAAGTGTTTGTCTCCCGTGTGACCTGATTTTTAACAACGTTGTCTTTATTATATACTCTCACACACACACACACACACACACACACACACACACAGATCTGAAATAGAACAAGAGGGTAAATTTCCCTTTATTGCAGTACGTATTAACAAAACGCTGCCGATACACATTTATACAACTTTATTAAATCTTCTCCCCAAATTGCAGTTAATTACCTGTCCTGTCATTCCTCTCTTGACCTTTCTGGGTATAACCTCACAGACACACGATGCCACCTGGCTGATTTACTGCTTTTCAATTTCACTCTCATTCTCTTCTCAGGCGCAGAGTTCCCGTCTTCCCCATTTTGGTGGCGTCGACGTCCATTTCAGTGGCATGATTGACTGTTTCGTACAGGTTGTAAAAAGCAAGGGCGTCTTCTCACTGTGGAACGGCCTCACCGCCAACACGATAAAGGTACCGCTCCACTTCTATATGATTATTATTTATATGTTAGTCATGTTGTACTCTCTATCAATCACATGGATAGAGTACTGTGGAAGTGAAAATAAATGCACGTGCTCAGGATCATCTGTGACTTTATGAAGGTGAGGGAGTAGTGAACTGTGACTGACGTAAAAGGGAGAGTGAGGGGGAGGAGGGGGGAGGCATAGAAAGCAATAGTACAACATGCTCCCCTCTCATATTTCAGCTGCAAATGTCACGATAGTTTGGCACTGTTTTACAAATGTAAGGCCTTGTCATGTCTTTTAACCAATATCTCAGCCTGAATCCAAACACGCTGTAGACACATTAAGCACACTTTCAGTAGAGGAACGCCCAAACCAGAGCACGACCTTCTCCGTGTGGGTTTATGGTCACTTGAAATCGCATGAAGCGCATCACACTGAAAGCCACTCATCACTTTCTCCTGACCTTGTCATCCCCCCGCAGATCGTTCCCTACTTTGGCCTTCTTTTCACCTGCTTCGAGATGTGCAAGCAGGTCTGCCTTTACCGCAACGGCTACATCGTCTCGCCGCTGAGCTACAAACTCACGCCGGGCGTCGACCAGAGCCTCGGGCCGCACGAGCTGCAAGAGGTCAAGCGTTATTTGAAAAACAGGAACTTTGGGTCGGGGGAGGCGTCTTTCAGAAGCCGCTGGTGAAAACGTCACATGAGAGGAAAAATTCTACTGCCTGTTGACCACACTCAACCAGCAACATGAAATACTTCAGAGGCTGTAATAATGACATAACATTTCAGGTTCCTTGTCTTCATAGAAGGTGCATTTTTACATTATGTCCGGTCAGCAACGGTCTACCTCTTTCAGAAACATTTTATCTGACAGTATTATTTGTGTATGAATTGTTTCTTTCTTTGACTGTTTTTAACCAAATATGATGTGCCTTTTGCATTAACTATTTATTTTCAGGCCCACTCCAAAATCAAGCAGTGCCATACTGTAGTTTGGTCAAATGGGTACTTGTGTACTAGATTACATTTTTAATGAACAATGAATGTAAAAAAAAAAAAAGAAAAAAGGTTGATCCTTCGTAAGTTTGAGTATGATCAAACATGTAAATGTGCTAACATGAGTTGTGATGAGAGAAATGTGCTAAAAGCATTAAAATTCCACACTTGTCATGTTTTAAGTGTTGTCTTGTATGTTTTTGTAGATATAGATTATATAGAGAATATAATATGCATCACATGGCTGGACCCTAGCTTTTTAATTATTAGCTCCAGTATGATTTGCTGCACTCACTACCCATGAGCTTGTTTCTGATGAATATGTTTGTGTTCAGTGATAATTTGATGATTTTATATTTACTTAGACTGGGTGGATCAGTCAGCTGATTCCATCATGTCCTCTGAGTAAACTGAGTGACAGCCAAAGGACGTTAACAGATGGGATGACCTTTATTCACCGTACACTTCAGGCCTCAGCGGCTTCAAAGTGGCATTTAATTTTCACATAAAAAAAAACAACTTAACAGTTCTGTTGATACGTTATTAAATCAGAACCTCTAGACAACTTATAAAGTAAGAAAGTCAAACTTTTTGGCCCTGTGATGAGTTTGCTTGACTGATGACAGGGGAGCACCAAATGTGAATCGAAGGACATCAGTTAACCCCGCCCACATCTCTCACCTCCCGACCAATCAGACGCGAGAGCCGAAGTTCACGATCCCACTCGCGCTCAGACTTCTTTAAATCCCCCTCTCTTCTGGATCGGAGTCGGCCATTTCAACTCCATCCGCTAAACAAACCTCCAGCGACGACGTGACGAGAGGCAACATCTGAAGATGAGTGAGACGGCTATCTCCTTCGCCAAGGACTTCTTGGCTGGCGGCATCGCGGCTGCTATCTCCAAAACAGCCGTGGCCCCCATCGAGAGAGTCAAGCTTCTCCTCCAGGTGAGTCTCCAGTGAAGACGCCGCCTGCTCGCGAGCGCAACACGTGCTGAATGTTGTGGTGAAGGACGCGCTGGTGTAAAAGTTGCTGCATTGTTGCGAGTAGAAGCTGAAGTGCAAAGATAGTGAACTGCTGCCTGCAGGCACACATGAGGGGGAAGGAGCCCAGACGAGCAGACCTACCTAAGCTTCACCAAGCAACACGTGACTGTGACGTTTAAAAGTGCTCATCATTCATTCTTTAGTCTGTACTTTGACTTCTCCACACATTGCCAAGGTCACAGCAAAGTGTCCGCCATAGTGGCAAACTCCTCTGCTGCACTGGGCAGGAGGGGCTGCAGATAGTTGAATGGATGCCATCACAGTTCTACTCTGGCACATGGATGCAAGTGTGTCCGTCCCCCGTCACACACACACGTGGGTGTCATGATCAGACGGCTCACTCACACCCTGATGAAGAGATGTCGATGTTGATCTGCTGATCCTGCTTTCCTTTCATTCTCTTTAATGCGCTGCTGTTTCGCTCTCCCTCTTTATCGAACAGGTGCAACACGCCAGCAAACAGATCACCGCCGACAAGCAGTACAAAGGCATCGTCGACTGTGTGGTCCGCATTCCCAAAGAGCAGGGCTTCCTCTCGTTCTGGAGAGGGAATCTGGCCAACGTCATCCGATACTTCCCCACTCAGGCCCTCAACTTTGCTTTCAAGGACAAGTACAAGAAGGTTTTCCTCGACGGGGTGGACAAGCACAAACAATTCTGGAGATACTTTGCAGGTAACCTGGCGTCCGGCGGCGCCGCTGGGGCCACGTCGCTCTGTTTCGTCTACCCGCTCGACTTCGCCAGAACGCGCCTGGCCGCTGACGTCGGCAAAGCTGGAGGGGGCCGCGAGTTCAAAGGCCTAGCAGACTGCTTGGCGAAGATCTCCAAGTCTGATGGCATCAAGGGTCTGTACCAGGGCTTCAGCGTGTCAGTGCAGGGCATCATCATCTACAGGGCTGCCTACTTCGGCGTCTACGACACGGCAAAGGGTGAGTTTTCATCATCATGTCCTGTTATGGGGTACTCCCTTGCGTCCTCTGGAGACTTTGCTTACCCTTCCTGATGCCTCTTCTCTTACAGGCATGCTTCCAGACCCCAAGAACACACACATTTTTGTCAGCTGGATGATCGCTCAGTCTGTGACGGCGGTCGCCGGGCTCGTGTCCTACCCCTTCGACACCGTCCGTCGTCGTATGATGATGCAGTCTGGACGCAAAGGAGGTGAGAAACGCAACAAAAATATAATTCTCTGTTGCTGCTGCTCGGAGAGTAAATGTCTGACGTATTTCTGTTTCCCCCTCAGCCGACATCATGTACTCTGGCACCATTGACTGCTGGAAGAAGATCGCACGTGACGAAGGGTCCAAGGCCTTCTTCAAGGGGGCCTGGTCCAACGTGCTCCGAGGCATGGGGGGCGCCTTCGTGCTCGTCTTGTATGACGAGCTTAAGAAAGTCATCTAAGTTGTTTTTGTATGTCCTCTCTTCATGTTGTGACGTTTAACTGTAACATATCTTGTACATTTTGGAAGGACTTAAATGCCACAGTATATTTATAGGGACCAACTAGTATTTTCTACTAGTTGTACTGGAGGAATCTGTTCACTCTTCTCTTGGCCCGTTTTTTGTTTTGCCTCTCACCAGAATGTCATTCCCTGAACACAGGAAGCTTGCCGGAAAAAGAGAAATAAACGCAACCTACTGAGTGAATCTCCCGCCTGGTTCTGTAATGTAATGTCACGTAAGAAGGGTGCCATGAGAGACGGAGCGGCCAAGTGTCCTGGCAGATCTGTGGTGTTGCTTCAGGAAGCCATTTGGCAGCATCCTGTGTGAAATGTGAGCTTAAAACTGCAGAGGTGTCCCAGGTTGTAGTTTGGGGCGAGCCAAAATCAGCGGAGGAAGTTGATCTGCTGATGTTTCAATCTAGGCATGTTTGCAGACAAGTGATACGTTAGTAAGTCAAGAGTTTATTTTTTTCCAGTGTATTTCATATATAATGAATATTTGCTTCACTTATATTTGAAGTCAATTATAAATAAGTGATTTCCAAGGATTACCTGTGGCGAGGGGGATTAATTCAACCTTCTAAATATGCTTTTATCTCCTGCCAAGTCTCTTCTGACACTTAACTGGTGTGACTGAAGACTTTAACCTTGAGCTGTTTGACCATTCACTAGCATGAACACACCTGTTCCGGCAAATAAACGTAGTTCTCATTATGTATTACTCCATATTTAGGCTGATGTAGTATTTTTACGGGGTCTCATATGTTGAATTCCTCCTGATAGCTGATCCTTCCAGCTGTAAACATGTGATTGTCACACACAGGACAGGACATCGTGCACTTCTTGGCGTCTCTAGGGTGTGTACTGGTCCTGTAATGCAAATATATACTATATTGCAATCTTTGTGCAGGTGCTGCCTGTCCAAATATGCACCAGTTGTGTCAAAGCAAATATCCACATGAAGCATTTTTCTTTCATCAGTCGCAAGAGTCTGCAGCGGCGCACATTTAAGGCATTTGGACACATCGATTTCTCAGTAACATACTGTCACTTTGTATCATGAACTGTATGCCGACTATGAGCTCACTTGGCAGCTTTGATCACTGTTCAGCCATTTAAATTGACCAATTAAAGAGCTGCTGCCCCCCCAGGAATATTATCTATCCATTTCAGGATTAAGAAAATATAACAAATTGCCATTTAAATTCTGAAGCTATTTGAAATAATTGGTCCGACATTCTTGTTAGCAATGACTTTATAAAAATGACAGCATGGCCAAATTGTGTCTGCTGCTGACTTTAACCATCCCAGAAATCCTCTGAATTAGAGAGTTATTCTAATTGATTACATACATAAATGGTAAATGGCCTCATTTATATAGCGCTTTTGTCCAAAGCGCTTTACAGCAATGACTGACATTCACCCATTCACTCACACATTCACACACCGACGGTGGAGTCAACCACACAGGGCAACAGCCAGCTCGTCAGGAGCAATTGGGGTGAGGTGTCTTGCTCAGGGACACCACATACATGGACTATGGGAATACATTTTAGTAGGGTTAAACCCATTATTCACTCGTGAACATCTGAAGCTGATGCATTGAGGTGAATGTGGCCGTCCTGTGAGCTTAAAAAGCTGCTCTGTAAGTAGCATGTAGACACAATCGCCGTGTCTTGGACAATTAACCCAGACTGATCTTGAATGGAGGACGGCTTCATTTTAGCAGCACTATCAGATGATTTACCCAGCATGGGTAGTCTAATCTTCTCTCAGTGATTCAGAAAGTCTTGGACGTAACCACTATCCCAGGGGAAATGCCTTTTAATGGGGTTTTGACCAATCCATCCCCAGAAAGCCCTCTCAGCAGGTAGCACAGCCTCTCTCTGCAGCTGCTCTGCTACAGCTCTAACAAGGATTAGTGGATCAGGAGCAACAGGGATCACAGCCGTTTACACACTGTCTGTCTGCCCAGCTTTAGATACGGCGTCTCTCCTGGAGGTCGAGTCGGGGTAAGTCAGACAAGTGTCGTCTTTTCAGCGTGCTCTTACTTTGCACGCAGGCTGCAGTGATCCCTACTGTGCACTTGAGTTCATTAATATTTCTCAGTATTTAAAGAACATTTTAAATTGTGCTCTGATTATGCGATGCTTGAACCTCGGTGGGATCTTCCTGCAAATTGTGACATTTCATAAATAATTAATTATTTAATTAATTAATTATTAGTTAATAATTAATAATCTTATATAGATTTCTACTTAAAACAAGCAATATAACAGTAAACTACTGTGTAAAGTCCTGCATTCCAAATCTGACTGAAGTACTGAAGTACTTCAAAAGTGAAAGTAAGTACTCATAACATTGAGTCATTATGCTGCCATAACATATACTATATTATCTGCTCATCATCACTATTAATGTTGCAGCCGCCCAGCTCTTAAAAGGGCTTGATAGTGTGTGTGTGTGTGTGTGTGTCCACGTGGAGGTCTACAAATGTGTGGAGCTCCAGCCCTTCACATTAAAAGCCTTCTGTCAGGCAGCCTTTTGCGTAATTTCAGCTGTTGATCGAATTAAGTCATAAATCTACGGGTCATGACCTCAGCGATTTCCACTCAGGAGGAAAAAACCTCATCTGTGCACTTTAAAGGCAGTAGGAATTTTTAGTTGTTAGGCAGTAACATGAAGCCTTTAAGTAGCGTTGAAGTGTTTGTTGCATGTGATGTTTACCGTAGTTTTATTAGTATAGAAGTCATTCTGCTGAAAGGTTTTTATGCTGTCGAGAGCGTCGCATCGGTCATTTTGTACCACTGAATGTCTGTCTTTAGATTGAAGGTTTTCACCTCAGACATGTGCATCGAATCCAGTAACTGCTGAATGTTTTTAAAGTTTATTTTGTCTTCCTTAGTGTGATTTTTTCTCCTCCTTTACAAGCACATTTTTGTTACATGTCTGCAGTTGGTTTTGTTGAAATATATGTTGTTTAATTTGCACTCGTTTAGTTGATCCTGTTAGTTGTTGATCATATTTGGATCAAACCCAGCATGTTCTTTGTAAAAGTCCTTCAGTTCTTGTGTCCGTATTTAGATGAAGGGCAGCGTTAGCGCCACCTTGTGGCATTTGACTGCAAATCAGACTCAATATCACTCAAGTAGGTTTTCGTACAAGAAATGCAGTTTGGTGCTTTGATTCATTACATTAAATATAGGAAGAGAAAAGATAAACTATTGCAAGAAGTACTACAAAAGTAAAGAATCGTAAAACAAAATTAGAAACATTTATCATGAAAAATATATGTAAAACATAAATAGACAGATAGTAGAGACAGGCAGACAGGTAGGCAGGAAGACAGGCAGACCACCCTTTCCTCCTCAGAGTGACCTATAGATGGCATCCTGTTCTAATCATCAACAAGCACGCGGGGATTCCCTCCAGCCAATCGCAGCGCTGCGTTGAATCCGGTTGATAAAGTTGGCTTTTGTTCCGCCGTCTCCGTTCGCGGTGAGGGGAAGCAGCGGCCCGTCGTGTGAGCTGAAGATGTGGATGAGGAAAGCAGCTCCGGCCGTGTGCGACACGTATCGGCTCTCTGCGGGAGACGCCAGCGGGAAGAAGAGCTCCGTGTGAGACAAGAAGATGCATCTATGGCGCGTCTCCATCGCCGTAACTCTCGGCCTGGTCTGGTGTTTTTCGGAGTGCGGCCGCACGCTGACACACTACTTCATCTGTTTCCTGTTGTGTTTCTTTGCTCCTCTGCTGCTCGGAAACAGCGGACGAGAGAGCGGCACTCAAACCGAGGAGGAGACCGAGGAAAACCCTCTCCAGGTACTACAACATGTATTCAACGCCTATTGCTGCACGGTCAAAGTTAATTAAATGTGTCATTATTATCACATGAAACCACTTTAATCCCTATAAGTCTGTTAATGTTGCGATTCTTAGTAATCTAACTTGTTTGCATGCCCGGTCCCAAACGGTGAGATGACTAAAAGTGGTCAAATATTGAAGTATTATCATTCATAGCCTGAGGTGCTTTTTTTTTGTTTTGCATTGAGGCCCGAAGAACTTGTTTCCACTCAAACAGCTCGATGTCACCTAGAGTTCAGCGCTTATTGGTCCTTCCAATGCTCTTAATACTGTCAAACCCTGGTGTTTGTCTCAAGAGTTGTGTGGGTTTTTTTTTCCAGGGAACTGTTGAGGGAGAGTCGTGTGTTGACCTGACACATGGAGAGCAGCAGGCTGAACCTCTGGAGTCTCAGTACCCACATGTAAAGACCTCTCTACAGCAAGGTGAGGCATGTCTCACACGGGGGAGAAAATGTGTGTTACTTAGGGGCATGAACACATTTGACTTTACATTTCCCAAGCTTTTCTCATGAAGACGTGAACGCTGAAACCCACGTTCCGCTTTTGACTCTCTGTTGTTTTTTGTCAGCAAATTGTGTGTTTTGACTGGAGACACTAGGGACAGTTTTGCATTAGTCCCAGCTGCAGCTGGGTTTCATGTTACACAGAGCGAGGAGGGGCTTCAGCGAGAGGATGAAAAACATACTCTCAGTGGATGGTTGTAGGGTGTTAAACAGGAAATAAGAGATCTTGGTTTCATGCCTCATGTTCAGCAGCGTTTGATTTGTATCAATTTCGTGCCGCGTTTATGAAATTGTTTGTGTCGGGCTTTGAGATTGATATCGCAGCTCCGAGCTCAGTTTGTTTGAGAATAAGGGTTGATTTTAAATATGTATTTATTTCAACATTCAAATACCTCCAGGCTCGAGCCAAAGCAGACCTCAGAAACTAATGAAAAACGGAGGAGCTGAGAAGATAAAATAAGCTGTTTTTGCACTGATCTAGCCTTGAAAGCACTGAGCTGTAAGGAGTCTATTATGGTTCATTCTTGCCCAACTATGCGTTCCATTTTCGTCTACATTCCTTACCCTCACTTACATGTATTCATTTTTCTTTTCCAGCACAAACTATTAGCTCTACGACTATAATACGGCTATTTACATGTGAAGTGATTTCATTCAGACTAGTTTTTCATCGAAAGTCTATGTATAAAATGATACAGTAAACATGATCTATAAATAACGTTTTCTTGCTGGAAATAAACATCCTCTCAGGAAGGACCCGTCTTCATCAAGCTCAAAGGGAAACCCTGTGACGGATATTTGGGCTGAGTTTTGAATTGTTTGGACAGGAGCTCTGGAGGAAAAAAAAACAGAGCTTGATTTTCACAGAACCAGCTCTAAATTCACGAGTGCGTGGCGGTATTTGGTGTTAACGTGAATGTTGCTGTTGTGGCTGCTGCCCTCAGTGTTCGAGTGCGCCTACGCCCAGCTGGTCCTGCCTTGGTACGCGGTTCCTGAGCAGCGCCAGCATCAGCCTCTGCACCAGGTGCTCAGCAGGGAGTTCGACTTCGTGATCGACCGCCTCATCGAGAGAGCCAGAGATTTTGATGTTTGCCAGGCGGTGGTGGGCTCCGTTCGCATCTTGACTCAGCACTTGCATAACGCCAAGCAGTCTGACAGGTGAGACTTTACACTTCCTTCTCATCCTGCTTCAGTTACTCTTTGCACTCTATAAATACATCCATATTTTCTTTTACCACCTATGAATAATTTACCTTTTTATAGAACGTACCTGCAGTAATGGTTCTTTTTAGGCTGAATGGTGTTTCCAGAAAGATTTAGATCAAGCGTTTGTCAGAAAGTGGTGATAAACATCCACAATGAATTACGGTGGTGACGGTAATGATTGCATCTCGTTTGCTTCCTGTTTCAGAGAGCTGTTGTTCAGCTCCCCAGCCGAGGAGATCGGGGTTCTCCGAGAGTTTTCTGACGCTCTAGTACGTAACCTTTTCCCCGAAACTCTCTGGGGCCAAGAAGTCAACCGCTGTGCCTTAAATGAGATTGTTGCCTTAAAGGGTAAGAAAGCCTTAAATTCTCTTGCTGCAGGAATAGGCTGGTACATCAGGGCTAAGCCTCCCAGAACTGCTCCTACTAGTGTGAATTGTATGTAATCCTTTATTGTCAGTGGCATTATGGAGCTTAGGACGTTCATTTTGGGCTGCATAAAAGTAAGCTGCACTTCCGCAGTAATTTGTGAAATCACTTTTATGGTTTGTCTTTTTTTTTTAAGCAGCAGATAAAAGTCTCTTATCTCTTGCTGTGCAGGAGGTTTTGTAGTTATGCATGCAGCTCAGTTACAATAAGTAATGTTGACAGCTGTCGTTAAAACATTATCTGCACATTTTTATCTCAGCAGCTAGAAGCCACAGATTTCTAACAAAAGATACCGGGTTTTGGTTTCCCAGTATAAAATATGGTTTGGATTTTACCACATGCATTGTACCACAAAGTATTCGCTTTGGGGTATGAATTAAACAGACAAGATGCAACTTGTTCACTCGGGATATTTAGTGGTGCTAGTATGTGGATTTTGTTATCTTTGGACGGAGGCAAGTCCGTGTTTCCACTCTGACTTCTATGCTAACTATTGGCAAAGAAAATGTTCCTATTCCTTTTAAAACTTTCCTTTGAGGAAGCTATTATATCATGACTGCAGTGTTAAGAGGGTTTACGCAGATCATATACAAATCCAAAACTTTCAAGGAGACGTTAATTATTAATGTTGTCTAATGTGAATACAGTGCCTCCTGATCAGAGTGTAGAAACGGATCATTATGCTGGCTGTCCTCTTCAGGGCTGGGCCTGTTGGTGTCATGGCTATCGGACCCCGATAACCTAAACCAGCTGGTGGTGAGCCAACTGGACGGCGTGACCCCCAAAGGCTCTCTGGAGGAGCTGTGTGGGTCAGACGTGGATCAAACCTCTCTGGCTTCACGGGAGGGCGAAGGCGAGGCCGAGGGCGGTGAAGTGTAAGTGGCTGTCATCTTTTGCACCCCGCTAGCTTCACCTCACCTCAAAGCGATGAATGTGAGAGCCACCTTCTGTGTTTTAAAATTGGAACTGACCTGGTTTGGCTTGGTGTCTTTTTTTTTGTATAATTATTTTAGGAGTTTGGAGGGAGCAGGAATTTCAACCAGAACCAGGATCAAAGCCAGAAGGAAAGGTGTGTTTTGTGATTCGACTTAATTGTTGCAATTAAAAGGCTCATTTAATTCAAAGCTCTTGGACACTCTAACTTGTAGGAAATGATCTCATCTTTTTAAATGTGGAAACCTTTCCGATGAGGATAACAGAGCCTTGGGAAATGCAGATGGGATTAGTTTGCGGGTGCTTAGAGAATAGAGGCCTCTGCTTGTACATCTTGTACAACCATTTAGTAAATAGCAAATGTGTTGTCTGCTACGTGACATTATAATGTTCTTCTCCTGCCTGCCTTTCGGTACATAATTAATCCCCTGCTTCCTGTTTGTCTGTGGGTACAGACGATTACACAAACAGGAGGCTGAATACCAAATCATTTCTGTGTTGTCTTCACGCATCTTCTATCTCTTTGTAACACAAAAAATCCACCAACAATGATGACTAAATAGCAATGGATTATGCCATGACAATACACCAAGCGATATGAATAATATGTGTTTTTCCTTAATGATCGCATCATAAATTCTGAAGAAAAGCCATCAGTTATCACGATGAGAAATAATTATTCAAATCCGATGGGATATCCATTCATTATAAGGACATTTCATTGATTAAACCATGAAGAGTGTGAGGACTGATCATCCTTACAGGGCCTACGTGCCTAATGTCATGTTGATTATATCTCTTGAATAGTTATGTCACTACATTTCCAACTATAGTGATGGTTAGAAGTTGCAACACTTGAGCACAGAAACACAAACGCTTATTCACAGCCAGAGGTCGGTTAAGGTCGAGGGAGAACACATTGCTATTCTCTCCATGTACAGTAAACATTATGTCAGACAGGGACATTGTGTTTCTTCAGGTTAGTAGTGTACACTGTAAAAAATCTAAAATACTGAAAGCAACATTTTGTGTGTTTTTAAGTTGTGGAAAGTTCTCTGACTTTGAATAATGTGGTCGTTGTCGTTTTTTTCAGGGAACAAGTTAAAAGAAGGATGGTCTAAATTTGTGGATAAGGTGAAGTCTAAGAAGGCCAAGAAGAAGAAGATGAAGCGGATGGAGCAGGAGCTGATCCTGAGGATCATGGCCATCCAGGGAGACGAGTCCAACGAGGACGATGTCAGCAGCAGGGAGGGATCCGTCCACAGCCAGCAAGACTCTGACAGGGTGAGTCTGCTGCAGATGCAAGCCAAACGCATAAAACCCAACAAGCTGACGATTTGTGAAAACATGACAGATTCATTGTCGCTTTCTTTTTTGGCCGAACACCATTAGGAGGACAGTGATCTGGAGAGCTACTTGACGAGCGTCCAAGAGGACATGATGGAATTCAAGCTGTCGTATGAAATGTGGCGCGTTGGCCGCTGGGCCGTCAGCATCCCTCATGTGAGTTATAAATATCAGTGACAGTGTGGAATGTCCCGGAGGCTTGTTATCTGTCTGCCGCGGCTGTGTCCAAGCTTGTTACGTTAATTTTTCCGGCTGGAGTTTGAGCCCCGCGTCAACTGTTGCAGGCCGACTGGGAGGATGAGGAGCTGACCTTCACCCTCCACCTGGAGGAGCAGGAGAGCCCCGAGAACCTACAGTGGGACATCAGGAAGACCTACATGGATGTTATATACTTCCGCAACAGATGGCAGGTAAAAAGCAGATGAAACCATCTTGTGGTCTTTCCCTTTTTTTTTCATTTTATATAAAACAATCTGCTTTTAACTGATCCAAATCACTGCTTTTCTCGATCAATTAAAAATGAAACCACTGACTTGAGTTGCAAACTAGCGAACCGACCGCCGTGATGCAGAAGGGAGATTATGGTGACATATTGACATCGTTATAATTATAATTATCAAATTTTTATGGAATAATTGCAGTCACTGTTTCAGATGGTCTTTAATCTGGTGAAGAGATTAGAGAAATAATTGTCCGGATGAGTGTGGGACTGAATAATAAGTGTGTCCTCAGATCAGATGTCTATTTAAAGGATAGGTTTCACATGTTTTTAAACCAATATACACATCTCTAACTCCTATGAGGTCCCCTGGTAATACTAGTCCTGTGTGAATAGGGCTTTGGGTGCAGTTTGCTATAATATATGATAAAACAAACAATAAAAAAAACAATAAAATGGAAAAAGGGATGTCAGGATTTTCCCCTTTGACTAGAGAAAAGAGTTGTTTACTGCCTGTCTACGACGCATGAGCCAGAGGGGATGGAAGCATTGTTCTGAAAACAAACCACAACTGTTTTTTTTAAATAAGTCTTGAATTCTACTTTCAGTCATATGGGATACAGTTTTTTTAAATTTAGCCAGATTTCTTGGATTGGCCAAGCAGTGTTCAGTCTTTTTTTTGCCTTTTGCCCTCTTTCAGGACTCGACCAGTCTGCCCATGATCCTGGAGCTGGAGGAGTCGCAGGTCAACAGTGAGGTCATGGAAGAAGCCAGAGTATCAGTGGAGCACTTCCTGCAGGTGAACACCACCAGGCAGACCTCCAGGTGCTTACAGAAACACTTCACGTTTCATGACTCAACATTTTCTTTTCTTTTCTTTCCTTTTCCAGGAGCTGGTTTCTGATAATCTCATCGGCCACACTCAACCTGTTTTTCAGTTCCTCTGCCCACTCGACAAACTGCTGAATGAGGAGGAACATTATGGGGGCGTGTGGGGCCTTCTGAGCGGCTTGGCTTACTTCCTGACTCCTGGGCAGGAGGAAGAGGAGGTAAACATCATTCAACTCTCATATTTCCTTATTCTTCATGTCAACATTAAAGAGTGATTCTGGTTCATTGCATCCCAGGGATTTCTTTTGGCCTCATCCTTCTTAAAGTGAGATTGTGCCAACCGAAATAATTTCTCACGGAAACGAGAACACAACAAGACGATCAGACAGGGTTCAGACAAGCTCCCAGGAGTGACAGATGCTAAAATCATTACTCAAACCTTCAGTAAACAGACCCTGGTTCACCTTTGACCCATTTCCCATGGTTGTGTTTTCCTGTGCAGTAAGAGATTGGTACAAACATCACTCGCTTTTGTTTTCTTACTCCAAATAAAGTTAAATTCATTTGGATAAACGTCTGGTTTGTCTGTTCGTTTGACTGCTTGTTTCTTTCCCCATGTTCTCAGATCTTACCTCAGGGATAAACCCCTTTTTTTCAGACTTTTCTTTAATCCTTATTAATTCTTCTACACGTCTTTCCATTGAGAAAAGTAGAAGTGGTTCCTTTTTTTCTTAAATTTTTTTGACTATTCGATCACGGCCCCCCTCCCTTCCAGTTAGCACCCATATCTTTCCAGCTGAGTATGACCTGATTAACAGAGACTTTCTATTAAAACAGGGTTAAGGTTTCAAGCTGATGTTACTGTGCAGTGTAGTGCTCCTTGTTAACGGTAATCTGAACTCCGTGTGCCTTCAGAGTGCCCCTTTTTAAAGTCTCACTGAACCGATATATGCATGTATGAATTGGTTTAGCTGCTTGTTTCTGCCTCAGGGGCAGCTGTCACAACCTGATTGCTTTGTTTTCCTCTGCAGAGCTCGAGCCCTCAAACAGAAGCCCCAAAAGAAATCATACCACCATCTCGACATCAGGAATCGACAGCTCAGCCTCTAGAAAATCCTGATGCCTTTGCTGAGAGGGGCAGTGACGTTCCCAGTGCGCCAATCCCAACAATTGTTATCTCGCAGCATGGTTCTCCTTCAAACCAGCCTGAAGAAATGGAAACTCAGTCCGCTGTTAACTTCGACCTTTCAAATGAAAACTGTTCCCAAGACAAAATGGAGGACTTTGACAATCCTTTAACCTCTCACTTCAAAATGATTTTCAAAGGACTGACCCGATCTAGGTCACAAGAGTCTCTGGCGTCGACGAAAGCCGCCAGTGAGGAAGACCCGCCCGATTCGGCCTCCACGCCACACAGCAGCCAGAACGGGGACCTGCATGGGGAGAGTGGCCCGTCGGGGCGTCATTTCAACGGACGGACAAACATAAAGGAGAAAATGTGTTTCAAGATGTCGGGTGGAGCCAGCAAGGTCAAAGTGAAGGACCAGGGCACCTCGCCAAGAGGGGACGACTCCCAGTGTCAGAAGAGCCAAGTCAACTGGGAGCAGCTGGAGGCAACCAAAGCCATATTTGACCTGCTGAAAGAAATATCTGGTTTGTTCACCACTTTAATAGATATCCAAGTTTTTCTGTTGTCATTTGTTTTAAGGATTACTGTAGCCTTTTAGATTTATTGATGCATTTTCCTTCAATCTAGACAGCCAATTAATTTCATGTAGATGCCTGACAAAGCTAACCATTTATCTTGCTTTATTAATCATGTTGTGAAAGGGGAAAGTATAGACTCTTATTAGAAGTATTTTGGTAGTAGTATTTGAAGGATATCTAAAATACTTTATCAAAGGTTCAGACAGGAACGCAGTGCATGGAGTGCTTCTTGGGTGTTGCAGAAAAGTGTATCCCTCAGGTGCTCTTCAGTTGGGGAGATCCATAAAGGGTGGGTTGCAGACAGAAAACCGAGGCACTCGTGAGGATACCCTCACGAGTGCCTCGGTTTTCTGTCTGCAACCCATACTTTATCAAAGGTTTTGATATTTGGTTCAGAAAATTATTCACCACTCATCCAAGAAGCTTCACCGGCAGCATTTTCTCTCTGTTACCATGAAAACATAATGTGATCTTGACACCAAGAAGAAAAAAAGGCGGTGTTCATTGCAATGATCTACGTCTATTTAAACTGATATTGAATGAACTGACTTCTAACACACCAGGTGAAGTACGATTCATTTCAACCGGAGCTTCACAAACAACACATCTGTCATCAGACCCCAGATTTGAAAGAGTGAAAACACATTAACGCTCAGCTTTACAGCTCCAGAGCTTTGTAACCTTTTCAGCTTTAGTGTCACACATTTACTGTTTGAATCTCAGCCAAATATGCTTAAACGTGTAAAACCACTGATGTGGTCCTTTTGGGTTAGGATCTTCTCAAAGATAAAGCTAATACTCTGTCTGTCTCGACAGGAAACTCCATCCTCATAAACATATTTGATGCCATTTTGAAACCTGTTATGCCCATCTTGAAAAAGTAAGTTTAATGTTGAAACTGTACAGAGTTGTAGAGATTCGATAATCTTTGTCTGCGAGTGACCTTTGGTCGTATTCTTCTCCAGAAAAGTGAACTCCTTCCTAAACAAGATGAACCCGACAGAAGTGCAGATGGCTACGTACATCGACGCCCTGCGTGACAAACAGTGGCCAGATTTTCAACCGTCCGATCCTCCTCCTCCTCCTCGCACCAACGAGGAGAAGACTGTGACCAGGGAAAGGGCGCACAACCTGATCAATGCCAGATGTAGGCGGCACCTCCCTGCACTATTAGGAAATATCCTGTTATTGTTTTTAGCAGTTGATTGTCCATCTAAACTCATCTTTCTCTGTAGATTCAAACTATCTTATCCTGAAGAAGACGGACGTGGAGTCTGTGTTTAATCTTTTCCAGGACGGTGAAGAAAACAAAACGCTGGTATATGTGAGTATCTCAGCATCTAATTTAACCTTTTTATTCTATATTCTATGCAAATCTTGTTCTGATTGTGTTGCCTTTTCTTTCATACCAGATGCTGCTGTCATTCCTAATGAGGGAGTTTTTTCCCAATGAGCATTCCCTAAGTCTGAGCGCCACTGCGTTACAGAAAGTGACCAACTCCCCCAACTGATCTGGGAACCCTTGATTGTGCTTTTAATGGTATGTTTTTTTTTAGGATATCCAATTATTTATTAAACATCTTAAAATGCCTTAAGATATTTGTGTCATTACCATTGTCAAAAACTCTTCCGCCGTTTTTACCTCAAACATACCAAACTGTGAATATTTTAAAGAATTTCCTCTGGTTTTTATTTTGTATGGTAGAACTTTGTTGGTGATTAACCAACGTTAATGTGTGTGAAATCAGAAACATTCCTTGTGGGAGCCAGTTTTGCATACTTTTATTGTAAGACTCAGAAGAAAGTCAACAATATTTAATATTTACACTTTGGATTTCACACCTCACAGTTGAATATAAAATATGTAATTTTTCTAAAATAATTTGTCACTTTGTGCACTTTTGTACGGTGAGTGTTTGTTTTCTGATTCATTTGACCTAAACTTTTTAAATAATAGAATACCCAACAATTGCCGATCACTTGTCAAAGTGGACAGTACCACTATCAAAGGAAACTGTCGATGTAAATAACTTGAATTTATTTAAAATAAAATGTTTTAATGAAGGTTTCTTTTGTGGTCATTTTTTGACATCATCGCTTTGAGTGAGTTTATTATGAATGTTGCAGCACATATAAGATGAAACATTTAGTAAAACATATTTCAGACAAGTTAATAAATGTTTGTCTGCTTTGGGGATAGTGTGAAATATAAAATGATTACTTTAATGAAAACACTAGACTAGATTACTGATAAAGGAATTATGCTCAGTCTGTTTTCCTGAATTAAACAACAATGAAATACATTTTTTTGAAGAATACAAATTATACCAATTAAGATTTTAAAAAACAAAATTACTTAAGTTTTAAATGCTTTGCTGTCCAACTGAAAAATATTCAACCAACAATTTGTCACGTTTCTGTAACTTATGCTGTCTTGAATGCTCATGCTGTTTAATTGTGTAATATAAATAATTACAGGCTTATTCTGGTCCGAGTCTCAGGGAGATTATTATTTATAAAAATTCGAGGTTCAAGTTAATTCTTGAGCTTTATCCACAGCAGTTTAGAACACAAGTTCACCACGGGTCCACTGAAAACGTATTCTGGTGCTCTGAATCAGACCACATGGGCCTCATCAGAAGATGGAGGCTGCCCACTTGTTGTCATGGAACTGCAGATCCTTGACTTCATCAGCTGATGATGTCACTGAGAGTCCCAGAATAACCAGCCTACTCAATGTGCCTCTTACTACTGAGCACACAGTAAAGGTCAAAAACAGGAGTTGGCAAGTTTTATACTTTTGTATATGTAACCATGCGTCATATTTTGCAGCAGGACTTTTATCGCTTGGGTTTGAGTATGTGACTCATTTTAACGGTAGGTTATTTAGTCTCCCCTTATTGAAGCTGATACATAATAATAGTGTGATAGGAAAATTGAAATGTGCAAATGGATTTCCATCTGCTGATGAAGATGTGTGATAGCCTAATTACCAGATGTGTGGTAGCCTACCTACCACTGAAAATATTGTAATAGTATATTAATTCATTTTAATAGTATGTATTATAGTTTTAAAAGTTGCTATGTCAACAACCAGTCACCTAAAGCTGCTGAAATGTCCTCCCGCAACACTTCATTTGGTTAATTCCTCCCAGACGCTGCAGCTACTCCTCCGCTCCAGCAGGGGGCGGTCGTGTGACTGACAGCAGCAAACAGCCCGCTGCTGTGAGGCAATCCAACATGTCTGCGCCCTGAAGGATGCAGCTAACGGCGTGAAGGTACACGACAAGTGACAGGTGAGACAATATCGCGGTTTGCGTCCTTTTTCCAGATATTTACTCGGTCGTCTTTAAAGTGTTATAAAGGTTTGAAGCTGTTTCCGGTGATACTCGTCCTGCTAATGCAGCTAACGCGGCTGTAGCTCCTGCTGTTAAATGTGACTGTGGGCAAAAAGTGTTCCATCTGTGCGTCGCGTTTATTTTAAGGCAGTGTGTGTTTGTTTTATTAATAGTTCAGAGCTGAAATGACGCCGTTCATACAGTGTATTAGTTTTATAATTGTCTTCGAGTCCCCAAAAGAAAGGGTCTTCAAAGGAGTTCATCCTTAACGTGGAAGCAAAGTCAAACCTGCTCAGTGTGATTGTTGTTGGGGTGCACACTGTTGGAAAGGTTGTAAAAGCCACAGTGAGTGGAGGCTCGAACTCAATGGTTCACCACGTTTTTGTCTGCTGAGTAAATTTTTATTGTGTCGTATCACAACAAATGTTGTCTCGGGACACTTTATATCAGCTTTGGTTGTTTTCCTGAGACCTTGGTGTGTTTTGTTTGTGGGTGAGGCTCATTTGGGAAAAGCATGTGGTTTACAATATTCTCTGATGTGGAATTATTTCATATTTGAATCAGAATCTGGTGACAGTGTGAAGTTGTTTGCATACATGGCCACTGTGGCTAAGAGCTCTTGAAGCAGATTACCTGAGATTTCCAATCTTAAACTCTTAATAAACCATTCCTGAGAAAACCTTTACTCCCATTGTTGATTTATTTTATTTTATTTTTATAATACTTAATGTCATAAAGAAGTACTTAGGATCTTCTGCTATATAGTGAACTGAAGAGACACACAGGCTTCTCCATATTACATTGACTGTGTTTGCTCGATGATAACATTCTGTTTGTTTTTTCTTCTCAGTCAAACATCACATTTACCTACCTTTCATTCTCTTACCTACCTGAATTGTGATAGTCTTGCTTGCAACAAAGCACGCAGCAGACGTTTTATTTTCAGACTTTTCATCGCAGGAAAAGCACAGGTAGAACTAATAGCATGACCAATTGCTTTGATTTCAATATGGTGCAAAGAAGGATGTTAATAGTTTATGTTAATAGTTAATGACTCTTGGCCCCCAGTTTGGGAACTACTGTTTGCAATCATGCTGAAAACCTCACACTTGATGCCTAATTATTTTTCTATTTTCAATGTGACTGATGTGATAGCATTTTTTTTGCTGCTTAATGCCAGGATCCAAATGTTGTTATGTGAGAAACCATTATATATCCTGTTAGTATGGAGCACTTGTTTTATAGGTCAATCAAAATAATTACTGAAAATTCTTGATTCTAGTTGGCTGGAACTGGAAGTACTTTTATTAACCTGACAGCATTACCAGAGCTCTATGAAGTATGTGCTTATTTGCAGGTCTAAATGGATGCCCCAATATAGGCCTATGTGTGAAAAATTATATACTTCATCATAATTAATAATACTAATATCAACCTTTCATATGCATTTGCAATTGTCTGTTCCTACTAGGGGTGGAAATCTCACAATATGATAATATCACAATATTTTGCCCACGATAATGGTGACATCACTATACGATACTCGATACATTGCAAGATAATCATCTACCGTATGCATCTCTGTGCATCTGAAGGAGAAAGAATACCAGTGAAAAGTCCCTCTTCACCACACACACACACACACACACACACACCCACGCACACACACATAAACATATTATATTTATATTAAATATATATATATTTTTAACTATCAATATTTGGCACCAGTGTATCGATAATGTATCACGATATATCGGAAGTATCGCGATATATCGATATTTCGATATATTGTCCCACCACTAGTTCCTACCACGTCCACGCCATCAAAACAGGAAGGCAATGTGTAATTTTATTGGTGGCCTGGGCCAAGCGTTGGGTTAGTTTGATATCAACTGCGCCTCACCTGGAAAGCAGACGGCAGCAGGAGACGGAGTATAAAAGCTGCGGACCAGTCGACAGTTTCCAGCAGCCTTCAAAGAATTTACAGGAAGCCAGAGAAATATTACATCCCATTAGATGCGATCTGTAGGCTACCTGTAGTTTGCAACCACATTCTGATTTATTTAAAAAAAAAAAAACACTTTTGGATTCATTTATATTTGTTCAGAAATATCTGTGGAAATAAGGTAAATTAAATTGCCCATTTTGATATTTTGTCATTATTGTTAATATTATTATAAACGACACAAGAAATGTTTGTTAACATATTAATTGCACACTTTATTGCATAATAAGTCGGTGGAGTTGACCTGCGGCGCCTGGCGGTGGCCGCCTTGATCATGTGAGGTTATCGTTGCCCACGTGTGCATGACATCAGAGCAAGTCAATCTAACCAGCATGTGTTGTGCGCCAATCAGTGATCAATTTTGTGCAGGCCTGGCTCATCTTGAACAACAGCGCATGCCAGGATCGCTGTGGCGAGGGAAATAACGGTTTCTAGAAACTGTGTGATCGGCCCCTTAGTGAGGATTATTACATTAACCTTACTGATGATTTAGCTGGGGATGTCCACGGTTAAGTATTTACAAAGCTGAATCTGATTGATCAACTCTTTCCTAAAGTGTTTAAGTATTTTTTTTTGTCATTTATTTAGAGGACAGCTTGAGTGGAAGGGAGAGAGAGAGGGGTGACATGCAGAAAGCATGTTTCTTTCACATTGATTCCCCTCTGTTTAAGCTTTTTATCGAAAAATAATAAAAAAACAACAATATTTTTAGCCCAGAAACATGTTGCTGTTGCGTATGTTGTTCCAGAATAACGGACAGCGCTGATTGTTTTGTGTGTCTGACACAGATGGACAGAGCGACACCGTTTCTTAGCTTGCTTGCTTTTCGTCGTAGTAAATGGAGCTTTCAGGCCTGAAGCCTTTCTCCACGTTGTAGCAACCCAGAGATGGAAGAGGGTTCAGAGGGTTTACTGTCACATTCTGGCTGCAGTCACAGTTGGCTTACACTTTCTGAGCTGTAGTTCTGAGGACTGGACTTATAATGTCAGAGCTTGTGTATCCACATGTTGCCCACAGTATAATCATCCGAATCTGTGACTGCAATGCTTCCTTTCCTCGCTTTGCTTGTTGTTTATGAGTTACTGCAGAGTATCGGCCTCATCATAAATAAGTCTAATGATGTTGTGAGCAAAGAAAATGTCGTTTTGCTCCGTTTTGTACAACCACACTCTATAAATCATTTATACAGACCTCACATTGAAGTTACTTTTTGACACACCACAGTGTGGTTTTTTCGGGAGATGATCTAAACTGAAGACTGTGTTCCCCTTTTTTTTCCTCTTCAATTTCCCGGTTCCCATCTCTGCTGCTGATGTGTCATTGTTGCGGTTTGTTGCTTCTTTAAATTTATTCAAAGCACAGGCAGTTTGTAACACATTCTGTCTCACCATTGGAACATGACGGGGAGAGGGTAATGAATTCAGGGGAGGAAGGAAAGAAAACAGCCTCCCTGGGATTTGATCACAGGCAAGCCGAGATAATACATGCAGGGAGTTTAGACTGGGAGTCATCACTATTCAAGTTCAAGGTCCTGGTTCCAGTCCAGGCTGCAGTGATGGGAATGTATAGTGCTTCAGTAACGGCACTATACCAGCTGCTGCTGCCCTCATTAACCGTCTTATTTTTACTCAGTGGCTACTTAACAACTGGAAGAAAAGTGAACTGATTAAAATACACTGCGTTAACACAAGTGTATGCACATTATACCGATACGTGATGGGCTCACAGTTCCTACCAGATGTGTTGGATGGAGTCAGGACACTCTACTTGATTAATTGATTAAGTTTAGAAGTAACAAACACCAAAGCACAAACATTTGATGCTTCCAGCTTCTTGAATGTCAGGATTTGATGCTGCCTTTTGTCTTACATCATAGCTATTTGAATATCTGTTGGTAAAACAAAACAAGCAATTTAAAGACATCATCTTGACCTCTGTGAAATAGATGTTTTTATTGATCATTTATTGACTAAATTAACATATAAATCCGAAGAATTATTCGTAGATTTGTCCCTAGTAGTAATGCAGCCACAGTTGTGGGTTAAGGGCATTGCTCAAGGGCACTCACATGGTGGTAATGATGATATGGCAAGAGCTGCTCTTTCAAAATGAAGATCCAAAGAACTAACCAGCATTAGACCATACGTTTAATTTTAAAAATGCAGATGCAATGATCCATATTGTCCAGGTAGTATTAGACAATAAGTGCCCCATAAGTGAAGATTGAAACAAGGCGTTGTATAATGATGATTTGGACTGTAAAAAATGATGAGCACCGAAAAATGTCACTCACTTCAGTTTTATTTATATTTTTCCAAAAATAATTGCACCCTGAAAATGTGATGCAAAGCAGTTTTTGCCACTTAATGCTTGTTTTGTAGTTTAAAAACTAATTAAATCTGGTGTTCCATCGGACTGTTTGATGTCAAATGAGTTCACTCCTGATAATGTGGAAATGATGAGTTGTTTGTGAAATGCACGGATTAGCTTGGAGAGGCGAGACCTGCAGGTTTACGTCTCGGTTATATAGGGTCACACCAGTCCCACCTTTCAGTCTTGAGGGACCGTTCAGGCTCTTCTTGAGTCCTAGGTTTTATTTGACTGGCCTTTAGCACTTGGCATTCAGCAATCAATAGCTCCAGGGCCACGGTTTGATGGGGTGAATACTAATGTGGTGGAACAGCATTGGCATATGACTGGCTCTCTATAAATTTATATCTGAAACTTTATCTCATAATCTTATCCAGAGCGATCCCTCGTGGCTGAATGAATGATCACAGTCCAGTACGTTAGTTTGTTCTGTTAGGTCACTGCATTAAGGCTCATTGATTAAAGTTAATCTGCAGATCCTAATTTATAATGTGGCGCCATCTAAAACAAGTACTGCATCCCAGAGTTCCCTGCAGTCAGTGAAGGTCTTTCCTGTGCTGTTAACGGTGCCGTTAACAGATACGGCCATCTTTTTGTATTCAAGGACGCCAATCATTTATTGCTGCTCTAATGGTTTTTATGCATTGATGGGCAGAAATGTGAAATTGCTTTTATAATTTTTAATATGCCTGTGTTGTTTTCCTATTAGCATCCCGGACTTTGCTTGTCTCCAGGGCCTTTCTTCTTGTTTGTCATCAATGTGTTTGCTGGCAGGTTTCTGTAGTGGTGACGTGCAGGCCATCTCAGAAGTTGCCTGACTGAAGCGTACGGCTGTTTTAATGAGAATGAATCCCTGAGTTTTTGTCTCACATCAAATGTAAAGGTGAATGCCACCACTAGATGGACTGCCAAACTAGGAGTTGAATACAAGGGAATGATAGCGTTATTGTCATTTGAATATAAGAATAAATGATGTGCCTTTCCTAATCATTTCAAAGATTACTATTCATGGTTTGTTGTTGGAAATGGAATTTTTTTTAATCATTTTTAAAGAGATTGAAATGGAATGAGCATTTTTAAAGGGTGGGACCAGAATACTTGAGGTCTTTTCAGAGTGGAAGACCTCCAGGACAAGCAGTATCTGGTAATGGATCACACATTTGAAACATAACCTGGGGTAGAAGCTTGCTTGCGTAAATGTATTATATCATCCAAAGTCATAATAATTAGGGCTAATCTATAAATACCATGTTATTGCAGCACCTGGGAAACAGAAGGACTGCAAGTAGAAGAAAATAAAACATTCTGCACAGGTTGAAAAGAAGGATTGGGTGATAAAACCCTCTATTAAATTATATACATTATCACTGCAACACAATTTCAGACAGGGACCTTTGATGTTTTTCCCTCCTCATTTCCTGCCACTCTCTCTACTGTCCACCTTTGAATGAAAGCAAAAAATATCCCCAAAGATATTATTAAAAATCCTACTAAGATGGTATCGGATGGACATTATGAACAGCTGAAAAGAAACTGTGGTCTGATGGAAGTAATATGTGTGAGAAGCTTTTACAGTTTCAGGTTCACAGTGCTTTTATGCTGAAATGAGTCTGTTAGAGTTAAATGAGGTAATAATCTTTCATCATCTTTATTATTATAATCTTTATAATAATACTCTCCAGCACAAAAACAATGCTATAAGAAAAAACGTTGATTTTCTTCACTGATTCTCGTTTTAATTTAGCCGCGATATGTAGATGAGAAAGCATAAAGTGTAAATTATTAAATCGGATTTGATTCTGTCGTTGCAGGTACAAAGCATGATCCAACCGAGCAATCAATTTATATTCAGCTTTTATTTCATCAGACTGCAGTAAAAAAAGATATGAATGATATAAAGAGAAGAAGATGTGATTTCCTTCAGGCTGATACAGTGTCTGGATAATTTACACCGGAGAAAGTCTGGGACTTCCAACCCCGAGCAGTTTCTTAATTTTAAGACCATTGCTTCCATTTTTAAATAAAGCCATCTTGTAGAAGATCAATATCTGTAACCTTGAACTATAAATGACAGGTTTGATGAATTGATGTCGGCCACTGTTTGACTTGTCTCCTTAATGAAGACTAAAGAGAAACTAATACCCTAAACAACAAACAGCGGTGGGCTTCACTAGTCCAATTAAATGCACATTTTTAATAGCAAACTGATTAACTTCTAATCAAAGTCTTCTTTATCCTTGAAGTGCAGTCTGTGTTAATTATGTCGAAACACACCAAAGGAGCTGCGCTCGTGTGAAAATCTCAAAGAAATTTCGGAGAAAGAATAGATGTAAGGAAAGATGTAATGAGTTTTTACATGGGCAGTTTGATTTCGTGTTATTTTTTCACAACTCTTAATTTAGACCTGCACATCACAGTCACAGGTGGGATCCAGCTTTTCCTCTGTGTGCTCAGTTTTATTGACATGTTTACCTCTGCCAAAGAGGTTGTTTCCATCCCTGGTAGTTTGTCTGACAGGAGATATTTCCCAGATAGGCAGAGAAACGGCTCGGATTTAAGAGTTTGGATTTTGGTGGTGATTTATTAACTGTAAGGATGGATTGTGTGCCATGATATTAAATAATGTTATGCTGTTCCTTTTTAAAATAAATTCTTAAATCTGTATGTATTAGTTTGTACTACTTTAGATACCAGGTATGCATTTCTCATTGTGGATCTTTGTACGGAGAACGACTCCTAGTCCACCTGGAGAGGTCGGGGATCTGGTGAACCGGTCCTTTATGTAGAGCCATCAAAGTCTTAGACTCCATGGAGCCAAAACCTGACAGCTTTAGTACTTACAGTGTCTGCTTGAAGTGGCATTCTAGGAATTTAAGAGAAGATTAATATTGCCAAATGAGGTAATACAATAGTGATTGAGCCTATGACCCCCTGATGGAAGTGTTGCAATGTTGATATATTTGCAGTATTATGAAATGGGTCTCTGTGGTGACATTCCCAAATAAAGAAAACCAAATTCTCTATTGTACAATGGAATTATACACACAATTCAGGAAACTTGAAGCTCATGTATCAATCATAAGGATTGCCACTTTAGAAAGGACTTGAAATCATGACATTCAACTCTGTGACATAAGCGTTCCTTATCGAGTTGTGCCTCCTTTCTTTCCAAACAGAACTTCTCCATCTGCTGTCGGTGTGAATAAGTGCTTTTAAAGGTAGAATATGCCACACTTTCCTATAGAACAATGTATAGACTGATGGGAAGAGAACCCCTCTCAGTCATCACATGTTGAGATGATCAGCAGTGTGGCAGGCAGCTGTATTTTGCTGCGTTCAGGACTTTTCTGGGTTTCAGCAAAGAGCATTTGACCCCCGCGTGGAGGTG
Organism: Chelidonichthys spinosus; assembly: GCA_029853015.1. Taxonomy (NCBI): domain Eukaryota; kingdom Metazoa; phylum Chordata; class Actinopteri; order Perciformes; family Triglidae; genus Chelidonichthys; species Chelidonichthys spinosus. The sequence continues at coordinate 12,560,638 of CM056823.1, read as the reverse complement.
AGACCCCCCAGCCAATAAGCAGCGTGTGCAGCCGGGTCTCATTCCCAGGTCAAACGCCGCTGCTGTGTCATGCCCCTCAGCGTACCGAAGCCCACGCACGTCCAAGAGCAGCAGATTTGTGAGGCAGATTTGTGCAGAGGTGTGGATATGTTTACTTGTGCTTTAAAACGTAACCACAGCAAAACCGCACCAATGCCAGCTTCATTCACCAGCTAGCTCACAGACCGCCGTGCTCGCTCTCTCTTTCTCCCTCTCCCTCGAAACTCAACCAATGTGACTGCATATTATATCTTTAGATAAAATCTCTGTTGTTGCCTGATTGCTTTCTTGCTCACTGATTGAGCATCAAGACCTTAATCTTTCATTAACCAAATTGAGTTGATGACCAGCGTCTCGATGCCAAATTGTAATGGAATAATCTCAAGGACAAGAAAGACATTAAACTTGAAATCTCAGGGATGGGAATGACAATGTTGAGATTTTGGAAAACGGTCCAACATTTGCGGTGTTTCCCTATTTTTTTTTTTTGCTCATTTTATTGGGTGGTAATATAAACACGGTTCTTTGCGGCATGTCATTTATCAGGCATTTTTTAACAAAGTGCTTTTACGCTGCAACTGTTTGGGCCCAAACAAATTGCTCTCTCTGTGTACTCTATGTTATCGAAGACGCTGTTGCCAGTAATTGCTGCAGGAATATAATATTCAGCCTAAAGAGCAGCTCAGAATTGTGCCTGGTCCTTTCAAATTACTGCGGCTTTGATTTGATTATTCGCAGCAAAACGTTAGCCCAGCTCTGATTGAGGCTTATTGTATTGCCTTGAACCATGTTTCCTGCTGCCGCACAGTTAATGTGCCTTTATTCCTTCAATCTAATGTAAATTCAGCTGTGTGCAATGTAGCGTCAGTGCAGTTGTGTTGCCTTATGTAGGTCAATTCTTCTTCAGCGTTCACTGCTTGGCCCTGTGATGAGTGATTTTCATTTTGCGGGGGAACTGTGGTTTTATTATTCATACTCCAACAGAGATTGGAGTTGCGGTGCATTAAAGCATGACGTTGTCATTTCCCCACTCGCAGAACCGTTATTCCCTTTGCCCCAAATTGGAATTAAACCCAACATTTGATGCCGGTCCTAATTGTTTTTCGCTCGCCGTCGCATAACTCTAGTTAAGCCTCATCTCTTTGGATGCGCAGTCTGTCATTTAATGGGTTAAAAATGTATTTCTAGCCCCCACTCAAACTGCTATTTTACTTGTTTTCCTGCAGCTCGCCGTTTAGGATTCATGAGTCTTTCTGTCACTGATAACAGCGGGGTTTTCTCACTTAAGATATAATGCAAGCTGGTGTCTGCATTTTCTAACCGGCTCCAAAATGGATGTGAACTGCAACGCGATTTTTCTGCAATGAAGAACCCGGGCGCATTAAAGGTCTCTGTGGTGACATTCCCAAATAAAGAAAACCAAATTCTTTATTGTACAATGGAATTATACACACAATTCAGGAAACTTGAAGCTCATGTATCAATCATAAGGATTGCCACTAGGGGTGGGCGATACACCGAAAATTTACCGATACCGAAATTTACGACGACAACCGACGTCATTTTGCCCATGTCGGTATATTCGGTAAAAAAAAAAAAAAAAAAAAGAAAAGTCGTTTTTTTCTTGTTTGGCTGTGTGTGTAGGTAGGCTACCAGTATGTTCATGTCCCTTTAAGACGCTCGGCTGTACTGTACTACGTATACAGCGTGTGCAGTCACGTGACTCCACCCCATCCAGTCTGTAACAAGAAGGGAAAGTGTGGGTGAGACGAAAATGGAGCTCGTCGCCGGTTTAAACGATGAAGCGGCTGCTGCCGCGGCAGCCGAAGTAAATCTGGTCGAGGAGGAAGCGCACTTCGTTCCCATAAGGAATGCGTCATCAATCGTTTGGCAACATTTTGGGTTCAGCGAGGACGATGTCAACCAGAAAAATGTTAAATGTAAACTGTGCCTAAAGACTGTTGCGACAAGTCAAGGTAACACATCCAACCTCTTCCACCACCTGCAGTACAATCACGTGATTCAATTCGAAGAAATAAAAAAAGCTCAAAGCTCAAAGCGATCAGGACCAGCTAAAAGTGCTTCCACCACCAGGCAGCCGTCAATAACCGAAGCATTTGCTAGTACTCCACAATATGAGCGATCGTCAAAAAGATGGATGGAAATCACCAATGCAATAGGCTACTATATAGCAAAAGACATGGCTCCCATTGCTACGGTGGAGCGCAAAGGGTTCAAACATCTCATGAAAACTGTCGACAAGAGATACGGCCTGCCATCGCGAAAATATATTTCAAAAACCGTGATTCCCAGCATGTACAGAACAGAGAGAGAAAAGGTCGCTGCTGAGTTGAGATATGTTAAGCACGTTGCAGCCACATCCGATCTCTGGTCCAGTCGCACCATGGAACCGTATATTAGTCTGACAGTACATTACATCGACAACAAATGGAAACTGCGCACCAGAGTGCTCGAGACGGCATACTTTCCATCTGATCACACGGGAGAGATGATCGGACAGGGCTTAAGAGCGATGCTGTCTGCATGGGACATCAGGGAAGAGGACCTCGTCGCCATAACAACTGACAACGGCGCCAATATAGTGAAAGCCGCCCAGCTCAATAAATGGACGCGGGTGCAATGTTTTGGACACAGGCTGCACCTGGCAATCGGTAAGTGTGCGCCTCTTAATGGGGATATCTTTGGGTGGTGACTGGCTGTTATGATCTGTGTTCAATTGTATAATGTAGGCCATATTAACCCTCTGAGACCCATTGTGGCGTATACGCTACAAATAATCATGTTGTCTTTAGAGCGTCATAACTCCGTAATGGTTTGCGCTAGAAACATGCCGGTTATTTCCTCTTAAACTAGAGAAACGGGGCTAAATAACGGTACCCTGCTTGTCCATGTGCGCGATTTATTTCTGACAACAAAACGAATGCGTAAAGTTGTAGAGATGTGACTAGATGTCTCCTCGTTTCCGCGGCGCATTTCTCCGTTTTGTTTATCGATCATTATTTTTATCCGCCATCTTGCTAGTGTTCACAGCAGTTCACAGCAGAGAAAAGAACGGTCAAAAAGTTACTGTAGTGATAGAGAAAGTTAAATACATAAATGGCACAGAAGAAGTACATTATATACACACATATTTAGGGCAGGGAGAGGAAAGGACGATTGCTGGCGAAAAAAAAACGCTCATGGACACTACTCAAAAGAATATCCATATTTCATAGACAAAAGCAGCTAGAAGCTTCAAATAACTTCTAGAACAATCCAAACAAGTGTGCTAAACTTTCTATGTTGAGCTTTTCTTTCGTTATAATGGTTTACAGTGCTTTTTTTAATAAAATGTGTAAAGATTTAAGGTGCATTTTTATTTATTTTTAATTTATGGGCTAAAATCCCCTATTATAGTGTATATAAGTATTTATTGAGTCATACACACAGTTAGCTGAGGTTGTGCTGATTCTGGGGATGTGTATAACTTGATGATACTCTAGGCAATACACAAAAGTATGACAAGACGGAAAGTTCTCTATGTGGGTCTCAGAGGGTTAAAATATTAAATGATGTCTTTGCCACATAATAGAGCTACAGCAGTAACATTATAGCTATAAAAATACATTTAAATGGCTACAGCTATTTTTCCTTTTATTAATATGAGTGTGTGTCACGCGCCTGCCTGTGTGTTTCAGAAAACGCCCTGAAAAAACAAGCCCCTGTGGAACGGGCAATGAAGGTCTGCAAAAAGATCGTCAGTGCATTTTCTTACAGTTGGAAAAAGAAGAAGGCATTACGAAAAGTACAACAAGAGATGAACCTGCCAACGCACAAGCTCAAAACGGCATGTCCAACCAGATGGGGATCCATGCAGATGATGACTGCAAGGATCCTGGAGCAGAAGAATGCCATCACACAGGTAGGCTACATGCTTGGTACTCCATTTTATTGTGTCTTTTTTAGTGGCTGGGCTCAGGTAATGATTTTAGCCTTTATTGTAATTGCTCTGATCTGTCATTTAAGATAAAAAAATAATAATAATTATTATTATTATTATTACTACAGGTCCTTGCTGATGACAGAGCATCAAGGCATCTTGTTCCGAAATGGTCAGACCTGGATGTCTTGGAGGCCGTCAACAAAGCTCTCGCTCCATTGGTGGAGTTCACCGACGCCCTGTCAGGGGAAGAATATGTAACCATCTCATCTGTGAAGCCTGTCCTACACATCCTCCATTCACGAGTGCTGGCTGAGGAAGAAGATGACGTGGCGCTGACCAAAGCCATCAAATCTGACATCCTTGCATACCTTGATGACAAGTTCTCAGATACCCCCACTGTAGAGCTTTTGGACACAGCCAGTTTTGTTGACCCCAGGTTTAAAGCAGCATACATTTCTGCAGATCGTGTCACCGCCATTCAGGAGAAAGTTAAAACAGAGATGAAGTCAGAAGCTGCAGTCGACACAGGAAGTACTGCAGAGAACACCGAGCCTCAGCCTTCTACATCAGCAGAAGCAAAGAAGCCAAAGAGGTCACTGGGAAGCTTTTTCAAAGGAAGTGAGGCTACCCCCTCAACTGCACCCACTGTGTCACCTGAACAAGCAGTAGAAGCAGAGCTGAGCAACTACTTAGTGTCTCCTGTGCAGGATAGTGAGGGAAATCCACTAGATTGGTGGAGTGAGCATCAGGTACACTTTCCCACTCTAAGTAAAGTGGCAAAAAAGTATCTTTGCATACCAGCCACTAGCTCCCCATCCGAGCGAGTTTTCAGTTCTGGAGGAAACATTATTACATGCCTCAGATCCTGCCTGAAACCTGAAATGGTCAACATGCTAGTGTTTCTTAGCAAGAACCTGGAGTAAAGTGATCAAATGCAACTGCAGCCATGAGTCAGATTCACATCTACAACACTAGGTCAGGATATCAAGTCTGCTGCTCCTTTTTGAAGTGCCCTGTTCAAGCCCCTCTTATTCTTCATCATCAGTGTTCTATTGACATTTTTGCACATGGCATTATTTAAGGTATTTGTTTAAAAGAGTTTAAAGGTGTCACATGGCAGTGTTATTTGCAATAGTTTTTTCAGTGTTTGACATTTTTGTTCATAACATTATTTATAATTTGTTTACAAGAGACTACCTCCAAGGCCTTTACAGACAGGCCTTTGCACATGATGGCATTACCTTTGCACAAGTCATTGTTTTCCAGTGGTGAATGTGAAATTTATTTTGTTTACAAGGGATGCAACTTGTTTCTCTCGTTTGTTATTTTATACTACCAAATAAATAATATAAATCTTAACTACAGTGTAGTTTTACAGTCCTTTAAAGTGGCATTTTTTTAGGCGGGGGGGGGGGGGGGGGGGGGGGTTACTTATCGTTCATTTATCGTTATCGAGGTGAGTTCCTCAATATATCGTGATATTGATTTGAGGTCATATCGCCCAGCCCTAATTGCCACTTTAGAAAGGACTTGAAATCATGACATTCAACTCTGTGACATAAGCGTTCCTTATCGAGTTGTGCCTCCTTTCTTTCCAAACAGAACTTCTCCATCTGCTGTCGGTGTGAATAAGTGCTTTTAAAGGTAGAATATGCCACACTTTCCTATAGAACAATGTATAGACTGATGGGAAGAGAACCCCTCTCAGTCATCACATGTTGAGATGATCAGCAGTGTGGCAGGCAGCTGTATTTTGCTGCGTTCAGGACTTTTCTGGGTTTCAGCAAAGAGCATTTGACCCCCGCGTGGAGGTGAGACCCCCCAGCCAATAAGCAGCGTGTGCAGCCGGGTCTCATTCCCAGGTCAAACGCCGCTGCTGTGTCATGCCCCTCAGCGTACCGAAGCCCACGCACGTCCAAGAGCAGCAGATTTGTGAGGCAGATTTGTGCAGAGGTGTGGATATGTTTACTTGTGCTTTAAAACGTAAACCACAGCAAAACCGCACCAATGCCAGCTTCATTCACCAGCTAGCTCACAGACCGCCGTGCTCGCTCTCTCTTTCTCCCTCTCCCTCGAAACTCAACCAATGTGACTGCATATTATATCTTTAGATAAAATCTCCGTTGTTGCCTGATTGCTTTCTTGCTCACTGATTGAGCATCAAGACCTTAATCTTTCATTAACCAAATTGAGTTGATGACCAGCGTCTCGATGCCAAATTGTAATGGAATAATCTCAAGGACAAGAAAGACATTAAACTTGAAATCTCAGGGATGGGAATGACAATGTTGAGATTTTGGAAAACGGTCCAACATTTGCGGTGTTTCCCTATTTTTTTTTTTTGCTCATTTTATTGGGTGGTAATATAAACACAGTTCTTTGCGGCATGTCATTTATCAGGCATTTTTTAACAAAGTGCTTTTACGCTGCAACTGTTTGGGCCCAAACAAATTGCTCTCTCTGTGTACTCTATGTTATCGAAGACGCTGTTGCCAGTAATTGCTGCAGGAATATAATATTCAGCCTAAAGAGCAGCTCAGAATTGTGCCTGGTCCTTTCAAATTACTGCGGCTTTGATTTGATTATTCGCAGCAAAACGTTAGCCCAGCTCTGATTGAGGCTTATTGTATTGCCTTGAACCATGTTTCCTGCTGCCGCACAGTTAATGTGCCTTTATTCCTTCAATCTAATGTAAATTCAGCTGTGTGCAATGTAGCATCAGTGCAGTTGTGTTGCCTTATGTAGGTCAATTCTTCTTCAGCGTTCACTGCTTGGCCCTGTGATGAGTGATTTTCATTTTGCGGGGGAACTGTGGTTTTATTATTCATACTCCAACAGAGATTGGAGTTGCGGTGCATTAAAGCATGACGTTGTCATTTCCCCACTCGCAGAACCGTTATTCCCTTTGCCCCAAATTGGAATTAAACCCAACATTTGATGCCGGTCCTAATTGTTTTTCGCTCGCCGTCGCATAACTCTAGTTAAGCCTCATCTCTTTGGATGCGCAGTCTGTCATTTAATGGGTTAAAAATGTATTTCTAGCCCCCACTCAAACTGCTATTTTACTTGTTTTCCTGCAGCTCGCCGTTTAGGATTCATGAGTCTTTCTGTCACTGATAACAGCGGGGTTTTCTCACTTAAGATATAATGCAAGCTGGTGTCTGCATTTTCTAACCGGCTCCAAAATGGATGTGAACTGCAACGCGATTTTTCTGCAATGAAGAACCCGGGCGCATTAAAGTGACCTCTGAAACGTAGCAGTGTGTGAGACTTGCATTGTAAAGAGGGAATTCAGACTAAATTGATTCTATTTGACTCTTTCTGCAGTATGCGTATCACCTAAATGCCCTAAACATTGCTTCATGGTGGTTGTACACTTAACGGGTGCTGGGTAATCAGCAGCCCAGATAGGATCACAACTTTTCTTGGGAGCAATTTCTCCCCCATTTTGTTGCTCTAAAGCAGTGTGAGGTCCCATATATCTTTCTGGTACTGTCTCTTCTGTTGATCTAATTGGATGCCCTCTGTTGCCTACAATGAGTCATTTCTGGACCTCCTCTCTCCCCTCAAGTACTTATTTTTATTGAATGCAGGATTCCCCCGAATCACAAGGCTCAACCTTAAAACCTGTATTTGTCCCTTGGCTTTAGTCATTGATCTTTTCTTTTTTTTTTAACAGCTGTGTCGGTATCACTTTTAGTCCAGCAGAGGATTATAGGCTTGCTTTTATGCATTTCTGCCTCCCCAGAGACAAGCCAGGAGTTCAGGCCGTTCTACCCACTCCACTAATTGACTCTTAATTTGGCAAATGCATTTTAAGGTGTAATGAAAAATCTGACCCCTCTTTGCGTTCGTATGTGGGGATGCCACTTCTTACCCTCCTCCCTGTATAAGTATTGTTACTTATCCCTCATTTGCCCTCTACTCTTGACCTCTACTGATGCGGAGAAGGCTCTGCTGCAGCACAGGGACTTTAGTGGGGACACATCTGCAGCTGAGGTGAGGCGATGGGAGGCGTATTGGCATGCAACCCATGATTTTTTGGGAGAGAAGTTTAAATCCTGCCAGTTCTAAGGCTCTTTAACACGACGAGCTCCAGGACTGGGCTGCTGATCCACGCTGCAAACACCTCCAGCAAAGTGGCTCTTGCTGAGCCGATCGAAGGCAAAGATTTTTTTAATTACTGGCCCACTGCAGAATGGAAAGGCATGGGTTCTGCCTGCGGGTATCGTTATTGATTTGAGGGTATGATGCTTTAATGAGCCCGGCGTGTAAATGATTTGTTGCAGTTTGTGAAGGGCTAATTTGTTTGTTTTTCTTCTGCATTCTCAGTGGATGGATTCTCAGTTGACGTGAAGGCAGATTTAGGGCTTTTCGGGACGGAGCAGGATGTCAAAGATCTCCAAGGCAGCCAAGGCTGTGAAAAAATTGGATGTCAGCAATGTAATCCGGGCTATCGTGAGGTCCGGGCAAGCGGCCCCTGGACCCCCACTAGGCCCCATCCTGGGACAGGTAAAATCACTCACACTTCCACTTCTTGTTCCATCTGTCCGCTACGAATAATCAGTATCAACGTAATTGCAGGAGCAGGGCTTCATTTTGTCAGCTGACCTTTTGCACACAGCTCTCATTAACTGTGAGACAACATGATACTTCGCAATTTTACTTTGCCAATCACATAGTTGCCTCTCTGTCCCCACCTCCTCATAGCCCTATTCATACTCCCATTCTTATTCCAGTCGCATGGCTCTATTGTGCAGGTGTGTGCCACACTTCGCTTGAGTCAGCAACTGTTTTCTCACAGTTTCCAGGCCAAAGACACTAACACCTCCATCCACAGCAGCTGTCCATATGGATGAGCCTCACCCTTTACAAGCCGAGTTGATGAAATGGAATTGAACCTGTAGAGGTTTTGTCTTAAATTCTTGTATACTTCTCTCTGCTTCAATGACTCCGGAGAGACGACTGAGGTTGTCTTGTTTTTTTATTATTATTCTTTTATTGCTCAGGAATGCACCACTACAGTTTTTTTCACCATCTATGCCAGATTTACTAGCATAATGTATGTATCGGTTGGTCCAATGATAAAATAAGTCAGCAGTCTAAAAGCATTGAGCAATGAACAAAGATGGATTGGAGTGAGCAGATAAAAATAACAGAATATTTTTCACCACAAATAAAATTATCCTTCCACTGATGTTAGTTACACGGCCTGTCAAATCTGAGAGGACACAATAAACTCACTATCGATACGCTTCCTATTATTTCCCTGTTAATCAGAGGGTGTGTGTGTGTGTGTGTGTGTGTGTGTGTGTGTGTGTGTGTGTGTGTGTGTGTGTGTGTGTGTGTGTGTGTGTGTGTGTGTGCTTGTGTGTGTGCGTGTGTGTGTGTGTGTGTGTGTGACCAGTCATATGGAGACATATATCTGATAACACACATAACATCGTTCATCAGTAGAGCCCGACCGATAAAGGATTTTGAAGGCCAATACCGAATCAAATGTTTGTTGATTTAAAAATCCGATATATCGGATGATATATATATTTTTTTTTCAGAAACGCGTGACAAAACATTAACAGATTTCCCTTACATTAGTTATTTGTAGTTATTTACGAGTCTTCACTAAAATAATATGATAATGCAGTTTAAAAATAAACTTGTTTATTTTATTGTCACAGCGGAACAGAGGAACATCAAAATATATTAAAGTTCTGATAATTTTTTTTTTTATAAAAATACAAACTTAAGATATAAAACTGAAAGTCCTTTGAACAAAAACACAATAACAACAACAACCAAACACAAAGTTACCAGTATTAAAAGACTTGGTAAGCTTTGTAAACTTTGAACAAGACTGGAGACAAATTCTGTTAAGTTCTATAAGGGTGTTTCGTCTGTTTTTATTTTATTTTTAAAATATTAATTTATCGGCCATTATAAATAACGATACCGATAGTTTGAATGCCTAATATCGGCCGATAATATCGGCTTGCCCATATATCGGTCGGGCTCTACTCATCAGTGATGCTCTTTTCATTCACCTCATAATTTTTGTTTTTCCACCATAAAAGCACAATCTGTTCTGGCTTTAATGATGATTCAGCTATTAAACGTTATTGCTTTTACAATATTGAATGAAAGAAACCTTTATATATGTACATATAAATGACCCAGTTAGGCTCTTTAGTGGACAGTTTCTGGCATCAGCCTTGAATGCTGTCCAGAAACCAGATCAATTCTCACAGTTAATCCATCTCTGTGACTTAGTGACAACACTCGGGGAGGGGAATGGAGAAATAAACAAAACTGACGGAAAGGAACTACACGTGATTGATGATGTCAGGAAAAAAGCAAATGTTGAGCATTCAGAAAGGAGTCAAAATGGTGTGAAAACATCTCATTCCTCTTATCTGACGATAACTATAACAGTGTCATTACTTTATGGTGTGTTCAAAATGATGTACTATGTTGTCACCAGCAACATTAACTATAACATAAAATCACTTAATTGCTGGAAATCCGAACTCCCTGCCAGACTGGGACTTGGATTTAGTGCTCACAAGTACAGTAGTTTTAATTAAACACTTTGTGTGTTGCTCTAAACATCCACTTACTTATCATCTCGCATGACATTAACGTGTCAGAATACAGTAATTAACAAATGAATGACAAGCTGCAATTAACAATTGTCATCCCTCGTGATTACTTTATACTGATTATTTTTCTTGAGTAATTATGTTTTTGGTCTAGCTAACTGTACACTCATTGTTTTGATTTCCCACCCCAGTTTTGCTTCACTCTCTCGTCTATCGTGGTGTCCTTCTTGGCTGCACTAAAGCTGCTGTTCTCAGTGGAAAACCTTTAAAACACTAGCTGGGCACCAGTCGGCTGGTAGACGCAGTTAGCAGCTATCTAGTGAACATTGTGGATATGCTTCTAATGCCCTAAATGTTCTCAGAGGTCGGTGGAGACTGTAATGGGAATTTTGGATGTCTGTAATTTATTATCAGAATATTTGTCAGGTCAGACGTCGATCCGCATCTCCTTTCTGACTGTTATGCTATGACGAAAATTAATGCCTGTTTGTCGATGATATGAACATGAGTGCCACATTGACATAAGATAATTTCAGGACTATGACGCCTGTGTTCTGTAAATCTTGACCTTGCCTGTACATCTTGTCTTTGTAAGATAGGACATGATCCGTCCTTTGGTTCCTCCTCCTTAAAAGGGAGATTGCTGTTGGACTCAGGGTCGTTCCTGCTGATTCTGGACCTTTGCATCAGAAGGCAGGGGTGAACAGTACTTTCTTCTGCAGATGAGAATACTTAGTGGAATAAACCTCGGAGAAAAAGCTGATCCTGGTTGTTGATCTTTATTGGGCAGATTCATTTTTCCACAACAAGACCAAAATCAGTGTTGTAATTGAGTGTTTGATGTGTGAATGGGGAACTGTCAGGTTTGCTGTATTAAGGAAAAGAGGATGTCAGGTGTTGTGTTTACAGTTAAGTTTTCGTTGCTCCCAAATGGGGAAAAATAAATCAGTTAACCATTTAAAAACCCATATTAACATAGCATTAACAAACATTTCAGACATATTGTTCTCAAGAGTCTTGCAGACACACAGAGGTCAGAATTTCTGTTCTGATGTTTGGGACTTCACACAGAATAATACAATGAGTAGTTACAGTAAAGATCCATTTGATTCAGTAATAAAGTTCAATTCCACCATCTTTTATTCCCTCTGAAAAAGGCCTTTAACTGCTGCCAGACCGTAATAACCGACTCGGCACTGTTTACCAGTGAGATGTATAATTGATTTTAAGATTTTCACTGATCACATTTAAGGCTGAGCTAAATCTTCCTTCCCCTCAGCTACGCTGGAGACCTCTTAAGTTCCCTCTGATCCTCTGAAGCTCAGAATTAAGAAACTCGCTTTGACTGTCACTCAACTCTCAACCCTAAAGGTTACTGAGTTTTTTAATTTGCAGCACGTCATGCCTCCGAAACTTACTGGCTTCATTTTGCATAACAGAATATACTTTACAGCTGCAACACTGTGTGCAAAAACATGTTTTCTTTATCACAGAATTTCAAAACTTGTCAGACGGAGTGACTCATTTAATAGTTCCTCTAATGGGCATAAATACAAATTCTAAACAATAGCAAAAGATTTTCAACAATCCTCCGTGTCTCTCACAACTTATAACCCCCCCCCCCCCCCCCCAACAAAAAAAAAACAAAAAACAAAACACAGTTTTCTTCCCCGAAAGACACTCTGGTTGAATCTGAATTATGTGAATTAATAGTCAAGGGATAATAGTCAAGAATAAGCACATTGTTTTCTTTACCAACTTCGACAAGTATGCAGTGTGATCTTTACTGCCAGTCTTTGTTTGTCAATTCACCTCTGAATACATCTTCATATCGTCCTATCCAAATATTCTGTTCTAGCCAGAAGCATGTTGAATTATGAATGTTTTCCCATTCGCTTTGCTTTTCTTAAAGAACACATTTTGTTTCTGTTGGTGAATCAAATTTCTTGTATTTGTTTCCCTTTAGCTTTATTTTAAAAAGTCTTATTTTTTCCTTTTTTTGGTTTAATCATTTAATCGTTTAGATTATAAAATGTCGACCAATAGCCACACACAATTCCCCACAGCCCAAGATCATAACCTCAATTCAGTTAGTGTAAGTACTGTCCTAAAGTATAATTTTATGTACTGTACATGACTGCATCCCTTTTATGCTACTTTATACTACTAGATGTCATATATTTACATTTATTTTACAGCTTTAGTTACTTTGCAGTTTCAGATTATTAAGACAGTTTCTGTGCGATTCGATGTCATGCATTTTACAATTTTACTAAGCAGTAAGGTTAAAATTGGCTCCTCTTGTACCAGCTGCAACATAAAGGATTTCTACACACTGATGCATGAATAATCCAATATTATCATTCTGCAATGGACTAAGACTAAAACTAAGACATTAATAATGACATTACGAATGTATCTGTAGCTTTCACGCTTTTGTGGTAGGGAATATTTAATTTTCAGATTTTTAATCAATTTAAAAAGAGAATTACGGAACATAAAATCCCAATTACCGTCTTGGCTGTAAATCCAGTTTGAAAACGACAAAAATTAAGAGAAACACAAAGAGAGACTGCACAGTTATATCCTTTAAAGAGGCCTTCTGGCTAAATGATTGTGTTACTGATATACACATAGACTTTAGTTAGGCTGGATCAGGCTGCCAAATTCACAGACAGGTGTTGCATCCGTTCCTGAGTCAACAAGAGGAATACAACGTTTCATTTCCAAAGACCATCAATCAACGAGCAGAGGGGAATCAGGTTTCCATTTCACTGCTATGCATTTCCTGGCCACACATAAAGCGATTTCCATAAAATTAATTAGGGAATTAGTTAAAGAACTGCTGAAACTGTGAAATTCCCCAGTAAGCAAAGCCCAGGATCGAATGGGAAGGCAAATCCTGTGATCCCTGTCAAAGTGTCACAGAATTTGCACCAATAGAGCCTCGCCTTTGTTCCAGGCCAGGTATGTCGGCTTTTATAACACATTGCTGACAATTCGGGTTTGGATTATGTAATTTCCATGGAGTCGGTACAGTTGATGGAGGGAATTGTAATGAACCAATCTGCTTCAGGCATTAAGAGAATGAGCGCCCCAGGTCTCTAATTTGTAGTTGTGGAGTTTCATGAGGCTGTGATTATCCTCGAGGTCACAACTGGTCATTTTCTACAGCGAGGTCAGATTTAAAAAAAAATGATCTCACTCTGGAATGGCTACTGTGGGGACTGACATCATCACACATGAATACAATTGGAGGATTAAAGGATTTAAGGATACATTTTTATTGTCATTCTGCAACACAGGGATGCACAACAGAATATGGTAATAGACCATTTGCAAGGACAACATGAGGAAAAAACAAAATGGTAGTGCATTGTTGTAGTGCTTTTTTAATGTTTTTTTTTTTTTTATTTGCATCAGAAGGAATGTAAACAGTATCACCAAAAACAATTGTCTGGGCAGATAACATGGCTGGCATCGTAACCATTAAAAATTCGACATCAGGGAAAACAGTCTATCATCTTTGACTGTGTCTGAGCACCAAGCATCATTTATGTAAACACAGAGTCCTGCGCTCTGTTCGGCGGTCCGCCAGTCAAGCGCAGCTTCATCCGGGATGCCATGATAGAGCCGGGACTTTGTAAAGATGGGGGTCCAGCAGTCACTGACCTCCCATTACTGAGTTAACCTGAAGTCTCAATTTATCCATCTTATTTTCTTGCAACCACACCATCAGACTGCCGGGAGCAGGCTAGTGGAGGAGCCTAAGGTCCTAGCTGGGTGAGCTCCATCTTCCTGGGGCGGTCCACTTTGCATTCAGGGGTGTTTGATCCGGCAGGTCTGGCCGGATGAGCGTCTCATGGTCTGCTGCTCTTTATCGAACACCCACGGTTCCTTTTCCCATATTGATGAGTGTATCCTGTCATATGCCAGTTAGTGCTCCAGTAATAAACATGAAAATACGTCAAAATTGTGTGCAATTCCAAGACTGTTAAGGGACCCCAGTATGCAGAAATATTCAAATACCCAATCTTTAGAATAACATATATAACCCTTCAGTGTTTTGTCCATTTTATGTGTGTTTAAGTGCCTACAGGCCTCATTTAATTTAACTTCAGTTTAGTTTAACGATTAGTTCCTAGATCTACTGAACACCTGGAACTCATAGAAACCGCAAACCCTCACATTTAAGAAGGTGGATCCAGAAACTGGCATTTGGATTTGACATACCAGTATAAGAATACCAGTATAAGAATGAACATGACATACCATGTATAAGAATCAAATTAGTTGCCGATTTATTTCCTACTACTGATTTATCGATTACATGTTTCAACCCTAGTTCTTTTTTTTTAAATTTCATATGAGCATCAGGCAAATTATCTTCTATTCCGAGGAGTCTCAGACTCTTTTGCATCATTTCTTTCTCCTAAAATAGACTTTGAAGTTCTCCCCCAAAGCTGTGGTGCTGATGGTGTGTGCTCTGATGAATGATTTAGGCGTCTGTCTGTTAAAAGTGTCTCTTTCTGCCAGACTAGGTGGGAGTGAGCTTGTAGGCATACTGTAGCTGTCGCAGTGTCCGGGGTAATGAGGTGAGATGGGTTGTCACCAAGCGCTCAGCAGAGCAAAACAAAACCATATGTTTGTCTTAAGGTGCCTCCTCTCGGACTGTTTGGGATGTCGTTGTTGTCGGGGCGGCGTGTTGCGTGCCTTTGTCTCGGTTGGCCTCCGTGCTCCATCAAGCTCACACTGTGTGTAACGGTAAATAAATGCCGGTCGGCAGCCACTCGGCTTGAGGCAGTGGCTTCGGCCCTTTAATCTTAGCCAGCCTGTATCCTCCTTTGGTTTTTTCCTCGTCCCTGACTAACCACCCTTGACAGGGGAAGTGCAGAGAGGTAGGCTGCCTGTCGGCTGCGGGGCAAATTTAAACAAACGAGAGAAATAAAAGAAGGAACGGGAAACAAAAAAAAGGGAAACTGACAGCTTTGCTACAGGAGAATAATTACATGCTGGAGTGAAATTAGCACAGGCGAATGGCGATGAAGAATGGAGCGAGAGGCAAAAAGAAGAAAGAAAATAGGAGCGCAGCTCACACAGTTTTTTCGGGAGGAGGTTATGAGAGTCAGTGGGAGCCGAGGGAAAATGCTGAGCATTGTATCTAGATACCTTAACGGGTGTAACAAATTCTTGGAGGTAGTCATTTGCTGAGGCTGCTGCCTATGCAGTCGCTGCTTTGAGTATAATAGAAATATGAAAAGTTGCCCAACAGGGAGTGTATCCAGAATGCGTATGTTTGAAATGGAGAGTGGGCCGGGGAGGGGGAGATGAAAGGAAGCGTGCTGGCGAGAGCAGGATGCTGTCTACTACTCTGGTTATCCCTATGTGGTTTTTCCTCAAGTTTCTCTGAGCCCACGAGAAATTCCCCACGGAGACTTTGAATGCATCTTTTTGTGCCCGAGTGTGTACATTAGTCTTAATACATCCTCTTAATATAGCTTGTTAATCAAGCATAAAGTGCTGAGAATAAGCACTTGCGTTTTGACAAATGGCCGCAATTTCAATTAATAGGGCCATTAAGGCTAAGAGGAGAGGCCGGCGGGTGCATTCACAACCACACACAAAAAAAAAAAAAATAGTTCTCTATGAAAACATCTCACACTTACAACTCTTGACAGGCACACCCCATCTCTCTTTCAACATTACAGACAAACACGACAGCACATTCAAGGATTACTGCGAGAGGATCCAAGCTGATGGGGCCGCTTGCGTAATTTAGATAAATGACAGCCTTTTGTCAGCGTGCCGCACCATAAAGCAAAGAGCACGCTGTTCTAGCTTGAATATGTTTAATCGGGGGGGAGGGTGGGGGACTACGCCAGTTCCAGAATGAGAAAAACATGCGATTTTCTATGAGTGTATAATGTGAGATGATTCACCTCAATATAGTGGAGGTTTCAAAAATATGATGCGGTTATTGACCCAAAGGCCTCTTGGCTTTGAATGATATGGACTCCTCCTGTCTTCCCCTATAGTGACAGGCTGCCAGTCGATGAGCTATTGACGAGGGGAGTATGAAACACTTTATTAATTTGTCCTGGAGGTGTAGCAGACGACAGCCTGAATAACTTCAGGGTCCACATGGCACACGTCCCAGTTCGACATGGTACACATGATGTGTACGCCTCGAGAACACACAGATGCTCGGAGCTCCATGAGGAAACAAGGCACTTGACTTGTACTGAACATCCTCTACACATGCTCCTCTGACCCAAAACTACAACACCCACATAATCACAACTTAATGAATGAAAGCGTTTGGCCCTAATTCATAGAAAGTCTTTCCTCTAAAGTGGAAAGGGGATTTAGGGTAGGACAGGCTTTTTTTTTCTTTCTGCTTTTTTGACAATGACTGAAGGAGACTTTGAGACAGAAGTACAGACGAAAACATGAATTTTAAATGTGCTCTAAAATGGTAAAGGGATTGCTATTCTGTCTTTGTAAACAATGTAGTGAAATAGACCTGTACTATACTTTGTGTTGCAATAGGATTAAGATTATGCAAAATGCCCATCTTTAAGCTCCATTGAAAGATTGTATTTATGGAGAGTGCCTTTCATAAACAGTTGGCATCTTAAGTTATGCACAATTGTTTTTGTGTTAAAATCGCTGCAGGAGGGTTTTAACAGTTATAGCAAAAGCGGTCCTAAAATAAATGCGATGGCACAATATGCGACTCAAAAATCATCTCTAGCTGATGTTCAAATTCTATAATACCAAACACACAATTCAGGGGAGATAGTCAACCTCGAGGCCCACAAGTCTGCAGCTTTACACTCCAACCAAACACCGCAGGGAGTGATTTCACTGATTAACGTTTCATGCTAGACGTCTAATAAGTGATATCAGCCGGTGTTCCTTTCCGGTTTGAATTGTATTTTCCATCCTCGGTGTAGGGGCCCGCATGAGAATATTAAAAAGGAGATATGAGGAGAAAACATCTGTTACACATCATTTTTATTTTCTTCTCATACCTTTTGCTTTTTTATCGTGCAAAACTGGATAGTTGTGCCCCTTCAGGCCACTAAAATATATTCAAATATAAAAAAATGGAAGAAGGGAACATCCCTTTAGGTTGTGAGTATACTTTGATTTAAAGGGCTACAAGCAAAAAAGGTTTGGATCCACCAGTATTGAAATACTGGAGCACTGTGTAGACTGTGAGTTGTACAGGCAGACTGCTTTTGAATCCTGGTGCTGAAGGGAAAAATAAATCCTCGCTCCTCTGTATTATACGTTTCTCTGTGAAAGGTCCCTGTAAAGTGACAGAGAAAAAAAGCCCACTAAAGGTCACAGTCTGTATTTTGGCGTCTACTTGCAGAAGAGTGGTGATGTAACTTTCTAACAAGCCAAGTGACCTGAACTCAAATTTAACAAATACGTAAACCACTGATGAGATACTATACATGGAGCAGCAAAAAAAGTCAGTATTCGGTAATCTAAATGCAACAAATTCAGTATGTGGCAGTTTAGGCATATGTGCCCAGATTAAAGAATGAAATAAAGGACTTCTAAACGTCAATATACATTTCTGGAATATTCTTTACAGGCTGATAGATGTGTTCACAGTGTTCAATTAAAAAAAACTCCCACAAATCCCAGCAATACATTTTGAGTTATTCTCAGCACAAGAAAATGTGCAGTAAGCAAAGCTTGCCAAATGCATTTCCACAGCTCAGTATTATACCCATCACTGTTGTAGTGAGATTCAATAGAAGTTATCTGTTTGGATGTGATACTGGCTCTGCTGGTCTGGGTTTTAAATGTGGGTGTGAGCACATGCTTCTGTGCGTGTTCGGAGTGACTCTCTAGAGTTCGTGGGAGATGAAAGAGGGTCCTAAGGGCGTCTCTGTGGGCTCCAGGCTGACGTGGGAGAGAGTGTGGCTTTGGGAGCGAGACAGTGTGTGATAATTAGACGGAGGAGCTTTCCCCTGGCTCTGGCCCTCTCCCTGCTCTGAGCTCTGGCTTGGCAGGGTCGAGTCTCCTGGTTCTGCTCCAGCCACGGTCCCGGCTCCTGCCGCACCGCGGTCCTGCTTGTGTCTCTCCCAAGCTGAGCTCAGCTTCACTGCCAGGGCCAGCAGGTTCTTCCCCAGGAACACAGTGGACACGCGGGGGTCCCTGTACCACAGCATACCTGTGCCCCTCAGGGCCAGGGTGAAGATATTGATAGTGACCAAGCTAAGCCACGGGTACAAAGCCTCCTTACGGGGCCCCCTCTGTCCTGGCAGGCCGGTGGCCCCCAGCTCTGTGAGGGCCACACAAGGCAGCAGCAGCAGGAGGGCGTAGCAGTAAAAGAAGACCAGGCCCTCGGCCCAGATGGGCAGCCTCTGCTCGATGACCCCTCCACTGCCCGCTGCTGCCCCTCCTTGGGCTTCCCACAGTCCCGCCTGCAGGTCCAGCACATCCAACAGATCCACCACCACCCACAGGAGCCGGCCCCGCACTTCCTGCTTCCTGCTCTGCGGGGTCATGTGGTCGGCGCCCGTCAGGATTAGAAACAGGGAGGGGAGGCAGATGGACAGCAGCAGCGTCAGGGTCTTCCTGGCCAGCGGGTCGGGCGGCCGGCGCTCCTGCCTGTAGTTATGGCAGACGAAGAAGAGCTTGAGCTGGAGCAGGGACAAGAACAGGAACCAGAGGGCGTTGGCAAAACCACGACGCGGCGACCGCGCCTCCGACACCACGCCGGCCGACACGAAGCGTAGGGCGAGCAGGAAGCCCACATCGCCGACCAACACCGCAGCGCACTGCCACACGCTAGGTCCTGAAAGCCCGCGAGCCCCCAGCATGCTCTGCTCCAGCAGGTAGAGGTCCACCACTACCATCGTGCTCACTGTGACCAGGGTTGATACGCACACCTGGGGCGTGGGCACCATGCCTGAAAGAGACAACCACACATGCACGGTGGTAAAACTGTTAAATCATCATCAGAGTTCAAGCTCACTTTGCTCCACGCGGTGCCATCTGTCCTCCGTGAAAATGACACATTTGCAGAATAAGAACATGCTTGTTGTTCCTCGCACTGATTCTGAACCGAGCAGAAAATAGTTTGATGCTTGTTGCTATGGTTAAAGACATTGCCTGCCTGGGAAGCAGTGAGCGCCCTTCATCTTTGGCCGGAGCTACATCTGGCCTGGCTGCTCAAGCTGAGTAGCCTGTTTAATTGTGTAGGTTTTTTATTTTTTTGTCCAACTCTGCATATCTTTGAATTAAATTCTTCATTTTTCATAAAGATCCTAAATGTGCTTCTTTTTGATGCTCAGTCTCCACAAGCTCTCTGTTGTCACTTTTCTCTGTCTTGTTGTTTCTACTCTTTTTTTTTTTATACTCTCCTTATTCATTATTAATTAATTGTGTTCAGGCGCAGCTAGGTGCCCCGTCAAAGCCTTTTCTTTGCTTCTATTGTGTGCCATGTTTATTCTCATACTGTGCTGCAGTCTTTAATCATTGCAAATCCTACAGTCATTTCAGATGAATATTGATAACGTGCTCTTTGTTTGGTGATGTGTTTGACTTGTGTCTTTGTGTACACACTGCATACGTCTGAGTGAGTGCATGCAGGCAATGCTAATTTGGCTGAACATGGAGGTAATTTTTTTTTCCCCGTTGCGGCTCATATCTCATTCACGGACAATATAAACCTCAGTATTGATATAGCCTGAGAAATGTTCATTGACTTTACAGTGTAATCGGACTGACGGCTCTTTATCGCATTTCGCTGAAAAGCACAGCACAGACCCGTGGACTGTCTGTTATCTGCTCGGCAGCACTCGGGATGGAGGGGGGGGGGGGGGGGTGTCAACCCCTCATCTAGATCAATGCCATTATAATACAAAATCACTACCAGCTCAGATGTGTCGTAATGGCAACAGTTCAGCGTGATCGAGCGAGAGATTGTCGGCATGATTGCGGCCTCTGAGAAAAGTCTGCCAGTGAAAAGTGTGTATTGATATCTTGCCGGTGCCGACACATCACTTCCCTCACTGTAAGACTAACAGGAGCTCTGCCGTCTCCTCAGTGCTGTCTGAATCATTGAACGGGGATGAGGAACTCCACTGGGTACACTGGTGTGTGTGTGTGTGTGTGTGTGTGTGTGTGTGTGTGTGTGTGTGTGTGTGTGTGTGTGTGTGTGTGTGTGTGTGTGTGTGTGTGTGTGTGTGTGTGTGTGTGTGTGTGTGTGTGTGTGTGTGTGTGTGTGTGTGCGTGTGTCAGGAGAATGAGCATACGACTGCATGTGAAAGATTAATAGTCCCCTTGGCTGTCTACATGCCTAATAAAGTGTTACTGTGTGATGGTAATAGTTAATAAATAAGCTCCGGGTGAGAGGGGGTGAAAGTGATGAAGAGGAAGACTCAAATGCAGATAGAAAGTGACTTCCACCCACTTACATGACGACATGCCGTTCATGCGCCAGCCTGGCCTGGATGAATCCGAATGTATTCATCACTGCGAGGCTATTGAAATGTCACAGACATTAGACTTTGTCCTGCAACAGATGAATCAAAGGGATGAGGAAAGGAATGATCTCGACTGATTAATCCGCTCTGAGGGATGGTGGGAGGAACGGGCGTGGATCATGCCAGCGTTCGTAATATCTGATTGTCTGTGGAGCCTTTTGTTTCACCGCCTGCAACTTGATTACCATGCCACCAAAATTGAATGAACACAACCAATCCACAGATTGAGAGGGTATTGCAATTTAAATGTGTTATTTTCTTTGTCGGGGAACAAACCCAATCTGGCGGGAGGGAGGGGGATGGAGAAGTTTACAGCCGCTGTTGCAGCTGGCATTTCTTCCCCCCAGGAGGTGGTGCCTCTTAATATATTCCACCTGAGTCTTAGATTTCACCCTGGCAATCTCCTCGTCACCCAGTGTTTGCGTTTTGACTCCCCGTCAGCGTTGTGTAATTTATTCTGGGTGGGAGGGACCGGGATGACAGCCCGCTTGTCCACTCGGCTCATCAATAATGGCCTAATTCCTCATTCCTGTCTGTGAAATGACACTGCTGTTGAGGCAACCTATATCACTGTAAGCGAGAGTAATGGCATGTAATGGCGTGCGGGTGAAAGTTGTCTACATTATTATGTGTACACACACACACACACACACACACACACACACACACACTTGTTGTGCACATGGCTCTCCATCTTTGGTGTAAGTCACCAGGTCCCCCATTCTTTGCAGCACACACTGACAGACATAGGGGAGGGGTGTGCTATCATTTGTGGTCTATCAATATTGCATTGTCCAGATATACGGCAGTCCATGTAGAGCTAAGATGAATTTTTGTTTACACAGTTTATCTCCACAAACAGCCCTTGCGGAGCCAAATCACATCTAAAGAGCAGATCATCCATAAGTTATCACAGGTGGCAGCAGAGCACCAAGGGCATCGGGACAACATCTATGCCATTACGTGCAACTTAATTAATTAATAGAGAGCCAGGCAGTGTGCGGTCCTTGCTAATGCACCGCTGAACAAATCCCCTCTCCACTTAAAGCCACATGACTGAAACATCTGTTGATTTGTGAGGTAGCAGTGTGGCCTGATGGGCTTTTTTGTTCCATGATTTTTCTTTATTCTTTTTTTTTTTTTTTTTACAGAGTTATCACGTTTGTTTGGTTATTCTTTTAAAATACGGTCATTATGAAGCTGCCCCCCCTCCAGCATGCAGTGCGACGTCTCGCATTCCCTGGCAATTTAACAATATCAATGAAACCGCTTCCCCGCGACACCTGTTTCATAACTGGCCTATTAACAGCAGGTACCGTGGGCTCCGTCCGTGCGTTGCTAGTAAAGTGAGGCTTTAGTTACCCGAACCATTCGCGATCCTCCTGGCGCGGTTTTACAGCGGGTGATCAGCGTGTTTCCTCCGAGTAGGAGCGCAAGTCGGGGACCAATAAAGTCTCTTTTATGGCCGTTGATGAGGCGGGCTCGGCGGTAAAGTCTCCCTCTTACAGTCCGGCTGTTTGTGTGGAGTCCGGCTCCAGGAGAAAGCTCATCTCGAGGCTGTCAGTGTCCAAGCAGCAGACCCGAGTTTGTAGGAAGCAAAAAAAAAAAAAAATACAAAAATAAAACCCGGCTCGCAGTTATCAAGGTCTCCCCCTGCGTGCAGATCTGGCATGGCCGATGTCTCCGTGCTTATTGCAGTGGGCTCGATCTGGATCCGGATCTGTCACCTCCCGCAGTGTCGGGGTCCGCCGCTGGTCGGTTTCTCTTTTGATGGAGCAGCGTGCGGGGCTCGGTGCCGCCGCCGCCGCCGCCGCTGCTGCTGCTGCTGCTGCCGGGTCCGGCTGTGCGGAGCGGCCGGGGAAGTCGGTCAGAAGTGGAGGAGCAGCATCGGAGGCGACGCTAAACCGTTAAAGTGGAGACCCGCAGACCGAGAAGATGGCTCACCGGAGGGAGGGAGAGAGGGAGCTAGAGGAGAAACTCACTCACGCTGTCCGACTTCGGTTGTGGTGTTAATTTGTAAGCAGGCTACGTGCTCAACTCCAGACCTCCCACCCTCACCCAGTTCCTCCTCCTCCCCCCCCTCCTCCTCCTCCTCCTCCAGCAGCTGTGGAAGTTAAGCTGGAAGATGCTATGAATATTTGAGAACACCCAGCTACAGTTTACTCATTGGTTATGGAAATCATGATGATGCCACTCGCAGAAGAATAGTTGCATTGTTTGCGAGCGGGGACCTTATTTACCCTCCCTAGCTTGAAAGAGGAGAGCTGGGGGAAGTGGAGCGAAAGATGTTTGCAGCCTGTAGACACACTTGGAGCCCAGAAGGCAGATGTTACAACTTTAATTAGGCTTCTCTACTTACTGTCTTAGTCACACGAGCCCCAGATTAACGCATTACTGCAGACTTAAACAGAAGGACTGGGACTTTCTGCTTTTCAAAGAAGAGCTCGTTGCTTTCCTCTTTTTTTTTTTTTTTTTAAGAATTTTAATTTTGGTTCTGTCGTCCACCAGACTTGTGATTTCATAGCGTCACCTCTTCCTCAAGGTCTCGCTCCTTCAAGTGTGTCTGAAGCCATTCCAGCCTCCTTTTGCAAAGACCCAAAGTCCTCAGCTCCCTCGTTCCTGTGGGTCTCTGTGTGCAGAGTTCATTTAGAGTGAGAGGTTTAATCAGACTGGTGGGAAAGGGGATGGAGAGTCATCTTTCTTGTCAGATTCAGCTCTGCGCTCTGCTGGCTTCCAAGAGAGGAGAGATTTTCCATTTTCCTCACTTCAGCGTGTTATTTTCTTCTTCTTCTTCTTCTTCACCCGTCTTCTTCTCCCCCCCATCCCTCATGTTTATCCCATTCTCTCCTCCATGCTGCTACTATCCCCCTCCTCTCTCCCTCTCTTTTTGCTTTTGTTCCCTGGGTGTGGTTGAAGGTCATTCTGCACACTGGCTCACTTTCAGAGAGAGGGAGAGCGAGGCAGGAAAGAGGAGGAGGAGGACGAGGAGCAGGAGAGAGGAGGGCGAGGGGCAGCCAGGCGGCCAGGCTGTCCACAGTACTGCTCAGTCATCACTTTTTTTTTGCTTCAGACATGATTGTGGAAGTTTGGAAGGACACAGCTGGTCTGAGATTGCTCTAGGCCTCAACACTGAGTCATGCTCCTCCACATCAGACCTCCAAACACGAGTGTGAAGCGTGAATTAAAAGACTGCTGATTTATTTAGGGTTGCACTCCTTTAGCATGGTCATGGACGGGGGGGGGGGGGGGGGGATCCATACAGCAGTAATAAAGATTTGTCCTTTCTATTCCACTTAGTCTGCTCACTTGTCAAATCCTGGCACCTACATCACCCACAATGCAACTCTACCGCCAACAGTTCGGCCCTAGATTTGGTTATGTTCCGGCAGCCTGTGACATCACTTGAGGCAATTTATCAGATTTTGCGCGGCTCCCCCCAGGAGCCGAAAAAACACATTTTCTTCACATGGGCAGTCCTCGCAGAGACTAGTAAACAGACTTTAGTGTGTAAAATCTGTCGAGTTCCCCTTTTGAATAACACCTTTTAGCGTGCAAAATTCCCCATTATCTCTGAATACACCCCGAACACAGCACACGCTTTGTCAAAGCGTTGCTATCGGTTGTTGTTGCAGCCCGACTTTATTCCAACCCCTGACTCTCTCTCTCTTTGTGCCTCCCCTCTGCTTGACAGCGTGTCTTGTGATTTTTCAGACATCTCCAGCGTGGAGCCTCAGCTGCCTGCAGTTCAGGCTCCTGTGTTTCTGCTGCAGCCTCCACACGTGATTAATCATCTGAAGTGGCAAAAAGAAAAGCACAACACTGTCAAGACTGTGAGGGGAACCTAATGGAGTTGAAAATGTAATGTTTTGTTGTGACGCAATCCATTTTGTTCCACCCTGCGCCCGCACGCTTTCACCATGCCCCCAATCTGCAAATTCCTCTTCCTGTGCCAGGGACGAAACAGAAGTGAAGGCTGCCTCTGTTTTAGGGGAAAAGATTCAGACGGAACTAACCCTCCTAAGAAGTTTTGGCTTGTTTTGGTTGTTCTGAAGATGAGTCCCCGCATTAGGTCCGCTCCATCGGACTGCATTAATGCTTTTTTGAGCAGCTCTCCTCTGCTCTTTAATGCAGGGCTGTTTATTGGCCTCCGCACAGTTCACTGGAGACTGGGGATGAAAATCGTTTTCATTTTCCACATTTAAGACTAATCCACTGATTCCAGGCTGGAAAATCAAATAAAATGCACGTCCAGTGTGAACTCAATTTATTTTGTGCTCTTCTGCGATGTGAATCGGTGTCTGTTAGACCTAAACTGACCTGCCGTGCAGCCTCTCAGTTACCCTCTCTGTAGCTAAGGGGCTCAGCATGAAAACTAATCAGCTGTATGACGCTACAATGGCTGAATGTGATAAAAAGCCAACAGCAAATCAGATTAAATGAACACGGTAATGAAGGTAATGAATGAGAGTGTTTCACACTGAAGAGTTTAATTAACCTCACCTCCCACCAGCCTCTCTCCACTGTAACACCTTCTTCACCGTATCGCGGCCCTCCGCTGTGCCGAGCACCCAGGGCAATTTATCAGGTGGCCCGGTGTGCCGGGGGCAATTAATCCTGCCCCGAGGCCTTATCCTTTGTCTGTGTCCTTTATCTCCGTGTTTGCCACACTTCCATAAGCACACTACTTCTCTTGACCTACTCACCCTCTTTTTCTTATCTCCCTCCATCTCCTCCTCTCTCCCCCCGTTCTCTGAGATGCAGAGACACCTGCGACCGCACACAGTCAACACTTCCCCTCCGTCAGCAGTCCCCGGCAGCTTAATATGCACACTTTTCAACGGGTAGTCTCGTCGGATTTAAATGAGGCCGAAGCATTCATACATAAACATATACACACACACGCACACTCACCCATATTCATGAGGACCTCCTGCAGGCCTTTAGCTTTGCTTGTCTCCTCTCCCGTTGTTCACCTTGGTTAAACAAATCCCTTCCCATTGTTCAAATATTGACCACGACTATCACTGGCCACATTCTGACAACTTTAATACACCTCAGCTGTCTCTCGCTTTCCCATCGCTGTCTCTCCGCTCCTCCCCTCCATCCACACACACACACATACACCACCCTGCCATGCCATGCAGTGCTACATCTTGTTAAAAAGAGTTAGTGAAGCTGAAAGGCCTATCACATTAACACGGAAGGAGTGTCAAAAAAGACCGCAGAGAATATGGTGGAAGGGCCAAATCAAACGGACGCTTCCCAGATTTTAATTGCAAATGCTTAATTGCTCCCATAATTACGAGTAAAAAGACTCCGCCGCGCTGATCTCCAATGGATCACATGGCAATTACTCACCGCTGTCGCTGCCGGATTTGACGGCAAGAAATCTCTTCGTAGATTAGCGTTTAATCCCGGTGCCCAGGATCTCGGAAGTCTTTGAAGATGCGCGGCTGAATGTCCTCGCCCATAGCCGGCGTGGAAGGCCCCGCCTCGGGTGATGGGCTGCAGCCATTTTATACTGGAGAGCAACCGGCTCTAATCAGTCATGGTGGAAGAGAGAGGATTTATCCAGCAGCTCGGACTCGAGGATGATTAGATGCTCAGATGCAGTGCGCTGGGTTAGCGATTTGGCCAGCGCATGAATGTTACTGTTCCAGCTCTCTCTCTCTCTCTCTCGCTCTCTCTTGTGTTAAATGTCATGCAAAGTTGGAGGAGCTGACCTTCAACCTTGCTTTCATGGCACACCAGCCGTCTGCCACAGTTAAAGACTGATTCCAACATGATTCTATCACAGTAATTATCGCAGTTACACGATTAAGTAGCCTGAGGCCAAACTAAAACATCCCCATGCTGCCACCTTCAGAGGATGAGATGCTTGGACTCCTGTGGACCAGTTTAATTAAAATATGATTACCTGTCTCTAGTGCATACTTAATGTGTGCAGAGCTCAGGGCAAACTGTCTGCCATACCCAAGTGGCTGGTCATGCCCTTATGCCGCTCTTTAGCCTCTCCTTTTACATGTTTGTTGACGTTTGTTTAGCAGCGAAGGTCTGGGCAAGGAGGCAGTGTGAAGTCTTTGCCTCTCTCTATCTTTAGAACAGCCACGTTCTCTGTTTGCATAATGTCTCGCCGTCCGTGCTCAAGCACATTTTAGAAGCATCAGGCGTTATCTTTGGCTGGTCAGGGAGGCTCTTTCACGGCATTGTGTGGCATGAAAGGACCATCTGAGTCGGTGGGAGAGATCATTATCCGATGTGGGCTCAACAGACGGGAGGGAACGGGAGCCGATTGTGTCAGGCAGAGCCCGAGGGTTTGCTTTGACTCATACGCAACATCACAGCCTTTATACTAATCCATATTTAATTAGACTTTCCTTCAGTGCTGCCTCCCTGTTTGTTTACCCTTGCTGTGTTTTTTTTTTTTTTATGGGAGGCGGGGGAGGGAAGGGCACAGGTAGACGCTAGTGAGGTTGACATGGGATTACTATTAATAAGCATGGGGAGGGGAGGGGGGAGGCACGGCTTTGGGAACGTAGCTGCATTTCATTATATTAGTAACGTATTGTGATTCTAATGGCACTCATTTCATCCGTGAAAACAAAAACCGGCCTTGACGGGTGATGTGTTCAAACGTGTGTGTTGTTATTGTATTAGCAGAAGCAGAAAAACAGCAGAGTAATGAGTGTTTAAGACACACATGAAGTGATGGGGTTGTGTAGATCAGTTGATTAGCATTCATCAGGTACATTTGACGCCCTTAGCTGAGATGATTTTCAGAGAACTTTCTGCTCCGCTAAGTTCAAATAAATGTCTCTCCCGTGCTGTCATCGGGGAGTGTCTCATGATGCCTGACTTTTCATCAGATCCTTTATTTGAATCTGAGGGCTGTGCTCTGCTCTTGTCATGGAGCAATAGAAGCTCACCAGTCCATTAAGTGGAATAGAAAAAAAAAGCCCTTTCTCTTTCCCTCACTTTTGAAATGAACATTTCAATCAGAGTGTTGCCTTTGGGAAGGATGGCGGGCGAAGGTCGGTATAAATTCC